>OY728141.1:1523938449-1525188449 GCA_963277665.1 Viscum album | reverse complement strand
AACAATTTGAAGGGTTTTAAGTAGGCATTCCAAATTCCAACTACATTAACTCACACTTCCTTGATATTTTGAGTGGACTCCCCAATCCTAAAATCCTTAAATTGGATTTCCTTAAACATTGACTCTCGGTTACACTAAGTCCTTATTTAAAAGTCAACCCATAATGTGAACTAAGTTAAGTTATCCCAAAACTTCAAGTTAGAATTCCTCGATAATTGAAAGCACCTCAACTTTGGTTGGTCAAGTACTTTGAACTATCATTTGATTTTAACTAAAGTAGTTTAAGGTTATAATAACTTAATATATATAATTCTGTTATTTTATCTTTTATGCATAAATTTCCTATTATTATACATGCTTCTTAATATTAAGTGGATTTACTTAAGTGATTAACCATGTCTTAAATAATATTTACACATAAGTCAATTTATTTTAGTTCTATCTTGTATGATTATTAATTCATTAATTCATGTGATCATGATAAAACATCGATAATGAAATAACCATGAAACTTTATAGAAATAAAATAATAATTTGGTATAATCATGTGATTTTACTAATGGTTAGTTTATCTA
The DNA here is from genome assembly GCA_963277665.1 of Viscum album. NCBI lineage: Eukaryota > Viridiplantae > Streptophyta > Magnoliopsida > Santalales > Viscaceae > Viscum > Viscum album. The sequence continues at coordinate 1,525,187,874 of OY728141.1, read as the reverse complement.
GTAGGTGATAAACCAACCTTCAACCTAGGAAAAAAACACCTTGAACCATTTATGGTCTGTGTTTTATCTTTCCACCTATCTACCTATATATCTCACTTGGATTGGTTTCAGCTCAGCTCCAAACTTTAATTGTCTCCACTATCTTGGAAGATACATCCATTACATATGATTTTACTCACATGTGGTTGAGGGGAACCAAAGGATTGGTTAATGGGTTTATATAAAAGAAATAATGGGCATGCAGGCCCTTAAGTAATGAGAGGAGGGATGACACATAAGCCAATAATTTAATTTAATAATAAATTAAAATTAATTGATCAAATAAAAATTTATGGTATAGGATCATGATTTTCCACATGAATGCAAAGAATTTTGCATTTAATAATCATTCAATTCTAATTGTTATTATTTAAGATAAATCATGATCGAATCAATTAATTATATTCTTTAATTAATCAATTGTTTTATCTTAATTATCATTCAAATTTTCTTGATATTCTCATTCATCATAATTATAAATAAATTAAATAAATTTATCTAAAATTAACCGTGTATAAAAAATGTACCTTGGAGGAAACACGGTGAGTACCCGTCTGAACTACCCAAAGTATATTATACTCATATACTATTTACTCTTGCAACATATGGCATACATGAATTATCATGTAATTTCATGGCATATACTATCAACATCCACATGGAACAAATGGTATTCACATAGTGTGTTATTCTTCAATGTGTGTAGAGTAATAACTATAATATGACTTATACATGATATATAGATCTAAAAATTATGCAGAAATTAATTAGACATTTATATATTAATAAATCATCACATTGTGTGTACTATAAACTTAATGAACACATGGAAAAAATGTTGATTAGGTTTTAAAAGTATAATAAATTAATTTTTAATTCTGTTTAATTTTTTAAAAGTACACGGTGTGTACATTGGGTCTATGTGTCATGTATTATTCTCACTGTCTATCTGCAACACATGCATAGGGACTCAATGTGTAACCATACCATGGAAAATATTGGAGTACATGGTGTGTACATAGGCTACATGGTGTGTGGTCTCCGAATTATAGGACCACCAGTCATGCAGGTCGTGTATGAAGATACACGGACCATCTGTGACTAAAGGACTACACGGCGTGTATGGAAGTTACACAACATGTACTCTGGATGACCGTGTTCTAAGTTAGTTTGATCAACATGTTATGTATAATTAAATTCACTACATCTAATAAATCCACAGGAATTGAATTAATTATGAATTAATTTGGGGTGTATTAAACACTAGTACACAGTGTGAACCTCCGAGTTAGATGACATGTACTCTTGCATTCTCTGGCCAGACTCCTTGGAACCTTCGTATGAGATATTTGAATTTATTTCATTCATAAAATTAATCAATTTGATTATATTTGTGAGAAAAAAGTGGAAAAAGTAGATCTTACAATTTGGATTAAATAATTATTAAAATGGGATTGAAAACTAATAAAAAATGTGTAAATCAATGAATGATCTTTAAATACTTATAATTAATTATGCAAACCCTCTGATACCACTTTAAGTTTATGGGCATAGAAATATGTTTAGATGGGACATACCCAAGTCATATTTTTTTAATGATCAATGATTAATCTGAGATTTACATGATGATAAATTCCATGATCAATGTAATCAAATCAAAGAATACATACAATAGATAACTGTCAGAACTAAAGTGCAGGATCATCACATATTATTTATAAATAATTTAATAAATTAAATAATTACCTTGAGAGAAATTATTTCTTTGTTGATGTATCTGATGTCTCTACATCATATCATCGTTTCATTATAGGAATCAATAATATATTCCCTCCCATGGTGATCCACACGTGTTCCAAGAACCCTTGAACGTCACTATAGTAATTTCTAGGTGCTAGTATGGTAGATCCTAACACTTATGTTGTTCGCCTTTGATCTCCCCAAGAATCGCTTCATGGAAGGGTTATATTCGATCTTTATAGACTTAAAAGTGGTGGTGGAGGAGTATTAATTTTCATTCTTGAGAGAGTTCTTAAAGATAAAGCTCTCTAGGGATTTGAGAGGATTCTCTCTAGATCTCATTGTGCACAAAAAATGAATTAGATCTCTTAAGAAAATAATATAATTTTGTTCATATACTGCTAGGGTTAGAAAATAATAATTATTCGTTCACCCTTATTATTTATATAATACTTGTGGAACCCCATGTCTATAATAATAATATTATTATTATTATTTCTTAACACGCTCTAAACTTGTGAATTAAATTAAATATTGTTTAATCAAATAACACTAAATATATATTATTTATCATCAGACCATTAAACTTGGTCCACCATTCCTCCATAATATTTATCAGGCCTTCAATAATGAATATTATTTAATAAATAAATATAAATTCATTATTCACCAATAAATAAATAAATATTATATTCTATAAATAGAAAATAAATATTTATTAAATATTCTACCCACATAATAGTATCTCGATTAACTGGTTATGGAATATATATTATCTATCAAACATGAATAATTATTAAACCACGTGTGGGAATAATATTTATTCAACTTATTTAATAATAAATAATAATATATTATTTAACTGAGATTTTGGATACACTTAGTGTGTGACCCTCTAGGCTCTTTCTCAGTGGAATTAGGAGAAGCGGTCTAAATTTCAAAGATAGCATCTAGAAACATGTCAAGTCACCCATAGAGAAAGATTTTAATTTAGTAATGACATTATACCTCATACGGATTCTTAATGTGTAATATAATCCCTTTATCGTGATATCTCTAATCAAGTAGTTTGCATGTTGGTGCCATCACCCTATGTGCTCAATGTCTCATTGTTTTACTTTCTGGAAATCAAACTTTCCTATCGAACACCATGGACATGGATTTATTTTGGCTATATAATTCCCATCAAAGGCTTTGAGATATCAACTTATGTTAAAGAACATAAGGTTAAAATACTTTCTTGTATTATTCATTAATGAAATATTACTCATGACCCACCCAACGTATCCTACATCACCATGAGCATATGTTGTCACAATTTTCTTCAATACATTATAATACTCATTAATAATAATCTTAAAGTATAAGTATCAATACACATGTTCACAGATAGGAACAACCAATGACAATATAAATGTGGATCTCCTACTGGTGGGTCTTGTTCTTAAAATATCCTATTTTGGATATTACCAAGGGTGTACAATAAGAGAAGGTGCCTCAAATTCATATGAGACTCCAACCCTGATAGCCTATATCATTTGTGTTCCTTTAATTAATTCATCTAGAAATATAAAAAATATCTAAGAATTCTTTTATGGAACTTCTGAGTTCTCATCATAGAGGGGAACTTCTATGAACTTTTAGTGAGATAGCTACTCTTAGGACATTATCACATATTATGTTACATATAAGAACAATCATGATATGATAAAGAGTTTATTAATATTCAAAACAATGAATACAGGTTATCATAAAGTACATAGAAGTTGGTTTTAAGGAACCAACTTCAACATTAACCAATAGTAATACATGATATACATAAAATAATATCCCCAATCTAGGCTTAAGTTGGATCAAACCAATATAACCTCTAGTATCATTACAAACAATATAGTGAAATAAAACCTCTTGTTTCATTACACACAAAAGAGTGAAAATTATATTTCCAGACTCACCTAAGGTTACCCAATGTTCTAAGTTTTTTAAAATCCATTTAAACAGGATTCCATATTTTCAATGGCTAGTCTGATTAGAAAACTCTTGAAACTTGATAATTGTACCAAAAATCTGTTTTCCCTCTATCTCTAGAATCTATGTAGAAATAGACATTTCTCAACCTCTACCACCACATATATGGATTCAAAATGGGGACTCTGGTTTTTTACAGGAAGTTGTTTTTGAAAAATTACTAGAATATTACAGAAAATGCTTTAAAATTGGACACCACACAAAGGCATATAGGTTTAAATCTTATGTTGCACACCCTTTTACACTAAATCCTAGAATGGTTGATAAAGGGAGTTAATAAATGAATGGTTTTTGTCCCTTTTGTAAATACTGAGGATAAAAATGTTAATCAGAATCTAGCTAGATCTACTAAATCTCAGTCCTCTTCTGTAAATATCTCTGCTTTTTTTATGCTATTCAGAATGCTCAAATCATAAATGAGGACAAAGACAATATTATCATGGCTATTATTTCTGCTCCTAAATCCCCTAGAGTGGATCATACCTTGAAATAAGAGGATTAGAGAATCCATTCTGATTCTATTGAATAATTATATGTTTCTCATAAACAATCTAATCATATTGAGGAAACCTACTTAAAATCAAGTGCTAGGAAGGGTAAAAGTACAATGGTGGAATCATATGGATTCATTACCCTGAATCTTAAGAAAACCCATAAATATAGATATTACTCTAACCTTGAGAGAAAAAATGTTACAAGATCATTATAATCCTCTAGGAATAAATAAATAAATATTCCACCACAATAGTTATTTGTTGAACACCCTACTACATCCTCTGGAATTTATGAGAGGAAAGATACAAAAAATGATAGAGAAGATGACCCTACGTATAGAGATGCATATCATATTATAGAGGATTTGGGGGAATAAATAGACTCATGGATGGATGATTAAGATTCAATTGAATTAAAAAAATATAGGTATGGTGAAATTATAATGGATACTTTCCTTCAAATCAGAAAATGTATGTTCATCATTATGGTGTAAGAATAAAATAGAAATCATGATTCTAACTTTAGGGACATTCCTTATCAATGATAATTTTGTGTTTCCTCATGATTGATGCTTTCTTTCTTGTATCTTTATTCTTTGGTTGGAAACAATTTGGTTTTTTATGTTCTTATTTTTATTTGAATCCATGTAAGAGGCAGCCACTTTCATTTTTTTGGTATGAAGGTCTGCAGAATATGGTTTTTCTTTGAGATTTCTGATTTTTTTTCAATGAATCAATTTGAGGATGGTTCTCTTGATGGTACAGGTATTTATTGTGTTATATTTAGTGTTTTATGTTTTCTACATTGGTTGGTTTTTCTAATAGACATGTTTTCATTCTAATAATTTTGGCTTTGTCATATTTTTTGTCATTTTTTACATCCTTGAGCCAACTTAAGGGATTGAGTTGATCCTTCTTGAATTACTGGATCGTCTATTTCCGTTGCATTTTCCCTCCACATGAGTTCAATTGTTAGACTTGCTTCCACCTCCTTTAGTTACTATTATCATATGGAATGCATTGGTTTTTAAATCATGTTGGAATAATGATTCATATGCTGAAGGATGTATACTTTTTGAGATAAAACTCATTGTATTTTTCTTTGTTTTGAGCATCTGGATTTTGGGAAATAGTTGATTTCTAGAATTATTTAAGTACTATTTTTTCTTTTTATATTTGGTTTCACCCATGGGAGACTGTCTATAACTGTGTGGTGGACTAAATTAAATCCTTATTTTCATGTACATCTAAGTACATGATCTAGTTATGATGAATTTGTTCATGAAAAAACTAGACATCACCTCTTTACCTGCATGTGGGGGATTGGGAAGTAGTTGATTTCTGGGTTACTACATGCACTATTCTATTCTTTTTATACCTAGTTTTACTCATGGGATACTTCCTGTAAATTCTTGTATAGTGTACTGAAGTAAATCCTCATTATCTTGTACATATAAACACATGATCATGCTTTGATGGATCTGCACTTACCTACATGTAGGGTTTGAAATCACTTTATTTACTTGATTTTCATGTTGTTTTGAGAGGTACATGAATTATTTTTGTTTATGAAATGATACACTTCTGAATATGGAGGCTTAGGATATAGTGATTTTTTATTCATGAATTACTAATTAAAGTTTATCTAATATTATCGTCTTAAATGGTAACTTTTCTTCCTCAATGATATTTGTTTTAACGCAAAGTATGATCATATTCTATTTCAATTTATTGATGGTGCAAGATCATTGTACCTTGTGTATACTCTATATCTTAAACTTTATTTAGTAAATTTTTGGGTGGAATGGGTTGGAAAACCAACTCATTTCTCATTTTGTTAAAAAATAAAAATAAAATAAAGTAATTCATGAGTTAGAACCATTTTATAAAGAAACTAACCTCAAGAATGGAGGGAAAACCAATCATCTTCGACAAAATAGATTGGGGAAGAGTAGAACGGGTCCTCATGGTTCTATGTCCATAATAAAAAACATAAATGCTCTATCAAACCAATTATATCTATCATCTATAGTCTAATTTTGTTCCAACAAAATAAGAGGAGAAGAGATCAAGTGAGGATTTGAAAAGAAAAGGGAATATCGGATCAAAATGCAACATACCTTGAAGTAATCTGTCAAGAATAAAAGAAATATACCTAGAATCTAAATGTATATGTCTCTTGATCATTGGGGTATGATTAGTTCAATCCAATATGATATTAGGGGGTGTTTAGGGGTTAAACTAGGGGTCCTGATAATTTTTAAAATAATTTTCAAATGATTAAAAAATTATGTGAACGGTTTGCTGAGTAGGGCCACATGGTTAAAAAAACAGTGTTCCCTAACCAAGAACCTCTTATTAACTTCTGGACAGGGTGAATGGTTTGGATGAATGGATATTTTAATTGTGCACCAACCATGAAAACCCTCACTATCTAATGGTGCACGGTTTGGAGGGGCTAGCCACATGGATAAACTAATCGTGTGCCCCCTTCTAATGGATCACAATAGGGAACATGGTTTTCTGGTCCAAACCACATGGTTTTCTCTAACCATGAACCATCCATGAATAGCCACATGGGATTTTAAAATTTTCAAAACAAAAATCTCAAAACAATCCCAAATCAAGGCCCAACCAAATCATGATCAAAACAAGGGTCAATAAATACCTAAAAAGGTAACATAATGTTACAATCTCCCCACCATAAAGAATTTTTATAACCAAAAAGTGATCAAGATTTCAGACTTGTGAAAATAGAAGTCCACTTCTACCTCATCAATTATTGCCACTCCCATATCTCATAGTTATCTCGCATGCACTGCCATAGTACATGGACTGGGGGAATTGTTTTACCACGTAGCACCTTATCTTAGAAATCCAAAATCCAAACTAATTACTCAACTACCATGGTGTCAGGATCAAGAACAACATCCTTCAATTCAATCACATGGGAAGGATTTACTTGATAGATCCTTGGATAGGAAACATGAAACACATTGTGAATCAAATTCAAATGAGATGATAAGTTTAACACCCCAATCTTCCACGGTACGTTTCCCTTTGAATAATGTAATAGCTTGCATTGTTGACAACTTAGAGATTTTAACACACCGCGACCAATCAAACTAGCCGTTATGAATATTAATACCCAATTTTTAAAATTTTATAAATTTTATCTTTTAAAATGGACTTCATTTTTGGATTCATAATATCAAAATTATCCTAGGGTGAATTTTTGGTATTTTTCTGAAAACTTTCATTTTTTTATGAATAGTGAAAAACACTGAGTTATAGTTTAAAACCGATTTTTTATTTAAATAATTAGTTATTTTATTTAAATTTATTTTCGGTAAAAATAGATACATAATACCTATATAAGTTCAATTTAACTCATTGGAGTCAGTTTATAATAATTTTAGATATATAAAAATTTTATTGAACTTTTTAACTCTCTTTTACCACCTCCCTCCTAGGAGCATTTTCGAATTTGAATAAAACTTAATTTTCCCACTTCTGTGAATTAAATTTCAAAAATCTAAGAGACACAGTTGATATCAGTAAGTAAAATTTGGTTCAATAAGATAAAAATAATTATTGGTGAATAGTAACTTTTGACTTTTATTTACCACTGTTAAAAGTAAATAGGGTAATTAAGGGTAAAAATAATATTATTATTACCCTAACACATGTCCTAATTCTATTGGATAAGTGTAATTAGACCAAAAACAACCTTAGTAATAAAATATGATCCTTTTGGTCCACTTGGATAAGATTAGGACATTTATTATTATTTAATTCAAAGAAGAGTTAAAAGTGTTGAATTCAAAGCTTAATAACTAAACCATTTTTAATATAGGGTTATACATAAGATAAATTAGATTATAAATATTAATTAGAATATTTCCTACATAATGTTATTTTATTTATATTTTTTAGACATTAAATAATTTAATTTATTTATGACCCAATGATGATGCAGTAATTACCTAATTAATGAAATATTAAAATATTTGATATTATAAATATCTAAATAAATATAATTTGAGACTTTTTATGAATTAAACTAATTTTATAGGTTAATATGACATTTTATGGTTAGTTATATGAATTTTTTTAGAAGTAATAATGTTGTTATAAATTTAGAAAAAACAAAATACCAAATAGTGTCAAAATTTACATAAAAGAGTTTTTAAAAAAAATATTATATTATTAATTGATATTCTATTCCTAAAAATCTAAGGTTCAGCAAAAAGACTTATATAATAATATGTTTATCATTAATGAACAACTTGGGGTTCTCTTGGAGGTATATAGTAAGATTATTAACCATATAATATAAAAATACAAAGAGACATGTTAAATGTCAAACTATTTAACTAAGAGTTAAATCTAAAAGATAAGGTTAATATAGTGACCCAAAACTATATAAAACCTATTGGTTGAGTGGTTTTAGACCCATCCCCACCTTATACTTTAAATAATTCATTTTTTATCCATTATAAACTGAAAATCATTTTATTATGAAATAATATTTCTAACTTTTCCTAAGGTGCCCCTCACCCCTCTTATAAAAGGTCACTCCCCCTTCCCTCAAATTCACACCTTAAAAGCCTTTTTTCTCATACAAACTCTACCCAAATACCCTCTCAACTGTCCTTAATTAATCCTAGAGGCCTTCATTTAGTCATAAATCCAACCTAAGGAGTCCTTTTGATCAAATCAAAAGGAAGAACTCGAAGAAGAGGTAAATATTTCATCACCTCTTTCAAGTTCCTTTCTTCTTTCACTTCCTCTTTATTTGTTGTTTACATTATAAAATAATAACTCTAGTATCTTCTATATACTGTGATGTTATTATAAATATGGTACAACCATATTCATTATTATATCCATCCTTTGAATGACATGTCACCATACGTGCGTACGTACGGCTTACCGTCTCCACGTCATGGTATAATTGTTATTCAATACATTATTATTTGGATGGGTATAATAATGATGTGTAATTGATTTAAATAATAAATATAACATGATAATTATTATTTATATATTATATACCATCCAATTATATATTATTTTAATATCAAAAAAAAATGATATTGTCGCTCGTGCGTACGTACGGATTACCGTCTCCATGAACGTGATGAGATTCATTCCCCATCATAATCCATTCAAGACTAGTTTTCATTAGATGATTAAAAATAATGTTTAAAGACTTAATATAATTCTTAATATGAATAAGATACATCATATTCATAACAAACACTACTTACGAAACAAAGAATATAAAGGAAAGAGAATCAGTTAACACCCGAAACGACGATAATACTAAAATATTATCAACAAAGAAATATTAAAGGATCATATATGATATCATATTAATGTATATGATTCTTGTATAATTTAATATCAGTTATTTCACCATTATACAAGAGGTTAACCTACCATCAACCAAGTAAAAGTAAAAAGTAAGGGGTTTCTTATGTCACTTTTAATTCTGTGAGATTTCCATTGTTCGCCACTTATTTATTGCATGTGGTGTATTGTGTACTACCATTTGATATATATTATCATGATTGTCTTTATATTCATGGTATTCTGTGATTAATTTTTTGGTTATTAACTTTTGTTCATACGACTCGATTGATTAAAACTAAGTAAGGGTTTTTCATCTCACTTTTATTCCCGTGAGATTCATGCTATATTGGCCACTATTTCCTTTTGTGTGGAGTATGTACTACCATTGATTGTATTATTTTTTTAATATAATTTAATTTATGGGTATTTACATCTTAATTGTATGATAATTCTTTCATGGGGTGTATGTTTCATAAGTTACCAAATCGGTAAGGGAATTTCAAATTTCAATTTCCACTCATTGGGCTTTACGCATACTTCATTGATTATTTTACTCCATGATTATGTATGGAATCACTATTTATTATTTGTGTAGTAATTTCCACTCCCATTTCTATGGATATACTTTTGATACTCATAATCACTCCATTGATAAATTCTCAAGTCATCGATATGAACTTGATAAGAGTAATTTTAACTCAATCTTCATTTATTGAGTTAAAAATCCAATTCATTAGTGTTGTTTTTACAAGAATATGTGTGAATGTACTCTGATTGATTTACACTGAATATACAATAATATTGAGTTTATTTATATTTTTCACACATAATTATTTCCTTGATTTATCCTTAACTTAAGGATACAGCCTTTATAAGAGATTTCATCTCAATTTACATTCCATTGAGACTTCTTTGTTGTTATACACCAGTTCACTTTTATATGGTGTATATAATTTACTTTGACATAGTATATCATGAATCCATTTATTCTCATGATATTATAAAGTTTGTATTACCTCAATTATTTGTATTCAAGTGTCTCTCTTTTGGTTAGGAACTCTAACTAAAATATCATTTTAAAATGTTTTAAAGATTTATTATTCTAAATCTTTCTCATTAATGTACATGTTTTAAAAATGGTTTTAAGGATTTTTTTTATATTGAAATTAATGTTTTAAAATTAAAATTCCTTTTAAAAGTTTCAAAGTGTTATGGGACACTTTTATTCAAAAATATATTTTTAAATTATTTCTTGACAAATAGTATAACTTTAAAATGTTTTCAAGAAAAAGGGGGATATTTATCTCAAATAGTTTTGATGATTATTTTCATTTATGTAAATATCCTTCATTATTCTCGATTGAGGTTAATCTGTTACAATAAAATCTTCCATATTGTATTGAATGAGTTATGTTTGACTGTGGATGTGCTATTTTTATACCATTCATGGTTTGTGGATAAAGTATTGACATTTCATATGCTAGTTTTAATACGAATGTTTATGTTATGTTTCAAAATTTTCATATGAGGAATTAATTGGACTTAGTAAGTGATGGGTGGAGCCCTCTATAGCTCCTCGATGCATCGGTAGGTCTCATGAGACAAACTAGTGTCTTGGCACAAGGCCTTGACAAAATCTTATTTGTAGTCTTGGCACAAGGCCTTGACCATGTGGTTATGAAAGTCTAGAATTATGCATTCCATCATTATGAAAGTGGCTATTGATATTGCATGTGATTATTTGACTAGTAGAATATCCATGTGAATAAGTAAATGGAATTTTCTGATTTTATCTTTTCCATATTATGCTGAAGTTAAAGTTTAAAAGGATTTTATTTTAGTTTTATACATTGCCTTAAATGTTTATGATTATTTATGAAAGTTTCGGCTATATTGTTATCCTTACTGAGAATCCGAGCTCACCCCTTTCTATGTTTTATTTTTACCAGGATGCGAAGAATTATATTATTACTGACCTACAGGGATAGTCTATGGGATCTCAGTGTTTTCTATGGAAACAATGTTGTTGTATTTTTCCATTTTATGATGTAATGTAAAATTTATGAATGTATCTAGTACTTCCAAGGCTACTAAACAAATCAGTCTTTCGAGATTTGATCTTTTGTGATCATGCCAATGATATGTAATAATGCACCGACTCTAGGCTTCTGGGGTCAGGGCATTACAATAAGTTCAATAGATATATCACCTTGCCAAGTTTTCCAACCATATCAAAGGGACTAACAAACCTTGGTTCCAACTTACCCTACTTACCCAACCAATGATGTCCCAAGTGACGTGAAACTCTAAGAAAAAACTGATTACCAAACTCAAACTCTAGTGGCTGATGATGATGGTCTATATAGGATTTATGATGACTCTATGACATGATCAATCTCTTTCAGATCAACTATAATTTTTCTATCATCTCTTGAACAAGTCTTGGTGCAACCAAGGACTGCTCTCCCATATCATCCCAGAATAAGGGAGATCTAAATGGCCACCTATACAACACTTTAAAGGGTTCTATATTAATTGAAGCCTGATAACTATTGTTGTAGGAAAACTTAACCAGTGGAAGATTCTTATCCTAAGAACCACTAAAATCAAGCACGCATACTTGGAGCATATCCTCAAGAACCTAAATAGATCTGTATGTCTGTCTATCCATATTTGGATGATATTTCATGCTCAATTTTAACTGGGAACCTATCACCACTTGTAACACTTTCCAAAACCTAGATGTGAACCTTGGTTCCCTGTCAAAAACAATCATATAGGGGGACCCATGAAGTCTCACTGCCTATCAAACATAAAATTGTCTGAGCTATTCTACCTTCGCTATCTCCTTGATATGGAGGAAATCCATTGATTTCATGATTAAATCAATGATCACCCAAATCACATAATTCCCACTAGGAGTCTGTGTCAAACCTATGATGAAATCCATGGATATCTCATCCCATTTACATACTAGAATGGGTAAGGGATGAAACAAACCAGCAGGTCTCTAATTCTATACCTTTATTCTTTGACATTTTTAATTTTACTCAAAATTTACTTCATTATGGGTTACATATATCATCAGAGATGAAATATTAGAGAAATATTGAATGAACTGTCTATAATAACCATCCAACCCTAAGAATATTCAGATCTCAAAAACATTTCTAGGCGTCTCCTAGGAAATTATCACATGTATCTTTTTAGGATCCACTATGATACCCCTCTTAGATATAGCATGCCCCATAAATTTCACCTCCTATATCCAAAACTCATAATTGGAAAGCTTACCATATAGATGATATTTCCTCAAGGTTTTAATAATGAAATCCAAATAGTCCATGTTCTCCTCCTCTAACTTAGAATATACCAAAATAGCATCCATTAACAAGACCATAAAAGAGTCCAAGAACTGATAAAATATTTGGTTTATCAATGATATAAATACTAAAAGAGTGTTCGTGTGACCCAATGGAATAACTAGAAATTCTAAATTCCCATACCAAATCCTAAATGATGTCTTAGGGATATCCTATTCGCGGACTCTCAACTGGTGGAACCCTGGACGAAGTTCGATCTTTGAAAACCAACAAGTCCATATAAGTTGATCGAAGAGATCATCAATCCCTAGAAAATGATACTTGTACTTAACGGTCACTTGATTTAACTTTTGATGATCCACACAAAGTATGAGGCACCTATTTTCCTTCTTATAGAAGATGATAGGTGAAGCCCATGGTGACAAGCTAAGAGGAATAAACCCCTTATTCTCAAAGTCCACAAGCTGGAAATTAAGTTCCACCAACTCAAAAGTTTCCATACAATAAGATGCCATAGAAATTGGAATCATACCAGGTAGTAGCTCAATGGTAAACTTGACATATCTCTATTGTGGTAAAATATAAAAATCATTCCAAAAGACCTTAGAGTGTGCACACACCATCATAATAAGTGGACTGATCAAACAAGGATAAACAACATATAGGAACATCTCTGAAAATTAACATGATATCACCTCAGAATATGGAATAACTGGCCCCGCCCTCCTAGAACTAGAATCCCACTCACCCTGAAAGACATGAGTGACTCCATCAGGATATAAAAATTGAACCCGATGATGAAAATAGTTGATATGGGCCTTAAAATTGATCATTAAATCCATTCCAATAATCATGTCAAAAATATCTAGATCAAGAACCAATAAATCTCACACCACTTTGAAGTCGGCTATAGTCACCCGACATGTGAGACATTTGAAACCATGTTCATACCTCTTTCCCAAAGGTTTTTAAAGTTAAAAAAAAGAAAAAAATAAGCTCCAAGAATAATCCCAACACATAAAATAAATTTTATGATATAAAGGAACAATTATAACTTGTATCAAACAAATCTAGCACCATAAAAGATGAAATAAACACCATACCTCTAATAATAGTTAGCCCTGGTTCAAATTCTTCTAATGCATACTCCACTGCATAAAGGAATCTAGTATATGATCCTCCTTAATATTTATTAGTCACATGGACACCCCCCTTAGTCTAAGGATAAGACCCACCACCCTTGGAAGTATCAAAATGAACTTGTGAACCCTTGGTGTGAGTGGATCCAACCTTATTGCCTTGGGACATCCTTCCAAAAAATCATCTCAAATGGCTAGATTTTACACAATGATTAAAAGAATTAGGAACCATTACATAGGTAGGATTGGTATGATCAAAACTTCCACATTGATAGCAAACAACCTATTGATTCCCTAAAGAATCCCCTAAAACTAGTCCCGATGAAAACTAACTACCCTTAAGCTTCCTTTTTTAGCCATAAGATACACCATGGCTAACATCTACGACAATAGAAGCTCCACCCAAACCTATCTTACCAACTCTGACTACCTATACCATAAAAAATTTATCAACTACCTCCACAAAGGTCGAAAGGTACATGATAATTATCATCAACTAAATATCAACACTCATCCCCATCTCAAACCTTCGAGCTTTCAGGTAATCATTAGTGACAAGCTCCAATTCCAAGTGCACCAACTTAGAAAAATGGGTGGAATACCCCAGAATGGTGCACTCTCCTTTCTCTACATTTATAAACTTCTAAATTTTTTACAAATTTAATGTCTCAAGATAAACTTTTGGTTGAATATTTTCTTGAAGAATACCTAGGTGATATCCTCATGAAACTTTGCAAGCATAATAGAGTTTCATCATCTCCTTCAAATAACCTCAATAATGTACATGGAAAACCCCACCTCAGAGTTCTTAGGAGTTTTAAAAAGGTAAAATATCATTTTAATATTCTCAATCCATGCCTATAATTCCTAGGGTCCTTTATCACCATGTAAGATTGGTGGATTCTTCTTTGTAAATTCTGAGGCATGGTCCACTAATCATCCTAGGTTTCTAACTCACATATAAGACTAGACTCATAGCTTTGTCCCTTAGATTTTGAAGATCTATTATAGTAGAAATTTTCTGTTAAGCACAAGTCAATGCCCAATCATCTTAAGATAAATTTCCCATATCATAATATCAACTTTAGGTATCCATATCAATGCCTTTAATTACAAGAATTTAAAATAAATTATGGATTTTTATGAAAAAAATACAACAACTTAACAAGGAACGGGTCTATT
This sequence comes from Viscum album, assembly GCA_963277665.1. NCBI lineage: Eukaryota > Viridiplantae > Streptophyta > Magnoliopsida > Santalales > Viscaceae > Viscum > Viscum album. The sequence continues at coordinate 1,525,172,571 of OY728141.1, read as the reverse complement.
TAAATAAACCCCCAAATCCATTTTATTCAGATGACCTCAAACACTAAGTCACAAAATTTGAAAAAAACCACACCACCCATGGTAACTCAGGTTTAGTCATGGAAGTGAGTTATCCAGGCACCCTCTCACACTTACTTTCTAAATTCTGACGGTCTTAACTTCAGTCTACCAAATACTTTGAACTGAACTTAGGAAATGTCACAACACTTTAGGATAGGTTTTTCCACTGATACCAATATGTAATGAACAAACCCAGGTCAACTAGGAAAGTCACCCAAGATGGTCTACCGCATGGTGATGTACCACAAAAGTAGAAAACATATTTCATGTATAACTGAAACAAAAAAAAATAAACAAGAAAAAATCATAAAAAAGTTCATACACATCCCTGAGACAAAAAAATCAAGCTAAACAGGGAAAACTGGAATTAAAAAACATGGAAAGTCTAGAAAAGTCCCTATGTGACCATTTGTCACCACCAAAGCATCTCGCTATGAAGATGATAATAATAAGAGAAACTAGCATGTCATATAATTTTCTTCTCTTTATCTATGTCCTATAAAACAATATCTACAATTTTACAAATGAAAAATTAGAGTGTAAGAAAAAATCTCAATGGGATTCCACCAAAGAATATATACAAGTTATAATATCAAGAATGCATTATCTCGAGATTTAAAACAAATCAATTTTATAAATATTTTCAAAAACAAAACCATTTTGTAAATCATACATTGGTTTTCATAAAATCACACCATATTCACCAAATCTAGGAATATATCAAGTACATTTAATATAGTATAAATTCATAATCAAAACCAACCATAGATACACCACAAGTAAGCATGTGAGAAAATAACTACAAAAATACTATCATGTGATAAACCAGTCATAAATAAAAAAATCACACATTTTAGGCTCTAAAATATGGGAATAAATTATATACATAAAATAAAAGCCCCAATATGAGCCTAAGTTTGATCCAACCAATATAACCTCTAGTGGAATCACACACACTAAAGTGACATAAAACCTCTTGTGGTATTACACACACAAGAGTGACAAGTCTATTTCCTAACACATCCAATGTTACCCCTAATGTTATAACTCTATAAAATCCATTTAAAACCCATTCTTATATTTAATAAAACATTTTCACCACAAATTATTTCTAATTCTATTCTTGAAATCTAATTTATAAATTAAAACCACCATCATGACATTTCATCAAACACATAGTGTGAAGAAATATATTTTTAAATCCAAACCCCTTTTAAAAAAATTATCTTTTCCAAAAATTCCATTATGATATCAAATAAAAAAAATTAAAAAAATAAACTAAAGTAATTCACAATAAATTAATGTAATTAAAGAATTAGAACCCTTGTATAGAGACACCTACCTCAAGAATAGAGGGAAAAACAATCGCTTTCAATAATGGAGATTTGGTAAGAGTAGACTGGGTCCTCATGATCCTAGATCTATAATAAACAACATAAATACTCTATCAAACCCATTATATCCATCATCCACAATGTAATTGGTTTACAATGAGATAAGAGTTGAAGAGATATAGCGATAATCTACAAAGAAAAGGGAATAATAGATCAAAAATGAAACATACCTTGAAGTGATCTGTCAAGAATGAATGAAATATGCATATAATACAAAGGGATAATCCTCTTGAGTGTCGGAGGAGGATTTGGTTGAGCTAATATGATATTAGGGGGTGTTTGAGGGTTAAACTAGGGATCTCATGAATTTTTAAAATAATTTTTAGGGGATTAATAAATCATGTGCACAGTTTTTTGGGTAGGGAAGCATGGTTAAACAAACAGTTTTCCCTAATCATGTGCCCCTACTAGACTTCTAGATGGTGCACATGGTTTGGATTCATGTTTAGTTTAACCATGTTCCAAAAGTGAAAACCCTCATTGTCCAAGGGTTTATGGTTTAGAGGGGCTGGCTGCATGGTTAAACTAACCATGGTCCCCCTTCTAGTGGATCATAATAGGGAACACGATTTGCTGGGTCAACCCATGATCTAGTGCTAAAAGGGTCATGAATTCAACCATTATGAAGCTCAACTTAATAAATGTTCGAAGAAATACAAAGGAGAACAACCAAGTAATGATGACAACAGAATAACTCCCTTGACTATTGGAGGAAGAAAAAAACAAAACAGAACATGAATGAATGTAATCCCAAACCATAAGGATAACCTAGGGGATGCAAGAATAGAGATCCTCCCTATAAAACCCCATCATATACCAAAATTATTAATTCCATATATTTCAATGGATGGTTTATCTCATGGGCGATAAAGTACATTTATAGAGAAGACTTTTGTCACATCATTCTAGAATCTTATTTAAAAAATTTGTAGAAAATATGAGAGAAAAAATATTTTTGAAAACAATCATACCAAGGCTTTGAGAAAAGAATAGAACTTCTAAAAATTGGTACTCAAATAGTGAATTAGGTAGATCTCGTGCATGTTGTTCAATGAAACAAATAAAAAAACAAGTGTAAGCTCATAAGAACTAAGATTAAAACACAAAAACCCACTATTTTCCCATAATTGAATGCATCAAGTACTGAAAATTACCATCATTTAGAAGCCTTAAATAATGGACTTTTGGCTCAAATCTAGAGGGGTGAAGGTGATGCCAAAACTTCAAGATTTATCTTCGAACATCGGGTGTGTAGGTAAAAATATTTATCATCCATGCAGCTTTGAAAAGTGGGGTCGAAGCGATTAAAACCCTGATCATTTGAAGAGTGGGATGGAAGCTATTGAAAAACCCAACAAATACCAGATGAAAATAATAAAAGGGAACCCTAAGATAATCTCCTTCAAAACAAATATCTTAAAAACCTTTAAACCCAAAAAATAAGATCTTACCCATTGAATTCATGGTCATTAATAATTGAAAGTGGTTTTTCCTTAATCAAATCCTGAATAAATGTTGAGGCACTAATCGGGGTGGGGGTGGATGGTTTGAAACCAGACTTCATCATGGTATTTTCTAACTCCTTAAACATTTTGTTATCCAAAATAAGTTAGATCTATCATATGAATATCTTGAATGAAAATTTAAATTTGTTCCAAATATTTTTCAATAATTTTTTTATTAATAACAATATAGTTTTTTATATAGTTAAATATTTATATTATAACAATTTTCTTTCTATTGATACCACCATAATATTTTTTAGTAAATGAATAATTGATACTCATAAAGTTTTTTATTTTGAAATGATTTCTTTATGGTGAATAAATAATAGAAAAAAAATTATATGTTGAAAAACATTTATTGAGAATTATAATTAATAGTAATGGAATATAACTTTTTTATTGATTAAAAAGGTTGATGAAAATTTGTACAAAACGTTATATTTCTTACAAAAACATAATATTTAAACATTTTAAATGAATTTTAAGAGATTGAATATACCTCAATTGTATTGTACAACATCAACTTGCACTTCCTCATATTCTCATGTCTCTTATGAAAATTTGATCATGTTTACCTCATTAATGTCCCTGAATAAATCATGTCTAGATACAGAGAAAATAAAAAATCATCCAAATTAATCTTGAAATAGTTGTTGAGTTGAAAATTTGATCATTTTTACCTCATTAATATCAGCATATTATACATGAATATTTGGTGAAAGTGTACATATTTTAGTTTTTGGTTTTAAGAATATTCTCATTGTTCTAAAAGTTATGGTTACTTATTTTTATTAAATTTATTTGGGATTTTTTGTTTGGACCCATTCAGGATCTCTATCCATCAATGGTGGTTAATACAAAATTATTTATAGGCCATAACTTTAATGGTGGGTTCACCCATAGAGGGACCCTACTTTGAGTGATGATCGATTTGTTAGTAATGAGACAACATACCAAAAGAACTCAATAAAATCATGTAATTTACCAAAACCCTATTTAATATCAATATAATCCATTATTTGAAAAAATATATGGTTGTTTACAATTAAATGAAATATATTGGAAAGATTATGCAATCACCCTAGTAGTACTGATTCTACGTAAATTTGAAAGTAATAAACCTACAACCCATGGAAAATCATAATTTAACAATTTTTCAGGGAATCGCAAGAACAAGTAGTTAAATAGAAATAGATGAAAAGATTAGACCATAAATATTTTTTATCTTACAAAAAAATAATGATGATATTTTGTGAATTTTTTATGTGTGTATTTAATGTTCAAACTACTGGAGTGGAAAAATATTAAATAATCAATTCACCTTTTCACATGATTATTAGTGCATTGTTGATGTGTGTATTTAATGATCCCCTCATGAAAAAGTCCTTTCTTCTTCATCACATCAACCCATTTACTAAATATCCCTATAAGAAACATATATAACATTTATATTTCATAAAATCATAAACAAAATACCCACATAATCTTATAGTTCAACTTGGTTCATTGTTTAAAGCATATATAACATGTATATGTCCAAAAATCATAATCAAATAAACCTAGATAAGATGGAAACCCACCTTAAAATACTAATTTTTAGCACCTTATAACTATTTTAATCACCTAAACACAACTACCTAAAAATAATAAAATTAATTTTAAAACTACATATAAAAAATAAAAAAAATTAAGAAAACATAGAAATACCTTATGTCTCTAGGTTTTATGCTCAATGCTAAAGTGAAGTGAAAACTTGAGGAACCTTAATATTTCATATCAAAATCCCTAAAACATAAAACCAAAGATAATATTAATAATAATTCATTAATCATAAATATTATGAAGTAATATCATTTTAATAAGGCATGTGAAACAAAAACTAACTCAAAATAAAACAAAACATGATAGATTTTGTCTCGATGTGAATTTCCAGTGCAAATTAATAAAAATTTCAAACATTAGTAATTCATGGAACTTTTAGACTTGTATGTATAATTAATAACTAGCCTATAATAAAATAAAAATAATAATAAACTAATATAATGTGTATTTAACATCATTGAACAAATCTAAAACAAAACACTTACTCAATCCCCTGTAAACTCTTGTCGTTGATATAACAACCCCGAACCCAGTAGCCTAGAGTCGGTGGTTATTTTATTACAATGGTATAGATACAAGATATCATATCACCAAGGATCGATCAGTTTAGTAGTCTTGAAGAACTATATATATATATATATATAGTTCTCTTATTACATTGGTAATTAAACATAGAACATAACAAAGGAAAATAAATTACTTCCTTAACACTTATTCAAAAATTTCATCTTCATAACCTGGGGAAGGAAAAAAAATAAAAGGGTGAGAAAAAATGATTAGTAAGGGTTACATATAGTAGAAACACGATTCAATAATAATTGAAGCATAATAAATAAGTCATAATCATTATATCAAGTTAAATAACTAAAAAATACATTCCATTTAATCAATAAAATGAGAATGAAAATGCATCCATATATTTTTTTCATAGTGAAAATATCATGGATAGTAATAACTAAATACTGAATGTATAAAATTATTAATTATTTGACATCATGTATCTGTAATATGAACCACTACCTTCATGACCTTTCACAAGATGTTTTAAGTTTGTGGGTAGAAACTAATCTGATTCTTCTTGAAAACAAATATGAAAGGTTTTTCACTAACTGTTTTGTCTCAAGAGACATGTTAATGCATATAGGATCTATATAATTTTAGGACCCACCCATCACTATAATTCCAATGAATTATTCATACATATATTTAATTCAAGAACAATATGCCTTATCAAAACATATGTATTGAGTAGAGGATATGGATTTAGCAATATTTTCACAGTTAAAATAACATTCGAAGTAAAAACCATACGTAAAAATGTATATAGATTAGAAAATAATCATGAAATAATACAATAAATACATATATTTAATATTCAATGATTTATGATCACAAATAAAAGGTTAGTACACAAAGGAAATAAGTGATGAATATGGCATATGTCCCACAGAAATTAAAGTGAGACGAAAAACTCTTACCACTAGTAATAAGTCGAACCATATGCCCCATTAAATTAATTATTATCAAATGAAACATTAAATAAAATTAATATAATTATATTAAGGACATAACATATCATAGGTTAGTATAAATACACCACACACAAGAAAAAAGTGGTGAAGAAGACATATCTCACAGAAATAAATGTGAGATGATAAACCCCTTACCATATGTCTGGAAGAGTTATGCACTTTTACTTAATGACCTAGATAATAAAATTAGATTCATTAATTAATTAATTCATAACCTATTATAAATATATTTTATTTATTATAATTTTATTAAGTTCATTTATGGCCATTTCTATGAGTTAAAATGTTTAATTTCGTTGTTCTGGGAGTGTTTGTTTCATGGTTTTATGGTCGACTCCCTTATGTATAATTATGGGAGTTCTTATAAAATTGAAGAAAAACACTAGAAGTGAAATTATTTAGTATTAATTAACTCACATAATTTTAAATGATATCATTTTGTTTTATGTTGTGAGGATGACTCATTAGACAAAATGTTGATGAAAATGTTTTAATTTATTTTGGTGGTTTTTACAACCATCATGAACTTGTATCATTTTATTTAATATTATGTTTATATGTTGGTTCCAAAACATGATATAACTTATAATATGTATATTAAAATACAATTTAACCATAATAATGGTTTTATGACTGACCTTTAAGGTGTTAATGAAAAATGAAATCTCGTCGTTTGCGAAGGTGGTGAATTGACAGATCACAGACGATGTTTTCATTTTTAAAATAAAAGGAGAAGAGAAGAGATTTGATGAAGGATATTCCATTAGAAAAATAAAATTATACTATATATATTATATTTTAGTTAAAATCCCAAATTTTATAAGTTTATTAGGGGATATAATAATAAAAGAAAGGAAAATAAATGAGAAAGAATGAGGATTTTACCTTTTGAATATTGTCTCCTTGGGAACCTCCTTAAGACACATAGATTTGGTCTTTTGGTAAGACCATAAGGTCATGTATGTGTGTAATAGTATTGGGAAGGTAATTGGGTAGAATTTATACAAGATTAGAGGATTATAAGTTGTGAGGAAAAGGGGTGGTGAGTTGTGAATTTTATAGGGAGAGGAGAGGGGTGTTTTTTATTATTTTATTCATTAGTTTATTATTTTGGATCAAGACTATCAATAGTGCTGATTATTGTGAATAAGTTTAGTAAATAGTGAATTTAAGTTATAACTAATGGTTCTTACCTCATCCATACATCATCAATGACTCAAAAATTCATTTATTTAGTTACAATATAAAATACCATAAATTGCCATATTTCACTATTCACTAAAAATTCAACTATTTTATAAAAATATCAAAAATTCACCCTAACCATTTTTAAAAATGTATATTTTAAAAATTGAATCCATTTTATGAAAATAATTTTCTAAATATGAGAAATTTAATTTCTAATTAAAATCATCATTTATTTGTAAAATACTGATTTTAATATTATAACCGATTTTACGACACTTTGAAAAATTAATTCTGGTCTCATAAAATTTTATTATAATTATAATACAACAAAATATTAATTCATTAATCTATTTTATAAATTTTATTTTAAATCATTATATTAATTATAAAATTTTAAATAAATATTTAAGTTTGACAAAAATAAAAACACTTAATTTATCATTTTTAAAACATTTATTTACTTATTTTGTGATATAAATATATCATACTTTCATTTATGAGATACATAAATTTTATTTATACTTTAATATGTGTGGTTATTATTCTAACAGCCAAATTACTATTTCTAACAGTCACATTACTATTCCAATGGTCATGTTAATATTTAATAGTATATCATGATTCTTTTAAGCTTAGTGTTGCATGAAATGTAAGCTATCAAATAAATTGAATTTATTTAAGTAGATACATATCATAAAATATTAGGGTGTTATATTCTTCCCTCCAAAAAAAATTCCTTGAGAATTTGCATGAATATTTCCTTCTAAACAAATGAGGGTGGTTCTTCTTCATAACTTTCTCAAGTTCCCACATTGCTTCTTCCATTTTACAGTTTCTCCAAATAAATTTTACCAGTCAAGTAATTCGATTTCTCAATAATTTCGTTCTAGTGTTAAGAATATAAATAGGTTCTTCATAGTGATACAAATCAGGTTCGAGTTCTATTTCTTCATAGATGAGTACATGTGTTGGGTCTGGCATGTACTTCTTTAACAATGATATGTGGAACACATCATGAACTTTGGAGAGACTTCATCAAATTTATAATCGGTAAGTTAAAGCTCCAATTATTTTCATAATTTCAAATGTTCTGATGTACCTAGGGATCAGTTTCCCTTTCTTACTAAACCTTATGACACCCTTCCATAGTGATACTTTCAAAAATACATGATCTCCCACTTGAAATTCCAAATCCTTTCTTTGGTTGTCAGTATAACTCTTTTTCGTACTTTGAGAAAATTTAATATGAGATTGAATAGTATTTACCTTTGTCATTGTATCTTCAATAAGTTTTGGGCCTATAATTTTCCTCTCACCAACTTCATCCCAACAAGTTGGAGTACCACATCTCCTACCATATAACACTTCTTATGGTGCCATTTAAATACTAGATTGGAAACTATAATTATAGGAAAACTCTACCAAAGGTAAATAATGATATTTCATACCTTAAAAGTCAATTGATAATGATCTCAACATTTATTTCAATGTTTGAATAATTATTTCAAATTTTCTGTTGGTTTGAGTGTGATAAGTAGTACTGAAATGAATCTCAATATCCAAAGCCTTCTAAAGACTCTTCTAGAATTTTGATGTAAAATAGGGATCTTGATTAGAAACAATAAATAGAGGTGCACCATGAAGTCTTATAAATTCATTAATATAGAGTTTTTTAGGAACTCAAGAGGTAAATCTTCTCTTATATCAAGAAAATGTGTCGATTTTTTTAGGCAATCAATAATAACCCATATCATATCATTCTTTCTGGGGGTCTTTGGTAATCCAGTGACGAATTAAATAGTAATGTCATCCCAATTCCAAATAAGAATAGGTAGATGTTTCATGATTCCTCTAGGATGTTGTCTTTCAAACTTCACTTGTTGATAAACAAAACATCTTGGAAAATAGTCATCAATTTACCACTTCATATTATCCCACAAAAAATGTTCCTTTAGATATCTATATATCTTGGTACTAACAAAATGTATAGATAAATTTGATCTATGAGAATTATCTAATAGTTCCCTTTTTTATCTTAGGTATTTATATAACACATAACCTCTTTCCAAATTTCATAATTCCATCCTCATACACAAGTTCTATCAATATTCCATCCTTAAAATCTTTAATTTTATTTTGAAATTATCATCATTTGATTGAGGGCTTTTTATATTTTCCAATAAAGATGGCTTCATAATCATTTGAACAAGGAGTGATTTTTACCTTTCCTTAATAATTACCATATCCATATTTACTAAATACATGAACATAGGATCTTTCTCAATCCTCACTTAGGTTAAAATTCCATGATCTTTCTTACTTAATGCATTTTATACCTTATTTTTTTCCTAGGTGTTACAGTATTGAGAAATCATAATCTTTGACTAACTCAATCCATCGTATTTGCCTCATGATGAGTTATTTATATATAAATATGTATTTAAACTATTGTGTTCTGTATATATCTCATATATTTCACTATATATATAGTGTATCCATATATTTAGAGAAAATATTACGACTGCTATCTCAAGATCATGAGTTAGATAATTTTTTTCATGAATCTTCAACTACCTTGATGCATATGAAATAACTTTATCATTTTACATAAGGACACAATCCAGTCCTTCCTTCGATGCATTATTTTATATCATAAACCAATCATTTCCTAATGGTAGATTAAAAATTTGATTATTTACTAATCTTCTCTTCAATTATTCAAAACATTATGCACATTATTTTGTTCATATAAACTTAACCCCTTTACGTGTGGGCTTAGTTAACAGGTCAAACAAATGGGAAAAATTTGAAAAAACATGCCGATAGTAACCTACTAAACCAATGAAACTATGTACCTCAGTTATGTTTGTTGGTTTATGCCATTCCTAGATTTCCTTTGTCTTTACAAGATCAACTGAGATTCCATCCTTATAGATAATATGGCCAAGAAAAGAAATTTCCTAAATCTAGAATTCACACTTGCTAAATTTACCGTATAACTCTTTCCTTATGAGAGTCTCAAGGATGACCCAAAAGTGATTCTCATGGTCTTAATATCTTTTATAGTACACCATAATATCATTAATAAATACTACAAAAAAATTTCAAGATTTTCCTTGAATACTATGTTCATTAGATCCATGAAAATTGAGGGTACATTATTATATCCAAATGGAATTAATATAAACTCATAATGTCCATACCTCATTTGAAAATATGTATTCAGAATATCTTCCTTATTTACTCGCAATTGACGATACCCAGAATGTAGGTAAATGTTTAAAAAATATTGATCTCTATGAATATGATCAAATAAATCATCAATGTGAGGAAGAGGATACTTGTTCTTAATTGTAATATAATTTATTTATCTATAGTCAATGTGTAGCCTCATGGATCCATCTTTGTTCTTAACAAATAGAATAGGAACTCCCCATAAAGAAACACTTGGGTGAATAAATCCCTTATAAATAAACTCCTATATTTTTTTATTCATCTCCATTAAATCCACAATTTCCATTCTATAAGTATTCTTTGATATTGTTCTTGTGTTAGGGATTAAATCATTGGTAAACTCAACTCCATGCATTAGGGGATGTCCGGGTAATTCCTTTGGAAATACATCAATGTATTTTTTTTAAATTGGTATATCCTCGAATTAAATATTAGTTTATTCATCCCTAGATGTTTTTTTATCTTCCTCCCAAACAATTTCATTCATTAGAGTTACTATAGGTGGATCTAGATAAGAATCAGATAGTTAAGTTTCTTCTCTAAAGATACGGAATTGTACATCTTCCTCACAAATCGTAATTTCCCTCTTCTTGCAATAAATTTTCACATAATATTTTGAAATCTATTCAATACTGAGGATTATATAAAATTAAACCATATAATAATATCATAAAAAGAATCATGTTTATGTTTCATAGTGGGGACTTCCTAGAACATTTTTGTTGCAATGAGACTTCCCTTGGTAGTTTTGACTGAAAAATCTATTATTAAATCAAAAGGGAAATGGATAATTTTATTAGAAAACTATGTAGAAATAAAATAGTGATATGATCCAGAATCAAATAAATCACTGGATAAATTTTAAGATAGGATTAATATAATTTCCATCGCATCATTGGGTACTTATACTTCAGCTCTGGTGATCGCATGAGCTTGGCCATCTTCCCTTGACTACTTCTGTGGTATTCCTCTGAAACTTGTAAAATTTATTTGAATAATTACCCATTTATTTAAATTTGAATCATTGAAATTCATTTATTTGTTTCTTCCCCTTACATTCATTATCTTTATAAACCTTTTATATGAACTTATAACAAACTCCCATGCCTTTTAATCATTTCCCAGGATGATTCTTTCCACAATTTTTGCATGATGGGAATTAATTTGTTCCCCTATTCTTATTTGATGCTTTACCTTTTTCATGTTAATCAGAAGACATATTATTTTATTAATTTACCTTGAACATATTGGGTCTAGAAAATTGGTTCTCTATTTTGGTGGAATTTAATACTATTTCATCATATGATGAAAATTTTTGAGAAGCCAGTGCCCTTCAAAGGCTTGTCTTAAGACCTACAAAGAAATGATCAATATTATTTTTTGAATCATGCGTGTAATCTGTATCATACCTAAATAGTCTTGTGAAGGTAGCCTCATACTCTACAACACTCTCTTCTTCCTTTTTCTTTAAGCTAAGGAATTTTATCTTCATTTCAGTTCATTTCTCATGAGGGAAATATTTATTGAAGAATGTTTATTTAAAATATTTCTATTCCATGTGTTCTATTTTATATTCCTCTCTAATATTCTATATCAACAACCATCATTGATTAGCATCTCCCTAGAAGAAATATGAATCTATCACTACCTTTTTCCTTTTATTACATCACAATTCCAGAAATATCTTTTCAAGGGACTTGATCCAATGCTCAGCTACCACTAGATTAGTATTCCCACTAAAATATGGGGTCTTCTACAGTGTGAAATAATTGAACATAGGTATAGTATGGTTATTCTTCATAACATTAGTAAGTTGTCCTAATATGGTCACAATCTACTCAGCTTCAACACCAACTGTTTTGACTTACACAGTGGAGAAATCCCTACATTGTCTGTGGGTATTGATTCCATTTATTCCATTATAATTCATTACTAAATAATGGAAAACACTAAGTTATATCATAATAATCATGAGTATTGAGCCAAAAATTCACTATAAGGGATTATTATAGTTCTCATGTTTATTTAACATCTAATTACCAAGGTTTCTATTAAAACTCCTTTTATACCAACTATAACAACCCCAATCCCAGTATCCCAGAGTCGGTGGTTATTTTATTACAATGGAATAGATACAAGAGATCACATCACCAATGATTAAATGGTTTATTATTATTGAATAACTAGATACATACATGGTTCCCTTATTACATTTGTAATTAAACATAGGATATAACAAAGGAAAATAAACTACTTCCTTAACACTTATTCAAATATTTCATTTTCATAACCTGGGGAAGGTAAAAATAAAAGGGTGATATCAAATGCTCGGTAAGAGTTACATACATAAGAAACACGAATCAATAATAAGTGAAGCATAATCAATAATTCATAATCAATATTGAAAGGAAAATAATTGAAAAACACATGTTGTTTAATCAATAAACTGAGAATGAAAATGTATCCATAGTTTTTTTTCATAGTGAAAATATCATGGATAGTAATAAATGAATGATGAATGAATAAAACTATTAATTATTAGACATCATGTATCTAGAATATGAACCACTACCATAAATAATTCTCATAATATGGTTTAAGTCTATGGGTAGAAACTCATCTGATTCTGCTTGGAAATAAACGTGAAGGGTTTGTCACCAATTGTTTTGTCTCATGAGACCTGTCAATGCATCGAGGTGATATATAATGTCTATCCCCATCCATAACTTCAAGTCCAAATCATTCTTAATACATATATTTAATTCAATAATAATATTCCTCATCAAAATATTTGTATTGAGTAGAGGATACAGATTTATCAGTATTTCCTCAATTAAAATAATATTTAAAGTAAACACCGTATGTAAAAATGGTATACAACTTAGATAATAATAATATAAATGCTAAAAGAAATATGGATATTTAATGAAATATTCAATGATTAATGATCGTAAATAAAAGGGTAGTACACAAAGGAAATAAGTGATGAATATGACATATGTCCACAGAAATTAAAGTGAGATGAAAAACCCTTACCACTAGTAATCAGTCAAACCATATGCCCCATAAAATTAATGATTATCAAATGAAACATTGAATGAAATGAAGATAATGAGATTCATGATATCATATATCAAAGGTAATTATACATACACCACACACAATAAATAAGTGGTGAAGAAGGCATATCTCATAGAAATAAAAGTGAGATGAGAAACCCCTTAGCTTATGTATGAAAGTTTTATACGCTTGTAATTAATATCTTGGATAATAAAATTAGATTAATTAATTACTTAATTCATAAAATATTCAATATTTTTTTTATTATAATTTTATTAAGTTCATTTATGGTCATTCTGATGGGTTGTAATGTTTAATTTCGTTGTTTCGTGAGTGTTTGTTTCATGATTTTATGGTCAATTCCCTTGTGTATAATTATGGGAGTTCTTGTCAAATGGAATAAAAACCCCATAAGTGAAATTATTTATTATTAATTAACTTCAGAAAGTTTAAGTGATACTATTTGGTTATATGGTATGAGTATGACTCATTAGATAAAATGTTGATGAAAATGTATTAATTTATTTTGGCGGTTTTTACGACCATCACAAACTTGTATCATTTTATTTAATATTATGTTTATATGTTGGTTATGAAACATCATATAACTTATAGTATGTATATTAAAATATAATTTAACCATAATAATGGTTTTATGACCAGCCTTGAAGGTGGTAATGGAAAATAAAAACTCATTGTTCATGAAGGCGGTGAATTGACACATCACAGATGATGTTTTCATTTCTAAAATAAAAGGAGAAGAGAAGAGAATTGATTATGGATATTCCATTATCACAATAAAATTATATTTTATATATAATAATGGATATACCATACCACTTTTGATAAGGGGGGTTTATTAGAGAATAAGAAAATAAAATAAAATAGAATAGAATAGAAAAAAGGAGGATTTTACCTCTTGAATATCGACTCCTAGAGAACCTCCTTAAGACACTTGGATATGGTCCTTTGGTAAGACCATTAGGTCTTGGAAATGGGGAAGAGGATTAGGAATGTAATTGGTAATAATTTATAAAATCTTCAAGTCTTATAAATTTTGAGGAAAAGGGGTGGTGAGGGATGGTATTTATAGGGAGGGGAGAGGGGTGTTTTTTATTATTTTATTCATTAGTTTATTATTTTGAATCAAGACTATCAATAGTGTTGATTCTTGTGACTAAGTATAGTAACTAGTGCATGTGATTTTGAACTAATGGGTTCTTAACTCATTCATACATCATCCATGACTCAAAAATTCATTTATTTACTTATAATGTCAAATACCATAAATTATCGTACTTCATTGTTCACAAAAAATTCAACTATTTTAAAAAAAATACCAAAAAAATAACCCTATTCATTTTTTGATGTGTTGATTTATAAAATAGACTCTATTTTATGAAAATAATTTTATTAATATGAGAACTTTAATTTCTAATTAAAATCATCATTTTATCAGAAAATATAGATTTTAATATTATTACTGATTTTACAACACTTTGAAAAATTAATTATGGTCTAATAAAATTATATTATAATTATAATACAGAAAATATTAATTCATGAATCTATTTTATAAATTTTATTTTAAATAATTATATCAATTATAAAATTGTAAATAAACATTTACGTTTCACAAAAATACCAATACTTAATTTATCATTTTTAAAACATTTATTTATTTATTCCATAATATAAATATATCATATTTTCATTTATGAGATACCCTAATTTTTTTTATACTTTCATAGGTGAGGTTATTATTCTAATGGTTTCATTTATATTCTTAATGGTCATATTACTATTCCAATGGTCATGTTAATATTTAATAATATATCATGGTTTGTTTAAGCTCAGTGTTGTGTACAACATAAGATGTCAAATAAATTGAATTTATTTAAATAGATATATACCATGAGATCTTGGGGTATTATAATTAATGGGTCCTGCACTTGGAACCAACTTTTAAAACTATTATTATTTATTGATAAAAAATGAGGCCTCAAAATCATAGATTTACATCAACATAAACTTCAAATACCAAATGTGAGGTTCCTTAAATAAATAAACTGAGCGGATAAAAATTGATTTAATGGGTGAACTTATCATTTTACCATTAAAAGGTCATTTCAGATCATTTGATTCCAAAATTATATATATATTTATTGAATAATTCAAATCCTAAATACACATTCATAAATAAATATAATTGAAGATCCTATTTTACTATAAAGTTTTTTATTGATGCATCAATGAGTGATTATATCATAATCAAAATAATAAAATTTCTAAATAAATTTTTTATACTATTTGTGTTAAAATTAAATTCACAAAGGCTAAACTTTCTATAATTGAGATTGGGAATTCTAAAACTAACTATACTTTTTCTGTGGGAGAAGATATTATCTACAGACACTTGGGAGGATGCCTAAAAATAGAAACAAATTTTAACCTAATAAAATATGCATGTACTGAGAACAATTTCTTCTTACATTGGAATGTGTATCCACTTTCACATCTAAGGTTATATTCCATATTTTTCAAGTTCACTTATGTCACTGATGAAAAAATTATCCTTATTTGAACCCAAAATAGTAAGGCACATGCTAGTGTAATTTGGAATTAAGAATGTGAATGTGTGATGAAAGCTATAACACAATGTCAACAGATTTGTGAAAAGAATGAATGATGATATGAAAACCAATAAAATTGATAGTCATCATATGTATTGAGAAGGTAAAAAAGATTTTAGGTATTAAAAAATGGGATAAAAGATAAATAATTAAATTTCCCATCATTGAATACAATTTTTTCTCTAGCGATCCCAATTGAAGATAAGCAGAAACCCAATGTTGAAGCAGAACTATAAAAATAATGACCAATGTAAACACTTATTTCTTAAAAAAAGTAACTAGGAATAAAACATGGATTGAAAAGGGATGGTAAGATAGGGATAGAAAAAATAATGACATTCATTCAGTCCATATCATGTACATCCCCTTGACACACTGGCTTCAGAAGATTTGGTAATTTAATAATGAGGAGACACAAATATAAATGATAAAAATGAAAAAATTAGATAAAAATTTATTTTCAATAACAAATTTAATTAGATTTAAAGGGGAATTATAAATTACCTACTATTGAACAAATTAGAGTGATCAAATAAAATTATCTTCCTAGAAATTCAAACAATATAACTGTCACGACCCGTCCTCGGTGCCCGTGTCGTGACTACCCCAAGCCTGCCTTCCATAGGCCAGGGGCTGGCGACTAGCACCAAAGGCGTAAATCCCGATAACTGGGAAGGCATTGCCTTTATAAAATTAAACAAAACACCACAGAGTACAAGCGGAAGTAAAACACTAAGTACAAAAGAAAGTGCTGAAAAGTAAATGGGCCAGAATAAAAACCCAATTGAAAGTACAGCTACAACTGAACGAAAGTACAACAGAAAAAGGAAAACAGCTGGAAGAAAGGAAGAAGCTCTTGGGTCGTCCTCCTCGGATCCTACCTGAAGGGTAGGTACAGATAGCACAGCTCCTGTATCGTCCACCACAGATCCTACCTGAAGGGTAGGTACAGATAGCGTCCACAACGCTCTCGCCCGTCAACATCCTCTGAGTGTCGTCTCGCCGTGAAGTCCACCTCCGGATACTGACTCGTCGTGTGGTCCACCTCCGGGTACCGTCTAGTCCTCAAATACTCGGCCTCTGTCAGCGTTGCCTGTCATCTGCAACCAACACAACAAGGTGCGGGCATAGCCCGTGCAGGGATGATTATACGATACTCAGTAGGGACCCCGAGACCCTCAAGGTCTCACTAAAACCAACAAGAATAACCACAAAGAAGATCTCAACAGAAAACCTCTACTTAGGTATATGCCCCTACATATACCTAATTTATCAAGTAACCCATCTCAATCATAAGGAAACACAAAGATTATGAAATCAACGGATAACCACTACCCAGGTATATGCCCATACATATACCTAAGTTATCAAGTGACCCATCTCAATCATGAGGTAAACACAAAGATCATAGACTCAGCTCAAACCAGGATTTTCATTATCGAAACCGTAACTGCTGAAGAGCCCCATCTCTGGAGTGTACAGTGGTCCTGTCACGACTCCGAGGTAATGCTCACTAACCTAAGACTGCTGAGGTACTCCTCCTGTCGGGTACCGCAGGTCAGCCACCCAAACATAGTAGTGCTTCCCGCCAAGGTATGCCACCCAAACACAATAGTGCACACCCCCTAATAGCCTACAGAGGTACTCTCCGGATGAGTACCGCGGGTCTGAACTATCACACAGGTAGTGCTCTGTCCGCCATGGGTCTGCACCCAAACAAAGTAGTGCTCCATCCACTGGGCTAGTCGACTCACTCCAAGTCGAGTTGGTCAAGCAGTCATTAGGTCTCAGTCGGCTACACGGTCTCCGTACTCTGCACGCTCGTCTCCGGAAGGGTCCTCTCCATGAGCTACAGGTTGATACTCCAAGTATCTCAAAGTCCCACTAAGAAGTATCTCAAGGAACTGCCTCGTCATAGGGGTCTCAACGCAACAGACGGCGCGTCAATCGGACGCCCGGTCTGTGAGTTATTAGCCTTTTCGTCCCAGGGGCCCGGTTGGTTTCATGTATGAACCAACCCGACCGTATCTCAACTATACCCTGAACTCACATAGGGTATACTCATAGGGACCGTTTCTCAACGAGATCACTAACGCTGCTGACGGTTCATCAAACGAACGTCCGGTCTAAAAGTTATCATCTTTTCTGTTCCAGGGGCCCGGTTGGATTTTGGGTACAATCCAACCAGGTCATTATCCAACTGCATCCAAATCTTCAGCAGAGTATGCCAAAAGTTCTGTCTCAACAAAAGGAATCCAACAAAGTCGACGGCACGTCAATCGGACGTCCAGAGCTCAAGATATAAGTGTTTCCGCTCCGAGGGCCCGGTTGGTTTCGTATCCGAACCAACCCGGCCGTACTCAAAGTTCTCTGAAACCTTGAGTGTAATAAACCAAAACGGCCATCTCTATCCAAGGATCTCTATGCAACTGACGGTGCATCGATCGGAGGTTCGTACCCCATGATATGGGTGAAAGACCGAAAAAAGGTCAGGAAGTGGGGGTTTCGGGCCCGAGATCGATCCGGCCCGAGACCCCCTGGGTCGGCCAAACCAGGTCGACCCGACCCGGGTCCGGGCCCAGCCCGCTTGGGCATGGCCCGGCCCCGCTCACGCGGCCTGGCCCGGCCTGGGCGCGGCCCGGCCCGGCGGTCCGGTCGGGCGGCTCGGTCGTTTCATCCGAGCGGTGCGGGGTGGCACGCTGCCCCCCGCCAGCGAGAACCCGCGGCCCCATGGGGGGCCGCTCCTTGACAATGGATGAGGCTGGATGCCGCGTCCCGCCTTCCTTGGTCCCACACGGTCGCGGAACCCATGGCCTGCCGTCGCGGCTTCAGCCGCGACGGCCCTCCCCGGCGACCTCTTCCGCGGACCACCGGACGCGCTCCGATAATCCGTTTTGCTTGCCACCTTCGCCAACGGTCCTCCTGGGACCCGACCTTCACTACGGAGGCTTAAAATTTAAATTGCGGCCTCGTTTGTCATCGCCCGTCAATCCTCGTACAACAATCAAACAGCGGAGTCTTCAATCGCCTCCGCGGCCCCGACTCTGGCCGCGGTTTCATTCGGCCTCAACGGCACAGCGCAACGGCGCCGCGCTTCTACGTCGCGTTCTTTCCTGCTTCCGCGCGGTGCCGTTGCACTGCGCCGCCTTTGTTCATGCCGCAAAGAATCAAAAAAACAAAGGGGGAGGAGAGTCATCCGTGTTCATGCAGTCTGACCTCCTCCCGTTAAGTTGGTAACAATCATCCCAAAAGACGAAGAACAACAAGGATTTTTTTCACGAACAAAAGAGATCAACCCAAATAGTTTTTCCCGCAATTACATATTCCCAACCCGCAAAAGAAATCATTCGCGGATCAACTTGAGGATGATTTGATCCGAGTTCTTTGTTTTAAAATGAAGGAACCATGGGAATATAAACTTACACAAAAATTAACCCCTACCTCGAGCATAGTCGTCGAACGAGGTCTGTCGCGGAATTAACCGTCGTGGAAGAAGGCATCGCGGAAGGAGGATCGTCGCCTCGCGGAGAAGGAATGTCACGCAAGAAGCGTCGCATCATCGATCTTTGGGGATTCGGCGTTCTTTTCGACCTTCGTCGTAGGTCGGCGTTCTTCGCGTTCTTCGCGTTCTTCGATGAAGAACGAAGAACTTCAAGACTTCTCTTACTCTCCCCAAAAACTCAACACAACAACCCAACAATAATAAAATAAGGGTTACCTTATTTTTTTACTCACGCCAAATGTTTTAAAAAAATTAAAAATGAACCAAACAATAACTCAATTAATTGTGACGTTTTAAACCGCCCAATTAATAGAGGCGTTTATTAACCAGAATAAACACATGAGTTGACTTCATTAAAAAGGGGGGTGCGGGTGCGTTACTTAGAAGAAAAGAAATGGTGGGGCTCATGTGGGTCCCACCTCACAAATATCCTACCAAGTGGGTAGGATATTGTGGGTCCCACATCATCCACTAAACTTAATTTAAAAAAAATAAAATAAAAGATAGGTTTCACCACTTTTATTTTATTCCTTAACTTTACCCCAAAAATTTAAAAACCACACCCGAGTAAACGCAACTCTGGAAAAGGTGTTTCTAAGAAATTACTGTCGCTGCTATTCCATCATTGTCCTTGGATTTCAATTCCGAGCACCGGTTCAAAAGTTAGAAAAAATCGCTTGTTCGTTCAATGAACGTACCCGAGCTAAACTTCAGAAAATGATTTCGGGCACACCGGGCCTCAGAATCAGGCGCCGTCAGAAATTGCGTTCTTTTAAAATCCCAAAGAAAATTAAGAAAAAATTTCCTTGAATTTTACAGGTCTATATATTTCTCCCACCTCAGGGATTTATGTCCTCATAAAGCTTTAACACAAACTAGGGATAAAAAAACGGTACTGAGCACGCATCTGAGCCTTCCGCTCTCATGTGCTCACCTGGAGGTTTTCGTGCTGCCAAAGAAAGTGAACAAGAGGAATCGAATGTCCTCGTAGGACCGCCCCTGTCGTTCCTCGATCCCCACTGGAATCTCTACGTATGTCGCCCTGTCATCGACATCCAACTCCCTAAGGTCGATGATGTGTGAAGGATCATGCACGTATCTCCTCAGTTGAGATACGTGGAAGTCGTCGTGCACCTGGTGCAACTGAGGTGGATGGGTCAAGCGGTAAACCACCTCGCCTACCCAGCTGAGGACCTAGAAAGGTCCGTTGAACCTCGGAGGTAACTTTTCGCCTCGGCCACATCTCCTTAAACCTCGTCTAGGTGAGACCCATATAAAGACGTGATTGTCATCCTCTAACTCTAGAGGTCTCCAATTCCTGATAAAACTGAAACTCAAAACGACTGCTGCCATGAGGGTAAGGTTGAACGACTCAAGAGTGATCGATCGCACCCTCCTGTGCATGAGTTTATCCTATGCTGCCTGCGGTTTCCTTTTCACTGACCAAGGGAAACCCATCCCGACGTCGTATTTAAACCACACCCTTTTTGCCTAATACTGTCAATTTGTGTATGAACTGTGATTTCCCAGTCCATACTCAAACCAACGTCGTAAGGCCTCAACGCTACCACCAAGAGATTCCAACCGAAACTCTCGCCTCGAGGGTCTAACCACACTGTCGGCGTAAGTGTGATTATCGAGTCTTATCCCAAGGTATCTCTAGATATGAGGGTCAAGTCTACGGCTTACCAGAAACTCTAGGTCTGGGACAAGATTCGTGGAAGGAAGGAATGATTCGTATCAACGTCTGTTACTACGGCAGCTAGTAGTGGACACAGACTATCCCTCAAATCATTCTTAGAGACATTGGGTCACTCTCCCTGACCGCATGCAGCTACTCTCCTCCCCCTGCCCTCCAGCTCCCTGAGCCTGGCGGGGACAACTAAGACGGGTGGTTGTAGCATGTTAAAATGTACACCACCCCATGCTGCTCTCCTAGATCTGCCTCCACGCCTGCTACTTCGCAGACTCATCTCTCTTTAAAGCTTCCTCTTCTTGAAACATTTAACACGCTCGAGTCTCTAAGACTGGCGCCGGTTTCCTGTTTCTTACTGCACTGTGCAGTCTTCATCCGCTCCTAGATGATCTTCACCTTCTTTGCCTATGATCTGAAAGAGCTGCTAGGATTTCTCCCTTGCGGAAAAGAGAAACTCGGTCTCATCCCTCGGATGAACCATGCCCATTGCCTAATATAGTCAATCCTGACATGAATGATGCATTCATTCCATGGATGACGTCGTAAGGCCTCGACGTAACTACCAAGAGATCCAACCGTCACTCTCACCTCCCAGGGTCGAGTCACGCTGTCGGCATCAGTGTGAGGTCACTGGGTCTCCTCCAGTACAAATATCGAAAGTGAGGGTCAAGTCAACAGTTTTTAACCGAGACCTCTCAGTATCAACCAAACAAAAGGACAGGAAGGCAAACATAAAAAAGAAAAATGTCTTTTTATTATTGTAGCTCATAGTACAAAGACATGAATATAGCAGAAACATGGAACTAGAAGTACAAGGGACGTATCCAATAGTTCCGCTCCTGTCCACCTGCTCCCGGAGCTCTACTGTCTTGCCCACTGCTTGGCTGTTGCTCAAGCACCCACCGCTGCTTCTGTCTCGGTGGCTCCTCCAACGCCTGCGGATCAACTGTGTGAGGATTCGGACAGTCACGTGCCAGGTGACCCTTCCTGCCGCATTCATAACACTTCCTGCTCCTCGTACAGATGGCTCTGGTCCTCTTGGACCTCTGCATCACCTGTCTACTGCCCATAGATGACTCGGCTACTGATCAAAAAACACGCGGCAAAGGCAGCAGCTCCTGAACACGCTCGGGGTGTAGAGCTACTGGCACAAACTCCACCCTGAAGAAGGTCTCGAAGTCTTCCCATGTGAAGGTCATCCCGTTGCAAAACTGGAACAAGTGGCTCCACCACTTGACTGCTGCTTCCTGAAGAAGGATGGTAGCAAAGATCACCATGACGTCTGCTGGCATCCCCACTAGCTTGAAGACTCTCACCACAGCCTCCAGCCAATGCTCAGCCGCCTACGGGTTCATCTCTCCTCGGAACCTGGGTGGCCTCTGGCGCTAGAACTCGTGCAGTGCGCTCAAGTGGCGTGCATCGCCTACTGTTGTGGCTGGTGGCATCGGTGGCCCAACGTATGGTAGTACCGCTGGTGCCTCCGCTGGTGCCTCAACTGCAAGAGGGCCCTGTACCGAAGCCTCGTTGCTCGGCAGGCTGTCAGTACGCACATCTCTCTGGGCTCTAGCTGGTCATTCGTTAAAAGGCATCCTGAAAGAAACAACGTGACATGGTCAAACGTTTATACCTGGTGAGCTGACCTGGTTTGAGCTGACTTTTAAAAACTTCTGGAAACACACACGCAATCAGTGTTTTCGTGCAAAAAGTCGGAAATCAGTTGTCAGGGTCCTGGTGTATGGATACGTCGGTCGCCCGCACCAACACTAAACTCCCTGAACTGAAGACCACACTCGGTACCCTTAACATTATTGCTTCACAGAAAGAAAATATCAGAGTTATAAGTTTTGTGGTAGAACCGACTCCTCTGATACCAATTTTTCATGACCTGTCCTCGGGGCCCGTGTCGTGACTACCCCAAGCCCGCCTTCCATAGGCCAGGTGATGGCGACTAGCACCAAAGGCGTAAATCCTGATAACTAGGAAGGCATTGCCTTTATAAAAGTAAACAAAACACTATAGAGTACAAGCAGAAGTAAAAAACTAAGTACAAAAGAAAGTGATGAAAAGTAAATGGGCCAGAATACAAACCCAACTGAAAGTACATCTACAACTAAACGAAAGTACAACAGAAAAAGAAAAACAGCTGGAAGAAAGGAAGCAGCTCCTGGGTCATCCTCCCCGGATCCTACCTGAAGGGTAGGTACAGATAGCGCAGCTCCTGGATCGTCCACCACGGATCCTACCTGAAGGGTAGGTACAGATAGCGTAGCTCCTGGATCGTCCACCACGGATCCTACCTGAAGGGTAGGTACAGATAGCGTCCAAAATGATCTCGCCCATCAACCTCCTCTGAGTGTCGTCTCACCATGAAGTCCACCTCCGGATACTGACTCGTCATATGGTCCACCTCCAGGTACCGTCCAGTCCTCGAATACTCGGCCTCTGTCAGTGCTGCCTGTCATCTGAAACCAACACAATGAGGCGTAGGCATAGCCCGTGCAAGGGTGAGTATAAGATACTCAGTAGGGACCCAGAGACCCTCAAGGTCTCACTAAAACCAACAAGGATAACCACAAAGAAGATCTAAAAAGATAACCTCTACTTAGGTACATGCCCCTACATATACCTAAGTTATCAAGTAACCCATCTCAATCATGAGGAAACACAAAGATTATAAAATCAACGGATAACCACTAACCAGGTATATGCCCATACATATACCTAAGTTATCAAGTGACCCATCTCAATCATGAGGTAAACACAAAAATCATAGACTCAGCTCAAACCAGGATTTTCATTATCGAAACCGTAACTGCTGAAGAGCCCCGTCTCTGGAGTGTACAGAGGTCCTGTCACGACTCCGAGGTACTTCTCACTAACCTAAGACTGCTGAGGTACTCCTCCTGTCGAGTATTACGGGTCAGACACCCAAACACAGTAGTGCTTCCCACCGGGGTATGCCACCCAAACACAGTAGTGAACACCCCCTAATAGCCTACAGAGGTACTCTCCGGACGAGTACCGCGGGTCTGCACTGTCACATAGGTAGTGCTCTGTCCTCCATGGGTCTGCACCCAAACAAAGTAGTGCTCCGTCCACTGGGCTAGTTGACTCACTCCAAGTCGAGTCCGTCAAGCAGTCGTTAGGTCCCAGTCGGCTACACGGTCTCCGTACTCCGCACGCTCGTCTCCGGGAGGGTCCACTCCACGAGCTACGGGTTGATACTCCAAGTATATCAAAGTCCCACGAAGAAGTATCTCAAGGAACTTACTCTTCATAGAGGTCTCAATGCAACAGACGGCGCGTCAATCAGATGCCCGATCTGTGAGTTATTAGCCTTTTCGTCCCAGGGGTCCGGTTGGTTTTGTCTACGAACCAACCCGACCGTATCTCAACTATACCCTAAACTCACATAGGGTATACTCATAGGGACCGTTTCTCAACGAGATCACCAACGCCGCTGACAGTTCGTCAAACGGACGTCCGGTCTTAAAGTTATCAGCTTTTCCGTTCCAGGGGCCCGGTTGGATTTCGGGTACAATCCAACCCGGACATTATCCAACTGCATCCAAATCTCGAGAGGATTATTCCAAAAGCTCCATCTCAACAAGAGGAATCCAACAAAGTTGACGGCACGTCAATCAGACGTCTGGAGCTCAAGATATAAACGTTTCCGCTCCGAGGGCCCGGTTGGTTTCGTATCCAAACCAACTCGGCCGTACTCAAAGTTCTCCGAAACCTTGATTGTAATAAACCGAAACGACTGTCTCGATCCAAGTATCGCTACGCAACTGACGGTGCATCGATCAGAGGTCTGTACCCCAAGATATGGGCAAAGGACCGAAAAAAGGTCTGGAAGTGGGCGTTTCGGGCCCGGACCGATCTGGCCCGAGACCCCCTGGGTCGGCCGAACCGGGTCGACCCGACCCGGGTCTGGATCTGGCCCACTTGGGCACAGCCCGGCCCGGCTCACGCGGCCCGTCCTGGTGGTCCGGTCGGGCGGCTCGGCCGTTTCAGCCAAGTGGTGCGGGGTGGCACGTTGCCCCCCGCCATCGAGAACCTGCGGCCCCATGGGGGGACGCTCCTTGACAACGGACGCGGCTGGATGTCACGTCCCGCCTTCCTCGGTCCCGCGCGGTCGCGGGACCCATGGCCTACCACCGCAGCTTCAGCCGCGGCGGCCCTCCCCGGCGGCGCGCCGGGCGCTGCCGCCGTCGGAGTCTTCCACGGACCATCGGACGCACTCCGGTGGTCCGTTTTGCTCGCCGCCTTCGCCAACGGTCCTCCCGGGACCCGACCTTCACTTCGGAGACTTCAAATTTAACTTTCGGCCTCGGTTTTTATCACCCGTCAATCCGCGCACAACAATCAACCAGCGGAGTCTTCAATCGCCTCCGCAGCCCCGACTGCAGCCGCGGTTTCGTTCGGCCTCAATGGCGCGGCGCGATGGCACCGCGCTTCTTCGTCACGATGGCGTCGCGCTTCTTCGTCGCATTCTTTCCTGCTTCCGCGCAGTGCCGTTGCACCGCGCCGCCTTTGTTCGTGCCGCAAAGAATTAAAACAAAAAAGGGGGAGAAGAGTCATCCGTGTTCATACGGTCCGACCCCCTCCCATTAAGTTGGTAACAATCGGCCCAAAATATGAAGAACAGCAAGGATTTTTTTCACGAACAAAAGAGATCAACCCAAACAGTTTTTCCCGCAATTACATATTCCCAACCCACAAAATAAATCATTCACGGATCAACTTGAGGATGAGTTGATCCGATTTCTTTGTTTTAAAAGTAAGGAACCACGGGAATATAAACTTACACAAAAATTAACCCCTACCTCGAGCGTAGTCGTCGAACGAGGTTTGTCGCGGAATTAACCGTCGCGGAAGAAGGCGTCGCGGAAGGAGGATCGTCGCGTCGCGTAGAAGGAATGTCATGGAAGAAGCGTCTCATTTTCGATCTCCAAGGATCTTGCGTTCTTTTCAACCTTCGTCGGAGGTCGGCGTTCTTCGCGTTCTTCACGTTCTTCGCGTTCTTCGACGAAGAACGAAGAACTTCAAGACTTCTCTTACTCTCCCCAAAAACTCAACACAACAACCCAACAATAATAAAATAAGGGTTACCTTATTTTATTACTCATGCCATACATTTTAAAAAATTAAAAATGAACCAAAAAATAACTCAATTAATTGCGGCATTTTAAACCGCCGAATTAATAGAGGTGTTTATTAACCAGAATAAACGCATGAGTTGACTTCATTAAAAAGGGGGGTACAGGTGCGTTACTTAGAAGAAAAGAAATGGTGGGGATCATGTGGGTCCCACCTCACAAATATCCTACCAAGTGGGTAGGATATTGTGGGTCCCACATCATCCACTAAACTTAAGTTAAGCAAAATAAAATAAAAGATCGGTTGCACCACTTTTATTTTATTCCTTAACTTTACCCAAAAAATTTAAAAACCACACCCGAGCAAACGCAACTCCGGAAAAGGTGTTTCTAAGCAATTATCGACGCTGCGATTCCATCGGTGCCCTCAGATTTCAATTCTGAGCACCGGTTCAAAAGTTATAAAAACCCGCTCGTTCGTTCACTGAACATACCCGAGCTAAACTTCAGAAAATGATTCCGGGCACACCGGGCCTCAGAATCAGGCGCCGTCAGAAACTGTGTTCTTGTAAAATCCCAAAGAAAATTAATAAAAAATTTCCTTGAATTTTACGGGTCTTTACAATAACAATGCTCAGTGTTATAGACAAAATAATTGTCATATAGCTAATTAAAAAACAAATACTTGCTAAATAGGAACTACTAACTACAAACCAGAATAGAAACCAACCCTGAAACATATCTATCTGTCACATGGAAAGTTTAGCCATCAAACCCATCTTCAATTAGCAACTAGCACACTGCACCAGAGTTGAAATCAAGGGGGTTATTTTTTTGAAAACCCTGTAAAGTAGTGAGTAGTGGACAATATTCAAACCAAGGGGAAGCAGTGGGTGCCATAGTGTGAAGGAAGGGATGGCCATGGGAAATGGGTGGGGATTTTGAGGATGGATACGGTTGATCTAGGGCATCGAGGAAAGAGGGGTCATGTAGGGATGTTGGTCTAAAATGTTGTGGATGATGACGATTGAGTGGGGACGACGACTTGGAACACTCGGGATGGAAAGGTCCAATGAGGGGGTTTCACGTGAGGATGCCGACCGGGGATAGGGAAGGGCGGTCACATGATGCTATCAGTGGGTGACTTCAGATGAGAATAAGAAGAGTGTCCTTGCAAATATGTCAATAAAGGATGCCGATCAGGAACAATGTGGGGGTTCAGGTAAGGATGTTTGTGAGGAATGCTAATGGAGAACAAGGTAGTTGGGTTTGGGGAGAGGGTCATGGGGATGCCAACCAAAAATTAGGAACAGGGAGGTAGGGTATGGTATTTTTTTTCATATATATATATATATGTTTAAAAAGTTTTGAATTTATATATAATTTATATAAAAAATTATAATTTATGACAATTAGGTTATATATATATATATATATATATTATCAATAAATATTAATAAATTATAGATATTTTAATTAATAATGTATTTTTATTATCAAAATAATATGTTTTTAATGGGTAATATATATATTTTTATATTCAATTTTTGGTAAAATTTTTTATATTATATATTGAGTAATTTATTACAATAGATTTTTATAAAGTCAAAAGATTTGTTGGTAATATTAATTAATAACGACAGATTCATTTATCAGTAAATCAATTATTGGTGTTATTATGATAAGGAAACATATTTAAATATTATAAAATGATTTTTCATTATTGAACTATTAATATAAACATATATATCATGTTGGTAAAAAAAATATTGTTACCTATAGTTGATATTAATAGAATTACATATCTGTTGGAATTAATCATTCTTACCAGCAAATATATTATTTTTTAGTAATTTTTTTGGTAAAAAGTCACTTTTTTATAGTGCCCAATCATTTCATCAAATGAAAAACTGCATTAAATGATAGTCATGTGAAAATGATAAACCCATAATGCACACAAATCATAATTTTTATGGAAAACGATACACCATATATATATATATATATTCATGGATTTAGGTTATATATCCTTCATAAAAGTCTTATCCCAAGAATAATGAGACCATCCAATTTTTTTCTGAGATCATTTACTAGGTTAAATTACCATTTTATCCTTATTAGGGGTCTGGGGATCCAAAACTAAAAAATAAAAAAATAATTTTACACAGGAAAACCGAGGTCGCTACATCTCTGGTTATTCATACGCATCCCTTTGTAAAACTACCAGACACATCTTACCTAACTCTACTAGAGTGATTCTCTGGTGTCACAAGCCTCCTCCATGATCAAGAACCCAAGTTCTGGAATCTCTCCTTCTAGGCATAGGGAATCAAAATTGTGAGTCTTAACAAAACCCTAACATATTTCGTCAACACATAATTTAACCAAAAACTATAATAAATAACCACGATGTGTTTTTATTAAACGTGATATGGTTTTTTATGTAGGTTGAATTCTCACTCAAATATCCAAACCACTATAAAAACAAATTAGTTTTAGAAAATTTTAATTTAAAATCTCACATTGAGAGAAAATCCAAGGGTACAATAACAAAAAAATTAATAAAATGCATAAAATTATATGAATGGTTTAATTTCCATTGACTAACATGGGTTTCTAAGTCTACCTAAAACCCAAAAACATTCAAATAATCCTCCAAGCATATCAACCCACACTATGAGAAACATGACATTATCAAATTATCAATCCAGGTATTTTATTAAAAGATATTTTAATTTTATAAGGTTTACTTTCTCCTGAAACCCAAAATGTAAAAAATTCAACATTTATTACTATAATTAATTTAACAGATTCCAATGATCTGAATCCTCAATTTTGATACACAATAATCTTATAATTCATAAAAAAATCAATACATAACATTTCATCATAATCACAAATTGGGACTTGGGGTTTATGCATAGCCTGATTACAAAAATGTTTGTTTGGTATATCAATTGGATTTAAATCAAAAATTCATTTTCACAAAGAGCCATTTTCACATTACTAGTGTTCCCATGCTCACGCCCACCACACTATCCTCACATTCAATTAAACATATCATGGAATTAATTTTTAAAAAATATATTTTATATATTTGGTATGAAAAATAAAAACAAATTTATTAAAAATTTCAATATGTATATAAACAAATACAATTTTTTATATGTTAAAAAAATAGTTCATGAAACAAAATCTATCAAATATGTATATTTTTAAATTATGTTATCTTGATAATATATTTTTAATTATTATTATCATTATTTATATTTTTTTTAATTAAAAAATAATTTATATAATCTATCAAACACATCGTGATATCATCACCATTACTGTGCTCACTGTAGGGGTGATCAGAACTACGATTCTTCATGGATGATGCCCTGCCTTCTTTCTCTGCAATGCCCACCCTTGACTGCAACACCCACCCTCATCTAGATACCCTACCTTTTCCATAAAAAATTTATCAACTATATCCAAAAAGGTTGAAAGGTACATGAGAATTAGCATCAACTAAATATCGACCCTCATCCTCATCTCAAACCTTTGAGCTTTCAGGTAATCATTGGTGACATGCTCTGGTACCAAGTGCACCAACTTAGCAAAATGGGTGGAATAACCCAGAAATATACGCTCTCCTTTCTATATAGTTAGAAACTCCTAAGCCTTTTCCACACATAATGTCTTAGGATAAAACTATTGGTTGAATATTTTCTTGAAGAATACTCAGGTGATATCCTCATGCAACTTTGCAATCATAATAGAGTCCCACCATCTC
The DNA here is from genome assembly GCA_963277665.1 of Viscum album. NCBI lineage: Eukaryota > Viridiplantae > Streptophyta > Magnoliopsida > Santalales > Viscaceae > Viscum > Viscum album. The sequence goes on along the minus strand of OY728141.1, from coordinate 1,525,142,285 downwards.
CTTCCCATTCCCTCAAGAATGTGCATTTAAAAACCCACCTTAGAGTCCTTAGGAGTTATAAAAAGGTTAAATATCCTTTAAATATTCTAAATACATACCTCTAATTCCTAGGGTCCTTTGTCACCATGGAACATTGGTAGATTCTTCTTTGTAAATTATGATGCATGGTCCACTACTCATCCTAGGTTTTTGACATCCACTTGACCCAGATTTTGAATGGTGTGGATTAAAGATTCCACCAAAGAAGGTTCTGCTGGAGGAATCAACTATGATACTAGACTCATAGATTCCTCTCTCAAATTTGTAAGATATATTCTAGGAGGAATTATTTTTTAAGTACACAGTAATGTCCAATCATATTAAGAGAAATTTCCCAAATCATAATATCAACTTCATGTATCCATATTAATGCCTTTACTAATAAGAATTTAAAATAAATTGTGGATTTTTATGAACAAAAGACAACACCTTAAAAAGTAATAGGTATATTTAAATAAACCCTGAGATCTATTTTATTCATATGACCTCAAACACCAAGTCAAAAACTTGGACAAATTCCCATACTGCCCATGGTAACTTGGGTTCAGTCACAGAAGTGAGCTATCCAGACACCCTCTCACACTTACTATCTAAATTCTAACGGTCCTAAATTAAGTCTACCAAATACTTTGAACCAGACTTAGGTAGTGTTACAACACTTCAGGATAGGCATTCCCTCTGATAACAATATATAACAAACCAACCCTAGTCAACAAGACAAATCACGCAAGATGGTCTGCCACATGGTGATGTACCACAGAAGAAGCAAACATATATCATGTATAACTGAAAAAAAGTAAACCAATAGGAATAAAGCATAAAAATGTTTATACACAACCATTTGACAAAAAAAGTCAATAAAAATAGGGAAAAACGAAATGAAAAAACATGGAAATTCTAGAAAAGTCCTTCTATGACAATCCATCACCATAAAACCATCCTACTATGAAGATGATGATGATAATAAGAGAAACCAGCATGCAACATAATGCCCTTCCCTTTACCCATTTCCTATAAAATAATATCTGCAATTGTCAAAAGGAAAAAGTAGGGTGTAAGAAAAAGGCTCAGTAGGATTCCACCAAATAATATATACAAGTTATAATATCAAGAATTCATTATCTCTAGCTTTAAAAAAAATCCAGTTCACAAATATTTTCATAAAACAAAACCATTTCATAAATCATCCTTTGGTTTTCATAAAAGCACACAATATTCACCAAATCAAGGAATATTTCAAGTTCCTGTAATATAGTATGACTTCATAATCATAACCAACCATGGATACACCACAACTAAGCATGTGAAAAAAATAACTATGAAAATACCATCATGTGATAAACCAGTCATAAATGAAAAATAATGACATTTGGGATCTAAACTATTTAAATAAATGCTAGACATAAAATAAAATCCCCAATCCAAGCCTAAGTTCGATCCAACCAATATAACCTATAGTGGCATTATACACACAAAAGTGACATAAAACCTCTTGTGGTATTACATACACAAGAGTGAAAAGTCTATTTCTTAATGCATCTAAGGTTACCTAATGTGCTTGGTTTTTCAAAATCCATTTAAAATCCATGATCACATTTAATAAAACATTTTTGCCACAAATTCTTTCTAATTCCATGCTTGAAAACTAATTTTTAAACCAAACCACCATCGTGGAATTTCATCAAACACATAGTGTGCAGAAATCTATTTTTAAATCCAAACCCCTTTAAAAACATGTATCTGTTCCAAAAATCCCATTATGATATCAAATCATGAATTTTTATAAAACAAACTAAATAATTCTCAATAACGTAATGTAATTCAAGAGTTAGAACCCTATAGAGACACCTACCTCGAAAATGGAGGGAAAACCAATCGTCTTCAACAATATAGATTGAGGAAGAGTAGATCAGGTCCTCATGATCCTAGATCTATAATAAACAACATCAATACTCTATAAAACCCATTAGATCCATAAAGAATGAATAAAATATGCCTATAATCCAAATGGAGAAGCCTCTTGAGTGATGGGGTAGGATTAGGTCAATCCAATATGATATTAGGGGGTGTTTGGGGGTTAAAATAGGGATTTATGGAATTTTTTAAATAATTTTAGGGGATTAAAAAAATCATGTGCATAGTTTTCGAGGTAGGGCAGCATGGTTAAACAAACTATGTGGCCTAACCATACACCCCTACTATATTTCTATATGTGGAGCATAGTTTGGATGTATGGTTAGTTTAACCATGCTCCAACCACGAAAACCCTCACTGTCCAAGGGTTCATGGTTTGGAGGGGCTGGCTGGATGGTTAAATTAACCATGTGCCCCCTTCAAGTGGCTCATAATATAGTGCACGGTTTGTTGGGTCAAACCATGTGGTTTTCCCTAACCATGTTCTAACCATACACAAACCCATGGGATTCCAAAATTTGTAAAAAAAACTCCTAAAATGACCCCAGAGAAAGACCTAACCATAAAATCATTAAAACAAGGGTCATGAAATACCTGAAAAGGGTAAAAATTGTTATAATACCAATGTGGATAGATCTAATAAAATGATCATCTTATAAAGAAAATAAGGTTTCATCATCTTATTTATCATAAGAATAACAACTCTCATAATTATGATGGAATGTCTTGAATTAATGAAGCACCCTTGATCTAGTGCTAATAAGGGTCATGAATGAAACCATTATCAAGCTAAACTTAATCGATGTTAGAATAAATCTAAAGGATAAAATACAAGTAATGATGAAAACTGGATGACACCCTCGGCTATTGGAGGAAGACAAAAATAAAATAGAATATGAATGAACATAATCCCAAACCATAAGGATAACTCAAGGGATACAAGAATAGAGCTCCTTCCAATAAAACCCCATAATATACCAAAATTACTAATGCCCTAGATTGAAGTGGATGGTTTATATCCTAGGAAATAAAGTAAATTTTTAGAGAAAACTATTGTCACGTAATTCCTGTATCTTATTTAAAATTTTTGTAGAAAATATGAGAGAGAAAAATAGTTTTGAAAATAATCATACCAAGGCTTTGAGAAAATTATAGAACTTCTACAAATTTGTATTCAAATAGTGATTTAGGTAGATCTAGTTCATGTTGTTCAATGAAACAAATAACCAAACAAGTGGAATCTCATAACAATTAAGATTAAAAAAAACTCACCATTTTCCCATAATTGAATGAATAAAGTACTGAGAATTTCCATCACTTGGAAGCCTTAAATAATGGATTTTAGGTTCAACTCTAGAGAGGTGAAGGTGATTCCTAAACTTATAGATTTATCTTTGAATTTCAGGTGTGTAGGGTAAAAATATTTATCATCCATGCACCTTTGAAGAGTGGGATGAAATCTATTAAAACCCTAATCATTTTAGGAGTGGGATAGAAGCTATTGAAAACCCTAATAAATACCAGATGAAAATACTAAAAGATAATCCTAAGATAATCTACTTCAAAACCAATATCCTAAAAACTTTTTACCTGAAAAATAAGATCTTCCCCATTGAAGTCCTGGTCGTCAATCCATGAAAGTGATTTTTCATTAATCGAATCCTGAACAAAAGTTGAGGTCATGATTAGGGTGGGGGTGGATGGTTCACACCCAGACTTCATCAAGGTATTTTTTCACTCCTTAAACATGTTTTTATTCAAAATAAATTATATCTATCATATGAATATCTTGAATGAAAATTTAAATGTGTTCTAAATATTTTTTAATAATTTTTTATTAATAACAATACGATTTTTATATAGTTAAATATTTATCTTATAATAATTTTTCTTTCTATTGATACCACATAATATTTTTTAGTAAATGGATAATTGATACTCATACTTTTTTTTATTTTTAGATGATTTATTTTTTGTGAAAAATAACAGAAAAAGATTAATATTTTGAAAAACGTTTATTAGGAATTATAATTAATATTAATAGAATATAACAATTTTGTTGATTAAAAAGGTTGATGAAAATTTGTATAAAACATTATATTGATTAGAAACATAAGATTTAAACATTTTAAATGAATTTTAAGCGATTGAATATGCCTCAATTTTATTATACAGCATCAACATGCACTTTCTCATATCCCCATGTCTTCGATGAACATTTGATCATAGTTATCTCATTAATGTCCCTGAATAAATCATGTATAGATACAAAAAAAATCAAAATTCATCAAAATGAATCTTGAAAGAGTTTTTTGAGTTTCATGATTATAAAAATATCAGCATAATGTACACGAATATGGGGTGAAATTGTACATATTTTAGCTTTTAGTTTCAAGAATAGTCCCATTGTGCTAAATGTTATGGTTACTTATTTGTATTCAATTTATTAGAGATTTTTTGTTTGTTCCCATTTAAGATATCCATTCATCAAGGGTAGTTCATAAAAAAGTACTTATAGGTCATAGATTTAGCAGTGGGTTCACCCATGAAGGACCCCTACTTTGAGTGATGCCCAATTAGTTAGTATCGAGACAACATACCAAAATAACTCAATAAAATCCTATAATTTACCAAAACCCTATTTCAAATAAATATAATCCATTATTTAAAAAAATATGTGGTTGTTTACAAGTAAATAAAAATATACTGGTAAGGTCATGTAATCACCCCAGTAGTACCAATGCCAAGTAAATTTGAAATTAATAAACCTTCAACCCATGGAAAATCATAATTTAAAAAAAATTAAAGACTTGCAAGAACAAACAGTTAAATGGACATAGATGAAAATATCAAACCATAAATATTTTTTATCTTGAAAAACAAATAAGGATGATAGTTTTTTCATTATTGATGTTTGTATTTAATGATCAAACCACTAGAGTGGAAAAATATTAAATAATCAATTCACCTTGTCATGTGATTATTATTACATTGTTGATGTGTGTATTTAATTATCCCCTCATGAAAAAATCATTTATTCTTCATCACATCATCCCATTTTATAATGGTCCCTACAAGAAACATATATAACATGGATATTTCCTAAAATCATAAACAAAATACCCACATAAGCTTATAGTTCAACATGGGTCATTTTTGTAAACATATATAACATGTCTATGTCCAAAAATCATAAGAAAATAAACCTAGATATGATGGAAACCCACCTTCAAATACTATTTTGTATCACCTTCTAACTAGTTTAATCACTTAAAAACAACTACCTAAAAATAATAAAATGAATTTTAAAACTACTTATAAAAAATAAGAAATAATTAATAAAATATAGATTTACCTTATGTTGCTAGGCAGTAAGCACAATGCTAAAGTTAAATGAAAACTTGAGGAACCTTAATATGTCATATCAAAGGCCCTAAAACACAAAACCAAGTATAATATTAATAATTACTCATTAATCATAAATATGATGAAGTAATATCATTTTAATAAGGCATATGAAACAAAAACTAACTCAAAATAAAACAAAACATGATATATTTTGTCTCAACATGAATTTCCAATCCAAATAAATACAAATTTCAGAAATTAGTAATTCATGGAATTTTTAGACTTTTATGTTTTATTAATAACTATCCTAGAATCAAATAAAAATAATAATAAACTAAAATAATGTGTATTTGGAATCATTGAAAAAATATAAAACAAAACACTTACTCAATCCCCTGTAAACTCTTATTATTGATGTAAAAACCCAAACACAATATCCCAGAGTCGGTGGTTATTTTATTAAAATTGTATAGATATAAGAGATCACGTCACCAAGGATAGATCAGTTTATTAGTCTTGAAGAACTAGATACATACTTGGTTACCTTATTAAATTGTTAATTAAACATAGAACATAATAAAGAAAAATAAATTGCTTCCTTGACACTTATTCAAAGATTTCATCTTCATAACCTGGGGAAGGAAAACAAATAAAAGGGTGAGATAAAATTCTCAGTAAGGGTTACATTTAGTAGAAACATGAATCAATAATAATTGAAGAATAATCAATAAGGCATAATCAGTATGGTAAGGTAAATAACTAAAAAATATGTGTCATTTAATGAATAAACTGAGAATGAAAATGCATCCATATATTTTTTCATAGTGAAATTATCATGGATAGTAATAACTAAATATTTAATATAGAAAATTCTTAATTATTTTAAGTCATGTATCTAGCACATGAATCACCATAGTCAAGACCTTTCACAAGATGGTTTAAGTTTTTGGGTAGAAACCTGTCTGATTCTACTTGGAAACAAATGTGAAGAGTTTTTTGCCAACTATTTTGTCTCATGAGACCTATCGATGCATCGTGGGGCTATATAATATCAGGAACCACCGATCACTACAAGTATAAAAAAATATTCATACATAGATTTAATTCAAGAACAATATGCCTTATCAAAATATATATATTGAGTAGAGGATATGGATTTATCAATATTTCCCCAGTTAAAATAGCATTCAAAGTAAACACTGTATGTAAAAATGCTATATGGATTATAAAATAATCATATCAATGATAAAATAAATATGAATATTTAGTGAAATATTAAATTATAGATAAATAAAAGGGTATCACACAAAGGAAATAAGATATGAATATAGTATATGTCCCACAAAAATTAAAGTGATATGAAAAACCCTTACCACTAGTAATAAGTTGAACTATATGCCCCATAAAATTAATGATTATCAAATGAAACATTTAATAAAATTAAGATAATTAGATTCATGATACCATATATCAAATGGCAGTATACATACACCACACACAAGAAATAAGTGGTTAATAAGGCATATCTCACATAAATAGAAGTGAGATGAGAAACCCTTTACCTTATGTTCGAAAGAGTTTGTCACTTGTACTTAATATATTGGATAATAAAATTAGATTCATTAAATACTTAATTAATAACCTATTCAACACATATTTTATTAAATATAATTTTATTAAGTTCATTTATGGTCATTTTTATGAGTTATAATGTTTAATTTTTTTGTTCCAGGAGCGTTCGTTCCATTGTTTTATGGTTGGTTCCCTTGTGTATAATTATGAGAGTTTTTGTCAAACTGAAGAAAAAATCCAGAAGTGAAATTATTTAGTATTAATGAAATTATATAATTTTAAATTATATACTTTGGTTATATGTTATGAGTATGACTCATTGGATAAAACATTGATGATAATGTTTTAATTTATTTTGGTTGTTTTTACGACCATTATGAACTTGTATCATTTTATTTAATTTTATGTCTATATGTTGATTCCAGAACATGATATAACTTATAATATGTATATTAAAATATTATTTAACCATAATAATGGTTTTATGACCAAAATTTAAGGTGTTAATGGAAAATAAAAACTCTTCATTCGCGAAGGTGGTGAATCGACACATCACAGACGATGTTTTCATTTTTAAAATAAAAGAAGAAGAGAAGAGATTTGATGGTGAATATTCCATTAGAATAATAAAATTATAGTATATATATGATACTGTAGTTACCATGACACTTTGTATAAGGGGGTTTTATGGAGATAATAATAAAAGAAAAGAAAATAAATGAGAAAGAAGGATGATTTACCTCTTGAATATCGTCTCCTTAGGAACCTCCTTAAGACACTTGGATTTGGTCTTTTGGTAAGACCAGAAGCTCTTTGACATGGGGAAGATGATTGATAAGGTAATTGAGCATAATTTATACAAGATTAAAATCTTATAATTTGTGAGGAGAATGGGTGGTGAGGGGTGGTATTTATAGGGAGAGGAGAGCGGTGTTTTTTATTATTTTATCCATTAGTTTATTATTTTAGTTCAAGACTATCAATAGTGTTTATTCTTATGAATAAGTAAAGTAACTAGTGCATGTATGTCTAAAATAATTGTGCTTACCTAATCTATACATCATTCATGACTCAAAAATTCATTTATTTATTTATAATATTAAATACCATAAATTGTCGTATTTCATTATTTACTAAAAATTCAACTATTTTAGAAAAATCTCAAAAATTCACCCTAATAATTTTTCAACATGTATATTTCAAAAATGGAATCCATTTTATGAAAATAATTTTCTAAATATGAAAATTTTAATTTCAAATTAAAATCATCATTTATTCAAAAAATACCAATTTTAATATTATAACTGATTTTACGACACTTTGAAAAATTAATTATGGTCTTATAAAATTATCTTATAATTATAATAAAAAAATATTAATTCATAGATATATTTTATAAATTTTATTTTAAATCATTATATTAATTGTAAAATTGTAAATAAACATTTACGTTTCACAAAAATAAAAACACTTAATTTATCATTTTTAAAACATTTATTTACTTATTCCATGATATAAATATATCATATTTTCATTTATTATATACCTAAATTTTATTTATAGTTTCATAGGTGATGTTATTATTCTAATGGCCACATTACTATTTCTAACGGTTACATTATTATTCCAACAGTCATGTTAATATTTAATAGTATATCACAGTTTGTTTAAGGTTGGTGTTGCATACAATATAAGCTATCAAATAATTTGAATTTATTTAATTAGATACATACCATAAAATATTGGGGTGTTATATTCTTCTCTCCTTTAAAAAATTCATCCTCAAAATTTTCATGAATATTTCCTTCTAAATATATGAGAGTGGTTCTTCTTCAAAACTTCCTTAAGTTCCCACATTGTTTCTTCTATTTTATGGTTTCTACAAATAACTTTTACTAATAAAGTCATCTGATTTATCAATACTTGATCTCTAGTGTCAAGAATCTATATAGTCTCTTCACAGTAAGATAAATCAGGTTTCAGATCTATTTCTTCATAGGTGAGTACATGTGTTGGGTCTGGCTTGTACTTATTTAATAATGATATATGGAACACATCATGAACTTCGGAGAGACTTGGTGGTGTTGTTAATCGATAAGATACATTTCTAATTCTTTTTCTAATTTCAAATGGTCTGATGTACCAAGGGCTTAGTTTCCCTTTCTTACTGAACCTTATGACACCTTTCCATTGAGATACTTTCAGAAAGACATGATCTCCCACTTGAAATTCTAAATCCTTTCTTTGGTTTTCAGCATTCCTATTTTTTCTACTTTAAGAAGAATTAATATAAGCCTAAATAGTCTTTACCTTTTTTATTGTATCTTTAATAAGTTTTTTGCCTATAAGTTTCCTCTCACCAACTTCATCCCAACAAGTTGGAGTATGACATCTCCTACCATATAATGATTCATATGGTGCCATTTGAATACTAAAATGGAAACTATAATTGTATTAAAATTATACCAAAGGTACATAATGATACCACATACATTGAAAGTCAACTAATCATGATCTCAAAATTCCTTTAAATGTTTTAATAGTCCTTTCAAACTGTCCATCAGTTTGAGGGTGATAAATAGTACTCAAATGAATCACAGTATCCAAAGACTTATAAAGAATGTTCCAGAATTTTGATGTAAAATGGGGATATCGATCAAAAAAATAAATATAGGTGCACCATTAAGTCTTATAAATTCATTAATATAGATTCTTGTTAGGCACTCAAGAGGTAAATCTTCTCTTATAGCAAGAAAATGTGTCAAATTTTTTAGGTGATAAAAAATAACCCATATCATATCATTCTTTTGGGGGGTATTTGGTAATCCAATGAATAAGTACATAGTAATTTCATCCCACTTATACATATAAATAGGTAAATGTTTCATGAATCCTCTAGTATTTTTTCTTTCAACCTTCACTTGTTTACAGACTAGACATCTTGACACAAAGTCATCAATTTTTTGCTTCATATTATCCCATAAAAATGTTCCTTCAGATCTCTATACATCTTGGTACTAACAGGGTGTATAGAGAAATTTGATCTATGAGTATCATCTAATAGATCACTTTTTAGATCAGGTATTTATGGAACACATAACCTCTTTCCAAATTTTAGAATTTCATCCTCATACACAAAGTCTATCAATCTTCCATCCTTAATGGCTTTAATTTTCTTTTGAAAATTCTCATCATCAAATTGAGAGATTTTTATCTTTTCCAATAAATATGGTTTCAAAATAATTTGAATTAGGAGTTATGTTTACCCTTCCTTAATGATTCCCATATCTATCTTGACTAAATCAATGAATATAGAATCTTTCTGAATCCTTATTTGGGTTAAAATTCCATGATCTATTCTACTAATACATATGCTACATTATTTTATTTTCCTATGTGGTATTATATGTAATATTTAGTGTCCGAGAACCAACTGGTTTTACTTTGATTACATGAATATTTAATGTATTGTTACATATTGTTCATTTTTCTGCATGACTATGATGTAATAATGTCCTAGAGTATTTGTTGCATTGATAAAGTCATAGAAGTTCCCCGTTATGATGAGAACCTTGAAATTCTATAACAATATTCTTAAATATAGTTTTGTGGTTGGATGACATGTTATGATGGGACACATAGCATGCAGACCATCAGGTGTGAATACTCATAAGCAGATGATACTTCCTCTCATGAAGTTCGCACTTGGTAATCTCCAAGATTGGAGATTATGAGAACAGACCCGCTAGTAAGAATTCTACATGTTTTGGTGTCATCATATATTTCTATCTGTGAGCATGTGTAATGATCCTTAGAATTTAATATTATCATTAATACGTGTCATGACTTACGCACTTTGATTTACTGACGAAAACTGTCATGCAGACAGTTGGCGGGAAGTAGGGTACATTGGGTACGTCACGAGTGGCATGTTATTAATGGATAAGTTGAAAAGGTATTTGTCCCTTCCATTTATGGAAGTTTATATCTTGTCCATTTTATTGAAATATAACCTTTGCACGAAATTCCATGGCCATGGTGTAACAATGAGTTTATTTTAGGTAGTCAAAGAATGATGTATCAAGCATAAAAGTTGGTGACACAATCATGAAACCTGCTTGATGAGATATTGCGATAAAGAGATTATATTACACAGTGAGCGTTCATATGTGGATTTTGTTGTTGTGACTTTACGTTCTTTCTCTTGGGTGCCTTGACCCGTTGCTAGACATTACTCTTGGACTTTAGGCAAGTTCACCTAATGTCAATGAGAAATAATCCTAGAGGGTCACACACTAAATGTTTTTGGTGGTCTCAATTAAAAATATATTTTAATTTAATTAATAAATATTATTCTCAAGAATGTGGAATAATTTTATTCAAGATAAAATGATCGCATAAATTAAATAAAATTTATTTATTTATTTTATTAAACATTTAATAAATATTTATTTACTAGTTTGTAAATAAAATATTTATTTAAGAGAATAAATTATTTATTTATTTATTCAGGTGTTCAATAAATGAAAGTGGAGTTCGAGCGAACCAAGGTCGATCAAGTAGTAAAATAATTATTTGCAAGATGGTAAATAATTATTTAACTAGTTGGCACAAATTAAAATAATGCGGCTATTATTTTGTGACGCGGAATTTTATTTATAATTCCGTTTTGTGCAAGTTGGCACACTATAAGTAATGATGCGATATTATTATTAAATGCATGGGTTTTCTCTAAGTTCATGAATGTATTTAATTGTTGCTGTGTAATTAAATATTGTAACTAAAATTCCATGTATATAAATAGGAAAGTATGTCTATTGTGCCATACACCACACCACACGCCTGGTGAATTGAGAATTGTTGAGACAAACAATTTCTCTCTCGAATCCTATTATCTCCCCTCTCAAGAATGAGAGATGTTATTCAAGGTCAAAGAACAAGTGATCAAGAACGGCCGACACGAGACACTCGCTTCACCGCGCAAGCACCTGGAGAACAATCTGTGTCGATCAGAGGCCATCAGAGCATGTGTGGATCACCGCTAGAGGGATTCTAGTTTGGATCCTTACAAGAACAATGAGATAATTCGGAAGGGTCAATCCAGACAATCAATATCATCAACGAAGAAAAATACCAAAGACCCGGGTATTATTTTTATTTATGAAATTAATTAAATTAATTATAAACATGATGTGAAAGATCCTCCTTAAAGTTTTCAGACCTCTTTTTTATTTATCTAAATCTTTGATTATATTTCGTGGAGACTAGAATTCATCATCGTATTGATCCCGGAATAATCATTGATCATTATAAAAATCATAATTGGGTGTCGTGCCAACCACGCTTCCTCTGTGCTTGGAACCTTCAAGTGGTATCAGAGGGGTTACATCATAGTTTATAATTATTTAAATATTTCGTTGATGAATTACGCATTTAATAATTTATTTGTTTCAATTCAAGTAAATCATTTTGAAAATCTGAATCTCGAGATCTATTCCTCCTCTTTTTTTTCTCGTTCACCTTACAGAAATGGTCTTTTCTTTTAATTTTGATTAAAATAAAATAGAGGATCTCATCTAGAGGTGCCAAAGATTCATGACCGTACAACACCAAAACACACGACGTTTATTCGGTAGTACATGTCGTGTAGTCAAGATTCAATGAATCGGACTGGTCCACCAAACCAATATATGTGTTGGAGTCTTTCTAAGTCTTAAATGAATCCATGTGTTGACCAGGAACAGGTGGAACGCGGTTTCTGGATTACATGTTGTGTGGCCCAATGGGCATGGCGTGTAGTCCCTTCGGGTTAGGGTTGGACCATGTACCTCGTACACGGATTGCCCAGCTAGAGACCATGTTAAGAGGAACTATATGGTGTGTGGCCCACTGGACACACCGTGTACTCTGAAGATTTCTAAAGTATACTCACACGTCGTTTCCATGGGCGTGTACTTTAAATAGACAGTGAAAAATAGTACACGCTATGTAGTTGGTACTACACATCGTGTACTCATCCAAATTATGCAGATTTATTAAAATTTATTATTATATTATAAAAACCCTTGAGATGTGTACCATTATGCAGGCGTAAAGCTAAGGCACAACACATGATAGGTGTTTTATATATCTATGTTTAATTTAACATCTGTGTAATGTTCATTTCTACTCATTGGGTAGTTAGGAATAAGAATTCATCGGGTTTCCTACAAGGTACAAGTTACATGCAAAGATAATTTTAAATGAATTTATTTGTTTAAAATTATGATGGATGAGAATTTTAAGGAAATTTAGAAAAGGATTTAAGATAAAAGGATTGATTAATTAAAGATGATAATTAATTGATTCGAGCGTGATTTATCTTAAATGATAATTATTAAAGAATTGAATGCTAGTTTTATTTATGCGTAAACATTTTTGCATGTATGGATGATCATGAGCTAGACTAAGACCTTTGTATGTAGATGGTTTCTTTTAATTTATTTATTTAAATTAAATTTGTTGGTCTGCGAGCCTTCTCCTAATTAATATGTAGGGCATGTGTGCCCAAGGTTTTTTTATGTAAAACCCCTTTTTACCCCTCACCTACATGTGAGTTAAAAAAAGCATATGTAATGGATGGAACTCCCAAGCTAGTGGAGGTGGTTCAAGCTGGAGCCAAGATGAAATCAATTCCAGGAGATACAGAGGTGGACAATTAGAAGTTGTAAACACAAACCCAAAAAGTTCAAGTTGTTTCTCCCCTAGGTCAAGGTTAGTTTATCAACTGCTAGATAAACTAACCATTAGAAAATCTTGTGATCATGCCATTTAATTTATTTTATTTCTGTCAGTTTCATGGTTTATCATTATGGATGTGTTGTCACGATCACATAATTAATGAATTAAACAAGCATGCAAGATGGAACTAAAATAAACCAGACTTAAACGTAAATATTATCAATACATGGTTAATCACTTAAGTAATTTCCACCTAATATTAACAAGTGTGTGATAAGGATAATAAGTAATTCACGCATAAGAGATAAAAATCCATCAAATAAAATATTAAGTCAGAAAAAGCCTTATGTTACTTGATTAAAGGGAAAAACTCAATAAAACTATGTGTTTGACCAACTATTTTTGGGACACATACTTTTATACAGGAAGCCATTATGAAAGTTTTCAGGTTGACTTAACCATATTACATCAAGAGGAGTATCCCTTGCTATACTTGGTGTAATATTGGAGGCAAGAGTTGAGGAAATCCAAAGTCATGATTTCATGATTGGGGAGTCCACTCAACATATCAAGGAGCTGCAAGCCCGCAGTTGGAAAAGACTTTCCTACCTAAATACCTTTTAATTGTTTGACCAACCCTTGTTGGAGTTATGCTAAGGGGAATATGGATCATTGCCACTAGAATGTCATGGTAACTGGACATTTTGAGTTCAATGGTGAGGGACATTGGGACTTGATAAAATAGTGGGAGACTTAATAAAATTTATTATTTCTCATAAAATGTAATCAAGAAAGTACTAATGATCTTATCTTTTAATTTTAGAATAAAAATTACAATCTCATCAACCACACTATCCTTGTGATCAATTTTGGATAAAGACAATATCCTCACTGCCAGTAAATTCCAAGAATGGTTTAGACGCCTTCGGGTTATCCTACGCCATGAAAGGAAGTCTTACATGCTGGAGTCAGCATTACCTAATCCGGCTACCAAGGAGGCAAGTGATGAAGATTTTCTGGTCTATGAGAAACATATAAACGATGCGGTCGACGTTCAATGTTTGATGTTATCATCAATGTCTAGTGAGATCATGAAGTCTCATGAAAACATGGATGCTTATAGCATGCCTGAGTACCTCCATGGTCTTTACCAGGAGAGAGCAAGACAGGAAAGGTTTGATATCTCTAAGGCACTCTTTCAGAGTAAGCTTGGATAAGGTTCCCCAGCTGGGCCTCATGTATTCAAGATCATTGGCTACATTGAGCGCCTAGAGGTTCTAGGGTTTAAACTCCCCAAATAACTAGGCACTGATCTCATTCTCACATCACTCCCTCAGATATTCTCTAACTTTGTTATCAATTTCAATATGAACAACATTGAAAAGTCTCTATTTGATCTTCTTATCCTTATTCTCCAAGTGGACAAAGATATGAAGCGTGAAAAGCCTTATGTCCTTATGGTGAATAAGAGGAAAGGGAAGGCGAAGAGATTTAAGCCCAAAGCTTCTTCACGACCTTCTAAGAAAAGGAAGATCAAAGGTGGGGAAAGGGAACATGAGTTTGTTTGTTTTGCATGTGGCAAGAAGGGCCACTGGAAGAATAACTGCACCCATCCTAAGAAGTAAGGGGAAGCTTCAGGTGTATTTGTTATCGAATGCAATCTGTCTGTTTCTACAAATTGGGTATTAGATACAGCTTGTGGTGCTCACATATATATCCAAATACAGGAACCAAGTAGATTCAGGAAGATTGATCGAGGGGAGGTAGATATATGAGCATCCAATGGAGCTAGATTTGCTGTTGTATCTGTCGGGGACTACCACCTCACGTTGCCAACTAGGATGATCTTGGTGTTAAAGGGTTGTTATTATGTGCCTTCTATTACTAAAAACATTATTTCTGTATCCAAATTAGATACAGATGGATTTTTTTTCAATTTTGGAAATGAATGTTTCTTCTTTTACAAAGATAGCATTTGTTATGGTAGGGAACATTTATAAAACGGACTTTATGTGTTGGATTACACAAACCAAGTAATGTCAATTGATAATAAAGATACTTCACATGACTCATACCAAAACCAACTTTGGAATCACCATCTAGGTCATGTAAATGAGAAATGCTTGAAAAAGTTACATCAATATGGATATTTATATTCTTTCAAAATAAAACCACTTGGTGTATGTCATGCATGTTTACAAGGAAAAATGACCAAATCTTCATTTAGTGGTAAAGGTGAAAGGGCTAAAGAACTTCTTGAATTGGTTCATACTGATGTGTGTGGACCATTTCCAGTTAAATCAAGTGGAGGGTACTCATAATTCATAAATTTTACTGATGATTTTAGTAGATATGGATATATCTACTTAATGAGGTATAAGTCGGATTCTTTTGATATGTTCAAAGAATACAAGAATGAAGTTGAGAACCAGCTTGGTAAGAAGATTAAGAAACTCCACTCAGAACAAGGTGGAGAATATCTTAATCAAGACTTCATTGATTACTTACAGGAGTTTGGGGTCCTATCCCAACTCACTCCTCCAAACACGCCCCATTGGAATAGTGTGAGCGAAAAAAGGAACTGAACCCTATTGGACATTGTGAGATCACTGATAGGTCATGCGAGTCTTCCATTATCCTTTTGGGGATATTCGTTAAAAAGAGAAGCACACATACTAAACCAAGTACTAACTAAATCGATAAATGGTATTCCATACGAGTTTTGGAGTGGAAGAAAAGCCATGTTATCAAATTTACATGCATGGGGTAGCGAAGCATTTGTTAAGATCTCTTTAAGTAACAAACTCACACCCCAAGGCACAAAGTGTGCCTTTATAGGATACCCCAAGGAAACAAGGGGATATTACCTATAAACCCCCTTAGAAAAAAAGGTTATAGTGGAAAGACATTCCATATTACTTGAGAGGGATAACATCTCTAAAAGATATAGTGGGAGCGAGATAGACTTTGATGAATTCAAGGCTCAAGGTACACAAGAGTTGGTATAAGAACAGATTCCACAAAGCTCTTTGTAAGAAGAATATGTTCTAGAGACACAAGTATTGCGTAGGAGTACAAGAGATGTTAGAGAACCTGAACGATGCAGTTTTCTAGTTACCAAGGATGGTGACTCCTTACTAGTTGATAATAATGATCCTCTAACCTATAAGGAAGCAGTAAGTGGCACATACGTTTCCAAGTGGTAAGAAGTCATTAATTTTGAAATGGATTCCATATACCAAAACCAAGTTTGGATTTTGGTAGATCCTCCAGTTGATGTAAAGCCTATTGGTTGCAAATGGGTATTCAAGAAGAAACTGGACATGGAAGGACAAGTCGGTACCTATAAGGCACGACTGGTTGCAAAAGGTTTTAAACAACATCAAGGAATTGAATATGATGAAACCTTTTCACCAGTTGCAATGATGAAATCCATTAGAATTCTACTTTCCATTACAGCTTACCATGACTATGAGATTTGGAAAATGTATGTCAAAACAGCATTCCTTAACGGGAACCTTTAAGAAGATGTCTACATGACACAACCTGAAGGGTTTGTGACTCCAAAGGATGCCAATAAGGTATAAAAGTTGAAATAATCCATTTATGGATTAAATCAAGCATCCAGGTCATGGAACATTTGTTTTGATGAAGCCATAAAATAATTTTGTTTTATCAAGAATGAATGTGAGCCTTGTGTCTACAAACCGTTTAGTGGGAGTTCAGTCATTTTCCTAATAGTATATGTTGATGAAATATTACTTATTGGAAACGAGATACCAGTATTACAGTCTGTTAAGGCATGGTTGAATCAATGCTTCTACATGAAAGACTTGGGTGAGGCAGCATATATTCTTGGGATCAAGATACATCATGATAGATCCAAGAGATTGTTGGGCCTAAGTCAAAGTACATACATTGATAAGTTACTGAAGAGATTCAGTATGGAACAATTCAAGAGGGGATTGTTGTCAGCATCACATAGCGTTCATCTTTCCAAGAAAATGTGTCCTCAGACACATGAAGAAAGAAAGATAATGGCAAGGACTCCATACATATCAGCGATTGGGTTATTCATGTATGTCATGCTATGTATTAGGTTGGATGTCACCTACGTATTGAGTGTGGTAGGCAGATATCAAGATGACCCAGGTGACCACCATTGGATGGCAGTCAAGACTATCCTAAAGTATATGAGGCATACTAAGGATATGTTCCTGGTTTATGGAGGAGATGAGGAATGAGTCATCATAGGATATGAATATGCTAATTTCCAGACTGATCAAGATGATATGAAGTCGCAAATGTGATACATCTTCACTTTGAATGGAGGTGCAGTGAGTTGGAAGAGCTCAAAGAAGAGTGTGGTCACAGATTCTACAACAGAGTCTGAGTATATCGCAGCTTCTAAGGCAGATAAAGAATCATTTTGGATGCGAAGCTTCATCTAGGATCTAGATTTGATACCTAGCAGTAAAGATCCCATCACATTGTACTATGATAATACCGCAGCGGTGGCTCTCGCAAAAGAGCCAAGGTCACATCAGCGGACGAATCACCTACTTTGGAAGCATCATCTCTTGAGGAATTTTTCTCAGAGATTTGAAGTTGCGGTGAGAAGTATTTCTACAGAAGACAACGTGGCAGACCCCTTGACAAAATCCTTGACTCAGCTGAAACATGATCATCATGTGAGGTCTAGCAGACTGAAAGTTGTAGGCATTTGGCTCTATTCTAAGTGGGAATTTGTAAGATTTGGTATCCTAGAATCAATTGGTTTTACTTTGATTACATGAATATTTAATTTATTGTTACATATTGTTCATTGTTCTGCATGACTATGATGTAATAATGTCCTAGAGTATTTGTTGCATTGATAAGGTCATTGCAGTTCCCCGCTATGATGAGAACCTTGAAATGCTATAACAATATTCTTAAATATAGTTCTTTGGTTGGATAGCATGCTATGATGGGACACATAGCATGCATACCATTAGGTGCAAGTACTCATAAGAAGATGATACTTCCTCTCATGAAGTTTGCACTTGGTAATCTCTAAGATAGAAGATTATGAGAACAGACTCGCTAGTAGGAATTCTGCATATTTTGGTGTCATCGGATATTTTTATTTTCAAGCATGTGTAATGATCCTTAGACTTTAAGATTATAATTAATACATGACATAACTTACGCACTTTGATTTACTAATGAAAACCGCCATGCAGACAGTTGGCGGGAAGTAGGGTATGTTGGGTGTGTCATGAGTGGCATGTTATTAATGGATAAGTCAAGGAAGGATTTCTCTCTTCCATTTATGGAAGTTTATATCTCGGCCATTTTATTGAAATAGAACTGTCGCGCGAAATTACATGGTCATGGTGTAACGACGAATTCATTTCAGGTATTCAAAGAACGACATATCAAGCATAAAAGTCGATGACACAATCATGAAACCTGCTTGATGAGATATTGCGATAAAGAGATTATATTACACAGTGAGCATTCGTATGTGGATGTCATTTTTGTGACTTTACATTCTTTCTCTTGGGTGCCTTGACCCATTGCTAGATAGTACTATTGGACTTTAGGCAAGCTCACCTAATGACAACAAGAAAGAATCCTAGAGGGTCACACACTAAGTGTTTTTGGTGGTCTAAGTTAAATTCTATTTGAATTTAATTAATAAATATTATTCTCAAGAATGTGGAATAATTTTATTCAAGCTAAAATGATCGAATAAATTAAATAAAATATATTTATTTATTTTATTGAACATTTAATAAATATTTATTTACTAGTTTTTAAATAAAATATTTATTTAAGAGAATAAATTATTTATTTATTTATTCGGGTGTTCAATAAATGGAAGTAGAGTTCGAGCGGACCAAGTTTGGTCCAATAGTAAAATAATTATTTGCAAGATGGTAAATAATTATTTAACTAGTTGGCAGAAATTAAAATAACGTTGCTGTTATTTTGTGATGCGGAATTTTATTTATAATTCCATTTTGCATAAGTTGGCACATTATAAATAAGGACGCAATATTATTATTAAATTCATGGGTTTTCTCTAAGTTCATGAATGTATTTAATTTTTTCTATGCAATTAAATATTGTAACTGAAATTCCATGTATATAAATAGGAAAGTATGCATATTGTGTCATACACCACACCACACGCCTAGTGAATTGAGAATTGTTGAGCCAAAAAATTTCTCTCTCGAATCCTCTTCTCTCCCCTCTCAAGAATGAGAAACTTTCTTCAATTCCTAAGAACAAGCGATCAAGAATGACCGACACGAGACACTCGCTTCGCCGCTCTAGCACCTGGAGAAAGAGTGGTGTCGATCGAAGGCCATCAGAGCATGTGCGGATCACCACTAGAGGGATTCTAGTTTGGATCCTTACAAGTGCAACAAGATAATTTGGAAGGGTCAATCTGGAAAATCAACATCATCAACGAAGAAAAATACCAAAGACACAAGTTTTATTTTTCTTTATGAAATTAATTAAATTAATTATAAACATAATGTGCAAGATCCTCCTTAAAGGTTTCAGGCCTCTTTCTTATTTATCTAAATCTTTGATTATATTCCATGGAGACTGATGTTCATCGTTGTATTGATCCCAGAATAATCATTGATCATGGTAAAAATTATAATTGTGTGTCGTCCCAACCACGCTTCCGCTGTGCTCAGAACCTTCATTATATTGATCAATCGTAATCTTTGAGTAACTCAAACCATTGTATTTTCCTCATGTTTAGTTATTTATATGTAAATATGTATTTCAAACACTTGTAATCTATATATATCTCATATTTATCACTATATAGATAGTTTCTCCATATCTTCATAGCAAAGATTATGACTACTAACTCAAGATCATGAGTTGGATAATTTTTTTCATGAATATTCAACTACATTGATGCATATTCAATAACTTTATCATTTTACATAAGGTAACAACCCAACCCTTTCTTCGATGCATCATTGTATATCACAAACCCATCATTTTTTATGGTAGAGTCAAAATCGGAGTATTGACTAATATTATCTTCAATTCTTCAAAAAAATATGCACATTATTTTATTCATACAAACTTAACCCCTTTTCATGTGGTCTTGGTTATTGGGTTATCCAATCAGGGAAAATTATGAATGAAACACTGATAATAACCTACTAAACCAATGAAACTATGTACATCAGTTATGTTTGTTGATGTAGGCCATTCTTGGATTCCCTTTGTCTTTACAAGATCAACTAAGATTCTATCCTTATATATAATATGCCTAAGAAAAGAAATTTCCTAAAGCCAGAATTCACACGTGCTAAATTTACCATACAACTCTTTCATTATGAGAGTATCAAGAATGATCCACAATTGATTCTCATGGTATTCATAGATTATATAATACACCACAATATCATCAATAAATACTACAAAAAATTTTCAAGATTTTCCATGAATACTATGTTCATTAGATCCATGAAAATTAAGGGTGAATTAATCGATCCAAATGGCATTACTATAAACTCATAATTTCCATAACTCATCTGAAAAGTTTTCTTCGAAATATATTCATTCTTTACTTGTAATTGATGATACCCAAAATAAAGGTAAATCTTCAAAAAATATTAATATCCATGAATTTTATCAAATAAATCATAAATTAAAGGCAGAGGATACTTTTTCTTTATTGTAATAGCATTGATTTCTCTATAGTCAATGCCTAGCCACATAGATCCATCTTTATTCTTAAAAAATAGAACAGAGGCTCCCCATGGAGAAACACTTGAGAGAATAAATCCATTATTACTTAACTCCTCTAGTTTTTTCTTAAAATCCATTAATTCCACACTGGTAATTCTATAAGGATTCTTTGATATTGTTCTTGCATCGGGGATTAAATCAATGGTAAACTCGACTTCGTGCTCTATGGGGTGTCTAGGTAATTCCTTTATAAATACATCAATGTATTATTGTACAATTGGTGCATACTCAATTTAAAGATCACTTTTCTCATCCCAAGATGTTTTTTATCTTCCTCCCCAAAAATTTCATTTAGTAGAGCTATTGGGGTTGATCTAGATAAGAATTAGATGATGAATTTTCTTCTCTAAAGATAAGGAATTCTACATCTTACACACAAATCGTAATTTCCCTCTTCTTGAAATAAATTTTCACATCATATTTTGAAAGACAGCCTATATAAAGGATTATATCAAAGTCAAACATATGATAAGGTCAAAAAATAATGCATGTTTATGCATCATAATTGGGATTTCCTGACACATTTTTGTTGCAATGATACTTCCCTTAGTAGTTTTGACTGACAACTCCCTTATTAAGTTAAAAAGAAAATGTCTAATTTTCTTAGAAAACTATATATATATAAAAGAGTGTGATGATCCAGAATAAAATAAAACATTGAACAAATTTTAATTTAGGATTAATGTACCTTCGACCACATCATTGGGTACTTATACTTCAGTCTTGGTGATCACATAAGCTTGGTCATCCCCCCTTGGACTCTTTTATGGTAGATTCCTCTTACACTTGTGAAATTGATTTGAATAATTCCCCATTTATTTATAGTTGAATCATTTACCATAATTTATTTTTTTCTTCCCCTTACATTCATTAGCTCGATAACCCTTTTCTCTGCACTTATAACAAACTCACATGCCTTTCAATCATTTTCCAGGATGATTCTTTCCACAATTTTTGCATAAAGGGAATTGATTTGTTACCCTCTTCTTATTTTATGCTTTACATTTTTCATGGTTATCAAAAGATATATTCTTCTATTGATTTTCCTTGAATATATAAGATCTAGAAAATTCCTCCTCTATTTTGATGGCACTTAATACTATTTCACTATATGATGAAAATATTTGAGAAGTTATAACCCTTCGGAGGCTTGGCCTAAGACCTTCAAATAAATGATCAATATTTTTTTTCGAATTAGATATGTATTATTTATCATACCTATCTAGTATTGTGAAGGTATCCTCATACTTTTCAACACTCTCTTCTTCCTTTTGCTTTAAGCTAAGGAAGTTTCTCTTTATTTCAGTTCGTTGCTCACGAGGGAAATATTTGTTAGATAATTTTTCTTTAAAAGATTTCCATTCCATGTGTTTTATTTCATCTTCCTCCCTAGTATTCTAGATCAATTACCACCATTTATTAGCATCACCCTTTAGGCAATATACTGCTAGTACCACCTTGTCCCTTTCATAACATCCCAATTCCATAAAGATATTTTCAAGGGACTTTATTCAATGCTCAACTACCACTAGATTATTAGTCCCACTAATTATGGGGTCTTATGACACATGAAATGATCCAAAATAGGTGTAGTATAGTTATTCTTTATAACCTAAGTACTTTTTTCAAATATGGTCACGATCTGCTCAGCTCCAACACCAACTGTGTTGACTTGCTTTGTGGGGAAATCCCTACATTGTTTGTGGGTATTGAATCCATTTCTTCCATTAGGATCCATCACTAAATAATGGAACACACTAAGTTGTATCATAATCATCATGAGTATTGAGAAAAAAATTAACTATAAGGAATTATTATAATTCTCGTGTTTATTTAATATCTAGTTCCCAAGGTTTCTACTAAAACTTCTTTGATACTAACTTTAACAAACTCGATCCCAGTATCCTAGATTTGGTGATTGTTTTATTATAATGGAATAGATACAAGAGATAAAATCACCAAGGATTTATCAGTTTAGTATTGTTGAATAACTAGATACTTAAATGGTTGAAAGAGCGCTGTCGTGGGCACCCTCAAATGATTAGTGGTTTTGGGGTACTTAGGTGCAGCAGAGTGGCTGACCAAGGTCGTCTCTCAAAGGAGGAAGTAGATTTAAAACAAATTTTTAAAGGTATTCTAAAAATAAAATAAAAGAGAATAAAAACACTACCTGAAAGGATTGGGGTTGGTTATAGTTTATGAATCTAGAAGAAGTTTGCTGGAAGAAGACTGTATTTTTTTTGTTTTTTGTTTTGAAATGAATTTTGATTAAAATGACACAACAAAAAGATGTTTTTTAGAAAATATTTTAAAAGGCGTAATCGATATAACTCTACCTATTCAATAATTTATTAATCATTGTCATTTAGATCAATATAAACTTAATTATGATCCCCTAATTTGTTATCCCTCGAACCCTATGAGAGTTAACTTAACCACAAAGATAAAATTACTTAAACCCTAGGCTAGCTTCAGAACACGCAATCGCAGCACCCTGCTTTGATTGTTGTTCTAAGGTTAGCTTATGGTCAGTGGTTAATTATAGAACATATTCATTCTGTAAATGAGGATGAATTGTGTTTAGGGATTATATTTTAACTCTACAAATTTATCCTGTATGGTCTCGTATTATCGATTAAGATCACGCTCTCACAATTTACATAATTCCCGACCTCGCGGGTTTTGTGTTAATTGTTCAATTGCTTGCTTAGTTTCTTACAATTTAAAAACACAATTCATGGATCATATTAAGTGAATTAAATTATCTCAATTATTAAAAATAATTAAATGAAGAAGGATAGAGGTCGATCAATTACTAAAAAGAACTACTCTTCCATGGGCGGTGTAGTCATCGTAAAGACGTTTTGCATAAGCAAAGGATTGAAAGGGTAGAACCCAATCTTGTATCTACTCTTGATTCCAACCCAATTAAGAAGATTAATAGAAGAATAAAAGAGAAGAACACAGAATATTATTTGAGGAAAAATTCAAGAAACAAACATGAAATAAAAGAAATACAAAGAAGAGGTGGGAGAGGAGAGCCTTTTTGGAAGAGAGGTTTGCACAAAGGCTTACTTCTTCCAAGAGTTTTTAGGGGCTCCCAAGAGACACCCTTTCGTCCAAACCTTCCCAAATCCTCTACAAAGCCTCAAAAATAGTTAAAACCCCCTTTAAATAGAGTTTGTGAGGGCTAGGGTTACATAACTTTTTAAGTGTGAAATGAAAAACTCGGCCAAATATTTTATTCCAAGTTTCACCGACTAGTTGACCTCTAAAACGCGTGAATTGACCGGTATTCCAGAAGGATTATTTGTTAAAAATCATGTTATTGAGCTTTCCTCAAAATTTGGGCTCTATCCAAGCCCGTATGAAGAAGATATGGCCCAAATACAGAACCCATGTCCATTCTACCGAGTCCAGCCCGCCATTGTCTTAATGCCCCATTTACTCCATCCAAATGCACTTATTAGCTCTAGTGTCCTGAATGAAAGTTGTAGAAAATTAAGTTATTAACACTGTTAAAAAATTTAAAATTCAAATAATAAATATAAAAATATTTATCTTTGAAATACTACAGTGCACTATAAAGGATAAAACTGGAATTTTCACCAAATTTTCAAATGAGTGATCAAATCCCAAATATTTTATAAATAAACATATTTAACACAATGTGAGGAAATTATATAATTTATTATCAATAAAATATTCAAAAAAATAGTGTTTTATCAACCCCCCCACACTTACCCTTTTGCACTCCTGGGAAAAACCTCATGTCAAGTAAACATCAATATCAAATCAAAACCAATTTTAAAACACATATCATTGGGATCCATCAATTCCGCACCAAGAATCAAAAGATATAATTCCTCATAAAAAAACCTTATTTCAAGTTCTCTATTAATACCATTCAATATATTTCCACTTCATTTTTCCTCCCATGCACAAAACACTTACCTCGCTTGAATTTTCTCTCATCACTCAAATATCAATTTTTTTTTTGCAATGTCTTTCTCATCCAAACTCATACAAGGGTCACCATAGGCTTGATAAATTCCTACATCTCCACCCGATGTGATTCAAGTACATATGTTTATCATGAGAACTTTTTAGGTTGTTCTGTGGCTTTCGGTTGGTAGGATTTAGATGTGAAAAATTCTAAGGCTGAATAAGGAGGACTTGACTCTTTTTGAAACAAAATTGCATTAATCTAATTTTCACTTAAATATGGTCTTCTCCTCAATACCCATAGTATAAATTCAGCTCCATCATCATGAAAAGTCATGAAAATTTTACACCATTCATCATTTCTGCATAAAAAATGTTAATCTTCTCAAACATTATTTTCTTGAAAGCTCCAAATAGGCACAGATTTCCACCTCAATTAGAAGCTCTAGAAAAGGTACAGCTTCACTTGTCATGAAAGCTCCAGAAAAGGCACAGCTTTCAATATAATTACTTTCTTCAGCATCAAAAAAATCTCTTAAGAATTTAATTTTCCACCCAAAGTATCACAGAATGTGGTAGCACAACACAACATAGCTTCCCCCACACTTAAGCTCAACTAGATTATGAAATTTCACTTCAAGAGTTGGTTGGATAAGGAAAATTGGCTTGTAATGTGGCTAACATAACAGGCTATGCATGGATTATAAGGGATAAAAAGATTAAATGTTCAAGGTATTCCATTATAAAAAAAGGATTCTTTGAAGTATGGGCTTTAATACCAAACAAATGCCTCAATAATTTAAACATAAGTACCTCAAAACCTCAAGTTTTGACAGGAATAAATCAAATTCTGGTTAAATCAAGCATTGTTTGGTTCTCTCAAGAAGTGAGGTAAATGTAAAGAATATGAAAATAATGGTTAAGAAGCATCATAGGAAAGTGATTTCAAATATAAAGACAGTGAGATGTGGAATGGGATTCAAAATTCAGTGTACGTTTCATGAAATTGATAAATATTTGAACTTGAAACAAAGTCATTTCAGCATTTATTTAAGCTCGGTTTATTGGGATAAATTGTTTCACTCATTGATATGCATTTCAAAATTGTGATGAGAATCATTTCAGCTCAAAAATTTCAAAAACACAAAGAAAATTGAAAAATAAACACACAAAATTTAAAAAAACACACAATTTTTTTAAACAGGAAAACAATTGAAATTGCTAAACTAAAAGGTTCCCTCCCCCACACTTAAAATATTTCATTGTCCTCAATGTAAAACCATGAGATGATATATGCACATGAAATGCAGAATTTTTAAATAGGACAAATAATATAAAAGTGAAAGGGTTAGGAACAGCCTGATGTGCTCAAGTGATGATGGGGTCATGCAGTGTGATAAAATCCACTACATTAGTAGGAAGTCCCTCAATGTATCTCTTCAAACGTTGTCCATTGACTGTAAAGCTCCTTCCAGTTTTCTCTTGTGTGATCTCCACTGCACCATAAGGAAAAACATTAGATACAATATAAGGACCTAACCATATGGAACGCAACTTACCAGGCATCAGCTTCAGTCGTGAACTATAGAGAAGGACTTTCTCTCCAATATGAAACTCCCTTTGTTGGATCATTCTATCATGAGATGCTTTTGATCTTTACTTGTAGAGCCTTGAGTTCTCATATGAAGACAATTTAATCTCCTCAAGCTCTTGAATTTTCAGCTTCCTTTGGATTCCATCTTGGGCCAAATCCATGTTGCATTTCTTTATAGCCCAATAAGCCCAATGCTCAACTTCCACAGGGAGATGACACGGTTTCCCAAAAACAATCCAAAATGGGGACATACCAATGGGTGTCTTTTATGTTGTCCTATAAGCCCACAATGCATCATCCAAGCGCTTGCTCCAATCCTTCCTATTTGGCTGCACGGTTTTCTCCAATATTTGTTTCAACTCACGATTTGAAACCTCAGCCTGACCATTTGTTTGGGGGTGGTATGGTGTTGATGTTTTGTGTGTCACCCCATACTTTCGAAGGAGGGAAGAAAAATTACTATTGCAAAAGTGTGTCCCTTGGTCACTGATGATGGCCTTTGGTACTCTAAACCTTCAGAAAATTTGAGTCTTGAAAAAATCCACTACAACATGAGAATCGTCAGTCCTGGTGGCCTTGGCCTCCACCCATTTACTCACATAATCAACAGCAACCAAAATATACAAAAATCCAAATGAACTAGGAAAAGGACCCATAAAGTCGATGCCCCATACATCAAAAATTTCATAGAATAGTATGGGTTGTTGGGGCATCTCATGTCTCCTAGAAATATTCCCAGTGTGTTGGCAACGAGATCATGACTTACAAAACACATGGGCATCATGGAACAAGCTAGGCCAATATAATCCAGAGTTAAAAACCTTCCTAGCTATCCTTTGGGGTCCAAAGTGTCCACCACAAGCAAGTATATGACAGAAATGCAAAACAGAATCAAACTCATGATCGGGAACACACCTCCTAATGACTTGGTCACTACACATGCGCCATAGGTAAGGATCATCCCACACATAATACCTAGACTCACTTTTTAATTTTTGGACTTGATGCTTCTTCAAATTTTCTGGGATTTCAGAGGAAACAATGTAATTAACTAAATCATCATACCAAGGATGTGTACCTGAGATGGTATAGAGATGCTCATTGGGGAAAGTGTCTCGAAGTGGTACCTGGTCCAAGGTGTCATCCTCTAGTGTGTGAGTAAGCCTACTCATGTGGTCTGCCACCAAATTCTATGATCCCTTCTTGTCCTTTATCTCAATATCAAATTCCTGAAGAAGGATCATCCAACAGATAAGTTGTGGCTTTGCATCTGGCTTCTTTAGGAGGTACCTCAAAGCTGCATGGTCAGAAAAAACAACTACTTTAGAGCCCAATAAATATGAACGGAATTTATCTAAAGCAAATATGACAGCAAGAAACTCCTTTTCGGTGGTTGTGTAATTTGATTAGGCTGAATCCAGTGTCCTCGATGCATAGGTGATCACATGTGAACGTCCCTCCACCCTCTGAGATAAGACAGCTCCAACCGCAAAGTTGGAGGCGTCACACATAAGCTCAAAAGGAATCTCCCATCGTGGGGGCTGTATGATCGGTGGAGTGTTCAGACACTTCTTTAGCTCATCAAATGATACCCTGAACGAATCATCAAAATTGAAGTCAATATCTTTTTGAAGAAATCGAGATAAGGGTAGAGCGATCTTACTAAAATCTCTGATGAAGCATCGATAAAATCCAGCATGTCCAAGGAATGATCAAACATCACGCACACATGTAGGATATGGAAGGGATGAAATAATGTTTACCGTAGATTTATCAAATTCAATGCCATGTTGTGAGACTATATAACCTAAGACAATTCCCTTTTCGACCATGAAATGACATTTTTTAAAATTTAAGACCATATTCTTCTCAATACAACGATGCAACACATCACCCAAACTAGAGAGACATTCATCAAATGAGGATCCATAAACTATAAAATCATCCATAAATACCTCCATGCATGTCTCAATAAAATCAGAAAAAATACTCATCATGCATCTCTGGAAGGTACCTGGGGCGTTGTAAAGTCCAAATGGAATCCTCCGGTAGGAAAATGTGCCAAATGGACAGGTGAATGTAGTCTTCTCCTGATCCTCTGGAGCAATAGGAACCTGAAAATATCCAGAAAATCCATCCAAGAAACAATAGTGTGTCTTCCCAGCTAGTCTCTCAAGCATCTGATCAATAAACGGGAGGGGGAAATGGTCCTTGCGAGTGGAATGATTTAGTTTCCTATAATCAATACACACATGCCAACTGTTTTGCACCCTCATTGGAACTAACTCATCTTTCTTATTTTTAACAACAGTAACACCACTTTTCTTAGGAACAACCTGAATAGGACTTACCCACTGAGAATCTGAAATGGGATAGATTATACCTGCCTCGAGTAATTTCTCAACTTCTTTTTTAACAACTTCCAGGAGGGTGGGATTGAGTCTCCTTTGTGGTTGTCTCACCAGTTTAGCCCCATCCTCCAAGATAATCCTATGCATGCAAATGGAGGGGCTAATACCTGATATGTCAGCCAAGGTCCACCCAATCGCCCTGATGTTCTCCCTCAAAATATTCAAAAGCTTTTCTTTATGTTCAAAAGGGATATTGTTAGCAATGATAACGAGTAATCTCTCACCACTCAACAAGTATGAGTATTTCAGATTCTGTGGCAATGGCTTGAGTTCTAATGAAGGAGGGTGTAGTATGGATGGAGACATTGAAGGAACTGAAATATGTGCACAAAGGGCATCAGTATCAGAATAGACAACATAAAAATCAGATAATAAATCATCAAATCCATCATCATACTCAACAACCATGTCATAATCAGAGTGAACATGATCAAAATCAGAATATGAATCCGCATCAAATTCAAATCCAAGAGAGGATTGTGTATCAGCAACATGTGTGGAAGTGCTCTTAGACATAAAACTCGAACCAATACTCATAATCTCCCTAAGCATAGGACAATCAAATTCCATGGAGTTTTTATTTGGTGGTTCAAAATGGGAGATAACAAATGCAGAGTGATCCTCTGAGGGGTACTTCATGGAATCCATAACATTAAATATCACGACTTCATCTCCAAACTCCATGGAAAGTGTACCTTCATTGACATTTATGATAGTTTTTGAAGTTTTGAGGAAGGTTCTACCTAAGATTATGGGAGCATGAGAACTTACCTAATCGTCCTCCATGTTAAGCATGTAGAAATCTGTTGGGAAGATCATGTCTCTTACCTGGACAAGTACATCCTCAAGGACTCCCGCTGGATATGTTGTAGCTCTATTTGCCAACTGCACCACTACTCTTGTTGGCTTCAACTCACCAACCTGCAAGGAAGAGAATACAGATTGAGGCATCACATTTATTGAAGCTCCTAAATCATAAAGAGAATTAGAGAAGTGCAACTCCCCTATGGTACATGGGATGGTGAATGTCCCAGGATCCTTGCACTTTGTTGGCATTGCTAGAGTTGGTGTAATGAGTGCTGAGAAATTTCTTCCAAGGTTGATCCTCTCATTTCCCTTGAGCCATCTTCGATTGGTGTAGAGTTCTTTTAAGAATTTGGCATACCTTGGGATTTTCTTAATGGCTTTATGTAGATAAATGTTGATCTCCACGCGCTTGAATGTGTCCAAAACATCCTTTTGCATTGCTTCTTCAGCCATATTCTTGGTTTGAACAACCCTGTTTGGAAAAGGAAGGGTTTTAGGAGGAACGTCATCAATATTTTTCTTACCTTTATCTTTCTCCTTGGATTTCTCATCAGTTGGTATGGAATGCGGCTTCTCTGGAGTAGAGGTGAATCCCGGTGAAATGGTAGGTACAGATGTATCGTTCATTTTCTTCCCACTTCTAAATGTGATGGCACTAACATTCCCCTTTGGATTTGGAGTGGGTTGGGAAGGTAGATTTCCAGAATTCTTACTCACAAGTTCATGGAGGGCGATGGCAATCTGGCTCATTTGAGTCTTCAACTCTCTCAACTCCGAACCTTGACTCTTCAGCTCATTATGTTGATTAAGAACAATTTGTTTCAAAAGATCATCAGTGTTATAGTCTACCTTGTGTTGGATATTCCCTTGTTGTTGACTCATTGATGTTTGAGATTTGAATCTCCTTTGGGGTTGTTGGAAACCCTGCTGGTAAGGTGGAGGCTGTTGGAAGTTTTGTTGAAAGGGTGGCCTTTGTTGTTGTCCAAAGTCATACCTCATGTTCGGTTGATATTTCCACCCTTGGTTGTATGTTGGAGAAAATGAATCAAACTTCTTTTGGGGATATGGTTGTTGTTGCTGCTGAAATGGTCTCCCAGGGAACACTATTGCACAATCTTCTGTTTCTTGTAGTTGGGGGCAATAGTCAGTTGGGTGGCTTGTATCAGTGCAAATGTCACAAGGCCTTGAAGGATTGGGTTGGGATGTCTTTTGATCCAAAGCAATCTAACTCACCATAGTGGTCAATTCTTCTAACTTTGTATCAATCAAATGAATTTCAAGATAAGAAGGACTTACCTGATGTACTCCCCTAACATGTGGTGTACCTCTATCACCAAATTGTTGGGATTTTTGGGCCATCTTGTCGATCAACGCACATGCAGCTACTGGTATCTTGTCCGCCAATGCTCCTCCAGCTGCAGCATCTACCATGCTTCTCTCCATAGGTGTGAGTCCTTCATAGAAGTACTGGATGAGTAGTTTCTCACTGATTTGGTGATGTGGGCAGCTTTCACACAACTTCTTGAATCGCTCCCAGTACTCATACATTGACTCCCCTTGTGCTTGCTTGATCTCTAAGATCTACTTACAAATAGAAGTGGTCCTTGATGCTGGAAAAATATCTGCAAGAAAAGACGTTTCAAATCGTTCCAACATGTTACATCTTCAGGTTGTAAATAGTACATCTAATCCTTTGCAACTCCATCAAGTGAGAATGGGAATGATCTTAATTTAATTTGATCTTCAGAAACATTTCTTAGTTTCAAGGTTGATTAAACCACATTAAATTATTTCAAATGTTTATTGGGATCCTCACCAGAGAGGCCATGAAACTTTGTAAGTAAGTGAATTAACCCAGATTTTAACTCAAAGTCTCATTCGAGATTCGGGTATGCAATACAATTTGGTTGATAGTTAATATCAGGTGCAGCCAATTCTCGAATGGTTCTATTAATTTCATTTCCATTATTTCCAGCCATTGGTTACTCTTTTATGTTTGAAATTTAATTGCTTCCAATTTCTATGTTTCCAGAAGAGAGGAATTCACCAACTGGTTGAATATTGAAACTTCCCGTAGACTGAGAATGTCTGATTCGAGCCTTAAGGCTACGTTCAATCTCCGGGTCAAGATCTAAGAGATATTTGGGATTAGTTCGTGTCATAAATCAAGTAAAAATGAAAAGAATGAAAGTGGACCATAGTAAAATAACAATGATAAGTTGAGTTGATGGTCCAAAAAGAAAAGAAGAGGATGAAAAAAATGAAAACTTGAGAAAGGGTAAAGATGAAAGAGAGAGGTGAAGAAAATAATAAAATGAAAAATAAAAGAAATACCTATAAATGGTTGAATAAATTACTTGCCTCCCTAGCAATGGTGCCAATTTTAAAGAGTGATGTCGTGGGCGCCCTCAAATAATTAGTGATTTTGGGGTACTTAGGTGCAGTAGAGTGGCTGACCAAGGTCGTCTCTCAAAGGAGGAAGTAGATTTAAAACAACCTTTTAAAGGTATTATAAAAATAAAATAAAAGAGAATAAAAACACTACCTAAAAGGATGGGGGTTGGTTATATTTTATGAATCTAGAAGAAGTTTTCTGGAAGAAGATTGTTTTTTTTGTTTTTAGTTTTGAAATGAAGTTTGATTAAAATGACACAACAAAAATATGTTTTTTAGAAAATATTTTAAAAGGAGTAATCGATCTAACTATACCTCTTAAATAATTTATTAATCATTATCATTTAGATCAATATCCACTTAATTATGATCCTCTAATTTGTTATCCCTCGAACCCTACGAGAGTTAACTTAACCACAAAGATAAAATTACTTAAACCCTAGGCTAGCTTCAGAACACGCAATCGCAGCACCCTGCTTTGAGTGTTGTTCTAAGGTTAGATTATGGTCAGTGGTTAATTAGAGAACATATCCATTCTAGAAATGAGGATTAATTGTGTTTAGGGATTATATTTGAACTCTACAAATTTATCTCGTATGGTCTCGTATTATCGATTAAGATCGCGCTCTCAGAATTTACACAATTCCCTACCTCGCGTGTTTTGTGTTAATTGTTCAATTGCTTGCTTAGTTTATTACAATTTAAAAACACAATTCATGGATCATATTAAGTGAATTAAAGTATCTCAGTGATTCAAAATAATTAAATAAATAAGTATATAGGTTGATCGATTACTAAAAAGAACTACTCTTCCATGGGCGGTGTAGTCATCATGAAGACGTTTTGCATAAGCAAAGGATTGAAAGGGTAGAAACCAATATTTTATCCACTATTTATTCCAACCCAATTAAGAAGATTAATATAAGAATAAAATGGAAGAACACGGAAGATTATTTGAAGAAAAATTCAAGAAACAAATATGAAATAAAATAAATACAAAGAAGATGTGGGAGAGGAGAGCCTTTTTGGAAGAGAGGTTTTCACAAAGGATTACTTCTTCCAAGAGTTGTGAGGGGCTCCCAAGAGACACCCTTTCAACCAAACCTTTAAAAATACTCGATAAATCCTCCCAAATAGTTAAAATCCCCTTTAAATAGAGTTTGTGAGGGCTAGGGTTACATAACTTTTTAAGTGTGAAATGAAAAAATCGGCCAAATATTTTATTCCAAGTTTCACCGCCTCATTGACCTCATAAACGCGTGAATTTACCGTCCTTCCAGAAGTATTATTTGTTACAAATCATGTCCTCAATATTTCCTCAAAATTTGGGCTCCATCCAAGCCCAGATGAAGAAGATATGGCCTAAATACAGAACCTATGTTCATTCTGCCGAGTCCAGCCCATCATTGTCTTAATGGCCCATTTACTCCATCCAAATGCACTTATTAGCTCTAGTGTCCTTAATGAAAGTTCTAGAAAATTAATTTAGAAACAATGTTTTAAAATTTCAAATTCAAATAATAAATATAAAAATATTTATCTTCGAAATACTACAGTGCACTATAAAGGGTAAAACTAGAATTTTCACCAAATTTTCAAATGAATGATCAAATCCCAAATATTTTATAAATAAACACATTTAAAACAATGTGAGGAAATTATATCATTTATTATCAAAAAAATATTCAAAAAAAAAGTGTTTTATCAATGGTTCTCTTATTACATTGGTAATTAAACATAGAACATAATAAAGGAAAATAAACTGCTTCCTTGACACTTATTCAAAGATTTCATCTTCATATCCTGGGGAAGGAAAAAAAATAAAATGGTGAGATAAAATGTTCAATAAAAGATATATACAACAGAAACATGAATCAATAATAATTGAATCATAATCGATAAGGCATAATAAATATGTCAAGGTAAATAACTGAAAAAACTCATGTTGTTTAATTAATAAACTGGGAATGAAAATGCATCCATAGATTTTGTCATAGTGAAAATATCATGGATAGTAATAACCGAATAATGAATGAAGAAAGTTCTTAATTATTGGACATCATGTATCTGGAATATGAACCACTATCTTCAAGACTTTTCAAAAGATGATTTATGTTTGTGGGAAGAAACCCATTTGATTCTTCTTGGAAACAAATGTGAAGAATTTTTCACCAATTGTTTTGCCCCATGAGACATGTCGATGCATCGAGGGGATATATAATGTCTATCCCCACCCATCACTCAAAGACCAAATCATTCTTAATACATATATTTAATTCAATAACAATATGCCTTATCAAAATATTTGTATTGAGTAGAGGATACAGATTTATCTATTTCCCCAGTTAGAATAATATTCAAAGTAAATATCGTATGTAAAAATGGTATACGGCTTAGATAATAATCATATTCATGCTAAAATAAATACAGATATTCAATTAAATCCTTAATTATTTATGATCAAAAATAAAATGGTGGTACACAAAAGAAATAAGTGATGAATATGGCATATGTCTCATAGAAATTAAAGTGACACGAAAAACCCTTACCACTAGTAATCAATCAAACTGTATGCCCTATAAAATTAATTATTATCAAATGAAACATTGAATAAAATAAATATAGTGATATTCATGATATCATATATCATAGGGAAGTATACATACACCACACACAAGAAATAAGTGGTGAAGAAGGCATATCTCACAGGAATAAAACTGATATGAGAAACCCATCACCTTATGTCTGAAAGCGTATTTCACTTGTACTTAATGTCCTAGATAATCAAATTATATTCATTAATTGCTTAATTAAAAACCTCTTCAACATATAATTTATTTATTATAATTTTATTCAGTTCATTTATGGCCATTTTGATGAGTTATAATTTTTAATTTCGTTGTTCCGAGAGTGTTCATTTCATGGTTTTATGGTTAGTTCTCTTGTGTATAATTATGGGAGTTCTTTTCAAATAGAAAAAAACCCCCAAAAGTGAAATTATTTATTATTAATGAACTTCAATAAGTTTAAATGATATCATTTGGTTATATGTTATAATGATGAATCATTAGATAAAACATTGATGAAAATGTTTTAATTTATTTTGGCAGTTTTTACGACCATCACGAACTTGTATCATTTTATTTAATATTATGTTTATATGTTGGTTCCAGAACATCATATAACTTATAATTTTTATATTAAAATATAATTTAACCATAATAATGGTTTTATGACCTTCCTTTAAGATGGTAATTGAAAAAAGAAAACTCATCATTCGCGAAGGCGGTGAATCGACACATCACGGATGATGTTTTCATTTTTAAAATTAAAGGAGAAGATAAGAGATTTGATGATGGATATTCCATTAGCATGATAAAATTATATTATATATATAATAATATATTTACCATGCCACTTTTGATAAGGGTAGTTGAGGAGATAATAAGAAAATAAAATAAAATAAAAGAGAAGGGAGGATTTTACCACTTGAATATCGTCTCCTAGGGAACCTCCTTAAGACACTTAGATTTGGTCTTTTAGTAAGACCAGCAAGTATTGGACATGGTAAAGATTAATGAGAATGGAATTGGTCATAATTTAGACTAGCTTCAAGGCTTATAAGGTGTGAGGAGAAAGGTTGGTATTTATAGGTAGAGGAGAGGGGTGTTTTTTATTATTTTAATCATTAGTTTATTATTTTGGCCCAAGACTACCAATAGCGTTGATTATTATGACTAAGTACAATAAATAGTGTATGTGAGTTCTAACTAATGGTTGATTACCTCATTTATACATCATTCATGACTCAAAAATTCTTTTTTTACTTATAATGTTAAATACAGTAAATTATCGTACTTCACAATTCACCAAAAAATAAACTATTTTAGAAAAATACCAAAATTTCACCCTAACCATTTTTTGATATGTAGATTTAAAAAACAGACTTCATTTTATGAAAATAATTTTCTAAATATGATAAATTTAATTTCTAATTAAATCCATAATTTATTCGGGAAATACCAATTTTAATATTATAACCGATTTTACGACACTTTGAAAAATTAATTATGGTATCATAAAATTATATTATAATTATAATACATAAAAATATTAATTCATGAATCTATTTTATAAATTTTATTTTAAATAATTATATTAATTATAAAATTGTAAATAAAAATTTACGTTTCATAAAAATACCAAAACTTAATGTATCGTTTTTAAAACATTTATTTATATATTCCGTGATATAAATATATCATATTTTCATTTATGTGATACATAAATTTTATTTATACTTTCATAGGTGAGCTTATTATTCTAATGACCACATTACTATTCTTAATGGTCACATTACTATTCCAATGTCCCTGATAATATTTATTAGTATACCATGGTTCGTTTAAACTCGGTGTTGCATGCAACGTAAGCTATTGAATAAATTGATTTTTTAAGTAGACACGTACCATAAAATCTTGGGGTGTTATAGTTGATGGGTCCTACATCTGGAACCGACATTTAAAATTCTTATTATTTATTGATAAAAAAACGAGTCCTCAAAATCATAGATTTGCATTAAGATAAACTTGAAATACCAAATGTGAGGTTACTTAAATAAATAAACTGAGTGAACAAAAATTGATTTATTGGGTGACCTTAGCTTTTTACCGTTAAATGGTCATTTAGGATAATGAAATTCAAAAATTATATATATTTTTATTGACTAATGAAAATCATAAATACACATTCATAAATAAATATAAATGAAGATCGTATTTTACTATAAATTTTTTTATTAAAGCATCAATGGTTGATTATATCATAATCAAAATATTAAAATTTCTAAATAAATTTGTTACACCAGTTGTGATAAAATTACATTCACAAAGGATGACCTTTCCATAATTGAGATCGGGTATTTTGGAACTAACTATACTTTTTGTGTGGGAGAAGATATTATCTATAGACACTTGGAAGGATACCTAAAAATACAAACAAATTTTAACCCAATAAAAGATGCATGTACTAAGAATAATTTCTTCTTACATTGGAATGTGTATCCAATTTCACATCTAAGGTTATATTCCCAATTTTTCATGTTCACTTATGTCGCTAATGAAAAAATTATCCTTCTTTGAACCCAAAATAGTAAGGCTCATGCCAGTGTAATTTGGAATTAAGAAAGTGAACTTGCGATGAAAGTTATAACACAATGTCAACATATTTGCACAAAAAATGAATGATGATGTGAAAACCAATAAAATTGATAGTCTTCATATGTATTGAAAAGGTAAAAAAGCTTTTAGGTATTAAAAAATGGGATAAAGGATAAATAATTAACTTACCTGGTATTGGATACAATTTTTTTCTCTAGTGATCGCAATGAAAGACAAGTAGAAACCCAATAACTATAAAAAGAATGACCAATGTAAACAATTATTTCTTAAAATCAAGTAACTAGGAATTAAACATGGATTGAAAGGGGGTGGTAAGGGAGGGCCAAAAAAAATAATGACATTTGTTCAGTCGATAGCATGTACATGAAGATTTGGTAATTTAATAACGAGGAGACAAAAATAAAAATGATAAGTAACGAACACAATCGATGAAAAATTATTTTCAGAAACAAATTTGATTAGATTTCAAGGGGAATTATAAATTACCTACTAGTGAACAAAGAAGAGTGATGAAATAAAATTCTATTCCTAGAAATTCAAATTATATAATAATGCTCGTTGTTATAGAAAAAATAATGATCATATAGCCAATTAAAAACAAATACATGTTAAATAGGAACTGCTAACTACAAACCAGAATAGAAACCAACCCAACAATAGATCTATCTGTCACACAAAAAGTTTAGCCATCAAACTCATCTCTAATTAGCAAATAGCACGTTGTACCAGAGATGAAAGTAGGGGGGTTATTTTTGTGAAAACCCTCTAAAATAGTGACCAGTGGACAACCTTCAAACCAAGAGGCAGCATTGGGTGCTGGGCAGGGATTCCAAGGATGATTAGGGTTGAGCCAGGGCATCAAGGACAGAGGGGGCGTGCGGGGATGTCAGTCTAAAATGTTGTGGACAATGGAGATCAAGCAAGGGTGACAAGTTGGAGCACCTAGGATGGAAAGGTCCAGTGAAGGGGTTTCACGGGAGGATGTCGACTGGGGACAGGGAAGGGGGGTCGCACGATGTTGCCAGTGGGGGACGCCATATAGGAATAAGGAGAGGGTTCTTGCGAAGATGTCAATAAGGGACGTCGATCGTGAACAATGTGGGGGTTCCTGCAAGGATGTTCGTGAGGAACGCTAGTGGGGAACAGGGAGGTAGGGTTGGGGGAGGGGGGTCGTGGGGATGCCAGCTAGAAATCGGGAAGGGTTGGGGGGGGTACATGTAATATGGTATTTTTTGCACACACAGATATATATATATTGAAAAAAGTTTTGAATTTATATATAATTTATATAAAAAATTATATTGTATGACAATTGGGTTATATATATATTATCAATAAATATTACTAAATTATGGATATTTTAATTAATCATGTATTTTTATTATCAAAATAAAATATTTGTAATGGGTACTATATATATTTGTATATTCATTATTTGGTAAAATATTTGATATTATATATTGAATAATTTATTGCAATGGATTTTTACAACGTCAAAAGATTTGTTGGTAATGTTAATTAGTAACGACAAATTAGTTTATCGGTAAATCAATTGTTGGTGTTATTATGATAAGGAAACATATTTAAATATTAGCAAATGATTTTTTGGTATTGAACTACTAATATAAACATATCTATCTTGTTGGTGAAAAAAATTGTTGGTACCTATAGTTGATATTAACAGAATTTCATATCTGTTGAAATTAATCATTCTTACCAACAAATATGTTATTTGTCAGTGATTTTTGTTGGTAAAAAGTCATTTGTTTTGTAGTTCCCAATCATTTCATCAAATGAAACATTGTATTAAATGATAGTCATGTGAAAACGATATGCCCATAATGCACACAAATCATAATTTGCATGGAAAACGATACACCATGTATATATATATATATTCATGGATTTAGGGCGTATCTCCTTCATAAAGGTTTTATCCCGAGAACAATGAGACCATCCAAAAAAATCTGAGATCGTTTACTAGGGGAAATTACCATTCTATCCTTCTTAGGGGTATGGGGCTCCGAAACTTAAAAAAATGAAAGAAGTCGTCTACATAGGAAAACCGAGGTCACTACATCTATGGTTATTCATATGCATCATTTTGTAAAACTACCACACATCTTACGTAACTCCACCAAAGTGATTCTTACATGAGCTCCCGGTGTTGCAAGCCTCCTCCATGATCAATACCCCCAAGTTCTGGAATCTCTCCTTCGAGGCACATGGAATCAAAATTGCGAGTCTTAACAAAACCCTAACATATTCTGTCAACACATAATTTAACCAACAACTATAATAAATAACCACAACGCATTTTTATTAAACATGATGTGGTTTTTGATGTAGGTTGAATTCTCACTCAAACATCCAACCCACTCAAAAAACAAATTAGTTTTTGGCAAATTATAATTTAAAATCTCACATGAGAGCAAATCCAAAGGGAAAATAATAACAAACACAATAAAATGCATGAAATTCTATGAATGGTTGAATTTCTATCAATTAACTCGGGTTTCTAAGTCTACCCAAAACCCGAAAACATGCAAATAAGCCTCCAAGCATATAAAACCACACTCTGAGCAACATGACATTATCGAATTATCAATCCAAGTATTTTATCAGAAGATGTTTTAATTTTATAAGGTTTACTTGCTCCTAAAACCTAGAATGCTAAATATTCAACATTTATTAATATAATTCATTTAACAAAGTCAAACGATTTGAATCCTCAATTTCGATATGCAATAATCTGACAATTCATAACAAAAAACTTTGCAATGCATAACATTTTAGTAAAATCACGAATTGAGACTTATGCATAGCTCGATTACAAAAATGTTTATTTGGTATATCAGTTGGATTTAAATCAAAAAGTCATTTTCACATTACTAGTGTTTCCATACTCTCACCCACCACACTATCCTCACATTCAATTAAACATGTCATGGAATTAATTTTTTTTTTTAAATATTTTTTATATTTGCTATGAAAAATACAGACAAATTTATTACAAATTTCAATATGTATATAAACAAATACAATTTTTTATATGTTAAAAAAACAGTGCGTGAAACAAAATCTATCAAATATGTATATTTTTAAATTGTGTTATCTTGATAATGCATTTTTAATTATTATTATTATCATTTTTTATAATTTGTTTTAATTAAAAAAAAAACAATTTATATGATCTGTCAAACGCACCGTGATATCATCACCGCGAATGCGCTCGCTGCGGGGGTGACCGGAACCGCGGCTCTTCATGGACGCTGCCCTGCCTTCTGTCTCTGCAACGCCCTCCTTCGATTCGACGGCCATCTTTCGCTCATCTCTGTCCTCTCTCTCCCTTCAAACACAAACCTCGTCCTCTCCTTCGTTGCTCCCTCCGGTTCCCTCCGATTTTCCCCAATCCAAGCTCATTCCCAAATCCCGCTTCGTCGTAGACGGCTTCCGCTACGCCGGCGACTTCTCCGTTTCATACTTCCTTACCCACTTCCACTCCGACCATTACTCTGGCCTGTCTCGTTCCTGGTCGAAGGGTGTCATTTTTTGCTCCCCCATCACGGCTCGTCTTCTCGTTCAGGTACTCAATGTCCCCCTTCCCCTCGTCGTGCCGCTGCCCTTATCCCACCCCGTTTGGATCGACGGATGTGAAATTACGCTCATAGACGCCAACCATTGCCCTGGGGCCGCTATGTTGCTGTTCAAGATTCCCAGAGTAGATGGAGAGCAGAAATTTGAGAGGTACGTGCATACGGGTGATTTTAGGTATCGCACTGCAATGGAATCGGACCCATTTTTGAGTTGCTTCGTGGGTGCAGATTCCGTGTTTTTGGATACGACGTATTGTCATCCCAAGTTCGTTTTCCCATCACAAGAAGATTCCGTTGACTATATCGTGGATGTTATCGGTAGAACTCGAGGGGAGAACTGCAATTCCCCAAGGTCTGTTCTGTTCCTTATCGGGAAGGAGAAAATTTTGCTTGAGGTGGCTAGTAGATGCGATTGTAAGATCCATGTGGATGGTAGAAAAATGGCTGTTCTGGACGTCTTAGGGCATGGCGAGAGTGGGCCATTTACCAGGGATGACTCTAAAAGCTGCGTTCATGTCGTGGGATGGAACGTTTTGGGTGAAACTTGGCCGTATTTCCGTCCCAATTTTGTGAAAATGAAAGAGATTATGGTTGGGAAGGGGTACTCTAGAGTTGTAGGATTTGTGCCCACTGGCTGGACATATGAAGTAAAACAGACCAGGCCTTTAGTCTGGACAAAGGACCCATTTCAGGTTCATCTGGTGCCCTACAGTGAACATTCAAACTACAATGAACTGAGAGAATGTGTGAGGTTTTTGAGACCAAAGCGTGTCATTCCTACAGTAGGCATGAATTCTGAGAACCTCAGCAGTCAACAGGCTGAAAAAATTCAGAAGCACTTGGCTGGGTTGTTTGATGAAAAGACCGTGAAACGGGAATTTTTTATGGCTTTTCACCGCACTCCATGTGCAGATGTTTCAACATATGCGAATCGTGAAATGGAAGTTCTTGAGAAGTCTGACATGGGTTCCGTGTTGTCATCCTCTTCTTCTATGGGAATTTTGCATGATTCTACCCTAGTAAACGGCAAGTGGACACAGGAACTCGTAGATGAACTTCAGGATTGTCTGCCAATTTGGGTCACACTTAAACAATTACTGGATTTGCTCAGCAGGTCAGATGGCAATCTCGTTGAAGCAGTTTCTAATTTTTATGAGCATGAAGCTGAATTCCATGAGCAGGCCAGTGCTTATACAATCACCAGCTCAGGTTGTGAATTAGCATCATTTTCAAAATCAGCTACTGTCAAGGACCGTCCAATTCAAACTCAAGGTTCTGTTTTCAAGCAAGATCGTCGTGCTGCAAACGTAAGGAGTTCAGTTAAAAAGTTGCTTCCGAAAAAGGGACAGCTACTGGTGAATAAGCCAAGCAAGAAGGCCAAGGTTAATCTGCACAAGGATTCTGCCAGGTCAAAGCAGCCCACCATAACAAATTTTTTTAATAAACCCAGACCCGATGTTTCACAAGGGCTTGTTCTCAGAGATGCCTCTGTGGAATGTTCAAAAAATGTGGTCCGCTGTTCATACAAGGAAGAACTTGACCAGTTGACGCGGATAATAGCTGGAAATAACTATTCAACTGGCTATGCTGCCAGTATCCTAGAGAAGGCAAAGGGAGATGTTAATGCAGCACTCAACATGCATTTTACTCATCTCGAGGGTATGGTTAATGAGAACAACAAGAGTTCTTCTGCCTCTTGCAGGGCAGTTCATCCTCAATGTAATGCTAATGATTTAACCTCTGTACAGGTAAATAATGTATGAGGAATCTGCAAAATTAGATGAATTTTCTGTGTCCGGGTTATCAAATGAGAGCATGTCCTCAGCATTTGTATGGTTACCACTAAAAAACTACTGTCCTGTAGAGCATGGTCACTGTTTATCGTTTGATTAGGCACAATAATTTACAGGACTCGCATGAACCTTGCATTATATAAAGATGTTCCACACCATGCTGGTAAACTCGACTGCCTGCTCCATATATGATTGGTGGATGGTCTTTTGACTCGCCTGGCAGTGAAAAGGGCAAAATCAAGGCTACTTCTTTGCCGTGCAATATGTTTTGAAGGTATGTGTGTGTGATCTATACTCTTGCATTGTTGAAGGTAGCTTGATTCATAAAACTAGAACTCTCATATTTACTATTAGTTGTATGTCACATGTCCTAGGTATTCAATGTTTGTGTGAGCAGTTTGAGTGCCCAATAAACCTTAGACTTGTCCTGTTTGGCGGTTACAAATTTTGCACAAACGAAGTTTTGTGCATGGAACAACTTGGAATGCACAATTTATCTCTCTTGAGAAGCTAACTCATCATATTTGTAAAAATCATTAGTCGTGCTTTTCACTAGATTTTCATATTCCTGAAATATCACCATTACATTCAGACAATCCTTTCAACAACTCATACCCCCGCAATCTAACATGAAGAGAAATAATAAAACAATACCTTTTAGGAAGAGCATCAACAAGAGCGTTCACTAACAACAAAACGTAAATTAGCGACGCGTCTTTTTTCATTAGCGGTGTTTTAAAACGTTTCTAATTCATTTAGTGACATTTTG
Organism: Viscum album; assembly: GCA_963277665.1. Lineage (NCBI taxonomy): Eukaryota > Viridiplantae > Streptophyta > Magnoliopsida > Santalales > Viscaceae > Viscum > Viscum album. The sequence continues at coordinate 1,525,098,430 of OY728141.1, read as the reverse complement.
GAAGAACATCGGTAAGTCATATCTCATTTAATGATGTTTCTAAAGAACGTCTGTATTTTTTTTAATTTATAATTTTTTACCCCTCTTTTATTTCCAATAAAAGAAGTATTGTTCTTAAACCCCCACTCTGCTCGCCCACTCTACCGGTGCACCTCTCCAACCACCGCTCACCCATGGCCCCGTAGTACTCGACGTGCCGAGACATCCGCTCTGGACACATACATCCAATTGGTACCCAATGCGATGTTTATAAACGTTGTTAATTAGGGATACTTCATTTAATGACGTTTGTTAGAAATGTTGATAACTCACATCTCATTTAAAAAACATCGATAATTTCTTTTTGAAATTGATTATTTTCTTACCCCTGTATTTTTTCCAATAAAAAAATATTTTTCTCAAACCCCAACTCTACCCAGCGCACCTCTTCATCCATCGCTCGCCCGTGGCCCCACAGTACCCGATGCGCTGAGACATTCGACCTGGACACAACCACCCAATTGGTACCCCTGTTTTTTTTCAATAAAAAAAATATTGTTCTTAAACCCCCACTCTGCTTGCCCACTACCCAGTGCACCTCTCCATCCACCGCTCGCCCTTGACCCCACAATACTTGGCGCGTTGAAACATCCGCCCTGGACACAACCACCCGATTGGTACGCAACGCGGCGTTTATAAATGTTGTTAATTAGGAATGCCTTATTTACTGATGTTTCTAAAAAACGTCGGTATTTTTTTTGAAATTGATTATTTTTTTACCCATGTTTTTTTCCAATAAAAAAAATATTGTTCTTCAACCCCCACTCTGCTCGCCCATTCTTCCCAGCGCACCTCTCCACCCATCACTGGCTCGTGGCCCCACAGTACCCGACACGCCAAGACATCCACCCTAGACACAACCACACAATTTGTACCCCTGTTTTTTTTCCAATAAAAAAAATATTGTTCTTAAACCCCCACTATGCTCGCCCACTCTACCCAGCACGCCTCTCCACCCACCGCTCGCCCATGGCCCCATAGAACTCGGCACACCATTTATAAACATTGTTAATTAGTGATCCAATTGGTTCCCGATGTGACATTTATAAATGTCGTTAATTTGTGACAGCTCATTTACCAACGTTTGTTAAAAACTTTGGTAAATTAAACCTCATTTACTGGCGTTTATAAAAAACATCGGTATTTTTTTTTTAAAATTGATTAATTTGTACCCCTGTTTTTTTCGATAAAAAAATATTGTTCTTAAACCCCCACTCTGCCCACCCACTCTACCCAGCGCACCTCGGCACCCACGGCTCACTCGTGGCCCCACAATACCCGGCGTGCCGAGACATCCGCCTTGGACACAACAACTCAATTGCGAACATTTCTTAAAAACGTCGATTTTTTTTTTTGAAATTGATTGTTTTTTACCCCTGTTTTTATCCAATAAAAAAATATTGTTCTTAAACCCCCACTTTGCTCGCCCACTTTACCCAGCGCACCTCTCCACCCACCGCTCGCCCGTGGCCCCACAATACCCGGCACATCGAGACATTCGCCCTGGACACAGCCACCCAATTGGCAAAGGAGCCATGTCGAAATTCCCCCTCTACAAGTATTTGAACGCCGCACCTTCACCCTCACAGTGGAAGACTCAACCAACTCTCCTATGACGATTTAGTATATATTATATTATATTATATTTATATATGAATAGATTTCAGTATTTAAAAAATCAATATTATATATATATATATATTGAGCGACGTTTCCTGAAAAACGTCTTTAATTTAGCAATATTTCTTGTAATCATTGCTAAATTTAAAAATTAGCGACAGTTTTGAAAAACATCGCTAAAAAAACATTGCTAAATTCTTATTTTTTTATAGTGGTTCTATTTTCTAGGGAAATGTCTCAATGAATTCCCGCCAAGATGCATGACTCATGTTAAGCTTGCTTTGGGACTTTCAAACTTTTGTAGTCATACTGGATAATGAATGCGGAAGGTCATAAATAATGTTGTCGGTTCCAAAGCTCTTTTTAAAACATATTGTTCCTTGTCATAAATCAAATAATTCATGGTAGCTCTACAATAGTGTCTCACTAAAATAGTTAATGGCACCTCTACATAGTTTAATTTTGAAGGGCTTAAATAAATTGTTTCAAATATATACTTTTTTAAAAAAAAGTTGAAATCAAATTGGATTTCAAATCAAATGAGTAATCATTATGTGGAACTTTTCTTCAATCTTTTTTTCTTGCTACGAATTTTTCTTTTCTAGTTTTCTTTTCATTTTTTTTCCAAATACAACAATCATCAAATATGATAGCTATGATTTTGAGTTTTTGGTATTCTGCTAATGTAACTGACAACGAGTCATAATATATGTAATGTCCAGGCCCAAATGCCACTAAACCGATGCCCCGAGCCGGTTCACCACATTACCTCAAACGCACTTCCTTGTACGCCAGAGGCTGCCGACTAGCAGTGGAGGTCTGAGATAGAACTGTGAGAAGACTATACCCTCATATTAGAGTGCACAACCATAAGCCAATAACCAAATATCATACACATAAAGAATGAATAAAATGAAACCGAAACATGGTGTAATAAAATGAAATGCAATAAATGCCTGAATGGCCATGTCATACATACAATCAATCACCGATTGGGTCGGTTACATAACATACTGCAAATCTATTGATTTTTTATATGAAAAGCCTTTGGTAGGTTCTAGTAGTCATTCCTGCTCGACCAAACAATACTCAACACGGGCCTTAACCCAAACTTGTGCCTACAATAAACATGTGAGAGGTGTTCGAGTACCCAAGTGCAATGATGACTCGAGTAGGGTGAGTAAAACTCAGTAGGGCACCACCAATGATGTCTAAAGCAAATACCAGCAAGTACAATAATACATGCAGGAGAAGAAATAACTGTAGACAAGCAGGTAAATAGAACAAGTTTCATTATTTAACAATATTTAAACTAACTACTTTCGCTCTTGGTTTCAAGTATTACCCAATTCCATCAAACCTGCCTCACCCAAAGCTGGTCTTCTGAGCCATATGTCATAGGGGTCACAGGATGGCAAAAAAGGAGCCTCAGGCCAAGTATCCAATCGGGATTCGATACGCCATGTCCAACCATCCCCACCACTAGGTCACAAATCAGCAAGCACAGAGCATCAATCCAAGTATCCAACCGGGACTCAGAACGCAATGTTCGACTATCCCAACCTTGGTATGGAACGTCATGTCCATACCCTTGGAGTCAGAAGCATCAGTCCATCTTTCAAAAACTACGGTGCACCAGGGCTCTTGGAGCATCATTTTGGCCCACCCAAAACTGAGGAGTGGAGTCCATCATCCCAAACCATTACTCATAGGTCAGTAAACAAGGAGCGTCCGTCCAATAATCCAACCAGGATTCAACATGACATGTCCGACCATTCCCTCTCATGTCATTATTAATCATTACCATTTCATTCAACATTTCCATGGTTCATTACTTTCATCTCATACCCGGCGCGTCGAGACATCCATCCTGGACACAACCACCCAATTGGTACCTGACACGATGTTTATAAACGTCATTAATTAGCGACACTTCATTTACTGATGTTTGTTAGAAAAGTTTGTAAATCACACCTCATTTACTGACATTTCTAAAAAACGTCGATTTTTTTTAAATTGATATTTTTTACCCCTGTTTTTTTCCAATAAAAAAATATATTGTTCTTAAACTCCCACTCTGCTCACCCACTCTACCCAGCGCATCTCTCCACCCACCGCTCGTGCGTGGCCCCACAGTACCCGATGTGCTGAGACATCCGCCCTGGACACAACCACCCAATTGGTACCCTTGTTTTTTCCACTAAAAAATATTGTTCTTAAACCCCCACTCTACCCCCAGCGTACCTCTCCACCCACCATTCACCCGTGGCCCCACAGTACCTGGCGCGCTGAGACATCCACCCTGGACACAACCACCCAATTAGCAAAGGAGCAATGTCGAAATTCCCCACTCTACCCAACACACCTCTCCACCCACTGATCGCCCGTGGCCCCATAGTACTCGACACGCCGAGACATCCGCCTTGGACACAACCATCCAATTGGTACACTTGTTTCTTCCATTAAAAAAAGTTGTTCTGAACCCCCCCCCCCACTCTACCCCCAGTGCACCTCTCCACCCACCGGTTGCCCATGGCCCCACAATACCCGACGCATCGAGAAATCTGCTTTGGACATAGCCACCCAATTGGCACCCTATTTTTTTCCATTAAAAAAAATATTGTTCTTAAACCCCCACTCTACCCCCAGCGGACCTCTCCACCCACCGCTCGCATGTGGCCCCACAATGCCTTCCGCGCTGAGACATCCGCCCTGGACACAACCACCCAATTGGTACCCTTGTTTTTTTTTCATTACAAAAATATTGTTCTTAAACCCCCACTCTACCCCCATGGCACCTCTCCACCCACCGCTCGCCCATGGCCCCACAATACCCAGCTCGCCGAGACAACCGCCCTGGACACAACCACCCAATTGGCAAAGGAGCCATGTCGAAATTCCCTACTCTGCTCGCCCACTCTACCCAGCGCACCACTCCACCCACCGCTCGCCCGTGACCCCACAATACTCAGTGTGCCAAGACATCCGCCCTAGACACACCCACCCAATTGGTACCTTATTTTTTTCCATTAAAAAAATACCGTTCTTAAACCCCTACTCTACACCCATCACACCTCTCCACCCACAGCTCGCTCGTGGCCCCATAGTACCCGACGCGTCGAGACATCCACCCCGGACACAACCACCCGATTGGAAAAGGTTCCATGTCGAAATTCCCCACTCTGCATGCCCACTCTACCCAGTGCACCTCTCCACCCACCGCTCGTCCGTGGCCCCATAGTGCCTGATGCGCCATTTATAAACGTCGTTAATTAGCGAGCCAATTGGTACCTGTCATGACATTTATAAACGTCATTAATTAGCAAAAACTCATTTACCGACGTTTGTTAGAAACATCGGTAAATCACACCTCATTTACCGACGTTTCTAAAAAACGTCGGTAATTTTTTTTGAAATTGATTGTTTTTTTACCACTATTTTTTCCAGTAAAAAAATATTGTTCTTAAAACCCCCACTCTGCTCGCCCACTCTAACCAGCACACCTCTCCACCCATCGCTCACCCGTGGCCCCATAGTACCCGACGCGCCGAGACATCCACCTTGGACACAACCACTCAATTGCCGACGTTTCTAAAAAATGTCGGTATTTTTTTTTGAAATGGATTACTTTTTTACCCCTATTTTTTTCTAATAGAAAAATATTGTTCTTAAACCCCCACTATGCTCACCCACTCTACCTAACACACCACTCCGCCCACCACTCGCCCTTGGCCCCACAGTACCCGGTGCGCCAAGACATCCGCCTTGGGCACAACCACCCAATTGGTACCCCCGTCTTTTTTCCAATAAAAAAATATTGGTCTTAAACCCCCATTCTACTCACGCACTCTACCCAGCGCACCTCTCCACCCACCGCTCATTCGTGGTCCCACAGTACCCGGCGCGCCGAGACATCCGCCCTAAACATAACCACCCAATTGGCAAAGGAGCCATGTCGAAATTTCCCCTTTGAAAGTATTCAAACGCCGCACCTCTGCCCTCACAGCGGAAGACCCGACCAACTCTCCTATGACGATTTTGTGTATATAATTATATTATATTATATTTATATATAAATAGATTTCAGTATTTAAAAAATTAATATATTATACATATTTTTTATATATATTAATATACATATATTAATATATCTATATATATGTTTATATTTTATGTTTATTCATATGTTTATATTAGATATATATATATATATATATATCTATGTATATATATATATGTATATATTATATATATTATATGTTGGCATTAATATATATATATCTAAATTTATATTTACACCGATACGAGGAAATGAACTATATAAATATATATATTTTGAGGGACGATTCCTGAAAAACGTCTCTAATTTAGCGACGTTTCCTGAAATCGTCGCTAAAAAAATATCACTAAATTTCATTTTTTTTGCAGTGGTTCTATTTTTTTAGGGAAATGTCTCAATGAATTCCAACCAATATGCATGACTCATCTTAAGCTTACTTTGGGACTTGCTTCAAACTTTCGTAGTCATAATGTATAATAAACTATGAAGACCATAAATAACATTGCCAGGTTCTAAAGTTCTTTTTAAAACATATTGTTCTTTGTCAGAAGTCAAATAATTCATGATACCTCTACATAGTGTCTCACGAAAATAATTAAGGGCACCTCTACATCGTTTAATTTTAAAGGGCTTAAATAGATTGTTTCAAATGTTTTTTTTAAAGTTGAAATCAAATTGAATTTCAAATCAAATGAGTAATCATTATGTGGAACTTTTCTTCACCAATCTTTTTTTCTTGCTACTAATTTTTCTTTTATAGTTTCCTTTTCATTTTTTTTCAAATACAACAATCACCAAATATCAGAGCTATGATTTTGAGTTTTTGGTATTCTACTAACAAAAAATGACAACGAGTCATAATATATGTAACGTCCTGACCCGGATGCCACTAAACCGATGCCCCAAGCCGGTTCACCACATGACCTCAAGCACACTTCCTCGTATGCCAAAGGCTGCCGACTATCAACAGAGGTCTAAGATGGAATTGTGAGGAGACTATAACCCCATATTAGAGTGCACAACCAAAAGCTAATAACCAAACATCATACACATCAGAGTACACAGAAAGAATGAATAAACTGAAACTGAAAAATGTTGTAATAAAATGAAATGCAATAAATGCCCGAACGACCATGTCATACATACAATCAACCGCCCATTGGGCCGGTTACACAACATAACAAAATAAAAGTAACTACAAAAGGCTCCATGACATCACTGAGCCAAGCCCATCCATTCATCTGATACCACTCGAGCAATCCTGCTCGACCAAACAATACTATAATGTCCCGTGTTTTTGAACCAGGATAAGATACGAATGTTTTTGAATTTTGTTTCAGTTTATCAATGGGTTGGTTTTTCTTTAAACCGAGCTTTGGAATTTTATTCCAAGTGTTGGAACACCTAACGATGTCATTTTTGGACTTGCGTAATTACTCTACGCACGACCTTGAGTTGGAAGCAGTGACATATCGATTGGCATTACCACCACGGTTTAGTTCGGTGCATAATGTGTTCCATGTATCTCAGTCGAAAAAGTATCAGCCTGATCCTGACCATGTGATCAGATGAGATCACGTTGACCTAGAGTCGGGTGCTTCATTGATACATATTCCGGTACGGATTGTGGATAGGCAAGAGAAAGTCTTGTGTGGCAGCATGGTCAGATTCAGGAAGAGTCTTGGGAACGCGAAAAGGAAGTGAAGGAGCGGTGGTCGGAACTCTTCCAATTGGGTGAAGGTTTTCTACTTTCCGAGGATGGAAAGACCAATGGTGGAGAGAATGTAGAAACCCCGGTTTCTGGTATGTAAACCTTACTTGATGCTTTTCATGGTTATAAAGTTAAGTGTGATGAACGGGAGAGTCATGAGAACTTAGAATGAAGTTTTGAGGCAAAGGGGAAGTCGCACGGGCGACACACAGTTTGTCTAACCGTGCGGCCAAACTGTGCGTAGCTAGATTTTGAGGTAGTAGCTTCCGCACGGTTGATGCACGATTAGGAGAGGTCGTGCAAGGAAGCCGTGCGAGAGTCTGCCGAGGCAGTGGCTAACGCACGGTTAGCGCACGGTTTGTCTAACCGTGCACACTAATCGTGCAGGCACTTAAGTGAGATCCTAAAAAAGTGGAGCTCACACGTTTTCACCTCTAAGTGGCTCGTTTACCCTCCTAAGAGGTCATAACTCGGGATTTTACTTCTCCTAAGGTCAAAGAAGGTTCTCCCATTGTTCCGGAGGCGATTCGAAGGCTTCTCTTGGCGAATCGAAGCCAGATTCTTGAGGTATGTAGACATTCTTCTTCGTTCTTGTTTGGTTTCTTAGATCTACTTAGATCTACTTCTCCTCTTCTCTCATTTTCTTAGATATACGACTGTCAAGGGTAGATCTAGGTGTGTGGATGCCAAATATGATAAGATTTGGTCTTGGTCTTGCTAGGAGAAGAGATCTAAGGTGGGTTCTTGGAGAATCGACCCAGTTTTCTTGAGCGTTCTTCGTTCGTTGTGGTTTTCATCAAAACCTTTGAGGTAGGCGTCTTCACTCTCATCTCCTCTTGATAGAATTGATTGGCTTAGTTTCAAATTGATTTGCTTGAATGGAATTGATTGTGAAAAGCATGGAAAAATCTTCTTTAGTAATGATTTATGGATTTTGTGAAATTGCATGATCTTGGTGAATAGTTGTGCAAAGGGGGTTTAGTTTCATGAATTTAAAATGATGATTTTAAATTATGGATTTTCTGGAATTGCTAAACGGTTGATGGAAAAGATATTTTCAATAGAAATGGTTTTCAATAAAAATGGAGTTTTATTGAAATGGTTTGGAATTGAAATGGTTTTCAATAAAAAGGTGTTTTTATTGAAAGGGTTGTTTTGGCATGATTGTTGGGAATATGTGGTGTGTGTTCATGTTGCAAATACGGGTCTTGGTTGAAGTATGACCTTGTGCTCGGTGCCAAAGGTTTAATGGCACATGAGAATTTAATTTTCATACATTAAATTAAGATTGTGAATTGACTGTTTGTTACGACTGTTGGCCAAGAGTACCTTTTGATTCTTGTTGAATTTCCATGCATTAAGTTGTCTTGGATGAAGTTGTTTTAGATTATGAGATGTTGCGTGAGATGATTGCTAAATATATGGGCTTTGTTTAGCATGTTTTGTGATGATTATGACGTGCATGTAAATTGTCAAAGTCCTGGACGAATCACTGTTTGAGTGGACGGGTTCGGACTGGTTAAAGAATTGGTTAATTAAATGTTGAGTTAATTATTTAGTTGGCCTGCTAATAATAATTAATTATTAATTAATTATTTACTATTGAGATGATTGAATGGCTAATTAACTGTTGACTTATTTGATGGGTGAGTTATGTTGTTAATTAGTTGTTGAATTAATTAAAAGATTGGATTAATTAATTTATGAATTAATGAATGGATGATTTTGGGGTGTAAGACATGATGTTCTACACCAATGATAAGTATGTATGTATGATTGATGAACGGGTTGTGACCAAATACTCATGAGGGTGCTAGACATGATGTTCTATACCAATGATAAATATATATGTGTGATTGATGAATGAGTTGTGAGACAAGGACTGACGCTCCAAATACTCACGAGGGTGCTAGACATGATGCTCTACACCCATTAGTTGACATTGGACTATGAGTCCAATTGGTCGTACATGAAATGAATTAATGGTTAATGAAATCTGTTGTGACATAAAGATTTGTGAATTGATTATGGGAAGGTGTTTAGACTTATTAATGAATTGGGTGAATCACTATTAGTGGACAGACCCAGGAGCGAATCACTATTTTAGTGGATGGGCTCAGACATAGTAGATGAAAGATTAAATTGAATATCTTGTGATTCATTATCCAAGACAAAGCACAAGCTTGGATTCAGTCTTTACTTTGATTACTTAGATGGTCTCTATAGACATATGTGGTGAGTGACTTATATGGGGGATGTCGGGCGTAGGCCGAATCTCAAGATTTTCTTAATTTAATAAGATGTGAATAATTGATAAATGAAAAATGATTATGTAATGATTGTTGAGCATGCATGATAAATGAATAATGCAGGTTCAGACACCGGCTGAGGGCTGAAGCAGGTACTTGGGTATATAGTTACATTGTACTGCTCACTTTATTTATGCATGTCTTCTCGTGTTTTAAATTATTTATTAAATGTCTAGATTTGGGGTAGACACCGGTGGTCCCGACCTACTGAGATTTATATCTCACACCCTACTCGGGCCACCATTGCACTGGGGTACCCTAGTAGATTCTATTTGGTTGCAGGATTGTGCTATTGCATTTACTTGGGAGATAGGAGCAGTGGACCGAGCAGAAGCTCAGGATGCTCGAGGAGACCGCCCTCGGGGCTTTGACTCATTGTTTATTTATTTCTATATTGGAATGTAAAGAATACTGTTTTGTTCACTGTTTTATATTTTTGTATCATTAGCATGTCATGCATGCATCTGCTGTATAATTGGCGTTAGCCACTTTTATAAAATGAGTATTATTTGTCTTCCGCTGTTTGTCAATTATAAGTTACTGCTTCTGCTATTGTTTGTTATTTACACTAATATACCGCTGTGCAACTCCGATAAGAGGGTATAGTCTTTCCATTGACTATTCTTAGACCCTCGTTGCTAGTCGGCAGCCTCTGGCGTATGGGGAGACGCACTTGAGGTCATGTGGCGACCGGTTTGGCCACCGGTTTAATGGTTAGCCGGGTCAGGACGTTACAAATACTCAACATAGGCCTCAACCCAAACCTGCGTCTGCAATAAACATGTGAGAGCTGCTCGGGTACCCAAGTACAATGCTGACCCGAGCAGGGCGTGAGTAAAACTTAGTAGTCCACAACCAACGATGTCTAAAGCAAATACCAGCCACTACAACAGTACAACAATGCATGCAAGAGAAGGAATAATGGTAGAAAAGAGGGTAAATAGAACATGTTTCATTATTTAACAATATTTAAACTAACCAATTTCACTCTTGGATCCAAGTATTACCCAATTCCGTCAAACCTGCCTCAGCCAAAGCTGATCATCTGAGCCATATATCACAGGGGTCACAGGTTGCCAAATAAGGAGCCTCAGTCCAAGTATCCAATCGGGATCCGGTACGCCATGTCCGACCATCCCAACCACTAGGTCACAAGTCGACAAACAAGGAGCATCAGTCAAAGTATCCAATCAGGACTCAGAACGCCATGTCCAACCATCCCAACCTTGATATTGAACGCCGTGTCTATACCCTTGGAGTCAGGAGCATCAGTCCATCTTCCGAAAACTATAGTGCACTGAGGTCAAGGAGGGTTCGTCCAAGTATCCAATCAGGATTTGGCATGGCATGTCTGACCATCCCCAATCATGTCATTATTAATCATTATCACTTCGTTCAACATTTCCATGGTTCATTGATTTCATCTCATACCCAGTACACCAAGATATCTGCCCTGGACACAACCACACAATTGGTACTCAATGCGATGTTTATAAATATCGTTAATTAGTGACACCTCATTTACCGATGTTTGTTAGAAATGTCGGTAAATCACACCTTATTTAATGAAATTTCTAAAAAACATTGATATTTTTTTTAAATTGATAATTTCTTTACCACTATTTTTTTTCAATAAAAAAATATTGTTCTTAAACCTCCACTCTGCTCGCCCACTCTACCCAACGCACTTCTCCACCCACAGCTCGCTTGTGGCCCCACAGTACTCGATGCATTGAGACATCTTCCCTGGACACAACCACCCAATTGGTACCCCTATTTTTTCCATTAAAAAAAATATTGTTCTTAAACCCCCACTCTACCCCCCAACACACCTCTCCACCCACCTCTCGCCCGTGGCCCCACAATACCTGGTATGCCGAGACATCCACCCTGGACACAACCACCCAATTGGAAAAGGAGCCATGTCAAAATTCTCCACTTTGCTCGCCCAATCTACCTAGTACACCTCTCCACCCAGCGCTCGCCTGTGACCCCACAGTACCCTGAGCACTGAGACATCTGGTCTGGACACAACCATCCAATTGGTACCCTTGTTTTTTACATTAAAAAAATATTGTTATGAAACCCCCACTCTACCCCCAGCGTGCCTCTCCACCCATTGGTTGCCCGTGGCCCCACAGTACCCGGCGTGCCGAGACATCCACCCTGGACATAACCACCTAATTGGAACTCCTATTTTGTTTCCATTAAAAAAATTGTTCTTAAATACCCACTCTACCCCTAATGCACCTCTTCACCCACCGTTCACCCATGGCCCCACAGTACCCAATGCGCCGAGACATCCGCCTAGGACACAACCACCCAATTGGTACCCCTGTTTTTTTTCATTAAAAAAAATTATTGTTAAACCCAAAATCTACCCCCAACGCACATCTCCACTGACCACTCACTCATGGACCCATAATACTCGGCGCGCTGAGACATCCGCCCTAGACACAACCACCTAATTGGAAAAGGAGCCATGTCGAAATTCCCCACTATGCTTGTCACGAACCGAATCTGGTCGCCATCAAAACTGGCACCAAACTCGGCCCGTGACAAGGCCCGAAGGGCGATCCCTATCCCCACAGGCTGGAACAAGTGCCCGGGTATCATAGATTTTGGTTTGGGAATGATTTCCGAGTATGGAAACATAAAAAATCAAAACCAATCGATAAAACAATTTTGAAAATTCATGCCAAACAATACATAAAAAAAATCCAGAACTGAATACATAGGTTTAAACATATAACAAGAGGTCCAAAGACACATAAAATTAGCAGTAAAACAGCCTCAATGACTCCACATGACAATGGATCATCACCCACAAGCCATCTCCACAACACCGCACCATGGAAAGGAACTAACGACCCGAACCACCATCACTCAAGGCCTTGCCTTCACCTGTGTCAAACATGATCAAGTCTATTTACACCCAAGGGGTGTAAATAGGTTGTGATTCTAAGCCCAATAGGATACCACCAATAGATTCCATATAGTAAACAATACAAGATAAAAAGCATGCCATTTTTGATAAACAAGAAGTGGTGGAAATAATTTCTAAAGAATAAAACTTTTGAATGTAATCAAATTTCAAAGGGAATTTTCCACGAGTGAGCACATTTAAGTAAAACATGTAAACTACTGTATTTTCCAGCAAAAACCACCAAATGAAAAAGATAATTACAAAAGGGTCAATGAGCACTAATATCAGGAACACCCATAGGCACTAGTTAGTCTCGAGCCCCATGTACCTCGTACCTCGGTTTAAGTAACCATAGAAAAATCCATTCTCGTGAATGACCAACTAGTAGGGAAAATACTCATAACCTAGTGTTCCCAAATCATCATCAATATATTTTTGTTAGTGTTGTCGTTATCCATCTTGCTCAGTGAAACATGGATAAAACCGCTCCAGATCACTAGCGTACTAGTACATATCCGCCCTCCTAGATACCTGGGCTCCCCCCTTTGTGCTCAAAACATCATCTCATAATACCAAAATCCATTATCACATAAAAATATCAGTTCTGGTCATAATAAATTCAAAACAGTAGTTACACATGCTTTGCACCACTTACACCACTCAATAAAACCTTTAGAATTTCAATAAAATAACTTTACAAAATTTAACAATGTTTTGCACACAAAATCCCTTAAAAAACCCACTTTTAACACCATGTGAATACCCATATTCACCAAAAAAGAATTTTTAGCATCCAAAACATTTCTAATAACCCATTACATGAGTTATAAAACAACCCCAATTGGCATAACATAAAATAGACATGCAAAACACCCAATTTAACACAAAATTGGTACCTAAAAATCATTTGCTTAACAAACGTCACCAAAACCAGATTTCGAAGCAAGGATAATGAAGGATAAGTGTGCTAAAAATAGAAATTTAGAAATTCTAACTCATTTAGCATTGATTACCCATGGAATCACCTACCACAAGTGTCAAACACCTCAACTCTTTGTGCGAAAGTTCAACCGCACCACCTCCACACTACAAATGAGTTAAAATAGACCTAAAACCATAATTTTAGACAATAAAACACAAGATCAAACCCTAGTTTATAAACCATACTTGCTGGACATTAGGAACTTCAAGAATAAGGGAAGAAACCCTAAGCAAATGGGAGCAAGAAGGAAGGAAACCCACTTACTTGAGAGATCTTGAATAAATATCCAAAAATACACCAGTATCTGAATTTACAAACATCCAAAAATTCAAGAGAGGTTCGAATAAGGATGAGTAGATCATTTAGGAACTGGAATGAGGGGAAAAGAGTAAAAAATGAAGGAGTTATGAAGGAAACAAATTACCTCTTCAAATATGGACAATTTGAGAAATATTGAGAATATTTTCCCTAATACGTGATGGAAATGAGATCCAAAGAGGTATAATAGAAGTTGGGGTCTCTCCTAGGGCTGTTGGCTTTGCACGAGAGGTGGAATCACTGAAAAAGAGTAAATAATGAATAAGTTATTAAATAAACAAAATTTGTTTTTAAAACTGGAAATGAGCTTATGGGCTGCACCAATTTCTTAAATAAAAACCCAAATCCACCATGATTATGGATTCTTAAAAGGTCCAAATTGATATGGTGGTGTTACTAGGTTAGGTTAGGCCATGTTGGAAGTGTAATGGGTGCAAAATGTTGAAAAATTAAAGAGTTATAAAAGAAATAAATTTTATGTTTAAATCTGGAAATGAGCTCACGGTTTGGCCCAAATTTTGAAAACCTACCATTTTCACCAAAAATGTATGGGAAACCCCCAAAACAAAGCAAGAATGGAAATTAAATGAAAAATAACTTTAAAATAAGTCATGGATGTGACAATTCTCCCCACCATGAAATACTTTCCATCCCAAAAAGTCAACCTGAATCTTGATCGAAAAACAGGAATGGGTACTCTTCCTTGACCCATGAGTTCTGCTCCCATGTATCATGTGTATCAATCCCATGCTGCCAAAGAACCCGGACCAGTGGAATAAACTTTCCCCGAAGCACCTTTTCTTGGAAGTCCACTATTCGCACTGGCCGCTCAAAAACAGATAGATCAGGCTCTATATCCAACTCCTCCCAATTCAGTACATGGGATGAATCCGATTTGTATTTCTTCAACTGGGAGACATGGAAGATGTCATGGATGGATATCAACTGAGAAGGTAAGGCCAACCTGTATGGCACCTTGCCAATATGCTCGGTGATCTCAAAAGGTCCGACATACCGCGGCGTCATCTTTCCTTTCTTTCCCAATCGATGATGGCCCAGACGAGGGGACACTTTCAAGAATACCCTATCACCCACAGAAAACTCTAGGTCTTGAAGCCTCTGGTCAGCATATGATTTATGGTGACTTTGAGCTGTCAATAAGCACTGCCTGATCAACTTGACCTTCTCAGACGTCTCCTTCACCAGACTCGGCCCCAGTAGTGAGGACTCACCTAACTCATCCCAACATAGGGGGGACCGACAAGGCCGACCATAAAGCGCCTCAAAAGGAGCCATTAAAATCGAGGATTGGAAACTTTTATTATAAGCAAACTCAACCATTCCCAAATGGCTATCCTAGGAACCTCCAAAGTCCAGAACACTTTCACAGAGCATGTACTCCAAAATCTGATTCACCCACTCCATCTGACCATCCATTTGAGGATGGTATGTCGTGCTCATATTAATCTGAGACCCCAAGGCTTTATGAAGACCTTCTCAAAACCGAGAAGTGAAATGAGGTTCTCTATCTGAGACAACTGCTAATAGTACACTATGGATCCTTACCAACTCCTGAAGATACACACGTCCCAACTCATCCACTTTAGCTATATTTTTGATTGGAATGAAGTGGACTGATTTGGTCCAACAGTCAATCACCACCCAAATGAAATTCTTACCCCGAGGTGTATGAGGCAAGCCAAAAATGAAGTCCATGGTGACCTCATCCCACTTCTAGGTTGGAATGGGTAATGACTGGAGCAAATCGAAGGGCCTTTGATGGTCTTCTTTCCCCTGTTGGCATGTGTAGCATCTCAAAATGAAGTTTGTGATGTCTTGTCTCATACCAGGACACTAGAACTGCTAAAGAACATCATAATACATCTTGGTGGAGCCCAGATGGAAAACCCACTGAGACTAGTGGCTATCCTACATCACCACCTTCCATAGAGATAACGACACTACTGAATGGCCCTTGAAGCACAAGATTCCCTCGGGAGACAATGACCAATAAAAAGATGTCTCCCCACCATGAAGAAACTGCTTTGACCACTGACAAAGTTCATCACCGGTCTGTTTTCGCTGAATCCACTCTAAGAGAGAAGGAGTCAACTGAATGCTCTCCAAGAACACACCTTCACTGTGCTCCTTCGTCTCCACATGCATCTGAGCAAAGATACCCATCAAAGTCCACTCATCACTAGACTTCCTCAAGGATTTCACTAGTACTTTTCTACTCAAAGCATCTGCCACCACATTACCCTTTCCCAGGGGATAGACGATGTCAAAGTTGAACCCCTGCAAGTACTTTATCCAACGACGCTGCCTCAGATTGAGGTCCTTCTACAAAAAGATATAGGCCAAGATTTTGTGATCAGAGCATACCACAAACTTCTTCCCAAAGAGTTAGTGACACCATGTCTTCAAAGCATGCATCAAAGATGCTAAATCCAATTCGTGGGTCGGGTAATTATTTTCGTGTGGTCGAAGATCATACTGTATAATCATGCACCCAAGACCCATACCTGAAGTGTCAAAATACACCACACACCCCTTTCCAGCCTCTGGAAAAATCAGAACGGGGGAGGTAGTTTACCGCCACTTCATCTCCTCGAAGGATGCCTGACATTCTAGGCCCCATACAAACTTCACCTCTTTCCGAGTGAGCGCGGTCATCAGTGAAACAAGCCGAGAGAAATCCTGAAAAAACCACATGTAATAACCAAACAGGGTGAGGAAACTCTGGATCTCGAACACGTTCTTCAGCTTCTCCCATGACATAACCACACTGATCTTCTCAAGGTCCACCGAAACCCCCCTCTCTGAGATCACATGCCCCAGAAATTTCACCTCCCTGATCCAGAAAGTTCATTTGGAAAACTTTTCATAAATGCAATGCTCTTTCAAAGTACCCAAAATGATCTGCAAGTGATGCTCATGTTCCTCCCCAGATCCCGAATAAACTAGGATTTCATCCACAAACACCACAACAAAAGGATCGAGATATTGATAGAACACCCTGTTCATGAGTTCCATAAAGACCGCTGGAGAATTGGTCAATCCGAAGGGAATGACCAAGTACTCGAAGTAGTCGTACCTACTTCGGAAGGCTGTCTTTGGGATATCTACCTCTTTCATCCTTAGTTGATGATAGCCCGAATGCAAGTCTATTTTAAAAAACCACCTTGCCCCCTTCAACTAATCGAACAAGTCATCTATTCGGGGTAGATGATATTTGTTCTTGATTGTTACCTTATTCAACTTTCGGTAGTCAATGCACAACTGGAGGGATTCATCACCCTTTTTCACGAACAACACAGGAACAACCCAATGAGAGATGCTCGGGCAAATTAATCCTTTGGATTCTAAGTTTTCTAGATGTATCTTTAATTCCCTCAGCTCTGTGGGGGCCATGCGATATGAGGGAAGAGATATCGGCTGTGTTCCCGGTGCCAAATCAATCGAGAAATCCACATCCCGCTCTGGGGGAAAACTTGAGAAATCATCCGGAAATACCTCTATAAACTCATCAACTACATAAGGTATTCCACTTTCAGGAGAATGAACATCTTCCTCTATCACGAGTGATGATAACTGAAAAAAACATCTCCCAACTCTAGTAGTGGAGGTCCCGCATGACTCGACCGAGGATCCCATTCCCCATGAAAAACCTATCGACTCCCATCAGGTGCCGTGAAACTAACTTGCTGCCTATAGCAATCGATGCGTGCCTGGAAGTGTACTAGCCAATCCATGACAATTATTATGTCAAATAGATCCCTATTTAAGACCATGAGGTCCCACTCCATCTTAACCCTTGACACAGAAAGTGCACATGACAGGCACCTGAGACCCTGCTCCTTCTTTCCCAGCGGCATCACCAACTCCATCACAAAAGATAGAAACTCGGTTGGTAAATTCAGAGTGTCTACAAAACGGGAAGAAATGCATGATACAATGGCACCAATATCAAAAAGAGCAGCATCTATATAAGATGAAATCAAAATGGTACCTCGAACTGTCGACGGTCCCGCCTCTGATCATGCTGGTGCATGATCCAATGTATGGAGATTTATGGTATCTTTCTGAGGATGAACGCTAGTCCGTGGTTGTGCCCTAAACTAGATCTTCCCATAAGATGACCCATCCCTACCCCCACGACCACCAAATCGAGATCCCCCCGTCCTCGATGACTCTGACTGAGTTGACACTCTTCTTGAAGCCACTGACCCTGCCCCACTCTGAAGTGGATGTGCCACCCTGAAAAAGCATTATAAGTGACCCATACCTCCACATTGATAACATGGATTCAGAGGAAATGGGCATGCTGGTCGGATGTGCCCCGACCTCCCACACTGGTGGCATACGACAGATCTCGCATCAGAAGCCACAAATGAAAACTGCCTGGAAGAGTGGGATGAACTACCACCTCCCTTCTTCCCCTGCTCCTCTCGCTTCCTTTTCTTCTATGAAGAGATGCCACTTCCCACTACTGATATTGTCCCAGAGAAACCAACCCTAAATTTTCGGTCAATCTCCACCATACACACCCAGTCAACCACCTCATCATAGGTCCTCATCTTAAACAAGAAAACCTGGGAGTATATCTCTGGTCGTAAGCCTTTCTCAAACATTTGGGCCTTTGGTTGCTCATTAGAGATGATTTCAGGAGAATACCGAACCATCTCAATGAAATTGTTGGCGTACTCCATCACAGAAAGATCCCCTTGAACAAGATCCATGAACTCTCAGGATCTAGCATATTCCAAGACTTCAGGGCAGTACTGTTCATTAAAGACAACCTTGAAATCTCCCCAGTGCATGTGCTCATTCTTCCCAGTTTGAAGTACTAATTTCCAACACCTACGGCTGGGAACCTCCAATAGAAAAGAGGAAAACTTCACCCTCACCTTCTCAGGTGTGTCCAAGAACTTGAACATGCGCTCGATCTTTTTGAGCCATTCCTCTGCTTCCTGGGGTTCTATGCTACCTTGGAAAGTAGGAGGCTTATTTTTCAGGAACTCTTGGGCCTTTTCCTTCCTAAGACCAGTCTCATCCTCTCTTATAGGATCTGGAACAAGATTCGATCCATGTCCTAGAGCTTGGACAACCTTAACCACAAGCTCTACTAGCCTCCGATCAAGCGGTGAGGGATAACTCTCTCCGGCTTCCTCCCGTGGGTGCATGAGAGCTTTCCAGGGAGGCATGTTGCTAAAAAAATACAACAGTCACAAGAGAAAAAAAATCAGTACAACAGTTCTGAAAAATTCCATCAATATCATCAAATATAATGAAGCCAAAAAATTACAACTATAAAATAAACCACTACTTCACCCCCGCCTGATGTCCACATGTAGTCTGCAGCCCACACGTCTCACTTGGAAGTGAAGTCAAACAAAAAATTCAAATGAACCATGGTGAATCAGGGTCTTCCAAGAGAGGTGCAGGCCAAGAGCCCTAATCATGACCAAAACTCTGAGTCCCGACAGTCCCAACTCTTGTCTATCCCAAATCATCCCAAAATAATAATATAACCCAAAAACATTAACCGCCTTTGATTTCATGAACTGAATCTGGTCGCCATCAAAATTGGCACCAAACCCGGATCGTGACAAGTCCCGAAGAGCGTTCCCTATCCCAATGGACTGGAAAATGTTCCCAAGTTTCATATATTTTGGTTTGATAATGATTTACCTGAGTATGGAAACATAAAACATCAAAACCAATCGATAAACCGAATCTGAAAATTCATGCCAAACAATACTTAAACAAAATACAGAACTGAATAAATAGGTTTAAAAATATAACAAGAGGTCCAAAGACACATAAAAGTAGCTGCAAAACAGCCCCAAGGACTCCACATGACAAGAGGTCATCACCCATAAGCCATCGCCACAACACCACACCATGGGAAGGAACTAACAACCCGAACCACTATCACCCAAGGCCTTGCCTTCACCTGTGTAAAACATGATTAATTCTACTTACACCCAAGGGGTGTAAGTTGGGTGTGAGCCTAAGACCAATAGGATACCACCAAGATATTCCATATAGTAAACAATACAAGAAAAAAAGCATGCCATTTTTGATAAACAAGAAGTAGTGGAAATAATTTCTAAAGAATAAAACTTTTGAATGTAAGCATTTTTCAAAGGGAATTTTCCATGAGTGAGTAAATTTAAGTAAAACATGTAAGATAATATATTTTACAGAAAAAACCACCAAATTACAAAGATAATTACAAAAGCTTCAATGATCACTAATATCAGGAACACCCCTAGGCACTAGTTAGTCTCGGGCCTCATGTACCTCGTACCTCGGTGTAAAGTAACCATAGAAAAATCTGTTCTCATGCACGATCCACTAGTATAGAACATACCCATAACCTAGTGGTCCCAAATCATCATCAATATAGTTTTTTTAGTGTTTTCGTTATCCATCTTGCTCAGTGAAACATGGATAAAACCACTCCAGATCACTAGTGTACTAGTACATATCCGCCCTCCTAGATACCCGGGCTTCCCCCTTTGTTCTAAAACCATTATCTCATGATACCAAAAGCCATTATCACATAAAAACATCAGTTCTGGTCATAATCAATTCATCACACTAGCTACACATGCGTTGCACCACTTACACCACTCAATAAAACCATTAGAATTTCAATAAAATAACTTTACAAAATTTAACAATGATTTGCACACAAAATTCCTTAAAAACCCCACTTTGAACACCATGTTCATACCCATATTCACCAAAATAGAATTTTCAGCATCCAAAACATTTCTAATAACCCATTACATGAGTTATAAAACAACCCCAATTGGCATAACATAAAATAGACATGCAAAACACCCAATTTAACACAAAATTGGTACCTAAAAATCATATTCTTAACAAACGTCACCAAAAATAGATTTCTTCGCAAGGATAATGAAGGATAAGTGTGATAAAATAGAAATTAATAAATGATAACTCATCTAGCATTGATTACCCATGGAATTACATACCACAAGTGTCAAAAACCTCAACTCTTTGTGCGAAAGTTCAACTGCATAACCTCCACACCACAAAGGAGTTAAAATAGACCTAAAACCATAATTTCAGACAATGAAACACAAGATCAAACCCTAGTTTTGAAACCCTACTTACTGGATATTAGGAACTTCAATAATAAGGGGAAAACCCTAAGAAAATGGGAGCAAGAAGGAAGGAAACCCACTTACTTGAGGGATCTTGAAGAAATATCCCAAAATACACCAGTATCTGAATTTCCAAATAGCCAAAAATGAAAGTAAGGTTCGAATAAGGATGAGGAGGTCATGTAGGAACTGGAATGAGGAAAAAAGAGTGAAAAATGAATGAGTAATGAAGGAAACAAATTACCTCTTCAAATCTGGACGGTTTGAGAAAGCTTGAGAATATTTTCCCTAATCCGTGATGGAAATGAGCTCCAAAGGTGGAGAAGAGAAGTTGGGGTCACTCCTAGGGCTATTGTCTTCACATGGGAGGTGGAATCACCAAAAAATAGTAAATAATGAATAAGTTATTAAATAATTTTTTAAAAAACTGGAAATGGGCTTACGGGCTGGCCCAATTTCTTAAATAAAAACCCAAATACACCATGATTATGAATTCCTAAAGGGTCCAAATTTACATAGAGGTGTTACTAGGTTAGGGTAGGCCATGTTGGAAGTGTAATGAGTACAAAATGTTGAAAAATGAAAGAGTTATAACAGAAACAAAATTTATGTTTAAATCTGGAAATGAGCTCACGGTTTGGCCCAAATTTTGAAAACCCGCCATTACCACAAAAAATGCACGGAAAACCCCCCCCAAAAAGAAAGAATGGAAATTAAATGAAAAATACCTTTAAAATAAGTCATAGATGTGACACTAATTTACCACTCTACCTGGCGCACCTCTCCACCCATCGCTCGCCCGTGGCCCCACAATACCTAGCGTGCTGAGACATCCGCCCTGGTCATAGCCACTGAATTGGTACCCCTATTTTTTCCATTAAAAAAATATTGTTCTTAAACCCCCACTCTACCCTAGAACACCTCTCCACCCACTGCTTGCTCGTGGCCCCACAGTACCCGACACGCCGAGACATCCACCCTTGACATAACCACCCAATTGGCAAAGGAGCAATGTCAAAATTCCCCACTCTACTCACCCACTCCACCTAGTGCACCTCTCCACCCACCACTCGACCATGGACCCACAATACCCGACACATCAAGACATCCACCCTAGACACAACCACCCAATTGGTACCCTATTTTTTTCCATTAAAACAAAATTGTTCTTAAATCCCAACTCTACCCCTAGCACACCTCTCCACCCACAGCTCGCCCGTGGCCCCATTGTACCCGTCGTGCTGAGACATCTGCCTTGGACACATCCACCCAATTGGAAAAGGATCCATGTCAAAATTCTCCCTCTATAAGTATTCAAACGCCACATCTCCACCTTCACAGTGTAAGACCCAACCAACTCTCCTATGACGATTTGGTATATATAATTGTATTATATTATATTTATATATAAATAGATTTCAGTATTTAAAAAATTAATATTATATATATATATATGTTTTTATATATTAACATACATATATTTATATATATATATGTTATATATATATGTATTTTTTTATATTATATTATATATATATGTTTATATTTTATGTTTATTTATATGTTTATATTACATATATAAATGTTTATATATATATGTATATTATATATATATATATATTATGTTTATATTAATGTATATATATGTTTATATATACATGTCTTAATATATATATATATATATATGTATATCCGAATATATATTTACATTGATGCGAGGAAATGAGCTATATAAATATATATATTTTGAGGGACGTAACCTGAAATACATCACTAATTTAGCAAAGTTTTCTGAAAAACATCTCTAATCTAGCAACGTTTATGAAAAAGTTGCTAAATTTAAAATTAGAAACTTTTAAAAAGCATCGCTAAAAAAATGTCGCTAGATTTTGATTTTTTTGTAGTGGTTCTATTTTCTAGGGAAATGTCGCAATGAATTCCAGCCAAGATGCATGCCTCATGTTAAGATTACTTTGAGACTTGCTTCAAACTTTCATAGTCATAATGGATAATGAACTCTTAAGAGCATAAATAGTGTTTCCAGGTTCCAAAGTGCATTTTAAAACATACCATTTCTTGTCAGAAGTTGAATAATTCATGGCAGCACTACATAATGCCTCACTGAAATAATTCATGGTAGCTCTATGTAGTTTAATTTTAAAGGGATTAGATATATTGTTTCAAATATATATATTTTTAAAAAAGTTGAAATCAAATTGGATTTCAAATCAAATGAGTAATCATTATGTGGAACTTTTCTTCATCAATATTTTTTTATTACTTCTAATTTTTCTTTTCTAGTTTCATTTTCATTTTTTTAATTACAACAATCATAAAAATCACAAATATGATTTTGAATTTTTGGTATTCTACTAACAAAAACTGATAATGAGTCATAATATATGTAACGTCCTAGCCCAGATGCCACTAAACCAATGCCCCGAGCCAGTTCGCCACATGAACTCAAGCACATATCCTTTTACACCAGAGGCTTCTATTGGTCGAAGTGGACACTCAAGAGGGGGGGTGAATTGAGTTCCAATTAAAATTTCTGTTAAAAATATTTCTATTAAAATCCCCAAAATTGAAAAACAAGTTAAACTGTAGTGAATTTATACAGATTGTAAATGTTAACTTAGTTTCTCAAAGATTGATTAGGTCTCAGTTAATTTAATCAGGGGATTAAATTAACTTTTGAAACTAACTTACTGGTTCACAATAAGTATAAAAACTTGCTAGTTTAGCTATCAAAGTAACTTTAAAACAAATAGTATTTCAAAGTAATTAGAAGCGGAATATTCAATATAGTTTATAACCAAAATAGATACGCACAATAGTTTTTGAAACAGAGGTTCAGTATCAAGCTGAGACTTAGTCCTCTCAAACAATTTATATAAATTTGATCCACACCCTGGATCGGGGTAAACAACAATACAATAGACTATCCAGGTCCTAAGACCTCTACCACAATTATACGTGGGAAAACAAATGATAGCAACGGCACACAGGCTGTCCAGATCCTACTTGACCTCTACCACTATCCTTAGTGGGATATAAGAAAGTGTGGAAAGATTGGTGTGAGGATTTAGTATCCTCCAGTTCAGCATAGGAGTCAGTGTGTGTTTAAATTATACAGAGTACACACACTGCTCGAAAAAGTAAATAATGAATCACTTAGAGAGAGTATATGAGAGTTTAGAATTATCTAGTGATAAGAAGTGTAGCTCTGGACTCCTTCGATTCAGCAGAAATGCTTCTGAGTCCTTCTCTAGTTTTTGTGTAGAAACACAGAGTGTCATGGTTCTCCTTCTTTCACTTCCAGTGTAAGTGTTTAGCTTGAGTATGAGTAAACGTTATAGCCCTTGAACTTCTTCTCCGAATTTCTGTTCTTGATGAGTATGAGAGTTCTTCGTGTGTTCTTCTTTTCATGTATGTGCATGCATAGAAGAATTCCCTTTTTTTCCTCTCTTTCTTGTGTTGTCTATCCTCTTTTTACTGCAGCTCGATCTTCCTTATATTCTATGAGCTCCGAAAATAGGAATGATTACCTTTTCATAAGTACGAGGTTCGGTTCCCTGACATGTCAACAATTAACATTAATTATCATTAATTGCATTAAAAACAACAAATATGACCTTTGGAATTAAATACGAGTTAATAGAAATTCAAATAGTTCTTATGACTATCGGTGAGTCATGAGATTAGTTAGTCATTTTGAATCTGCATCGGTTTCGGTAGGTCATGATCATCGGTATCAGTAGCTCCTTAGATCATCAGTATCAGTAACTCCTTTGATCATCGGTATCGGTAGGTCCTTTGATCATCGGTATCAGTAGCTCTTTAGATCATCAGTATTGGTAGCTCCTTTGATCATCGATATCGGTAGCTCCTTTGATCATCGGTATCGGTAGGTCCTTTGATCATCGGTATCGGTAGCTCCTTTGATCATCGGTATCGGTAGGTCCTTTGATCATAGGTATCAGTAGGTCCTTTGATCATCGGTATCGATAGCTCCTTTGATCATCGGTATCAGTAGCTCCTTTGATCATCGGTATCAGTAGCTCCTTTGATCATCGGTATCGGTAGGTCCTTTGATCATCGGTATCGGTAGCTCCTTTGATCATCGGTATCGGTAGGTCCTTTGATCATCGGTATCAGTAGCTTCCATTGGTGCGATCGTTCATCATTGGTGCAACCGTTCATCATCGGTGCGACCGTTCATCATTGGTGACTCTGGAAAATAACTAACGGTGAGTCAAAACATGGAATTTTCCCAAAGTGTCTGTTCAGTCCAGAATACTTCCAGGTCAATAGTAAAACATAAATTAACATAGATAAACATATGTAGACATGATTTAAACATATATAAACACATTTATAACAATTTGAACAAAATACTAAATTTTCATAAATAAAACAATGATTTGGGATTATTAAAATAACCATCTCACAGAGATTTAAACAATCTCCCCCTTTTTGATAATCACAAATCAATTGGTATAAATGAAGAGAGAAGATAATATGTCATTCAGTATGATCCCCCTATATAAAAAATATTCCAAAAGATAAGACAAGGTTAGAATAGCATAAGTCATTCTACCCCTTTCATTATTGCTCCCACGTAGATATATAGTCAGCATTTCTCCCCCGGTGTATATGCATGCATGAAGTAAACAGTGAAGTATGGGCTCATATTCATATTCAGTTCACCCCATATGCATATTCATGATTTCTCCCCCTTAATCATAGTCATGATTTCTCCCCCTTTGGGATTATCAAAAAGAAAAGAGAAGGAAGAGAAGCAAGAAGAAGAGGCCACTGAAATAATATTTGAAAAAGAGTACAAGAACCAGATACAAAGTTGTAAAGGACAATAAATAGACACCCTATCAAAAAAAGGACAGAAACAACTATTTCTTTGGGTGAAAAGGATCTTTTCCTTTGGTAGTTGGAGGAATATGCAATGTCCCAGATTCTTTTCCATGTATTATTTTAATATTGTATGGGAATTATTTTGAGACCAGGCTCTGAGACGGCGTGCAGTTCCGAGGCCTGGTGAGCCCGAGACAAATGTTTGAATTTAATTTAATAATTAAATTATGCGCACGCACAGTTTTCCTGAAAAAGTGGAATAACTCCCGAACGGGTGCTCGGATCAAAAATTCGAGGGCACCGTTGCATTCAGAACATCGATTTTACCTTAGGTGAGTCCTAACTTCGGCCGGTGCAGGTTGCTGGTGAAATCTGGTTTTTTGGATGCAACGGTAATAAAATATTTAATAAAAATATTTTATTCTTGCAATAAGATCTTTTAAAATCTTATATCTTTATCCTCTTTAAAAAGAGGCTTGATCCAGGGTCCAGGGTTACAACCCCATAACCTTGAAAACCCTTGGCGGCCCTGGAGGTTCTGGAGGAAACCCCCAACGCGGCGGCGACGACGTTCTTGACGGATTTTGACGACGACAATGACACGGTGAGTGGATCTTCGCCGGAAAACGCAGGGAATCCAGGTAGGATAATTGTTTTTGATTTATCCTTCCCCCGTTTTTGATTTCTATGACGAACGCGGACTAATCCACGAACAGATTAGCCCGCGGGTCGATCGTTCTTACGGGACGGGTTCATGCTGGGATTTGAGGCTTTGATTCTAGAGTTTGTTTTGGTTTTCAATCTAACGGCGGCAAACCCGGATCATCACGAACAATGATCGAGGTTCACCCCTCTTGTTGATTCTTGTTTTCCCCCCTCGCGTTCTTCATCGCGTTCTACGTGTTCTTGGAGGGAATCGATCGTTGCACATTCGTTTGTTGACACAACGATCCGAAATCAAAGATCCAATGTCGAGGCGACCTAGCGAAGGTGCGACGACGACGACAACGGATGAATCGATGCGGTTTGAAAGTTTCCGTTCTTCAGGCGTTTTCGTGCGGATGGATCGGGATGCGTTTTCAAGACCGATCAGAAGCCCGAAACTGACAGAATCGGTTTCGTAGGGGCGGGATGACCCCAAATTCGGAGTTTTGTGATGATCGAATAGTGGGATCAAGATCCGGAGCAACAACCGAGGCACGCAGAGGAAGACGACACTTCTATAAATTTCCCGACTACACGCCGTGTAGTATGGGCTACACGGTGTGTGTTCGTCAGAAGGGGTACCCGGCGGGTACTCCGGGAGTACACGGACACGGGCAGGATACACGGCCACGGACACGCCGTGTATACCCTCCCCGGCCAGACCCAGCCAGATACACGGGGTGCCCCGTGTACTGGTACACAGGTAGGCGACATGGAAACGGGCAGAGACCGTGTATGGGCACATGGCTAGTGTACACGGAGCGAGCCCAGGTGCTCGAACACGGCTTGTGTTTTCTTCTACACGCCGTGTAGTTTCTTTTGACAAGCCGAGTGACATGGGCCGGTTACATGGGCAGCACCCAGGGTCAAGGAACATGGTGTGTACCTTTTTTACACACCGTGTAGTTTGGTTTTGCATGGCTTGAATGAAGGACACATGCCATTTACACAGGCAGTACCCGGGGTCATGGAACACGGCGTGTAACCATACTACACGCCGTGTAACTTTTTCGTCATGGCTTGATCCACTTGCCTTCTGTGACTTGGACTAGTTCTTAGGGTTCGTACCCTTGGTAATCCCCTGAAGGTTCTGGTATCAACTCTTTCATGCAGTATGATCCCTTCAGCGGAACTTCCTGAATAGAGTTATTGGAATCCCCTCTATGAGACTTAGAGTCGGATCCTCTATTCATTCCTGGAATCCTAGGTAGATTTCTTGGTATCGACGTGACCAACTTTACCCGGGCTCCGATCCTCTGCTTAGCAGATTAGCTCAGACTGAGTTGTCAGAATCACCCCATGACTTGGCTGTGATCCTCATCTGAGCATCTTGTTCCCAAAGTACTTGTGGAGAGTGTTCTCCTAGAACGAGTACTTCGTGTCCCTCTCTTCAGACCTAGAAGTGTGTTCTCTCGATGGTATGCTTAGTGGAATCTTCGAGCTGGATCCTAGTGGCGGTTTTCGCGATGGTCGCTTGTGTATGAGTATATCTGGATATTCTTGTTATATTTTCTGTAGACATATACTATGTAGAGCTGACTATACCTTTCTTTATGGTATTCTCCTTTGTTGTATTTTCCTTTTTGGTTTTCGGGGTGTCCTACTGGGTATTGTTATACTCACCCCTGCACGGGCTTTTCCCGCACGTGTCGTGTCTTGTGCAGACGAGTGAGCTTTTGACAGGATTCTAGGATGACCAGGACCGGACGGTGTTTAGTGAGATCAGACGAGGCTGAGGTGTGTTCCTTCGGTGATGGGTTGCAGTCTCAGTACCTTTTCTCTACAGGTTGGACTTGTTGTAGACTTTCTTTTGGTGGGATTGTACTTTTGGACCAGGGTTTTACTTTACTGTACTTTACTTCCCTGTCGTACTCTGTTGGTTGGGTTTTAGTGTATGCATGCATCTTTTCCTTTTAGTAGCTTTTACTTTTCAGCTTTGTGGGCTTGGAGATGTGTGTGCGTGTGTACAGGTTTATAGGCAATGCCTCCCATGTTAGTACCATGCCTACTCAGTGCTAGTCACCAGCCCCTGGCCTATTGGAGGTGGGCTTGGGGAGTTGCGGCTCGGGCCCCATCGGGACGGGTCGTGACAGAGTGGTATCAGAGGTGGTCGGTTCTACCTTAGGACCGAGAGTCTGTGAATTGGTTTGGGGAAACAGTGTTAAGTGTTTTGAGTTCGGCTCTCAGGTCAGGGACCCCAGTTATGGTGCGGCGGCCGGCGTATCCATACACCAGGGCTCTGATAACTTTCTTTTCAACTCGGAACATGAAAAAACTAGTTGTATGGGGAAAAGTAATGGTACATGCATCATATAGGAATGGGTTGTGGTTTCCATGTCCTTCTTGAGTCAGCTCTCCAAATATACTCACTGATTGTGATACATCTTGTTTCTTAAAAAGTATTCCTCTGTGACGCGCACCTGCTAGGATCCAGCAGCTTGATCACGAGGATGACCCCCTCAATGATGAAGCTTCGATACAAGGACCAGATCCCCCAGTTCTACCACCAGGTGGCGTGCCAGTTATTCCACCACCTGTGGGGCAGTGTTTGGTGTCTGCTGTACCAGTGGAGGAGGAGCGCAGACTGAGCGCACTCCACGAGTTTCAGAGATAGAGACCCCTCAGGTTTCGAGGCATGCCTGACCCTCAGGCAGCAGAGGACTGGCTTGAGGCAGTGACCAGAGTCTTCTGTTTGGTCAGGACACCAACAGACCAGATGGTGATCTTGGCAGCGAGCCTTCTGCAGGGCTTGGCAGGGCGATGGTGGAGTTTGGTCATCCATAATCACGACGAGGCGACTCTTGCATGGTCAGTGTTTGAGCGTATCTTCAGAGAGCAGTTTTCACCGGTTACCCTGAGAGCAGTATGTATATAGGAGCTTCTTTAGCTCCAGCAGGGAACTATGTCGGTGGCTGACTATTCGTCGAGGTTTACCGACCTCTTGCGATACTCGATGGATATGGTCAGAGATCAGTACTTCAGAGCTCGGACTTTTGAGCAGGGCTTGCGTAGAGATATCCAAGCTATCATCATCCCTATGAGAATTCCTACTTATGCTGGGGTGCTTGAGCGGGATTTGGTGGTCGAGAGCTTCCTGGAGGAGCAGGGACAGCCGACAGTTGTCAGCAGTGGGTGAGCTGGAGCAGAGACCTTGGCGGCAGGGAGCCGACGTCAGGGACCCAGGCATGGGAGACGTTTCCAGAGGAGATCCCAGGATAGGGGATTAGCCGTACAGGGTTCACAGGGTGCTTCCAGCCAGACTCAAGAGAGGCGATGTTAATCATGTGACGGCAGGGGACATCTAACTCGAGATTGTCCAACCCGCCATGCTACTGACACGGGAGCAGTGGATGGACCACCGAGACAGAGGCAACGTGTGGAGCAGGCAGATCTGCAAGGCGGTGGAT
The DNA here is from genome assembly GCA_963277665.1 of Viscum album. Taxonomy (NCBI): domain Eukaryota; kingdom Viridiplantae; phylum Streptophyta; class Magnoliopsida; order Santalales; family Viscaceae; genus Viscum; species Viscum album. The sequence goes on along the minus strand of OY728141.1, from coordinate 1,525,068,339 downwards.
GTGGAAGAGGAGCTGGGAGAGCACTGGAGGTGGTCGGCGTTTCAACCCTTTACCACCACCACCCCCAGGAGGTCCACCCTAGGCTCAGGGAGCTGGTGGACAGAGGCAGGGACAGCTGCAGGCGGCAGAGGCTTATGACCCTGGTACTCCCGGAATAATTAGAGGTACTATCTGTGTCTTTTCTACTTTGGCTGCCGTATTGATAGACACAGGTGCTAGTCATTCCTTTCTGGCTACTTATCTTGTTCAAGACCTTGATATTCCAGTTGAGCCGTTGACTCGACCCTTACTCTTAGAAACACCGACTGGAGAAGATTCAGAGATCACACACCTTTGCAGGCAGTGTGATCTGACCCTTGGAGGTGAGAGTTTCGGTTGGAACCTCTTGGTGGTAGCATCGAGGCCTTACGATTTCATTCTTGACATGGATTGGTTATCCACAGTTCATGCCCAAATTGATTGTTTTAGGCGAAGGGTGCGGTGTGTCCGAAGTGACGGAACGAGGTTCTCTTTTTTCGGTGAAAGAGAGACCCAGGCAGTGCAGGATGGACTCGTGCATAGGAGGGCACAATTGATTTCACATCAGTTGGCTAGCCTAGCCCTTGGTGCGGTAGATGTTACGAGTTTCCAGTTTCCAGCAGTGGTGGCTGAGTACGAGGACATCTTTCCAGAGGATGTCCCCGGGCTACCTCCCCATCGGGAGATAGATTTCTGCATTGAGTTGCAACCCGGGACGACCCCGATATCAGCATTAGCTTATCGGATGGCTCCTGCAAAACTTCATGAGCTGAGGGTGCAGCTGGACAACCTGCAGAAGAAGGGCTTTGTGAGACCTAGTGTTTCACCCTGGGCGGCCCCATTGCTGTTTGCCAAGAAGGCGGACGGGAGCTTGAAGCTGTTTGTGGATTACCGGTGCTTAAATTAGGTGACCGTGAAGAACCGGTATCCACTACCGAGGATCAATGACCTCTTCGACCAATTGATAGGGGCACGATGGTTCTCGAAGGTTGATCTACGATCAGGCTATCACCAGTTGCGAGTACGGGAAGAGGATATACCGAAGATGACTTTCAGATGTTGCTACGGTCACTATGAGTACTTGGTGATGCCCTTCGGCGTGACGAACGCCCCGGCAGTGTTCATGGGACTCATGAACCGGATCTTTCAGCCTTATCTAGACCAGTTTGTGGTGGTCTTAATCGATGATATCCTTGTGTACTCTGCGTCCGAGGAGGATCATGCGAGGCACCTAAGGATGGTTCTGGACACACTCCGAGAGCACCAATTTTATGGAAAACTCTCTAAGTGTCAGTTCTGGTTATAGGAGGTCTACTTTCCGGGACACGTTATCTCAGCAGATGGTGTAGCAGTGGACCCAGCAAAGGTGGAGGCAGTGCTAGCATGGTAGCCACCCCAGAGCGTGACGGAGGTGCGGAGTTTCCTTGGGTTGACAGACTACTATCGGAGATTCATCCATGATTTCTCCAGGATTGCAGTGCCCATGATAGCTTTGACTCGAAAGGGACAACCTTTCATGTGGACCAAGAAATGCCAGCAAGATTTCCATCAGTTGAGACGAAGTCTGACGAGTGCCCCAATCTTGAGATTACTGGAGGAGGGTGTCGAGTACGTAGTGTTCTGCGACGCATCAGGAACCAGGCTTGGTTGTGTCCTGATGCAGAGGCAAGTGGTGATTACCTATGGCTCACATCAGTTGAGACCACACGAGCAGAACTACACGACCCATGATCTTGAGTTGGCAGCGGTAGTCTTCGCATTGAAGATGTGGCGGCACTATCTGATGGGCGAGAGGTTTACCGTCTACTCTGATCACAAAAGTCTCAGATATATCTTTTCTCATAAGGATCTGAATTTGAGACAGAGGCGATGGCTTGAGTTCCTCTAGGATTACGACTTTGAAATCTTTTATACTCCTGGGAAGGGGAACGTGGTGGCAGATGCTCTCAGTAGGAAATCCAGTTCGCAGTTGCTGGATGAGGCGACAAGGCAGTTGGCCTCTTTGTAGTTTTCCTTCGTGGATGGAGATGAGGGAGCTTACCTTCAGTTGATGGTTGTTACCCCTCCACTCTTACAGCGAGTCAGGGAAGCACAGCGTGAGGATGCTAGCTGTGAGACTATACATGCTCAAATATCCGCAGGTGATGCTGCTGATGGATATTCAGAAGGAGGGGAGCATGTTTTCGTTTTCAGAGGGTGCACGGTAGTACCAGTGACGTTGCGGGAGGAGGTTCTTAGGGAGTTCCATACATCCCCTTTGGTGGTGCATCCAGGCGTGGAAAAAATGTACCAGGACCTCCGACGTCAGTTCTGGTGGCCAGGGATGAAGAAGAATGTGGCAGAGTTTGTTTCTCGGTGCCTTACTTGTCAGCAAGTAAAGGCTAAGCACCAGTTTCCAGCAGGCTTGACTCAGCCCCTTGAGGTGCCAGAGTGAAAGTGGGATGGGATATCCATGGACTTAATGACAGGTTTTCCACGCACGTCCAGGGGACACGATGCCATCTGGGTGATCGTTGATCGACTAACCAAGTCGGCCCACTTCCTAGCCATACGGGAGCAGAGTTCAGTAGAGATATTGGGACGCCTCTACGTGCAGGAGATAGTTCGGCTTCATGGAGTACCATCCACAATCTTCTCAGATCATGATGCTCGTTTCACATCCCGATTGTGGAAGGGATTGCAGGAAGCTTTTGGGACTCAGTTACGCTTGAGCACAACGTTTCATCCCTAGACTGATGGCCAGACAGAGCGGACCATCCAGGACCTAGAGGATATGCTACGAGCTTGCATAATTGACTTCGGTTGTAGATGGGAGGATCACCTACCACTAGTGAAATTTTCTTATAACAACAGTTATCATTCCACTATTGGTATGGCACCATTCGAGACTCTGTACGGGCGACACTGCAGGTCGCCACTTTGCTGGACTGACCCAGGAGAGTCAGCACTCATGGGCCCAGAGATGGTGAGAGCTACTACAGAGAAGGTGCAGGTCATCCAGGAGCAGATGAAGACTGCACAGAGTCGGCATAAGTCATATGCCGACAGGAGGCGGAGGCCCTTGGAGTTTGAGGAGGGAGACTATGTGTTTCTTCGGGTCTCACCTTGACGGGGATTGCAGATATTTGGCCGAGGCGGCAAGCTATCTCTAAGGTTCGTTGGCCCTTTTCAGATTCTAATTAGAGTTGGCGAGGTGGTGTATCTCTTGGCTCTACCTCCTCAGATGGACTGGGTACACAACGTCTTCCATGTGTCGCAGCTACGGAGGTACGTGCATGATCCATCGCACGTCATCGACTGGGGAGAGCTGGACATCGACGATGGAGCGACCTTTGTTGAGTACCCAGTGGAGATCGAGGATCGGCAGGAGAAGATCCTTCATGGATGAGCTATTCCCTTGGTGCGTATTCGGTGGTAGCACGGGAATCTCCAGGAGAGCACGTGGGAGCGGGAGGCTCAGATTCGCATGCAGTACCCACATCTTTTTGAGTAGCCCTTGTTTTGGCTTTTCGGGGATGTAAAATCCCTAAGGTGGGTGTGATGTAATGTCCCGAATTTTTTCCATGTATTATTTTAATATTATATGGGAATTATTTCGAGACCAGGATCTAAGATGGCGTGCAGTTCTGAGGCCCGGTGAGCCTGGGACAAATGTTTGAATTTAATTTAATAATTAAATTATGCGCGCGCGCAGTTTTCCTGAAAAAGTGGAATAACTACCGAACGGGTGATCGGATCAGAAATCCGAGGGCACCGTTGCGTTTAGAACATTGATTTTACCTTAGCCGAGGCCTAACTTCGGCCGACGTAGGTTGGTGGTGAAATCTGGTTTTTTGGACACAATAGTAATAAAATATTTAATAAAAATATTTTATTCTTGCAATAAGATCTTTTAAAATCTTATATCTTTATCCTCTTTAAAAATAGGCTTGCGCCAGGGTCCAGGGTTACAACCCCATAACCCTAAAAACCCTTGGCGGCCCTGGAGGTTCTAGAGGAAACCCCCAACGAGGCAGCGACGACGTTCTTGACGGATTTCGACGGCGATGATGACGCGACAAGCAGATCTTCGCCGGCAAACGCAGCGAATCCAGGTAGGATAATTGTTTTTGATTTCTCCTTCCCCCGTTTTTTATTTCTATGATGAACGCGGACTAATCCACGAACATATTAGCCCGTGATTCGATTGTTCTTGCGGGACAGGTTCATGCGGGGATTTGAGGCTTTGATTCTAAAGTTTGTTTTGGTTTTCAATCTAACGGCGGAAAACCCAGATTGTCACGAACAATGATCGAGGTTCTCCCCTCTTTTTGATTCTTGTTTTTCCCCCTCGCGTTCTTCATCACATTCTACACGTTCTTGGAGGGAATCGATCGTTGCACATTCGTTTGTTGACGCAACGATCCGAAATCAAAGATCCAACGTCGAGGCGACCTAGCGAAGGTGCGACGGCGACGGTGGCAGATGAATCGATGTGGTTCAGAATTTTCCGTTCTTCGGGAATTTTCGTGCGGATGGATCGGGATGCGTTTTCAAGATCGATCGGAAGCCCGAAACCGACGAAATCGGTTTCGTAGGGGCGGGATGACCCCAAATCCGGAGTTTTGTGAATATCGGATGGTGGGATCAAGATCCAGAGCAACAGCCGAGGCGTGCGGAGGAAGACGACGCTTCTGTAAATTTCCCGACTACACACCGTGTAGTATGGGCTAAACGGCGTGTGTTCGTCGGAAGGGGTACCCGGCGTGTACTCCGGGAGTACACGGACACAGGTAGGATACACGGCCATGGACACGCCATGTATACCCTCCCCAGCCAGACCCGGCCAGATACACGGGGTGCCCCGTGTACTGGTACACGGGTAGGCGACATGGACACGGGCATAGACCGTGTACGGGAACATGCCCAACGTACATGGAGCGAGCCCAGGTGCTCAAAAACGGCGTGTGTTTTTTTCTACACGTCGTGTAGTTGCTTTCGACAAGCCGAGTGACACGGGCCGGTTACACGGGCAGCACCCGGGGTCAAGGAACACGGCGTGTACCTTTTCTACACGCCGTGTAGTTTTTTTTTGCACGGCTTGAATGAAGGATAAGGGCCGTTTACACGGGCATTACCCAGGGTCAAGGAACACGATGTGTAACCATACTACATGCCGTGTAACTTTTTCTTCATGGCTTGAGCCACTTGCCTTCTGTGACTTGGACTAGTTCTTAGGGTTCATACCCTTGGTAATCCCCTGAAGGTTCTGGTATCAACTCTTTCATGCAGTATGATCCCTTTAGTGGAACTTCCTGAATAGAGTTGTTGGAATCCCCTCTACGAGACTTAGAGCCAGATCCTCTATTCATTCCTGGAACCCTAGGTAGAGTTCTTGGTATCGACGTGACCAACTTTACCCGGCACCGATCCTCTGCTTAGCTGATTAGCTCAGACCGTGTTGTCAGAATCACCCCATGACTTGGCTGTGATCCTCATCTGAGCATCTTGTTCCCAAGGTACTTGTGGAGTGTGTTCTCCTGGAACGAGTACTTCGTGTCCCTCTCTTCAGACCTGGGAGTGTGTTCTTCCGATGGTATGCTTAGTGTAATCTTCGAGTTGGATCCTAGTGGTGGTTTTCGCGATGGTTGCTTGTGTATGAGTATATCTGGATATTCTTGTTATATGTTCTGTAGACATATACTGTGTAGAGCTGAATGTACCTTTCTTTGTGGTATTCTCCTTTGTTGTATTTTCCGTTGTGGTTTTCGGGGTGTCCTACTGGGTATTTTTATACTCACCCCTGCACGGGCTTTGCCCGCACGTGTCGTGTCTTGTGCAGACGAGTGATCCTTTGACAGGATTCTAGGCAGACCAGGACTGGACGATGTTAAGTGAGATCAGACGAGGCCGAGGTGTGTTCCTTCGGTGACAGGTTGCAGTCTCAGTACCGTTTCTCTACAGGTTGGACTTGTTGCAGACTTTCTTTTGGCGGGCTTGTACTTTTGGCCCAAGGTTTTACTTTACTGTACTTTACTTCCCTGTCGTACTTTGTTGGTTGGGTTTTAGTGTATGCATGCATCTTTTCCTTTTATTAGCTTTTACTTTTCAGCTTTGTGGGCTTGGAGATGTGTGTGCATGTGTACAAGTTTATAGGAAATGTCTCCCATGTTAGTAGCATGCCTACTTGGTGCTAGTCAGCAGCCCCTGGCCTATTGGAGCCGGGCTTGGGGAGTTACGGCTCGGGCCCCACCAGGATGGGTCGTGATAGAATAGATGGTCCATAAGGAGGCTTTGTAGAAGGGTGATCTGGTCGGATGGAGAGAGGAGGCAGGACAGCTCTGGCTAGATGAATAGTGGGTTCCAAAGTCACTTGTTGAGGAGTAGCAGATCTTTCTGAAGGTTTCTGTTGAATAACTGGCCGGATATTTGATAGATCTTGAGAGACAGATAACTGACCAGGAGCAACATCCGATGGATTAAGAGTCTTAGCAGTAGGAAAAACAATGGCCTTCGCTTGTACATGAAGGTAAGGTTTGAGAAGACTGATAAAATCTTGAATTACTTCTCCACCGTACTTCATAGACTTTTCGAAGTCATCCTTGTTCTGCATGAAAATTTCCAAAGTAGGAGTAAAATCCTTCAACTGTTGAACTTGAGCCTTGAAAGCCTGAGTAACCGGAGGAAGCCTCAAATTTTCAGCCAAAACCTTGAACTGATGGTTCAACTCATGCTTGGTATAATTCTTAGAGAAGTAATGATCCACTTTCTCTTTAATCTCTTTCCGAGCCTTGGTAGCATCGGCTGAATACAACTGCACCATTTTGTGAATATGACCACTGTGCTCTTTCATCTTTTTCAAAGAATCTAAATCCAAAATATTTTCAAGAGCTTCCAGCTCTTCCTTAATAACATCCTTTAAAGCATTAATCTCATGACCAGTAATCTTGGTCACCTTTGAAGAACTGGCCTGAGCAACGACTTGGGTAATCTCAGATTTCAACTTTCTAAAGTCTGCTTTCTTCAGATGTTCTATCAGATTTCTTAACACTTCCATCATACCAGAGATGGTTTCTCTAAACTCATCTGACAAAGAAACCAGATTACTGCCTAAATCCATGAGTGTTTGATTCAAAGAGGTAATGTTCCTTCCAATCAATTCACTGGTATTACACAGGTCTGGCTTGATAAGGTTTACCACTCTTTGACCCAAATCATCCATAGCAGCTTCAGATAAAGACACAGGAGTAGGAGTAGAAACATGAGATAACTCATCTTTCATAGTCTCTCTAACTTCTTGAACCAAATCAACCTTAAATCTGTCAAAATCAGATTGAGCAACTGTAGGACCAGGTGTAGCTTGAGACACTGAAAGATCAGGTCTGGATTGAGAACCTGAAGGGCTAGGTCTGACTTCTGCTCTTTGCATAAACTCAGCAACTAATTGAGCCTTAAACGAATCACTTACTCCTGCAAGATCCACTTCTAATTCTTCTTCCTCTAGATAATCTATACCAAAAACTGCAAGACCCGGGTGTTCTTCCCATGCAGCTTGGCATGAAGGATACAAATGTTTCACAAACCTAGATCTTCCAGAATTTTTAGGAGAGACTTCTTCATTCACATAAAACTCTAACTGTTCTGTCCTCTCAACCTCAGGGACATTTTCTTGCTCATTTGGTTGGGGTTGAGGATCATCTTGAATCACACCCTGAACTTCTACAGGTCGAGCATTAGCATCATCAGCATCACCACTATCACCATCACTGCTACTACCATCACTATCACCATCAGCATCAACATCATCCTCATCACCATCATTACCATCATCATCAACATTATTAACTGATTTCTCACTTGAACTATCTGTAATACTGGATTCATACTGATCAGGGTTTGATTCTTCAGTCTCATCTTCTTCTTCATCATCACCTAAAAAAGTTTCAATCTCTGGTAAGTTGAGAGGTGGACTAGCTGGTCCAAATTCTATTTTTCTCTTCTTCGGGCTAACTGTATCAGGATCACTCCTCTCATCAGGATATGATTCAGCCTCCTTTTCAGCATTCAAATTATCATCAAATTCTTCTTCCTCTGTTCCCTTCTTACTAGACTCACCAGTTTCCTTAGGAACTTCTGCTTCCTCTTCTTCATCAGAATAAACCACTTCCTCACTAGGTTTTAAACAGGGATCTCTCATCCCCTTTGGTCTCTTAGGATGATCAGTAGGATTAAAGGAGTTATAAAACTTCTCCTCATCAGCAACCCAAGACTTCTTCCATGGGTTCCAGTTGATTTTCATTCTCTTACAGATATCCTTGTTAATACAGAAGCTACTGGATGAGATGCACTCATCTTCATCATCAACACAGCCCAAGAATTTCAGCATGGCAGAGATTTTCTTAGAATAAAACAAAGTTGTAGTTTTCTTTGATGAATTTATCATCTCATCAATATGCTCAGAAAAATATCTACACAGGTTGATCTTTTCACCATTCAAAAAAAGGAATAATAGAAAAACATCCTGATACTTTACTGAAGCAAAGTCACCTTTTCTTGGACAGACTTGGTGCTGAATAAATTTAAACAAAATTCTACTCTCACCATCCAATTCTGCAGCATATATTCTTCTCGATTCAGACTTACCAGTCAACATTTACAGAGCTAGCTCATAAGAAAAGTAATCAGTTGTAGGAGGGATATTACCAGTGTAATCCTCGTATCTTCCACTGTGAGGAACTCCCAAACATTCAACCCACTACTTTAATGAAAAAGTAATCTTTTTCCCTTTAACTATTGAAGACAGTCTCGCAACTTCTGCTCCATCCAACACTATACTTAAGTTTAAATAGAACTCATGAACCAACTTTAGGTAATAGACTCGGTTATTATCACAGAACTAGTTTTTCCAACCTTTCATTTCCAACACTTTCAACAGAGCAAACTTGCTGGATAATACCCATTCTGAACAAACTTCCTTTTCTGCAGTAACTACTCATTTTTCCAGCTCCGGGTTTACTGACCTTTGTGTCGTGTTGCTAGATTCTCCGCGAGCATGTTTTACAGTAGAGGAACCTTCATATTCCTTGCTTTGTCGCTTTTTCTTGGCCATTTGGAGGTTCGAGAGGATTGAGAATTTGGAAAGATTCGAAAGGTTCGGAAGGTTTGGGATTCGAAAAAGAAGAGAGAGTTCTGTGGGAGATGGAAGGTCAACAGTCATTTAGAAATAGCCGCGGGTCATTATTTTTATCATTTAGGGTTACGATAATAATAAACAATAATAACGATTTTGTAAAACAACGTCGTTTTGATAAACACTAATAGTTTCACTAACTTTATAACTCAATCTGTAGAACAGATCGGTTTCACAGATCGGTTTCACAGATCGGTTTCATAGATCTATCATACCTAACTCTTGTTTGATAAAGTCTAACCTTTCAGAACTTAAGGGCTCGGTAAAAATATCAGCTAACTGATGTTTAGAGTTAATAAATTCTAGATAAATATCACCCTTTTGATAGTGATATCTCAAGAAGTGATGTCTGACATCAATGTGTTTGGTCCTAGAGTGAGACACAGGATTCTTAGAAAGGTTAATTGCACTGGTGTTATCACAGTTAATTGAAACATGCTTAAAATCACATCCATAGTCCAAAAGAGCGTGTTTCATCCATATAATTTGTGCACAGCAACTACCAGCAGCAATGTATTCTGCTTCGACAGTGGAAAAAGCTATAGAATTTTGCTTCTTACAACACCATGATAGTAAGGACTTATCCAGAAAATGACATGTTATATATGTGCTTTTTCTATCTAACTTTCAACCAGAAAATTCAACATCTGAATAACTCATTAATTCAAAAAATTGTCCTTTTGGGTAAAACAAACCTAAATTTATAGTGTGTTTAAGATATTTAAAAATTATTTTAACAGCAAGTAAATGATATTCTTTTGGATTATCTTGAAATATTACACACATACATACACTGAACATAATATCTGGTTGACTAGCAGTAAGGTAAAGTAAGCTTCCAATCATACCTCTATAATTGGTTTGATCAACTAGTTTCCTAGTTTCATCATTATCCAGCTTACAGGTGGTACTCATAGGTGTGTCACTTCCCATATTACTATCCAAACCAAAACATTTTAAAAGATCCTTTGTATATTTACTTTGATTTATAATAATACCATCCTTCTTTTGAAAAATTTGAAATCCAAGAAAATACTTGAGTTCTCCCATTAAACTCATTTCAAATTCATTTTGCATAATATTTGAAAAATCAATACATAAAGAATGTTTGGACGATCCAAAAATAATATCATCAATATAGATTTGGACAATCAAAATGTCTTTCAAAATTCTTTTAATAAAAAGAGTGGGATCAACAATTCCTTTAGTAAAACCTTTTGAAATATGAAAATTTGTAAGTCTATCATACCAAGCTCTTGGATCTTGTTTTAAACCATATAAAGCTTTATAAAGTTTAAAATCATGATTTTGAAAATGGGGGTTTGTAAATCCAGGCGGTTGTTCAAAAAAAACATTTTCAATTATAAACCCATTTAGAAATGCACTTTCGACATCCATTTGATATAACTTGAAATTCAAATGGACATCATAGGCAAGTAAGATCCTAATGGATTCTAATCTAGCAACAGGTGCAAAGGTTTCTTCATAGTCTATTCCTTCCTCTTGACTATGTCCTTGTGCAACTAACTTAGCTTTGTTTCTAACTATATTTCCTAATTCGTCAACCTTATTTCTAAAAACCCATTCAGTGCCTATGGTCAAGGTGTCCTTAGGTCTTTCTACTAATTCCCAGACTTTGTTTCTTTCAAATTGATTTAACTCTTCTTGCATAGCCATTACCCAAAATTCACCATTGATTGCATCATTGATATTTTTAGGTTCTAACTGTGAAAGAAAGGCTTGATGTTCAACCTGATTTCTGAGAGAAGCTCTAGTCTGTGTTCCTCTATCAAGATTACCAACAAAAACATCTAAAGGATGATTCTTTATAATCTTAGTTGATCTAGTAAATATAGGACTAGAGATTTCTGGTTCTTCTCTAGGTTCGGGTTCATTAGGAGCAGATTATGAAATATTTCCAGAACTGGTTGTCTTTACAACAGGTTCATTGATTCTATCATTAAGGTTCAGAACAAAAAAATCTCCTTCAATATTTTCAAGAGAAGGTTTAGGTTCATGTGGATCAATTTCATCAAATTTGATGTGAACAGATTCTTCCACACACTCGGTTCTCTTATTGAAAACTCTATAGGATTTTCTAGTAACTGAATATCCTAAAAATATTCCTTCATCACTCTTAGAAGCAAACTTTTCTAGATTATCCTTGGTATTGAGGATAAAGACTTTGCAACCAAAGACTCTGAAGTAACTAACTTTAGGGTTTCCATTGTTCCACAGTTCATAAGGGGTCTTCTTAAGAACAGGTCTAATCAAGACTCTATTGATAATATAACAAGATGTATTCACAACTTCAGCCCAAAAATAAATAGGTAGGTCATACTCATTAAGCATGGTTCTTGCAATATCTTGAAAGGTTATATTTCTTTTTTCTACTACACCATTCAGCTGAGGTGTCCTGGGGTAGAAAAGTTGTGACTATAGCTATTGTGTGAGCAATAAAACCCAAACTCATGATTTTCAAACTCACGACCATGATCACTTCTTAGGGTTTTAATCTTAAGTCCACTAAGGTTCTATACAGACTTGGAGTATTTGAAAAAAATAAGAACAAGCTTCACTTTTATGAGCTAAGAAGTATACCAAAGTATATCTAGAAAAGTCAACTACTAGGACATAGATATAGTGCTTCTCATTTAAGATAGAAACTCTAGAAGGTTCAAACAAGTCTATGTGAACCAAGTCGAGAGGTTGAGAAGTTGAAACTTATTTCTTTGACTTGAAAGAAACTTTATGTTGCTTTCTGTTTTGACAGGGATTACAAACTTTGTCTGATGGGAATTCAAGTTTGGGTAGGTCTCTAACTAAGTTCTTCCTAGTCAGTTTTCTAAGTGAATAAATGTTACAATGTCCTAATATTCTGTGCCAAAGCCAAGATTCCTTATGAAAAGCATTTAAACAAGTAACATTTTTCTTGGCTAAAGAAGTTAAATCAACTGCATAAACATTTTCATTTCTGAATGCAGAAAATACTAAAAAATTTTTAGAGTTAAAAACATTACAAAAATCATTTGAAAATTTAACATTGAAACCATCATCACATAACTGAGAAATACTTAACATATTATATTGAAGTCCATCAACAAATAAAACTTTATAAATTAAAACTGAATCAGTGTTACCAATATGGCCTAGGCTGATGATCTTTCCTTTAGAGTTATCACCAAAGGTAACATGGCCTCCATCAACTTTGATTAAACTCTTAAAGCATGAGTATTCCCCAGTCATATTCCTTGAACATCCACTGTCTAAGTACCACATATTCTTATGAGAACTCTTTAATCAATTTTCCTAAAAAACAGATTTAGATGGAAAATGATTTTGGTACCCAGATCTTCTTAGGTCCAAATAGGTTAGCAAACAAAGCTTTAGGTACCCAAATTAGTCTTATGGGTTTCATATAATTTACAGAATCAATAGATTTTTAAAGATAAACTTTATTTGATCTGTAACTATGTGGGTAACTAGTTGAGACATATCAATTTCAAGAACTTGAACTAGCCCCATTCTGTTCAGAATTAGAAATAAATCTAGTTTTAGTAAATTGTCTCCGTCCAGGCTGATAGCCTAAACCAGTAGTATACTTTGGTGCCACTTTTTTTCCTAGCATTTGAGTAAGAGTATATTTTCCATTTGTGAATTTTTCTAAGTCCTTCCTTAATTTCTCATTAGACAATTTTAGTTCAGTATTTTCCTTAAGAAATTGAGCATTCTTTTCTTTTTCTACATCAAGTGCAGATTTAACATTTACAGTGAGAGCATGATGTTTCTTCAATGACTTATATTTGTCCTTAAGTTCATTACAGGTTTCTTCTAGCATATTACAATATTCAAATAGTTCTTCACTAGACATATTTTCAGATTCAGAATCAGATTCAACTTCAGAGTAATATGAATTTAAAGCAGGAGTATCCAATATTACCTCATATGTGTTTGTCATAAAACACATGTTAGCTTGATTCTTTTTAGATTCAGAAACTTCAGATTCACTTGTGCTGTCTTCTGAAGCACTCCAGGTAGCTTTCATAGCTTTCTTGTACTTATTGTCCTTGTAGTCATGTTTCTTCTTGAACTTTAATTTTGGGCAGTCAGCTTTAATGTGACCTTTTCTTTTACATTCATAGCAAAAAACCTCATCACTCTTATCAGTTTTCTTACAATCCTTTTTCTAATGACCTTTTTGTCATATTTACCTTTTTAGTTTGATTTTCTGAAGAATTTCTTCTTCCTATAGAATTTATTAAACCTCCTAGCTATTTGAGCCATCTCAGCATCATTATCAGATTCTGAACTTTCACTTGTTGAACTTTCAGTAAGTGTGTGAACTTTCTTCTTATCCTTGCTCTTTGTAGCAGTAGATTTAAAATCCAATGACTTCCTCTTTGGTTCATAATATTCTTCCTTGTTTACTTTAATCTCTTCCTCGTACATCATTAACTTACCAATCAACTCTTTAACAGGTAAAGCACCAATATCACATGATTATCTAATTGAAACAGATGTGCCTCTCCATCGGTCTGGCAGACATCTTAGTATCCTCATGATTTGCTCTTTTGCTAGAACAAATTTTCCAAGTGAGCTCATAGTTTTGACAATATCATTGAACCTGAGATACATATCAGAAATAGGTTCATCAGGCTTCATTTTAAAATTATCATATTTAATAGTAGAGGTGTTCAGTCTCATTTCTTTGACATTGGTTGTACCCTCATGGGAAACACCCAGGGTATCCCAAATTTCATAAGCAGTTTTACAAGCAGATATGCGATTGAATTCTTCATCCCCTAAACCACAGTACAAAGCATTCATTGCTTTACAGTTATTATTGTATGCAGTCTTCGTAGCTTCATCCCAAGTAGTTTTATCAGTTTCTGGAATCTTATATTGAGTTTCTATAGCAGTCCAGATATCAAACCCCATACTTTCTAAATGAATTTTCATTTTAAGCTTCCACTGAGCATAATTTGTACCATTAAAGAAGGGTGATCTGTTAGTAGCAGCACCTTCTAGTCTATTGTCCATAACTAGATTTTAGAAAATATATTTAAAGAGATAAAATTTAGAACTAACAGAAATTTAAGATCTTTAAAGATGTAACTAAAATCACAGTTGAAAAAACAGAGTGTTTTGAAATCCTGTATTAATAAAAACTTCCTTTGATACCAAATGTTGGTCGGAGTGGACACTCAAGAGGGGGGGGGGGTGAATTGAGTTCCAATTAAAATTTCTGTTATAAATATTTCTATTAAAATCCTCCAAATTGAAAAACAAGTTAAACTGCAGTGAATTTATATAGATTGTAAATGTTCAATTAGTTTCTCAAAGATTCATTATGTCTCAGTTAATTTAATCAGGGGATTAAATTAACTTTTGAAACTAACTTACTGGTTCACATTAAGTATAAACACTTTCTAGTTTAGATATCAAAGTAACTTTAAAACAAATAGTATTTTAAAGTAATTATCAGCAGAATATTAAATATGGTTTATAACCAAAATAGATACACACAATAGTTTTTGAAATAATAGGTTCAGCCTCAAGCCGAGACTTAGTCCTCTCAAACAATTTATATAAATTTGATCCACACCCTGGATTGGGGTAAACAACAGTATAAGAGACTGTCTAGGTCCTAAGACCTCTACCACAGTTATAAGTGGGAAAACAAATGATAGAAACAACACACAAGCTGTCCAGGTCCTACTTGACCTCTACCACTATCCTTAGTAGGATACAAGAAAGTGTGGAAAGATTGGTGTGAGGATTTAGTATCCTCTAGTTCAGCACAAGAGTCACTGTGTGTGTAAATTATAAAGAGTACACACACTACTCGAAAAAGTAAATAATGAATCACTTAGAGAGAGTATATGAGAGTTTAGAATGCTCTAGTGATAAGCAGTGCAGCTCTGGACTCCTTCGATTCAGCAGAAATGCTTCTGAGTCCTTCTTTGGTTTTTGTACAGAAACACAGAGTGTCGTGGTTCTCCTTCTTTCACTTCCAGTTTAAGTGTTTATCTTGAGTATGAGTAAACGTTATAGCCCTTGAACTTCTTCTCTGAATTTATATTCTCGATGAGTATGAGAGTTCTTCGTGTGTTCTTCTTTTTATGTATGTGCGTGCATGGAAGAATTCCCTTTTTTTGCCTCTCTTTCTTGTGTTGTCTGTCCTATTTTTACTGTAGCTCTATCTTCCTTATATTCCACGAGATCTGGAAATAGGAATGATTAACTTTTCATAGGTATGAGGTAAGGTTCCCTGACATGTCAACAACTAACATTAAATATCATTAATTTCATTAAAAACAACAAATATGACTGTTGGAATTAAATATGAGTTAATATAAATTCAAACAGTTCTTATGACTATCGGTGAGTCATGAGATCGGTGAGTCATTTTGAATCTGCATCAGTTTTGGTAGGTCATGATCATCGGTATCAGTAGCTCCTTTGATCATCGGTATCGGTAGGTCCTTTGATCATCGGTATCAGTATCTCCTTAGATCATCGGTATCGGTAGCTCCTTTGATCATCGGTATTGGTAGCTCCTTTGATCATTGGTATCAGTAGGTCCTTTGATCATCGGTATCAATAGCTCCTTTGATCATCGGTATCGGTAGGTCCTTTGATCATAGGTATCAGTAGGTCCTTTGATCATCAGTATCAGTAGCTTCTTTGATCATCGGTATCGGTAGCTCCTTTGATCATCAATATCGGTAGCTCCTTTGATCATCAGTATCAGTAGGTCCTTTAATCATCGGTATCGGTAGCTCCTTTGATCATCGATATCATTAGGTCCTTTGATCATCGGTATCGGTAGCTGCCATTGGTGCGACCATTACCATCGGTGTGACTGTTCATCATTGGTGCAATCATTCATCATCGGTGCGACCGTTCATCATCAGTGACTCAGGAAAATAACTAACAGTGAGTCAAAACATGGAATTTTCACAAAGTGTCTGTTCAGTCTAGAATACTTCCAGGTCAACAGTAAAACATAAATTAACATAGATAAACATATGTAGACATGAATTAAACATATATAAACACATTTAGAACAATTTGAACAAAATACTAAATTGTCAGAAATAAAACAATGATTTGGGATTATTAAAATAACCATCTCACAGAGAGTTCAAAAGCTTCCAACTAGGAGCGAGGGTCTAAGGTGGAATTATGAGGAAACTATACTACTATATTTGAGTGCACAACAAAAATCCAATAACCAAACATCATACACATCAGAGGACGCATAAAGAATGAATAAAATGAAACTAAAATATGCTGTAATAAAATGAAATGCAATAAAGGCTCGAATGACCATGTCATACATAATACCAACTGCCCACTAGGATAGTTACATATCATACCAAAATAAAAGAAACTACAAAAAGGATCCACAACATCACTAATCCAAACCCATATGATCATCTAATACCAATTGAGCAATCCTTCTATATGAAATAATACTCAACATGGGCCTTATCCTAAACCTATGCCTGCAATAAACATGTGAGACCTGCTTGGGTACCCAAGTGCAATGATGATCTAAGCAGGGTGTGAGTAAAACTCAGTAGATCACCACCAACGGTGTCTAAAGAAAACACCAGTCAGTACAATGATTCATGCAAGAGAAGGAATAACTATAGACAAGCAGATAAATAAAACATGTTTCATTATTTAACAATATTTAAACTAACCACTTTCGCACTTGGTTCCAAGTATTACCCAATTCCATTAAACCTGCCTCAACCAAAGCCGGTCATCTGAGCTATATATCACATGGGTCACAGGTTTTCAAATAAGGATCCTCAATCCAAGTATCCAATCGAGATCTGATACTCCATGTCCGGCCATCCCAAGCACTAGGTCACAAGTCAACAAACATGGAGCACCAATACAAGTAACCAACCAGGACTCAGAATGCCATGTCTGACTATCCCAACCTTAACATGGAACACCATGTCCATACCCTTGGAATCCGGAGCATCAGTCCATCCTCCGAAATCTATGGTGCACTGGGGTGTTTGGAGCATCAGTCTGGTCTGCCCAAAACTAGGGAGTGGGTTATCGGTCTATCATCCTAAACCATTAGTCACAGGTCGACAAACAAGGAGCATCAATCCAAGTATCCAACCAAGATTCAACATGACATGTCCGACCATCCCCAATCATGTCATTATTAATCATTACCATTTCATTCAACATTTCAATGGTTCATTGCTTTCATCATATAAAACCAAATTCACAATTAAACCATTTCTTCCTTTACCCAAATATATATTCATTAAATGTTCTTCAAAAAAATTAATAATTGAACACAACCATTTTTAACCATTTCCATTCCCCTTATTATTCTTAATATTTATCATGACCCCAACATACCTTTAAATCAACCCATGGATCAAATAAAACCTAACCCTTTTTCACATTTCATAGAATATAGGAACAAACATCTTTGTCAAACACTTGGAATCTAACCCTTAAAACATGGTCCTTACTCTTTGAAAATCCAAACAAGGTCCAATAACTTCATGTTCCATGAAAACGATTTAAAGAGTCATCAGGACCTTTTCACCTAAGATGTCACCAGACACCCATTTCAAATCAACATTGGGAACCCATATGAAAATATATTATTAAATCATCTTGAGTTCAACACTCCATTTTGAAACAACAACCATTTTAAAACATAGTTTTCCCATGTTGGAAAGAAAAACCGAATCAAAATCCAAAACACACCATTTAACCATTTCAAAAAGGCCTCATAAGATTTTACCAAAAATCAACACCAAAACATTCCATTTTTCAAAGGCAGTCACGTAGGTTTGGTATCGCAACACCGTAGATCGAACGAGATACTTGGAAGGTATAAAGTAATAAGGAAAGCCTAAATCCATTAACTTAAACCAAGGGTCAAACACACAACACAAGGGATTTAAGTAACATACCAAAATTCACATATAAAACAATTATTAAGACTA
Source organism: Viscum album (assembly GCA_963277665.1). Lineage (NCBI taxonomy): Eukaryota > Viridiplantae > Streptophyta > Magnoliopsida > Santalales > Viscaceae > Viscum > Viscum album. The sequence goes on along the minus strand of OY728141.1, from coordinate 1,525,050,156 downwards.
TATCTAAATCCATTAGGCCACCCATCTCATTAACAAATATTTCCAAAACATTTCCAAAGCACGATGAACTTATTAAGGCCTGTCCAAGCATCGTCTAAACCCCTCAGTGCCCAACTAATCTCATCACCACCACCTAAGATTTAGTCTCACACCAAGTAACCACAATTAATTAATAATAACAAATATAATTAATTAATCAATTAAACCCCAACATGATATAATGCCAGAAAATTCACAGGGTCGATCAACTCTTATCAAAACCCCAAGAAACTGCCACAGAAGGTCCATAATGGACTCCCGAGACCATTCCATGACAACTTCCTAAGAGGAGATACCATTTCAACACTTAATTAAATTTATTTAATCAGAAAAACCTAATAAGAATCATAGTGGACACATACCTTAACGAAACTTCACACAACAACATGCAGAATCCATCTTAGGATCTCTTATACCCAAGCCGACTAAAAGACCCAAGAGAAAAATATGATTCCACCATGATCCTGTGAAATCATCAAAAATGCCAAAACAATAGATCCCTAAAATAGAGAGGAGGGAGAGGAAGAAGCAAGGAAAACCACTAGAGGTTGGATCTTACCTCAAAACGCTGAAGAAACACCATTAAAACACCCACAAAATCGAAGGAGGGAGGATGAGGAAGGGGTTTGGGAACCCACTGGTCCACACACATCAAATGGAGGAGAAAGGGGGTGGAGTGGTTAAAAACTAAAGGGGTCATTTTGTTCATTTCCCCTTTTTAATGAAATTTGGGCAGCCACACGGTTTTGTCGCATGGTTTTCCAAACTGTGTGCCAACCGTGCAGTTGGATCTATCCAATGCCATCCCACTTGCATAGTATAGCCGCAAGATTGGTCAAACCATGCACCCCCACTATCCAATTCCCATTCCCCAAACGGTTAGGCTATACGGTTTGAAAAACCATGATGCCATCACTTCCTCCCTTCTACATCAAGGTGCATTGTTTGTCTAAAACCGTGTGCAACTCATGCACCATGTGTCATACCCTCCTCAACCTCACACGGTTTCCTATTTTTCCTCGCATTGTTTATCCCAAACAGTGCTTTAACCGTGAAACTCAACCATGGTCAGTTAAAAATGAACTAAAAAAACTGATCATCAAGGTGTCACACAATTTCTCCTAAACTGTGCACACCAAACTGTGTTACTTAGGCTGAAATATCCAAAACTCCCGAAACTTAATCAGAAGCCTCCAAGGATCATCCAAACACCTAGGAAAGATCCCGTGCATCATTACTCATCTCAAAACACCACTTTTAAGCATTCCAACTCTTAGAATCTCATCCCTAGTCTTAATCCAAAATCTGACCTATCCAGCAAACAAAAATAAACTCCTTTAGAAATTTCAACCCACATCAGATGAAAAATCTTACAATAGAAAACTCCAATTCACATGATTCCAAATGAAGAAGGAAAATAAGATTCTAAACTATCAAGATGATGTATGAGTTTTCCAAAAACTTAATAGTTCAAATAGAATAAAATTATGTAAGTTTATGAGTAAATTTTTAGAGTAAAAAAATTACTAGGAATAAGTCACAATAGAGAAATTAAATCTCTTTGAATTCTAATGAAGATACAAAATCATATTTTTGAACCATAAAAATGAATTGTGAATCTTTTGGAAGATTTAGGTAAAATAGATTAAAATAAATAAAATACAAGGATAAATAGATTTAAAGGAAAAATATATAAAGAACAAAGTGATAGATTGAACCTGAGTTTTGATAACCAAGCTTTGATACCAAATGATACAAACCTGGTAGTGTAACGAACCAACCCGGGTCGACCCAACCTAGAACCTGAGCTGTCCCGTTACATGACCCGAAGTACATTCCTGATAGCCACTGGATGGTGACAAGAATTGGGCATAAACAACAATTTATTTGGAATAGTTTCTCCACTGGTAAACTGACATTAACCATCCATAAAAACAAGATGAACACACCTATCTCATTAGAGTCAACAACAAATAAATGAACAACCAAAGAAACACAACTTAAGATTAAAAGATACCATAAATCATAATGTATATCATATAAAAACATGTCATCACAAGACATATACATGATTTATCATAACAAATCCCAAACCTCAAAAGAATAGGTACAAGACCAAAAAAGGACTACACATACATATCAACGGGTAAAAAATAAAAAAAATGACTCTACACGATCCAATCCCTATGAGACCATGTCTCCTTCACAAAACATTAGACGAAAGTAATAAATAAGAACCATCTTGGAACATGGTACCCTTGCCTTTACTTGTATCCTGCAAAACAAAAACTGCAAATGCCCAAGAGGGCCCAAGAAGGGTGTGAGGAACAAAACCCAGTGGGATACCACCATGAATCTATTTAAGTCTTTTACCCATGCAAACCAATAAACTAGTTTGAAAGTATTTTCAAAACTAAATCACTTTGAAAAACATATCATTTTTAGATGACCTTGGAAATCCCTTTGGTTTATCATTTAAAACAAAGCATGGTTTTCCAAAAGCTTTTCTCAATATGGACCAAATAAATAATCATAGCCACAAGTCATAACATGATCAATATAACAATCAAGCATAACCAAGGGTGATCATAATGACAATATCACATAACCATATAAAAAGAAATGGAAAAGTCAGCATAATACCTCTCATCAAAAAAAAATGGCACTAATCAAATACATAAAGCATATAAACCAATCCAACATGAGTAATGTGCACCTAGGGCTCTAACCATCAGACCTAACATGAGTGAGTAAACAAGTATGCTATCTATATAAGAAAATGGAAGCTCTCACGGTCTTCCCGTGACCCAACATGGATGTTCACATGGTCTTCCTACCCAAAGGATCTTAGGGTCCCTTGGTAACCAAAGTGGAGGATCACATGATCCTCCCTCCCACGGTTCACATGAACACTTAGACAAACCATAACAGAAGATCACACCGTCTTCCCTCCGATGGTTCACACGGTCCCTCAAACAAACCCCTTTCTCATACCCTGTTTAACCCATGTGCTACTTCATGCCAACACATTCACAAATATCGAACTATCGATAAAATAATCCATTTCACAAACAAAATGTTCCATTTATCAAAACAACTTTACTAAGGTAAAACCATTTCTAAAACCGTTTTAGAAATCCATTTAGAATCACAAAACCTCATTGAGCTATTTTATCAAACACTTGGGGGGCATACAAGACACACCCATTTGAAAAAACCTCTTTAAACACTGAAATTTCCAATCCAATCCCTGAAACACATCAAACATGGAATATGAACCAATAATAAACCATTTAAATGAAAATTAAAACAAAAAAACTAAAGACAATTAGAAATTTAAAGGTATGCCATAGAAAACTCCCTTTAAATAGAGACACATATCTCAAATTCAATCCAAAGCTCACCGCCCTTGACGGTGACCACTCAGAGGAGGAAGAACAAGGACTCATACACCTAAGTCACAATAAATCAAACCAAAACCCCCATTACACACCCTATATTTTACCAACACCACCCTTAGGGTTTCACACTTCCACAAAAATGGAAGAACAAGGCTTGAGAAGGGGAAATAAGAAGAAACCTTGAAGAAATCAACTTATCTCGAGCCAAAAACACCAAGATTTTCAAGAGAGAATCACCACCAAGGAGGTATAAGAGCTCCATGACCAAAGGGGAGAGACTGCACATGCATGGGAAGGAAAATGATTCCCTAAAACATAAGAAATTGACAGGGGGAAAAGAGTAAAAAACACACATTTAAGTGACCTGGATAGGCCACATGGTTTAGCCGCACAGTTAGGAAAACCATGCACCAACCATGATGGTGACACTGTCCACCCAAAATAGGTCACACGATTACCCCTGGGTGTCACACAGTTTGAAAAACCATGTTCAAACCTTGAAAAAATCCACTATAAAAAATTTCAGCCACACTCACACGGTTATCGCACAGTTAGACAAACCGTGCTCTAACCGAGTGCCCTGGTCTGTATTCCCAAAAACTTTTGGTTTCAATCCCTGACACCCAAGAACTCCAAGAATGCACTTAAGAGTAAATAAAACTCAAAATAAGATGTACCAGCGACCCGATGGGTGTCACCAACTCCCCACCAAGCCACTTTCTGCCCCAAAAATTCCTTAATCTTCGCTAGAAAGAAACAAGTGAGGCTATTGCTCCCTCATCCATGCTTTTCACTCCCATGTCTTATGGATATCACCTCCATGTTTCCAGAACACATGAACCAACAAGATTGATTTTCCATGGAGCACTTTGTCCTGAACACCCATGATGTGAACAGGTTGCTCCACAATGGTGGCATCAGGATCTATCTCCAAATCTTCTTACTCCAACACATGAGATGGGTCTGAATGATATCCATTTTGTAGGGAAACATGAAAGATGTCATGGATGGAGGACAACTATGGTGGTAGCTCCAAATAGTAGGCTACCTTCCCAAGAAGCTTCAAAACACTAAATAACCTGACATAACGCGGTGCCAACTACCCATGCGTTCCCAAATAGTGGTGTCCCAATCGAACTAATACTTGTAAAAACACCTGATCACCCACTAAAACTCCAACGGACGACGATGGTCATCATACAAATTTTGGTGACTCTAAGCTACCGCTAAACGTTTCTAAATCAACCACACCATCTCAGTCATTTCCTGTACGAGGCTCAATCCAAAAAAGGACCGCTCGCCTACCTCATCCCAACACAACGGGGATTGGCACGACCGCCCATACAATGCCTCAAATGGGGACATCATGATCGAGGATTAATAACTATTATTATATGACAACCCAAAAAATGATATATTTCTTTCCCACAAACCAATGAAATCAAGCACACACGCTCACAACATATCCTTAAGAGTTTGGATGGTTGTCTTAAACTGACCAAATTTCTATAGATGATAAGCGATGCTCGATTTCAACCGGGTTTCCAAATCCTCTTGGAGTCCCTTCCAAAAGAGAGATGTAAAATGAGCATCCCAGTTTGATACTATCACTGAGGGAACTCTATGAAGCTGAACGACCTCTCAAACATAAAGGCGTCTGAGGCCCTCTACCTTCATCGACTTCCTGATGGGAATAAAGTGGGATGATTTCACCAGATTATCAATAATCACCAATATAGTATCTTTCCCACTCAGAGTACGAGGTAGTATGATAACAAAATCCATAGATATCTCATGTCACTTCTATACATGAATGAGAAGTGACTACAACAACCCGGTTCGTCTTTGATGTTCTAATTTGATCCTCTGGCAGATCAAACACTTGGAAACAAAGTCCGCCACTGCACATCTCATCCCGAGCCACCAATACCTACCTATCAAGGTATAAAACATCTTGGTCTCCCTAGGGGAAATGACCCAAATGAAATGATTCACCTCTTTCATCACTTCATTCCTTAGGATCAAAGGAACTACAAACCATTTTTGGAAGATAAGAGAACCATCAGGAGATCGAGATCAATCACCTAAGGTCTCCCCAACATTTAAAGCACTACTAATCTGCTGGCACTCGAGGTAAGATACCTACTCAGTCCTCACCCAATAAATGAGATGGGGTGTAACTTGTACAATAGCCAAACACACCTGTTCTCCATCCATGTTCATGACCAAACTCAGATGAACAAACAAGATCATCAAATCCCACTCATCCACTGATTCTCAAATTGCCTTCACTAGAATCTTCCTACTCAAATCATTATCTACCACATTTCCCTTCTCGGTCATATAAGCAATCTCGAAATAAAAATTCTAAAGATACCCCAACCAACATCTCTATCTCAAGGGTGAAAATATCCTTTAGGTTTTTATGATAAGAATACACTATAAAATTCTCCCCAAAGAGGGAGTGGCACTATGTCTTCAATGCATGCATAACAGTTTCCAATTCTAGGTTGTGGGTGAGATAATTACTCTCATGTGGGTGTAGCTGAGTGAGCCATAAGCCACCACATTGTTGTCCTACATCATCACACACCCCAAATGCACACTAGAAGCATCACAATACACAACTTAAGATCTCCCAGGCTATGGAAGAATCAAGACAGGTGCAAGCGTCAGATGAGTCTGCAACTACTCAAAAGAACTCTGATACTTATCTTCCCACTCAAACTTTACCCCTTCCCTGGTCAAATATGTCAAGGGAGAAGATATCTTGGAGAAGTATCAAAAAGAATATATATAATAACTAAAAAAACTCAGAAAAATATGAATCTCAAAAAAATTATTAGGCTGATCCAAAGACATGAATGCTTGAACTTTATCTGGATCCACTGAATCTCCAGCTTCAAAAATCACGTGAACCAAAAACTTCACTTTATGAAGCCAAAACTGGCACTTAGACAACTTGACATATAAAAGAAACTCTCTCAAAACACCCAAAACAACCTTCAGATGGTTATAATTATACTCATGTGTCTTATAATACACCAAGATTTAGTTTAAAAATACAACCGTGAAGGAGTTAAAAAAGAGATGAAAAATCCGGTTCATAAGTGTCATGAAAACATCCAGATCATTGGTAAGACTAAATGACATAAAAAAATACTAAAAGTGTCCATACCAGCTTTAGAAAGAGGTCTTTGGAACATCCTCTTTCTGAAACCTCAACTGGTGGTACCTTGATCTCAGATTGATTTTGGAAAACCAACAGGCCCCTCTAAGATGGTCAAAAAGGTCATAAATTATGGGAAAAAGTATTTATTCTTTACTGTCACTTGATTGATATTATGATAATATATGAAAATTTAGAGGCTATCATCCAACTTATTTGAAAATAGCATTGGTGAATCCCATGGTGACATGCTTGGATGGATAAAACCCTTACCCTCAAAATCCTATATCTGATCTTTCAACTCCTTCAACTCGACTGGAGCCATCCGATAAAACGACAAGGAAATCAGACTCATCTTGGGAAGTAGATCGATGGTAAACTCAACCTCTCACTGGGGATGAAATTACAAAAAATACTATGGAAACACATATGGGTACCTTTCTAGAACCACTAGAAGTTCACCTACCGAACCCTGCTCAACACCCTCAAGAAACAACCTGGAAAACTGGCATGAGATCAACCCCAAATCTAAATCAACCAGTATTGACCTCCATGAATGTGGATTCCACTCACCCTAAAAGATTTGAGTTCTCCCATCAGGAGTAAGGAACTGGATCCTATGATGATAACAGTTGATCAGTTCCTTGAAGCTGATCAACCAATCCATGCGGATAATGAGGTCAAAAATGTCCAGGTCCAAAACAAGGAAGTCTCAAATGAATTCCATGCCATCTACCACAACATGACACTCAGGGCACTTGAAACCTTGTTCCATATTCTTACCTAACAAGGTTATAAAATCCATAACATACAATATCAACTTATATCGCAAACCAAAATCTTCAATAAAATTGAGTGAAATGAAAGAATGGGTTGCGCCAGTGTTAAATAAAACTGATTCCATGGAAGAATAAATAAACACCATACCTCTAATAGTGGCTAACCTAGAATTTGAGTCCTCTAGAATGACCTCCACTGTATGAAGTCACCCTGGCTTAGTCCCTCCCTGAGTCTTCTTTACCTGGAGAGAATCTATCTTACCATGAGGGTGAGATCTTCCACCCTTAGAAGCCTCTTACTGCACTTGAGATCCCTTTGAAAAGTGGATCCCGCATCGCTCCCCTATGATGCCAACTGATAGAAGCGTTGGTTATGTCTTGACTGCCCACACCGGTGGCATGTCCTTGGAGTCTCTGGGCACTTAGGCATGTTGTATCCCACCTTCTCACACTGATAACAGACAACTGGTCTATTCCCCATAGGATCCACATAAGCTGAACCTGTAAACTGCTGAACACTCTTCCCACTACCTCTCTAAGACTCATCCCACTTCCTCTTATGCCCTGAAAAACTCTGGATACCGCCCACTGAAGGAACACCACTGAGACCTATCTTTCTAGTCAAATATGCCTCTTCCATAGATGATTTTCAACCACCTCTGAATAGTTTGATAGAAAAATAAGGATAATAATATATCTAATCTATGGATTCAAACCCATATCAAAACACCGAGCCTTGAGATAATCATTCCTGAGGAGATTCAGAGATATATAAACCAACTCAATAAATTTTTCGGCATAATCCATCACCGAATGATCACCCTGATCCAAATTTAGAAACTCACAGGCCTTCACTGCTCTCAAGGTCTCTGGGTAGAATTGCCGATTAAAATCCACCTTAAAAGTGGTCTAGGTGAGATCCTTGTGCTTTCTTGAAAGTACTCTCGACTCCCACCACTTTCTACCTAACCCTTCCAGCACATACATGGAAAATATCACCTTGTAGGTCTTAGGGGTCTTCATGAACTCAATGATCCTATTGATATGATCCAACCACGACTCAATCTCATTGGTTCCCTTGTCTCCATGAAACATCGATGGATTCTACCTAAAAAACTCTTGAGCATGGACCACAGTCTCTGTCTTCTCACGACCACCCACTTGACCCAAGGTTTAGATTGTACGAATCACTGAATCCACCAAAGTCGGATCAATAGGAGGGTTCACCTGTAGGGTACTCTATGTTACACCCTCTCTATGCATGGGAAAGTTCCTTCTAGGAGGCATTATCAACAAGACACAAAACAAAAACGACATCAAGAACTAATCAACCTCAAACACACCAAAATATCGATAAAAAATCCTCAACATGGGTATCAAAAAGAAATAAACACATCACAACAACTCCAAATGAGAAAGGATCAAACACATCATCAAAACAACCCATAACTGAGCTCAAAACATAACCACAATCCTGGACCACCCATGGAAACTTGAGGTTCAGCATGAAGAAGAGCTATCCAGACACTCCCCCATTACTAACTCTTGAGTCCCGATGGTCCTAGATCCCATATACCACTGACTCCTAAATAACAAAACAACCACCTCTAACAAACCAACCTGGTTTGACCTAATATGTCACCTGAGCCGACCCACCACATAGCCTGAAGCACATTCCTGATTGTTACAGACTGGCGAAAAACACTGGGTATAACCAAAAATCGCTTGGGAACAATTTATCCATTGGTAAATTGGAATGACCCATCCATAAAAATGGTATAGCCACACATATATCATAAGATTAAAAAACACATAAATGAAGAACAACCAGAGCAACATGTCTTAAGATAAATAGATACCAAAAATCAAAATACACATCATATGCAAAATATGCCATCATAGGACATATACATGGTATCTCATAAAAAATTAAAAACCTCAAAAGAATGGGTAAAAGACCAAAAAAGGTCTACACATATGTCCCAACACGTAAAAAATATCAAAAAAAACTCCACATGAGAAAATCTCTTCAAGACCACATCTCCTTCACAAAACATTGGATGAAGGTAATCAAGAAGCGCCACCTTAGAACATGGTGCCCTTGCCTTTACTAGTGTCCTTTAAAATGAAATATGAAAACATCCAAGAGGGACCAAGTCGAGTGTGAGGCACAAAGCCCAGTAGGATACCACTGTGAATCTATTTAAGTCTTTTACCCATGAAAACCAATAAACTATTTTGAAAACATTTTCAAAACTAAATCACTTTTAAAACATACCATTTTAGATAACCTTTGAAACCCATTTGGTTTATCATTTAAAACAAAGCATGGTTTTCTAAAAACTTTTCTCAACATGGACCAGATAAATAAACATATCCATAAGGTATAACATGATCAATATAACAAATAATCATAACCAAGGGTGAGCATAATGACAATATCACATAACCATATAAAAGGAAATGAAAAAATAGGTATAATAAATATCATCACAACAAAATGGAACTAATCAAATGCATAAAGTATATAAACCAATATAACATGAGTAATGTGCACATAGGGATCTAACAATTAGGTCTAATGTGAGTGAGTAAACAAGTATGCTAGCTAGTTAAGCAATGGAAGCTCTCACGGTCTTCCTTGATCCCAACGTGAAAGCTTATGCATTTTTTCTACCTAAAGGCTCTCCAATCCTTTGGTAACCAAATTGGAGGCTCGCACGGTCCTCCCTCCGATGGCTCACATGACCACTCAGATAAACCATAGTGGAAGCTCACATTATCTTCCATTTGAAGGTTCATAAGTTCCCTCGAACAAACCCCTCACTCAGACCCTAGTTAACCCATGAGCTACTCCATGCCAACACATTCACAACCAAGTGCCCATCTCAAACAAGTTATAACATAACCGATTTCATAAACAACATTCCCCATTTATCAAAACACCTTTCCAAAGTTAAAACCATTTTATAAATCCATTTAGAATCATAAAATCTCATTGAGCCATTTTATTAAACACTTGGTGGGCATACAAGCCACACCCATTTGGAAAACCCCATTTAACCACCAAAATTACCATGACAATCCATGAAATACATCAAATATGGAATAAGAACCCAGAAAAAATCATTTAAATGGAAATTCAAACAAAAAAAATCTAAAGATGAGTAGAAATTTAAAGGTATTACATGAAAAATTCCCTTAAATAGAGACACTTACCTCAGATTTGGTCTAAATCTCATTTCCCTTGATGATAGAAACCCTGAGGAGGAATAATAAGGGATTAAAAACCTAATCCACAAGAAAGAAAACCAAAACCCCCATTACACTCCCTAAATTCATCCAATAACACCCCTAGGATTTCACCCTTCCACAAAATGGAAGAACAAGGATTGATAAAGGGAAAGGAAGAATAAACCTTGAATAAATCAACTTACCTCTAGCCAAAATACCAAGATTTCCATGAGAGAATCACCTAGGGGAGAGGCTGCACGCATAGGGGAAGGAAAATGAGCCCCCAAACATTAAGAAAACTATAGAGGAAAAAGAGTAAGAACACAATTTTTAAGTAACCTGGAAATACTACAATTTTTGGTCACACAATTAGGAAAACCTTGTGCCAATCGTGTGAGTGACACTATACACCTAAAATAAGACGCTTGGTTACCCTTGGGTGTCGCATGGTTTGAAAAACTGTGCTCAATATTATGGAAAATAGTGGGAGCAACGAAGAAAAAGATGATCCACAGAAGAGTAAAATGAAAAAAAATAAAAGAAATATAAGAAGATATTGGGACACAAAAATTTATGTGGTTTGGGAAATGATCCTTATGTCCACAGAGAGGAAGAATTTCACTAGTTTTAGGAGCACAAAATATAGGGAGATCTCAATGTTTCATATGAAGAAACCCTAGCCTGAAATGTTCTAATAAATATGATAATTTATTGTGCCACCAATCGCCCAGAAAGCCTACACCTCTATAGTGAATGGTGGCTGGAAGTCCACACCGCTACAGTGACACAACCATCCAAGTCCAAGATACTACAGTTCCGATGGTTGGAAGTCCATAAAGCTATAATACCTTTGTATCTAAAGTCTGCACTACTACAATGTCATGTTAGTATTGTCCGATCAAATCTACTAAAGTCATTCAAAGTTTCTATAGTGCACCAAAATTTGGTCCAGGGACCTTCGACCCTCAGACCCCTAGAGCAGGGGCACGTTACCCCTTGCAACTCCCAACGAGCTCATCATAGAGCTCGAACCATAGAGTTGTGTCCTAGTGTTCAGTATGGGCCGTAAGAATTTGTCCCAACATCATCCAATGAGGATCAGGTTACACCAATCCAACACTCAAACCATGAAAAATTACACTGTCAAAAACTACAACCCCACTCGCACGGTTACCGCATGGTTAGACAAACCATGCTCTAACCATGCACCCTGGTCCATTTTCCCAAAAACTCCCAATTTTGACCCCTAACACACTAAAACTCCAAGAACACACTCAAGTGTAAATAAAACTCAAAATAAGACATACCAGTGACTCGAAGGGTGTCACAAACTCTCCACAATGACACTTTCTTTCCCAAGAAAGTCCCCATGATTCACTGGAAAGAAACAGGTGAGACCATTGCTCCCTCACCAAATATTATCACTCCCATGTCTCATGGCTATATTATCCACATTACCAGAGCACATGGAATGGAAGGATCGACATTCCATGTAGAACCTTATTCTAAACATCCACAATGTGAACGAGCTGTTCCACAACGATGGCATCAGACTTTATCTCCAAATATTCCCACTCCAACACATGTGATGGGTTTGGATGGTATCTCTTTAGCTAAGAAACATGAAATATGTCATGGATTAAATTTGTATGTGGTGGAAGCTCCAACCTATAGGCTACCTTCCTAAGACACTTCACAACACGAAATATCCTGACATAACATGATGCCAACTTCCCAAGCTTTCCCAAATGGAGGTGCCCTAGCCGAACTTATACCCAAAAAAACACCTGATCTCCCACCTGATGCTCCAATGGATGGAAATTATGGTCAATATATGACTTATGGTGACTTTGAGTTGACATTAATCATTTTAAATTAGCTTCACTATATCGGTCATCTCCTGGATGAGGCTTGGTCCAACCAAGGAATGCTCACCTACCTCAACCCAGCACAATAGGTATTGGCATGACCACCCATACAATGCCTCAAACAGGGCCATCCTGATTGAGGTATGATAATAAATATTATGAGAATACTCATCCAATGATAGTTGAATTTTCCACGAACCACCAAAATCATGCATACACACCCACAACATATCATCAATAGTTTGGATGGTCCTCTCAGATTGGCCACCCATCTATGGATGATACACGGTGCTCAATTTAAACTGGGTTTCCAAAGACTCCTAGAGTCCCTTGAAAAAGAGATATGTAAAACAGGCATCCCAGTCTGAAAATATCACTGAGGGAACTCCATGAAGCGGAATTACCTCTCGAACATATAGGTATCTGAGGTCCTCTACCTTACTCAACTCCCTGATGGGAATAAAGTGGGATTATTTTTTTCTGACAATCAAAAATCACCCATATAGAATATTTAATTCTCAGAGTATGAGGAAGTTCAATCACAAAATCCATATAGATCTTGTCCCACTTCCACACAGGAATGAGAAGAAACTAAAACAACCCTATTGGTCTCTGATGTTCCACCACTATACATCTCATCTTGGGCTACTAATACCTGCCTCTCAAGGTATAAAACATCTTGTCCACCCTAGGGTAAATGACCCAACTGGAGTGATGCACCTCTTGCATCACCTCCTACCTCAGGCTCAAAGGAACTACCAACCATTTTCTAAAGAGAAGATAACCATCGAGATTCTGAGACCAATCATCTGAGGTCTCCCCACCATTTATGGAACAATTAATCTACTAGAACTTGGGGTCAGATACCTACTCAATCCTCACCCAATTGATGAGAGAGGGTTTAACCTGCACACTATCCAAGAACACTTGTTCTTCATCCTCAGGCATGACCAAACTCATATCAGAAAACAAGGTCATCAAACCCCACTCATCCATAGATTCTTGAACTACTTGCACTGGAAGTTTCCTACTCAAAGCATTGGAGACCACATTTACCTTATTGGGTGTATAAGCAATCTTGAAATCAAAAGTATGAAGATACTCCACCCAACATATCTATATCAAGTTCAGATATATCTAGGTGGAAATATACTTCAAGTTCTTATGATCCGAATACATTGTAAAATTATCCTCAAATAGGTAGTGACACCACGTCTTCAATGCATGTGTAACAGATTCCAATTCCAGGTCATGGGTGGGAAAATTTTTCTCATGTGGGTGTAGCTGCCACAAGACATAGGCTACCACATGGTCTTACTGCATTATCATACACCCCAAAACCACACTAGAAGCATCATAATAAAAAACATAAGCTCTCCTATTATCTAGAAGAATCAAGAAAGGTGAAAATGTCAGACAGTTTTGCAACGACCCAAAAGCACTCTAGCACTTATCATCCCACTCAAACTTCACCCCTTTTTGGTCAAATCCATCAAGGGAGAAGCTAGCTTAAATATGTCCTAAATGAAACGTCTATAATACTCCACTAATCATAGAAAAATATTAATCTAAAACACATTCTTGGGATTCTCCCAAGACATTAATGCTCGAACTTTCTCTGGATTCATTGAAACTTCAGCCTTAGAAATCATGTGGCCCAAAAACTTCACTTCATGAAGCCAAACTTGGTACTTGAAAAATTTGGAATATAGATGATTCTCTCTCAAAACACCCAAAATAACCTCCATATTTCCATCATGATCCTTTTATTTCTTGGAATACACCAAGATTTCATCTACAAACACGACCCTGAAGGAGTCTAAAAAGCAATGGAGGATTTGGTTCATAAGTTCCATGAAAATAGTTGGATCATTAATAAGATCAAATGACATAACCAAATACTCAAAGTTTCCATACCAACTTTAGAAAGTGGTCTTTGGAACATCCTCTTCCTAGACCAGCAACTGGTGGTACCTCTATCTCAGATAGATTTTGGAAAACCAACGACATCCTCTGAGCTGGTAAAAAAGGTCATCAATTCTAGGCAACAAGTATTTATTATTTACTATCAATTGACTGAGCTTATGATAATATATGAATATTTAGACTTTACCATCCACATTCTTTGAAAATAGTAGTGGTGAAGACCATAGCGACATGCTTGGATGGATAAAAACATTTCCCTTAAGATACTCTAGCTGAACTTTCAGCTCCTTTAACTTGGATGGAGACATCCGATAAGATGACAAGGAAATCAATATCATCCTGAGAAGTATAATGATGGTAAAATCAACCTCTCACTGGGGAAGAAATCCTGAAAAATCCTCTAGAAACACATCCGGGTACCTGTCTACGACCACTGTAAGTTCTCCTACTAAACCCTACTCAACAACTTCAAGAAAAAACTTAGAAAAATGGCACAAGATGAACCCCAACTCTAAAGTAACTGGTCCATACCTCCCTGAATGTGGATCCCACTCACCCTGAAAGATGTGAGTGCTCCCATCCATAGTAAGGAACTGGACCCTATGACGATAACAGTCGACCGATGCCTTGAAGATGATCAATCAATCCATGTTGATAATGAGGTCGAAAACAACTAGTTCCAAAACAAGGAATTCCAAAAAGACTTCCACACTAGCTACCACAATACGATACTCAAGGAACTTGAAACCTTACTCCATATTCCTACCTAACATGGTTAGAAAATCTATAAAATACAACATCAAATCATATTTTAAACACAAAGCACCAATAAAATTAAGTGAAATGAAATAATGAGATTCACCAATTTCAAATAAAACCGATGCCATGTAAGAATCAAAAAACACCATATCTATAACGGTGGTGTCTTGGAATATGAGTCCTCCAATATGATCTCCGCTGCATTAAGTCACCCCGGCTTAGGCCCATCCCAAGTCTTCTTTACTTGGTGAGAATATCCCTTACCATGAGGGAACGATCCACCACCCTTAGAATCCTCTGACTTCACCTGAGATCCCTTCAAAAAGGTGGATTGCACACTGCTCCCCAACGAAGCCAACTGACGGAAGCATTGGATATTCCCTGACTACCCACACTGATGGAACATCCTTAGAGTCTTTGGGCACTTTGGCTCGGTGTGTTCTACCTTCCTGCACTGATAACAAACAATTGGTCTATGCCCCGTAGGATCCACATAAGCTGAACCTGTAGACTGCTAGACACTCTTTACACTGCCTCTTTGAGACTCACCTTGCTTCCACTTCTACCTTGAAGAATAACTCTAGATACCTCCCACCGAAGGAACACCTATAAGACCTGTATTTCCAATAAAAATTTTCTTTGCCATAGCTACCTAGACAACCATCTTTGGATGGGTCAATAGAAAAAGAACTATGAACATATATCAGATCTTTGGATTCAAACCCATCTCATAATTATAAGACTTGAGATACTCATTCATGAGGAGATCTAGATATACATGAAACAACTCATTAAATCTGGTGGCATACCCCATCACAATACGATCACCCTGCTGAAACTTCAAAAACTCATGGGACTTTTCCATTCTCAAGGAATTAAAGTAGAACTACCAATTAAAATCCACCTTAAATGTTCTCTATGTGAGATCTATAGGCTTTCCCAAAAACACCATAGACTCCCACCACTTCCTATTTGTCCCTTGAAACACATATGTGGAAAAGACCACCTTAGAGGTCTTAGGGGTCTTCAAGAACTCAAAGATCATCTCGATATAATCCAACCACTCCTCCAGATCATTTGGTCCCTTGTCACCACATAAAACTATTGTAGAAATGTCGGGAGTCATAGCGAAAGTGGTTTACAAATGAAGAAAAAGAAGAAACAAAAAAAGAGGAAGATGAAAAAAAAATTATTTATGTGGTTCGGGAAATGATCCCTACATCCATAGAGAAGAAAAACAATTCACTATAATTGGTAGTAGAATTACAGGGAGGTTTTCATAGTTTCTCTTACAGATATAAATCCTACCTCGAATGAGCTAATAAATAAGACAAAGCACTATGCCACCAACCACACAGTAAGTCTACTGTGCTATAGTGATCGGTGGATGGAATTCCACACTACTATAATGTTGTGGCCACCCAAGTTGAATCTGCTACAATGTCAGTGGAAATAAGTCTGTGGAGATAGAGTGACCTTTTTCATGATGCTATAGTTAGTCTGCATTGCTATAGTGCCCTATCAGTGTTGCTGATTAGCTCTGCTACAGTTAGTCAGACATGCTACAATTCCCCAAAATTTGGGTTAGGGCCCTTCATCCCCTGGGCCCCTGAAGTAGAGACACATTGTCCCCTGTAACCCCTAATGACCTCACTATGGAGCTCGACCTGTGAGAGTTTTGGTCAGGTGTGTAGTATTGGATGATAACATTCATCTCAACATTATCCAAATGGGACATGCTACACCAATCCAACAAACATCGGTGGATTATACCTCAAAAAATCTTGACCATGGTCCACAAATTGTGTCTTCTCATGAAAACCCCCTTGACCTAATGTTTAGATTGTATGAATCATTGAATCCAACAAATCTAGATCAATAGGTGTGTTTACCTGTGGGGTACTCTCTACTACACCCTCTCGATGCCTGGATGAAGTCCTTCTGGGAGGCATTATCTATAAGACACAAAACACAAATTACATCAAGCACTACTCAACCTCAAACACATAAAAAGAGCTAAAATAAATCCTCAAAATGGGTATCAACAATAAATACACACATCACAACAACTCCAAATGAGAAAGGATAAAAAACATCATCAAAACAACCCATAACCAATCTCAAAATATAACCAAAATCTTGGACCACCCATGGAAACTCAAGGTTCGACATGAAGAAGAGTTGGTAAGGTACTCCACTGTTCCTATTTATCGAGTCCCAAAGGTCCTAGATATCATTTAACATTGACTCCCACATAAAAAAACAAACTCATATGATACCATTTTTGTAATGAACCTACCCGGGTCGACCCAATTTGTCACTCGAGACATCCCGCCACACGACCTGAAGTGTGTTCCCGATCACCACGGTTGGAGATAAGAACTGGGCATAACAAAAAATTTCTTAGGAAGAGTTTCACCACTGGTAAACTAGCATGAACTATCCATAAAAATGGGATGGTCACACCTATATCATCATAGTAAACAAAACATAAATGAATAACACCTAGATCAACCCAGATTAAGATAAACAGATACTATAAATCAAAATGTACATCATATACAAAATATGCCATCATAGGACATATACATAGTATCTCATAACAAATCCCAAACCTCAAAATAATGGGTACAATACTAGAAAAGGCCTACACATACATCCCAACATGTACAAAATACCAAAAAATGACTCCACATGAGTCAATCCCTATGAGACCACCTCTCCTCTAAAAAACACTGGATGACAGTGATTAAGAATATCCACCCTAGAACATGGTTCCCTTGTATTTACCAGGGTCCTACAAAGTGAAATCTACAAATTCCCAAGAGGGCACAAGTAGAGTGTAAGGCACAAAGCCCAGTAGGATTCCATCATGAATCTATTTAAGGATTTTAACCATTCAAACTAATAAACTAGTTTGAAAACATTTTCAAAACTAAATAAGTTTTAAAACATGCCATTTTCAGATAAACTTTGAAATCCCATTGGGATATCATTTAAAACAAAGCATGGTTTTCCAAAAACTTTTCTCAACATGGAAAAAATAAATAAACATATCCACAAGGCATAACATGCTCAATATAACAAACAAGCATAACCAGGGGTGAGTATAATGACAATATCACATAACCATATAAAATGAAATGGAAAAATGGGAATAATACATCTCATCACAACAAAATGAGACTAATCAAATGCATAATGCATATAAACCAATCATACATGAGTAATGTGCACCTAGGGCTTTAACCATCAGACCTAAAGTAAGCGAGTAAACAAGTATGCTAGCTAGTTAAGAAAATGGAAGCTATCATGATATTCCTAGGGCCCAACATGGAAGCTCACACTATCTTCCTACCAAAAGGCTCTCACGGTCCCTTGGTAACTAAATTAGAGGCTCGCATGATCCTCCCTCCAATGGCTCACATGGACACTCGGATAAACCATATTGGAATCTCGCATGATCTTCCCTCCAAAGGCCCACATGGTCCCTCAAACAAACCCCTCGCTCAAACCCTAGCTAACCCATGTGCTACTCCATGCCAACACATTCAAAAATAAGTTCCTATATCAAACAAGCTATAACATAAGACATTTCACAAACAACATGGCCTATTTATCAAAACACTTTTTCCAAGGTAAATCCATTTCTAAAACCATTTTATAAATCCATTTAGAATCACAAAACCTAATTGAGCCATTTTATCAAACACTTGGTGGGCATACAAGCCACACCCATTTGGAAAACCACCTTTAAACACCAAAATTTCCAATATAACCCACAAAACACATCAAAAAATGGAATACACACCAAGAATAAATCATTTAAATGGAAATTCAGACAAAAAAACTTAAGGCAATTAGAAATTTAAAGGTATATCATGGAAAACACCCTTAAATAGAGACACCTACCTCAAATTCAGTCTAAAAGCTCGTCACCATTGACGATGAACACCATGAGGAGGAAGAACAAGGCCTCACACAACTAAGTCATAAGAAAGAAAACCAAAACCTCTATGAAACACCCTAGATTCAGAAAAAACCACATGTAGGGTTTCACACTTCCACAAAAATGGAAGAAAAAGACATAAGAAAGGGAAAAGAAGAAGAAAACTTGAAGAAATAAACTTACTTCAAGTGAAAACACTAATATTTCCAATAGATAATCACCACTAAGAAGGGGGAATATCTCCGCAACCAAAGGAGAGAGGCTTCATGTGTAGGAGAATAAAAATGAGCCCCAAAACCTTAAGAAATCGATGGGGGGGAAAGAATAAACATAAACAATTTTTAAGTGACATGGATAGGCCGCACAGTTTGGACATACGGTTAGGAAAACCATGCGTCAACTGTGTGGGTTCCACTTTCCACCCAAAATAAGCCACACAGTTACCCCTAAGTGTCACATGGTTTGAAAAACCGTGCTCAAACCTTGAAAAATCCCATTGTAAAAAATGTTAACCCTACTTTCACAGTTAACCACATGGGTAGAAAAATCATGCACCTTGGTTTGTCTTTCCAAAAATTCACGATTTTGAACCCCGATACTCAGGAACTCCATGAATGCACTCAATAGTAAATAAAGCTCAAAACAAGACATATGAGTGATGCAACATGTGTCACAGGTTGGCTCTACCACAAAAACTAGCTTGTGGGGAGAGTGTAGTGAATACCCTCAGGTGTAGCAGCTCGAACTTTCCAGCATATTACATTGTGGGAAATCTGGTGGTGGAGGTGTTTGGGGGAGTCCTGAGGTGTTTGGACAAGGAAGGGAGGGGATGGAGTTGGAAAATCCAGTTGACAAGGGTCCTGCGACGTAGAGCTAGAGGCCGCATCGTGGAGTGAGAGTGGTTGTGGTGTAGGGTGTCTGACTACAGCGTGATGGTTTTTTGTGGTTCTTCCAAACCCGACACCACTACAGAGTAGTTCCCTAACTGTAGTGTGGAGTCTCATGGATTGGTTTTTAGTGCCACTACCAATTTCTCCCTGACTATGACGTGGAGTTGAGGCTGCGACACAACCTTCCTTTTGTTTAAATAGTTAGTGCCCTAAACCCAACTATGCGGTACTTTTGATTACCATATCGTGTATACAATTATATATATGTGATGCACTCTTACCATTCTAGTGTATACATTTCTACGTTCACTATTAAATGGTAATGTCCATATATTAAGTGTCATATAAAAAGTTTATAAGAAATCTTAGGATATAATGAGAACCTTGAGATACTATGACATCAATATTAAACAAATTTCCTATGGTCTAGATACATATTACTAACTAGATATAGTAGATGTCTAACTATCAGGTGTTGGGGGCTCATAAGAATTGATACTTCTTCTCATAAAGTTCTCACATGATGATCTATAATATTGAGATCATGAGCACAAACCCATCAATAGGAACACCACATGTTTTGGGTGTCATTGGTTATTCCTATCTACAAATATGTGTATTGGTCTCCTAACTTTAGATTATAACTAGTGTGTTCCATTTTATTGTGTACTTTGATACAAGGAAAAAACCATGATAATGAAATTGTGGCGAGGTAGCTTGTGTTGGGCGCGTCATTGGTGGTATGACATTGTTTCAATGGTTAAAAAAGGATTTGTCGCTTCTAGGTTGAGGAAGTCATCTATCTCGGGCCTTGTTGATCAGGATGGTAGTACCTTCATAAGACCTTGGCCAAGAAAGTCAAGGGTAAATCTATCCATTTAGATCAAGAAATAATAAAGAATTAAAAGGGAGATGACACAAGTGTGTTTCTTGCTTTATGAGATATGAAAGACAAAGAGATTATAGTACATAGTGCGTGTTCATATGTTGGTAGTCATTGATATAACTATCCTTATCTATTTAGGTGCCTTGATGAGTTTATATAATCTTCTCTTGGTCTGTGAATTTTATTCATTGCTTTTGAGATAAATTCCTATAGGGTCACACATAATAGCGTATTCAAGAATCCACTATATTCAGCTGAATAGGTATATTGGACATGGTGGGCCTCACCACGGGGTTATAGTGTTGTCTAAGTTTTCGATCACCAATAAATAAATAAATTCATTATTATTCAAGTAAAGAATAATTGAGTTGAATTTATTTATTAAAATTATTTACAAGTTAAGTAAATATGAGAATAATACTAATCGAATGAATATTATTTTAATATTCAAGGTTTATTTAATATTAAGCTGGAATTTTCGATTCGAGTTAAATGACTCGGGTTTATCACGTAATATATTATATATTTATTATAGGCATGTGATAAAATAATAAATAATATTGATGCAGTTTAGTTCGTCATAATCATTTATTTAGTGGATGTTAAATAAATGGGGTTCAGGGAACACATCTGAGTATTTTAATCATCCACTATAAATAAGCAGAGAGAGTCTCAAGCTAATGAATATTCATGGAAAATTATCCAGAGATTATCTCTCCTCCTGTTTCCTAGAGAGAGAATCTCTTGATCCAGGTGTTTAGATCGAGTTCTCCCTCATGCATCAAAGGCAATTTGATGTGGTGATCGTCGGGACATCGAAGGTGTCGTCGGATCTCTGCGCTAGCACCCAGAATTCAACGATTGACGCTCCAATGGAATTTTAAAGTGTGTGTGGATGATCTAGAGGGATCCTAGTATGGATCCTTCAAAAAACAATCATTGGTGATGTGTTACAGTCAATCACAACTTAAGATCCGACCATGCATGTATTTAGTTTTAATTTATGCACTCTTTTAATTTACGTATGATCCTTGGAATGTATCGGGGATTGGATTGTTAGTGATGACAAGTTTTTTCATCCTGATGATGAAAATTTTAAAATTACTAGCCCACCAGCTTCCGATGAGTGCCCTAGTGCCTACAATTGGTATAAGATTGATCACATAAATTTTCTGAGCTAAGAAAAGTTAAATTAATTTAAATTTAAGTAGAAGATTTTATTTTGGTTTCAAATGAAACAAACCACGCAACAATCTGATTTTAAATGGTCAAGTTATGGTCATCCAAATTTTTTAATACTAATTATTTTGAAGTTACCAGGTACTAAAATTTCAATGATTATTTCCGATAAAGATCTGACCATGATTTGTCTGGTTTTCATTCACCAAAATCAATATTGGTTTTGTGAACATTATAATTATTATGTTATTATAATAATATAATAATAATAATAAATTATTATTTTATTATAATAATTTTATTATTATTATAATAAGCCTATGTTAGTAGCCTTTGGAAGATGGGGAGGTGTGTTTTCTCCTTCACTTGCATGGATTTCTCCACTACAAACAAGAGAAAAATTGGGGTGGGGGGCAACCTGACTATTAGAGTCAACAAAATAGAAAAAAGAAAGAAAGACCCAAATGGGTCTTCCTCTTCTCGAGGGTGGCCCCTCCTTATCACCACTCGTCCGCCTCCACCCCTACCAGCTTCCGGTGAGGTCGGCTCTAGCCAACCGCAACAGCCCACCGCCGTGGCTACTCAGCTTGCCTACCTCCTGCTTGAAGAGCCCCATCAGTCTTCCTCCCCTGATCTGGCCACCTCCGCCTCAGATGGGTCGCTGCCACCTCCCCTTGTTCGTTAGAATCTGTTTCTCTCCTCCGCATAAGACTCGGAGTCGACCTCTTTCTAGTGCGGCCTTCTCGGCGCCGCATACCGCTCCCACCTCGATGCTGACTGGTCCAACGAGTCACCACCATTTGTGGGTGAGTCCCGTCGTAGCATCACCCTTGTGCTGCTACCATCCACCTAGTGCTGGTGTCGTACATGCCAATCCAAAAATCTAGCTGCCTCAGACCTCCCACGGTCTCTCCTATAGGTTTTTCTCGAGCTAGATGTTACTCCTTAATTAATTTAATTTAATTAAAACCCTCATACTTATTTATTCTAATTTTAATTTTTATCACGCTTTTAATTTTACCCGCTTACTGGTCTTGAGCACCAACCTTTGTTTTTCTGATTATAATTATTAATTAATTATTTAACTGCTTGTGATGTTTGTAATTAATTAAATGGTAGTCTAGACAA
Organism: Viscum album; assembly: GCA_963277665.1. Taxonomy (NCBI): domain Eukaryota; kingdom Viridiplantae; phylum Streptophyta; class Magnoliopsida; order Santalales; family Viscaceae; genus Viscum; species Viscum album. The sequence goes on along the minus strand of OY728141.1, from coordinate 1,525,026,949 downwards.
TGTCTTTATTTTTGGTCAATTTGTATAAAGGCCTGTGTGTCCATTCTAATTGATGTACATTACACCCCTAGTTCCACTCGCATGCGCACGAGTATACTTGTATATTGATGAATATGATGTATAACGCGGAACCTACCAAGACATGGCGGTATTCCAGACGTTATGTGGATACCACAAATATGAGGTGGTACTTCAAACGTGGTGTGGACCCATCCATGATAAGGATGTTGTAGAACGCAGACAACGCCAAGATGAGGTGTTACTCCATACGAACTGCAGACAAACTGGACGAGAGCAAGCTACATTACGAGTCAACCGATTACTCAGGTATAATTCCTCTAGGTCATTTTAGAATCTCAAGACCAGTCATGTGGTTTTTTTCCTTTAAACATTTATTTATTATTTTATTCATTTTATAACAGTGGGAAAATACATAAAATAATAAATAATAAAATGCATAAAGAAGCAACATATGTTTTTCTATTAATGTTCAGTTGTGAGTGCGACAACATAGATGAAGAAGATTAATAAAAATGGATTACATTCAGCAAGAGAAAAACATAAAAAACCTCAAAGAAATATTAAGTTGTTAATCACCTTCCATCATTAAAATTTGAACAAAACTGGGTGTTTGGGGTGATCTTCATGCCATAGCTGAGGGTGCCTCTTACTACCGGAGAGTTCTTATGAGAGTGGTGGGTTGACTTAACTTAAGCAGTGGTAAGGATTATCCATAACTAACTTTATATCATTTTAGAGGAAATCATTTAGGGAATCAAGGTTATGATTTTGAGAAGCTGAGACATCACTCAATAGATCAAGGAGCCACAAGTTAAAGAGATTGGCCAGTCAAAATCCTACCTTGAACTCTCTGAGTAGTGGCATAACCATAAATTGTAGACTATGAGGAGATGTTCAAGGATTATTTCCACTAGAATACTCAATAAACTGAGTATTTAGATTCTAATATAGAGGGTTCCTAGAATTTGATAAAATAGTGGGAGACATTTAATGATTTAATTAATTAATCAATAATTTCTAATTTAGTAATCAATATAAAAGTACTAATCTACTAGAATTTAATTTTTGTTGAAAATGGAAAGAAATACCATAAGAAATACTGTGATAATAATTAGAGAAAGTCAATTTCTTAACCAGCTTGAATTTCCAAGTGTAGTACATGCACTTGCGCACAAAACTACGGTACATGAAATTCAAGGTGTTGGTGTCCCTATATCTATTAAGCCACCACAGGAAGTGAGGGAAAAAAATTTCTTACAGGAGACACATGTATAAAGAATATTATGGTTATGACATAATGAAATCACCAACATTAGATGTTTGTTGCGGTTACAACATCGGGACATAAAGGATTACACATGTAGTCTCATCTTCGAGAAGTTTATAAGGAGAAAGCGAAGCAATATTTGAATGGGTGATCAATTACACTAGCTTTGTGTAAATATTGAAAGGAAGATCATGATATTTCAATACATCTGACTCTTTTACCCAATTAACCTAGTTTCTTTTAAGGTTACATAACAAATGGGATGGAGTAAACGCTTCATTACCTATTTAGGTAAAGTTCATCAAGTAAATAAGATTATAAAAGATAGATTAATCTTTAATTCTTATGGTGAATAAGTTAAAAGGAAAGGAGAAAAGGCCAATGGCTATAGTAATGAAAAAGTAATATTACTAATTTCATTTAATGAAGAGTTTGGTCATTTAACAAGAGGTTATTTTCATCACATAACTTGAAATAAATTTATGGAAGTTTTAAAACCACATGAAATGAACAGAATAAGAAAGTAACTGCCTTTTCTTCAGTGAATATTCATCAATTAAATGTAATGTTTCTATCATATTTCTTGGGTATTAAATATAATATACCTTTCACATATATTTATTTGAATATAGTGACCAAGTAAGTATATAAACATTATGAGAAGTCAGGTGTATTCTCTAAGCGGCTGAGAAAGGGTGATTCCTACATCAGTGGTGAGAAACACATAACTTCTAATTTCCAAGATTTATTTTATTTGAACAAGTTATTGAGTATAAACAAAAAATTCATCCATATTTCCATTGTACATAATGATACATTATACCAAGTTCAGAAATTAATGTTTTTTGTGGTGTCTCATACTTAATAAACAGTTCAGTGGTACTTGAATCGTAGAAAATATATGATGAATATAAAATGTAAGACTTTTACCCAGTTGTGGAAAGATAATTCTTTGTCAATAAAAAATAAAAGTGGACATAAATTATATAAACAGTTTGGTATTTAGGATCAGTAAATCTAAACACCTTTGGTATTATCGATGTATTTAGTTTGGACAAAGAAACCGTTAGAAATAAAGGCATGCTACAAAGCTTTCATAATTAGCTTAGCAAGAGAGCATGAAATATTCTAATGGTAAGATAGTGGTAAATATAATTCACAAGGTTCCTTTAATACTTTATGTAATGGTAAAGTAAAGTATGATATATTCATGGTCAATAGATATGAGTTACTTCTGTCCAACTTGGTGAAGAATATTTTGACCAAGCATTCATCGATCATGTTAATGTAGCGTGGAGTAATTCCTAAACACACATTAACTTATCTACATCATGACATTAATTTTAATGAGGAGGATCAATTATGAAGTCTTACATGTTAACATTGATCAAAAAATTTAGCGTAGAGTAATTATTAAATGCATATTTTATACATTATAGTAATGATGTATGTAGTATCAATGTTACAACTTGCATAAACTGCCATTATATTTCAAAATAGGCTTTGAAAATAATGGTGATATATCATAAAAATATGCCAACTATAATGAAAAATGGATATCATATGAGTCATAATATGATGGAAATCCATTATTTCATAAGACATGTTTGGATGAACAAAGTTTGTTAGGATATAAAAAAACTTGCATCAAGATAAACACATTGTACATCTAAATAATTATCCTAATAGTTTCTTATGATATTACATAAATCCCTAGGATAGAAAAATGATAGTCAAGTAATAGGATAAATTTCTATAAAAGGGTGCACATCTATATTAGAGATAATGGCTGTGAGATTGAATTGGGTCTAGTCAATATCGTAAATGCACAAGTAGATGGAATAGGAACAATTTCTAAAAGGGTATGTAGAACAAGAATGTTCCATAGACACATACTACATAGGAAGTCTAAAACCATAGTGATGGTTTTATATTCACCATGGTCAGTGATACATTATTTAGTGAGAATAATAAATCCTACAAGTAAATAGTATATGTAAATTAGCTAAGACTGATAAGGTCATTCAAAATTCAATAATAGATTCCATGTATCAAAGTGAAAAGGGGATTATTACATTTAATATTATGATGGGTATTAAAGTGAAATGATACATGGATGGTTCAAGTGTAGTACCAATATGGATCAATTGGTAATAAAAAGTAGGTATGTCTAAATACATTAGAATTTTACTTGTCATAGATTCGTTCTATGATCATTTTATTGAGCATTGGATGTCATGACCACCAATCATGGAAGGTGTCTATAAGATGCAACCATAAAGGGATGGTCACACCACAAAATTATAATAAAAGTTGAAAGTTATAGAAATCTAGTTTAAAATTGAAGTAAGCAATGAGATCATAGAATATTCATTAAGAATTAATCTTTTCCATGTGTATACCATAGGTTAGTGTGAGCCCCATTATTTTCCAAGAAAATTTGATCGACAACATATGGAAAATAAATTTTGGTCTTACAGTGAGTTAAGACAAGGATGAAAGAAATACTCCAATTATTGACTTAAAGTAGCAACATAAGTTATAAGGAACAAGATATACTGAGGTAGATCTAATAGTTTATTAGACATATTCAATCATAGATATAGTTTACATGGTATTGAAAAATAAAATTTGGAACAATTCAAGAGAATAATTGTTGCCACTATCACATGGAAAAATCTCTCCAAGTTGACATGCAATGACATAAGAGGAGATTAAGTGGTTAATTGAGTTCCATACGCTTCATAGATAGATCAATCACATATTCCATGATATGTAAAAGATATAATATTTCCAATATATACATTATAGCATGTAAATATCATTTATATTTAAGAATACTACAAGTAAAATAGTCAGAACTATCAGATTGTACTTGGGAAAAGTACAAAAGATATGCACTTGGTAAATGGATAAAAAGGGATACTAGTTATGGTGGGACACAATCTAGTATTCCATAGATCAATATGGTCTAATATGATAGTTATGATAAGTTAATGAGTGAGACAAGTTCATGTAAGCCAGTGGTAGCCATACCTACAAATACTGAGTATGTTTCAGCTTCTAAGGCAGTTAGGAAGTAATTATATGAAACAATTTGTCCTAGTTATTGGAATCAAACCTAGTAAGTAAAGTATTATCATAATTTATATTATGATACTATTACTGGACAATATGTAAAATTTTTATAGTGGAGAAAAGATATATACTCGGGGATACTATTTCTTGATAAGTTTTACTCAAGGAGATGAGGTTACATATAGTAGAAGTTTCATGCAATGGAAACATGACAGACCCAACATCTAAAGCTGTTACTCAATAGAAATATGGACTTTATCATGTCTGTAGCTAAAAAGTATGGTTAGAAAGTTAGCTCTAGTGCAAGTGGGAGTGTTGAAATAGTGGGTTTCCTATATCCAACTATGCAGTACTTTTGATTACCATATCGTGTATATAGTTAGATATATATGATGTACTCTTACCATTTTAGTTTATACATTTATGTGTCCACTATTAAATGGTAATGTCCATATATTAAGTGTTATATAAAAAGGTTATAGCAGATACCAGGCTATAATGAGAACCTGGAGATACTATGAAATTAATCTTAAACAAAGTTCCCATGGTCTAGATACATATTACTAACTAGACACAGTAGATGTCTTACTACTAGATGTTGGGGGATCATAATTATCTAGAATTATTATCATTAAGTTCATACTTGGTGATCTCTAATAGTGATATCATGAGGACATACCCTCCAATAAGAACACCACATGTTTTGGGTGTCGTTGGTTGTTTCTATCTACAGACATGTGTATTTGTATCCTGACTTGAGATCATTACCAGTGTGTGCCATTTGATCGCGTACTTTGATGTAAGGTAAAAACCATGATAATGAAATCATGACAAGGTAGCTTATGATGGGTGCATCATTGGTGGTATGACATTAGTTGAATGGTTAATAAAGTATTTATCACTTCTAGGTTGAGGAAGTCATATATCTCAAGCCTTGTTGATTAGGATGGTAGTACCTTCATAATACCCTATCCAAAGCAGTTGAGGGTAAATCCGTCTAGTTAGATCAAAAAATAATAAAGTAAGAAAATGGAGATGAAACAAGTGTGAATACTTCTTTATGAGATATTAAAGACAAAGATATTATAGTACATGGTGTGTGTTCATAGGTTGGTAGACATTTCTATAACTATCCTTATCTCTTTAGGGGCCTTGATGGGTTACTAGACCCTACTCTTAGTCTGTGGATTTTATTCACTTCTATTGAGATAAGGGCCTAGAGGGTCACATATAATAGCGTATTCAAGAATCCTCCCTATTCAGTTGAATAGGTATATTGGACATGGTGGGCCCCACCATGAGGTCTGAGTGTTGACCAAGTTGTCAATAACGGTGTGTGTTCATAGGTTGGTAGTCATTGATATGACTATCCTTATCTCTTTAGGGGCCTTGATGGGTTACTAGACCCCACTCTTGGTCTGTGGATTTTATTCACTACTATTGGGATAAGGGCCTAGAGGTTCACACACAATAGTGTATTCAAGAATCCTCCCTATTCAGCTGAATAAGTATATTGGACATGGTGGGCCCCACCATGAGGTCTGAGTGTTGTCCAAGTTTTCGATCATCGATAAATAAATAAATTCATTATTATTCAAGTAAATAATAATTAGTTTGAATTTATTTATTAAAAGTATTTATAAGTTAAGTAAATACAAGAATAATATTAATTGAATGAATATTATTTTAATATTCAAGGTTTGTTTAATATTAAGTGGGAATTAAAAGTTGATTTAAATGAATTGGGTTTATCACGTAATATATTATATATATATTATAGGTATGTGATGAAATAATAAATAATATTGACATAGTTTAGTTCATCATAATTATTTATTTAGTGGATGTTAAATAAATGGGGGATGGGGAACCCATCAAGGTATTTTCACCATCCACTATAAATAAGTGGAGAGAAGATGAAGCTCATGAATATTCATGGTGAATTATCCAAAGCTTCTATCTCCTCCCACTTCCAAGAGAGAGAATATATCGATCTAGGCATTCAGATCAAGTTCTTCCTCACGCATTGAATGCACGTTGATGCCGTGATCATTGGGACATTGAAGCCATCATCAAATCTCCATGATAGCACTCAAAATTCAACAATCTATGATCCAAAGAATTTTTTAAGCACGTGTGGATGATCTAGAGGGATCTCTCCATGGATCCTTCAAGCAACGATCATCAGTGATGTGTTGTAGTTGAGCGCATATTTAGATCTGATTAGGGATGATTTCAATTTTAATTTATGTGATCTTTTAATTTACTTGTGATCCTTAGACTGTACTAGGGATCAGATCATCAACGATGACAATTTCTGTCATCCCGATGATGAAAATTTTAAAATCCCCGGCCCACTGACTTTCGCTGAGCGCCTTGATACCTACACATTTTTGGTTCTCTGGTCCTACAAAATGGTGTCTTGGTTGTACCGTGGTCCTCGATCCTATTTTATAGGATCTTTGACATGGATATTGCTGTGAATTTCAGAGGCTAGCTTGACCAGTAGGGCTGCGGTGTGGCAAAAGGTGATGTGCCACAATATCTCTAATTTTTAGTGGTTCTGTGGCATGTTCCCCTTGGCTACACCATGGTGTTATATTTTTCATTCCATGTATAAATTATTAGAGCCGTTCGAACCTAGTCACTTATCCCTTATTTCTATCATTTCTTGAGAAACCCAAGTGCATCCCAAGGAGAAATTTAATCCCTTAACAAATTATTTTTGACCCCAAATTTTGGAGATCGATCATTGGTGGTTCTAGTTAGTTTCTCCCTTATCCCTTATATTTTCTTTCATTTCTCATATGGAGAATTATACTGCTGGGGAAAACCATCAATTTTGGTTTTTTATGAGAGGATGTTGTGGGGTGTTGTGTTTAGGATAATCAAGATGTTTTCCTTTATTTTGGTGTTGGCTATTGTCATCCTTTCGACCCAACCTTGCACAACATATTGTAATGCTTTGTTTGAGGTAGGATTCCTTCATTTATCACTTTTGTGTATCATACAGGATGGGTCTACTCATGTTATTCTATGGGAATACGGTTTCATACAAATTAATCAAGATGAATTAATCAGTTTAAATGAAATTGGAAGGGGTAAGAGAATGTGGAGCATGTTTTCTTGTTTTTGATATTTATTTTGATGTTGAATTGTATGGGCTGAATTCCCATTGAAAACCATGGTCATTGGGGTCCCTTCTTGCGCTAATTTGATGAATGTCGAGGAACCTTGTTTGGTTTATTTGTTTGACATAACTTTCAAATGTAATTGGTTAATTAATTATATCTAACTATTAAAATGGTACCCTCAGGATTATATGGATCATGTGAGAATTCCCCTAAATAATGAAGTGAAATTGATAAAGTTACCACATGAAAAATGTGAAAATGCTTGATATGTGTGATGTGTAATGTGTTTGTTGAAGTGTTTGGGCATTGGGGATGTGAAAGTAGTTGTGAAATGGTTGTGCAGAAGGGCTGCAGAAGTGGTTGAGATGTGGAATGTGGAGGAATGCAGTGATGTTGTGTGGGATTTTTGGTGAGAGGAATGGTGGGATGTTGTGTTGTGTTGATTATTGTGTGCTTTGTTATGTGGTGTGACTTGTGCTAGTTTCCTAGTTAGTAGGGGAATATGAAATGGTTACAATGAAAGTGGAATGACATGGGATTCTAATGAATAATGAACCCTTGAAAATTGTTGTGTGTCTAAATGTGGGTGGGTTTAAATGAATTAATGGGATGAAATAATATGAAATAAATAGGCTATTGAGTGGGATTTGGTTGGTAATGTGAAATATGTAAAATGGATTAAAATGTAATGGAAAGTGAAATGTTGTTGCAGTTTGTGTTTTGTGTGTGTGGGGTTGTGAATTTAGTGTTGTCAATGGAAGTGGATGACCTTGTGAGATGGATTGTGCCTTGGTTGTGAACCCATAGGATTTGGCTTGTGTGCCTTGAATCTCTCTCTCTCTCTCTCTATATATATATATATACATTGTATATTATTTGTGATTTTCTACACACACCTCATCTATCTCAAGCACCTAGTGTCTATAACAAAATGTTTTGAGGGTGTTTTTTCCCAACATATTGGTGGTGATGATGGATGGCTAACTGACTACCCACTCTTTACCACTCCCTTTTCCAGGAAATGTTAGTGAGAAAGTTGATTAAATAATGAGATGGTATATGGTGATGGTTGTAAATGGTAGGATACAGACATGTGGTTGATGTCCTACTTGTTCATGATACCCTACCCCCTCGTTATGAGAGGTGATGTGATGGTCCATGTGTCTTCAGGTGGGATGTGATGTAATAATGATTGATGTTAACACAATATGCTAGACCTTACGAGTGTTGGGGTAGGTAGGGCTATACTCTGACCCACATTAGTGATTACTGGTTATTTGTTGTGATACATAAGAGGTGGGAGTACTAAGACGTAAGACATTGGGGTGTGAGAGCGATATTCTAGTGGGAAAGCGGTGCGGGGTACCCTATCACTGTTATTCTTCATATTATCTTATTATACTTGGATGTGTTATTTGGTGAGTGATCCATGATGAGAGTAAGTTTAGTTATTATACTGATTTAGGTGTTGTTTGGTTCTATTATTTTCTCAAAATTTCATTAGTATGCTTCTATCACATGTGCACGAGAGACTTTGGTTATCCTACAGAGTATACTTATATACACACCCTACGTATATAAAACTGTTTTCAGGTTTCTAGGAGGTTTATGTCGAAAGTTTTTGACATTACTAGCTTGGAAATTTTGATCATGTTTGTATTTCTTCTTTATCTTTTACTTTTTGTTATTTACCTTAGATACTTTTACCTATACCTATTTTATTTATACTTGCACTGTGAGATGATTTTGGATTTTATTTTATTTTATGTCATAAAGTTGGTTGTGGTTGATTCATCCTATCTACCAATATTGTTTACTTATAGAGGTAAATGCCTCCCATTAGGCGATATTTTTTTACCATCAGTTTTAGTCTCTGACCTATGGACTATTGGAGGTGACTGTAATGAACTAACCCGATTTTCCCTCAAACTCGTCACCTGAACCGATCCATCACATACTCAAAGGGAGTTCCTGATCCCCATGGGCTGGCGACAAGAACCCAATCATCGAACGATAAGATAGAGGGAATGATTTCACCCAAATTGAACAAAACACACAACATATATATATATATACATGAATCAAGAAGAAATAACAGAAATCCAACAGATATATGCCATAACTATAAGAAAGATAGTGGAAACAAATGACTGTAAAAGTATCCAAAAATCTAAGAGACAAGTCCAACAAAAAATGACCAAAACAAAACATTTACTTCATTTGATGGTGTAGATGAACTCCCACCATCTCACCACTAGATACCCAACACATCAGACATGAAATCTCACCATCTCATTGTGATTCCTTTCCTTTCCATGCATTGAAAGACATAAAAAAGTCTATGAACCCCCGAAGAGGTGATCAAGGTGTGAGATAACATGCTCAATAGGATCCCACCCAGGTTTTCCATAGAAAGTCTTTATACAACAATTCATGTATGCTCTTTTTAAATAAAACATGGCATGATAAGCAGTAAAATAGTTTTATAGAAAATATAGTAAACATTTCACTCTTTATCACAATTCTAAAACAAAAGCTGGTATATCAATTTCAAATAACATTTTTCCATATCATATTTCACAAGAATAAAAATGAATATCAAGGATAAAATAGTATAAATCCAAGAAATACAAAACAATAGTATCATCACAAGCATCACAATACTAAGGAATACAAAAGGTCAAGATGAAAACTACTCATACCAAAATCTATGAACTGTGCACTATGGTACCTAAAGCCAATGATCTACACTCTAGGACCAGGGAGACACTCTAGAGAACGAAACACCAACATACTATACCTACCTAGATCCAATAATCTACACTCTAGGACAATAGGAACACCCCATAATGTGAACCCCCACAATGGATGATGGCCTCACGATAAAACTTCCACCTAGTACCCAAGACAACCCATGTGCTACTTTTCATAATCATTTTAATTTTTCAAAAATCATTTCAAAACCATTTCAGAAATCTATTTAAATGATTTTAAAATAACATCTTTCTTTCCATTTATTAACAATCAGGGGAAAACCATTTTTCTTTACAAAAATATTTTCAACACACACAAATAAATCACGCCAATTCCTTGTATAAATCAGTTTATAAAGTAGGAACAATAAGGTTCATCAACATAGGCTAGAGACGAAACCACCTACCTCAAAACTCGGGTCACACACACCTATAATGGGATCCACCACTAACAAAAACCCAACAATGTCTATGAAGGACCTATAATCAAATCCACATCACAATATTGATATAATTCATAAAACAAGGGGTCAATGGAAAGGAAGAAACTCACATACCTCAAGAAAGAATGACTATCACACCACGACCAATAAGGGAATGGCCTCTGAAATGAGATCACATAATGGATCTAGAAGAACGATGAGAGAAAAAACCAACTTAGACCAACAGATCTGATAATGAAACCTAAGGGTGTTATCATGATCAAAGACAATGAAGAAGCGAAAAGATCACTTACTCGGAGAGATGCACTACAACCACAATGAAGATAAAACATCGATCAGATCATTCTAAAATGAGAAGAGTCTCCCAAACTTTCCTGGGAATTTCCCTTGGTCAAGAGCAAGAAATTATGGAGAAAAGAACTGAAGTAAAACAGCCGCACCCCTATTTTAAAAACTACATACGGGCCATTACATGGCGTGTAACCTGGTTACATAGCGTGTAACCTTCAAAGTCCCACATATGCCGAAAAACCCATCACTCAGATTAAAATACGTTATTTAGAACTTTAACAATGTGAAACATCTCTTCACATCGTGTAACCTTTCACAACATGAAGTATTTCATGACTTTCATCCATCAACTTTACACAATGTGTAACCTAGTTACACGACGTGAAATCCTCATAGATCTTGTAGAAAAATCCGGTTAAAGCTAAGAGTCTGACAAATATCTAAATTCACCATTATAGGTATCCTCCAAATTCCTTCTCAGCCCTATATAGATAACGAGTAAAGAAAAACCATGATGAGGTTAAAGATGTACTTGATAGATCAGTAATGAGATGTTATAGTGGGACTTAGGGGTCACTATATCTCTCCCCTCATTGTGAAATCTTTGGAGGACGGAGATCATGACAACATGTGTCATCCAAGACCACCCTTACTAATATATGTGAGAAGAGGACACTTGAAGTGGATCTGGACATATCAAAAAAACCTTCCTAAAATTGTTAAGGAGATAAATGGATGAATAATATCCACTTCTTTCGACACTCTATTATGACATAAACCAAATAGCCACTATGGCACTGGATTTCGTTCTAACCCGATATGATATCTCTTATCATGAAATGAGCTAACTATCTGGATGTCTAGGGTGCACCGACCACTCCATATGACATTTAGAGAGAGATTTCCATGATACATTATTATAAAGGTTGATCATTACTTTGATGAGATAATAGATTTATCATGAGCTTGTTTTTTGAATTTTCCAGCATAGTTCTTAAAATTTAAATTGACCTCTCTACTTGAATCTGGAAATTTCTTCATGCTAATTTAGGTTCAAAAATTTTCTACCACTATGATAAAGTGCATGAATTCCTCTTTTTGATTCATAATTAGACCTTGTAACGTCTCTTTCATTCTTTTGGTCTTAGTTTGATAGGACCCCTGTTCCAGCGGTCCTCACTGGAACCAACTTCTTTGTGTCCAAAACCAAAATTATGAGTGGAGGAAGAAGATGTAGTGGAGGACTAATAATGGAGGAATAAATAAGAAACTTGAGAGGACCTTCCACTCTCTTGTCCAAACCCCCATGCTAAATCCCAAACAAAAAACATCTCACTTCCCCCTCTCTAAAACCCACCTTTAAACAGCCTTTCCTCCCCATTATTTCTCACGTGGGTCTCCTAAAAAATAGCTGTGGGGACATGAAATAGACCATACATATATTTATAGCTATATATTGACCCTTTTCTCCCTCTAGAATCATCTTTTAAGGCTATAGTGTGGTGGTAGGGTCTCTCATCACTCTCCCCTTATTGAAAATTAGTCTTGTCCTTATGACCAAGTGAAATTAATTGATTGTTGTTGTTGAATTTCATTTCCTTGTTATCAATATTTCTACCATCACCAACAACATTTGAGGGGATATTATGAGATAATCACTTGAAATTCATGCCTGATACAGAATAGGAAAGATAAAAAAGACTGGATTTGACCTTTGTATAAAATGGATCTTTAAGGCCTAAGCTCAAAAAGTATTCATGTAAGATTTACTTTCTAAACACTCAAGAGAGTTTGACAATCATGTAAAGACATTTAATCTACTTCTTATTTAACACTCATGCTATAATCATTCCCTTTCCCTGCATAGGTGCTGCAAAGTGTGCGGTTTTGTTTTCTAATTATCGCTTTGTACCTCTTTGAGTATCCCCCACTTTTCCTACTTTGATTGCAATCTGAAGAAGTACATATCAATTCCAAAAGTTCCTACTATCCCACTCAGCTATAACTTTTTCCTGCTTTTGAAATTTTACAGCATGATTTTTCATCTCATCATTCCATCCCTTATAATTTCACAGCCATATACTTGGGAGATTCTTCTTGGTGTCCTAGAAGATTAAATAGTGATAACAACTATTTGAAATGGCTCTGGCAGTGGGATTACATCCACAAATGTGTGAAGAAGTGACTTAAAGTCCTCTTATACACTAAGATAAATGATTCCAGAACTAGTGAACATGAGGACTATAGGACATATACCCAATGGAAATCCTGATGTTTAGTATCTTTTCTCCCATTATGTGATCCGTGACCCGTGCAACAGTCAGAAAAGAATACATACAATATGAACTAACTGAAAGGAAATTCATTGAATATCTATGGGTTAGAGACCCCACTAACTTGAGAGAAATTGAGATTATCCAAGAAAATCTAACTTATATTATTGAATTCTAGGAGCTTGACATGAGAATTAATAATTTTTACAAACATGGAGAGAAACTAATCCCACCATCCCGCATGGATTTATTAGAAAAAACTTCTAATATATTTCCATGTAGTACCACTATCACCACACAAAACAATGAAAAACTTCATGTCTTTGACAAAATTCTAATATCCATGTGTAATGTGATAATTTTATTGCGACCAATCTATAAATTTTTTTGGGACAACATGTAGGAAGTTTCCACAATATAAATATGTACATTCCTTTTCATCTTTGAAATATCACTTCTTAGGATAGTAGTTACATTTTCAAGAGAAATTAGAACAACACATGATAATTATTCATACATGGAATGCACCTAGTAGGCCCAAAATTCATAACACTGCATGAGTGCGGAGCATCCTGACAAACCCTCCACAAACAGGCCCATGATAGTGGCTTTGGAAAAGGATTTAGGAGTAAAGAAAATTGATCTATAAATTTTCTTATAACACGAAACTTCTATAGTGAAAACCAAACAAGGTCACTTCCCACGATCTGATCAAATTCATGATTACATGAATGAATACTTTTATATCACCCCTTCTACTAAATAAGATTTCTAATTTTAGATTCCTAGAAAAGTCAGTGCTAGGTTGAAATAGTGTCAGTTGAATTACAGTGGATCTAGATCCAAAATATTTTTCAAGTTCTCTTTGATAATATTTGGATAGTATTGGGATTTCATAGACAACCTCCTTAGGTGATGCTTGAATCAACAATGTTTCTAAAATTGCATGAGAAGCATCATCAAAAGCAACACAATAATCAATGGAAGAAAAATCCATACAGAACTGAACCATTCTAAGCTATGGAGTAACCCCTTTCATTGAAAGGTGGTGGACATCATCGAGATCAATATTTTACTCCATAGTCTTTGATTGTTCATATACATAAACTAATTTCCTTTGAATCAAAACTAGTGCCTCTGAATTTTTTTTGATCAAATGATTTTAACAACTCCATCTATCCAACCTTATTTATTTGAGTTTTCCAACCTATAAGTTGTATTTGGTTGCCTCATCCTCACCCAAGATAACCACCCTCATCTTGATATCAATACCGCTGAACACAATAGGCGAGTCAACTTGGTCTACTTCTACACCCAACTTGACAACAACAGCTTCCACAACAGTAGTTGAGTCAACATCTTCCATGTTTTCCATCCCACTGAATTGTTCCACTAATTACTCTTTGAACACCGACCTTGAGAAATTTTTATGGACCTCCATAATAATATTAAACCAGTATATAGTGTCTCCCATTATACTTACCTAGGAAAAAGGTACCATCGATGCCTCTGGTATTTGTTAAATACGAAAAGAAAGTCCAACACGTGTAGTTCAGCTACAGGGATCAGCACCATTAAAGATAAGTACCTCTGCTTGGAGTAAAACTGAAGAATGGTTACGGGTGAGCCTAGTTGATGGTGTGTCCATACTGGCATCACAACCCTATGAATCAAGAGTTCTAGACATGGTGGATTGGGACTCAAGAAATACTACTGTCAAAGAAAGTATATCAACCCAAACTTTACATGCATAAATACAAAATCTTATTACTAGAAAAATTCATTACATATCAATATGATCCATGTCTAGACCAAAAATGTTTAATGTCTTTGGAAGCATGAATATATAAAAAATTGGTACATAAATGATATACATCACTTACCATCATGTTCTTTACAACTAACACCCTTCTTAGACATAACATACTTAAATACTTTCTCCATAACACGGGGAATATAAACCTAAAAAAGAGTGAGTTCAGATGCTCAGTAAGGGTAAACATAAGAGATATCAATAAATGATCATAAGTGATCATAAGATAAGAATAAGGGTGTGATAACATTAGCTTAATAATATAAAATCATACCCATCAATCCGTAGATTATAATCATGAAACATGACATGTTTTATCAATCAAAAGACATAAGAAATAAGAGTGTAGAATCATCAATAATCAATCATGATCCATGAGAACATATCATAAGAATAAGACATAAGTTTGTGAAATACACATAAGTATAGAAAATCATTTCCTTAGTCAAATATTACTACCAAGACTATCATAGTGGATTGTATTCACTTCCCATTCCATCATTTACTTAGTTGAGGTTCACTCACAAGACTATCTTATTAGACAAAGTCCCTTACTGAACTAGGTTCACTCCCCATTCTAGTTCTTATTGTATTAGGAGATCCTTTTTTACCCAATTCATTGGAGGGATATATAATTCTGGATCCACCTGTCATATAATGAAAACTATACATACATGTTCTATAATATCATAAAATAATCATCATATTAGGATATCATAACCTATGGAAAGGAAACAAGTTCTATAAACATTTCATCATCATAATCATAAACCATTCAGGGAAAGAATAAATATGGTAACATTGAATCATATCCTTAGTAAACCATAAGAAACATCAAAGGATATTGTTGTAGATGATAATACCTTTAAATTATCACTAATACATTTCTTGAGGAAAATATCCTTTTTATTTTGATAATACTGATTTAAAATATATATTTTTTAAAATATCAAGGAAAATATTTTATTTGAAAATAACCAATGAAACTTATAAAGGAATATTTAAAGAATAGATTATTCATGATGGTTGTTAATTTTTTCATGCGATTTATGTTAAAATAAAACAGATTCTTTTCACATTTTTAGTAAAAAGTCAAAAGTACATATTTCAGAAAATGAAAATAAGTTACCTTTAAAACATTTTTATAGAGAGTAAAACATGAGTAAAAATAGTAATGGATCTTTAGAGAATATTATTTTTTTTTTAAAATTTTAAATAAAATATGGACATGTAAGGAAAAGATTAACGATCGAGAGAAATAAAGTCAGTTTTCCTTAAAAAAGTTCTTTTAGTTTCTTTAGAACTTAAAGAGAGGAGAATGAAAAAAAAATCTCCAAAAAGAACCATAGGAGAAGAAGAAACATAAGATTTGGGAAAGATAGATCATACAATTTCATCATTGAAAAATTTAAGCATAAAGAATCTTGATAAAAAATTACATTGTAACATAAAACTCTTACCTCATGCCCATCTTGATTCATAATTTCTCTAGCATCATATTCTTTGAGAGACCTACTTTGACTTACACCTTAATCCATGAATGATTGGTCTTGGGAGAAGACTATAAGCTTTAGGATGAAGGGATATATTTTATGAAGGTTTTTGAGTAGGTATTTTATGAGCTAGAAGACTCAAATGGTGTGAATAAGTGAGGAGAAGATGTAAGATCCTAGACCTTTTTACAAGGTACGTTTTTGTTTCAATTTTGGTTAAAATTATTTTAAAATTTTTAATGGAATGCCTCTAGGAGTAGGAAAGGTTTGGGGAGTGTCTTGGGGTTTGGGGAATGGAAAAGAGTGGAAAATGTCCATACTGTTCCTGACACACGATTGACACACAGTTACTACTATTCATATTCCATGACCATGAAACATGGAGAAGGGGGAGCATGATTTTTAAACTATGCAAGGGGGGCCTGAAAACCGTGTGAGGCTGGATAAATCCATTTGTATAGATTCCTCATGGTCCGTCAAACCATGTGGGTTCCCCATAAAACCAAAAGACTCGATTTCCTCATAGACAAAGGAGGGAACACAGTTGATGCATTGTTTGGAATACCATGCAACTCATTAAAAGTGTGGATTTTACCATTTCCCTGCCAGGTTTAATTCTTTCTTCCTCAATTCTCCCTCCCATTACACTTCTAGAAACCTAGGGTGTGAACCAAGAGCTCCCTCCTCCCTCAAGGATGATTCTATTTCTATTCTAGGGTGTTTGAGGTGTCGTTTAGTGCAATTTGAAGCCCCAGGAAAGTCTTAAAATTTGTTTCTTTATATTTTCTAGAAGAAACAAAACTTGGTTGTTCCTATTCATCTAAGTCTCATGAAACTTATCTCCAGGGAGTTCTTCACTTACGTGTTTCATCTGTTTTAGCTTGAATCAAGGGCTGAGGCTGGATGAGTGGTTGTCAATGAGCATATGATAGGCGGTCTATAAGATTTATCCCGTAGTATTGATGATGTTTTTGTGTATGTGGTTGTTCCATTACGTCGCCGTGATACACATTTGTGTCATTGACTAATAAAAGTAAAATGAGCCTTATATTTATGTGTGTGACCCTTTAAAGACCCCATCAGGTCCATTTATGATTATGAGACTGATCTTATGTTCACCCATGGGGTGTGACACTCCCTTGAAATTGGTGAAATGGGTTGTTAAATGATGAATTATAGGGTTTATGAGATTAAACCAGTTTTAATTGTGTTTGGAAAGTTTGTATGGTATAAGGGTTGTTTGTATTAACTTGTAAAGATTAAATATGTTATGATGTGATAAAGGTGAGAAAGGAGTCGATCCCTAGAGATGAATATCAGGAGTTGAAAATCATTGAGAAGAAGCTAGGGGAAAATCCTCAAAAATAATACCTAGTCATGAACAATGGGGAAATACTGGAGGATAAAAATAAAAACTTCAAATTAGGGGAAGAGGCATGGATAATTTTTTGATATACTAAAAAATAAAAAACGAATTCCATATCTATTATTATAGAAAAACAATTTCCCAATCCACTATTTGTGGTTCAGTCAAAGGGTTAGCGCCTTCCATAGAAAGTGAATTATTTAAAAAGTTTTATAGGAAGGAGTTTTATAAGAAAGTGCCTTCTTCAGAAACAATTTGTAGAAGGTGCTTTCCAAGAAAGTGCCTTTTTAAGTGAACTTCTAAAAAAGACGCTCTTTCAAAAAGTTCCCATCCTTTTTTGGATTAATTTTTTAAACTATTTTTTTTCATTAAATTTTATAATATTTGTTAATATTATTATATGTTTCATTATAACATATGTAAATATATATTAGTATAAATTTGTAAAAAAAATTGTATATATAATAATATATTTTTAATATTATAATACATATATTTCATTATAATATATGTAAATATATATTATCATAAATATGTTTATATATTATGTTAATATTATTATATATTATATTAATAAATGTTAATATATATATATATTTGACATGTAAAAGAAGACGGTACGTCAATATGATATGTGGTGTGATTTGATTTACTGAATAAGCATATATTAAAACATGATAGTCTAAAAAAGCATGCATCAAAGAGACAAAATTGAGAAAACAAGATTTGATTCCTATGAAATTATAGGATAACTGTAGGTTGATTTTTGAAATATAGGAAGCGACGACACGTCAATTTGAGTTATCATTTGTATGAGATAACCAAAAATACATTTTTTTGTAATTTAAAACACTAAAAGATGTGGTTGATGGTCAAAACCACATAAAACGATATCTAATTGATGTGAAATCATATGAAAGTTGTTTTTGGAATTATTTTTGACATGTACCAGCAGACAACTCATCAATCCAACATGTGGTGTGCTTGAATTTACTGAATAAAAAATTCTTAAATAATAACTATAACATCCCATTACTATTTTCAGGTACTACTCAACCCCTCTTTTGATCATTCTTTGTTTGGGTTTCTTTTAGGGGTTCTTTGGGTAAAATTTTGAAAATTTTGGAAGGATCTTGGGTTGCGCATGGTAGGCACATTTTTTCCCAAACCGTACACCCTACTAGTGAAAACCGTGAAAACCTAGGAAGTGAGGGTTTTCAATATTGATGAAAGGTTTGAAAAACCATGCACCAAGCAAGGAGAAACTATGAAACCCCACCAGTAGGTGCACACAGTTTGAAAAACCATGCGACCCTGCCCAGAAAACCATTCCCATGAGATTTAATTATTTTGAAAATTGTTTTAAAATTCCTCGAACCATATTTTGGACCCCCGCTCAACCCTAACTCATTATATTTCAATTTCCTAGGTCTATATGGATCCTAAGGATCCATTTTTCTTCCTCTAAACCCCTTCTGAAGTGAATCAAAGCGTGGAGATCATCATTCAATATTTTCCCAGTAAGGGTTATTCTCCCTTTCTCTATCTCTAGCTCTCCTCCTATCTCCTCCTTAGGGTTTGATAGATATTTGTGTTGTTGAAGGATCTAATATCTATTTTTTAGATTTTGAATCTAGGTTTTATTACCTTATCTTCATTTTCGAAGTTCTTTGTTGGCGAATCCCATTATGGATGTTGTGTTACGGATCTCATGATCTATGGTAGGTGGTTCTATTTAATATTTTCCAATTTATTTAACCATAAATTAATTGATTTAAATTAAATTTATTTTAATTGATTTTTAAAAACCCAATTCTAGTAAATTTAGGATTTGAATTGGATTTGTCATGAAATTGGGGAAAAACCCCTAATTCTAGATAATTAGGGTGTTTTTGTGGAATTTGATGGAAAATTGTTAAATTAAATTGTGGAATTAAATTGTGAAATTTATTTGTAAAATTGATTTCAAAATTTTTGTTTGAAAAAAACCGCTTAAATTGTTTTGATAAGAATCCATTGGTTTTATCTTGAAAAAAGGCATGGATTGATTACAAATCCATTTTGGTTTTTAAATGGAAATTGACATACTCAAATGGGAAATAGGTTAATTTTATTTTAAATAGTTTTGAAATAAATTGTCTATTATTGATTTTTGTTTGAGAACATTCAAGCCTAGGTATTTAGTTAGTTATTAGGGCCAAACATGCTAGGATTGGAATTCCCTTGAAATTAATTAACGCTTTACAAATCTAACATAAACTTATTGGTAGATCTTATCCCCAGTGGGATGTTAGTTAGTCTTCTTTGGCCAGTGTTAGAGAGATGTTTGTACATGTTTATACTTTTTGATTATTTTTATATATATGCCATTGTTTGTAAAATTTCTTTACACATTCCTTATGAATTGATATAAAATATTTTATATAAAATGTTTTTTAATCCATTGTTTACAATATTTCCATCAATTGAAATGTAAATCATGATTTTTTTTAAATATGATTATATAATTCCATGCCTGTTTATTTAAAATTGAAAGATTTATTTAGTTAATTAATCTGGAATCTTATTATGGAATCCTTGGTGAGACCATGTTGGGATGTTATATCACACCCTACCTATGCCTTTTGGAATTTTTAGATTTCATCCTACTAGGTTCGAGCAAGGGGAAAACACCACTTAGGGGTTGTAGTTGCTATTGATATTTAGGATTTGAACTGTGGTGTCCATTAGGACTTGGGTTGTTTATCTTATTTTATGGTACTTTGATTATGTATTTCTGGTTGTTTATACTTGTTTGAATTCTAGTATAGTTATCCTTATGGAGTTTTCTTTTGAGAATACTGAATTGTAGCCATTTGTTCTATTTTTTTATGTGAAAAAACCATACCTAGTTTTATCTTATTTGATACCAGGTGCTAGTCTCCAACCCATGGGGATTGGGAACTCCATTTGGAACATTTTAGGATTGGATCAGGTGTCAGGGTACCAGAGGCCAAGTCAGTTTGTGAAAAATTAGTATCAAAGGTGTAGGTTAAGTATCTTACCTTGATGTTGGTATGTAGCTGAGTAATCTTTTCAGAACTTAGGAGGTATATGTGATTGAGTGTGTAGCCAAATCTCACCTCATTGAGCCTTAAGACACCAAGGGTGGTTTGATAAAGATGTCTTGAGGATTAGGCCTAGTATTTTCCCTACTTTTTATTTAAATATATTGAAATCCAAAATCTTGTTTGTCTATCTAATGAGACTGATTTCTTTGTTTATATTGTTTGAGTATTGATCTAATTATCCTATCTGATGTCTTAAATGTTATCTAATGATGTTGCGTAGCATCATTCCTTTGACAAGACATGTGAATAAAATATAGGTGGAAGATTCTGAGGAACCATAGTGAGAAAATCCTCCCATGGACTAGTATCAGGTTGAAGTTGTTGTACGTGCTATCCAATATTTGGGACATACACCCGCACCTGTTCCTGTTCAGGCTCTAGCTGTGGAAACTCATAGGTATGAACTTAGGATTTTTTTCTCAGAGGTTCCTTCACCAAAATACACCATAGTTTCAAGGATCTAATGATTCTCAATTGGATGAGGACTGGTTGATAAATATTGAGCTTCTATTTGATTTATTGGAAACACCTAATGAAATCAAGGTGAAATATTCCACCTTCAAGCTTGAGGGATCTAGAAGGAGACGATGGGGCATGATGGTGATAGAAAATAAGCACGAGGTCTTAGAGTGAAAATAATTTAAATCTCTTTTCACCGACCAGTTCTATCCAGATTCGATGGTGTTGGATAAGGCTATAATGTTTTCCAAACCTGAGTAGGTTGGCAGGACCGTGATAGAAATGAAAATTGATTTTATAAGCTTGTGTAGTTTTCACCTTAGATTTTATCGAATGAAAATATGAAGACTCAACAGTTTGAGATAGGAATTCAACCTGATATTCATTCTCAGGGTTTCTTTCTGAAGCTTCCTTTTTACACTGATGTATTGTATAGAGTGATGATGGTTGAGATGGACCTGGATTGAAATTCAGGGTTTATGAGAGTTTCTTTTTCTCCTAGTGTTAGTTCTATAAATTAATTTAAAGGTAATATGAAGTGTGATGATTCTCATGGTGGTTCCCAACATCAGGGTTTTTCTAGACCTCCTTTAATGCCTAGAAGAGGCCATTTGATTTGTTACCAGTGTGTCAAAACTGGGCACTAGAAATGGTTTTTCACTGAGGCACCCAAAATATGAGGTTCCTATGGATGCTCATGTCACTTACATAAGTTATTCCATGTCTATTATACTCCATGTGGTGGCATGAGTTCATCATAACCTAATAAAGATGTAGTGCAATCAGATGCTTCATGAACAAAGGGGTTCTATCCATAGGAATCCAGAACAAAGATTCTTCATGCAGTGAAAGAGTCTCTAGAGGAAGAATATACAATTCTAGTGACTGTGAGAGGTACCATGACTATAACTTCAACATTAGTAACAACTTTATTTGATTCTGGTGCTTCTCATTTATTCATTTCAACCCGTGTTATGAATATTTTAAATCTTCCTATGGATCTTTTATCTTATGTAATGGATATTACTACACCCCTCAGAACAAAGAGAGAGTAGGGCCTCTATAGTGTTTCTTGTGTTTTCTCATTATCAGATATCGGGATTTCTTGGGAATTTTGAGTTCTCAAAATGAAACCCCTTGACATCATATTCATGATGGATTAAACCAATTCTAATAAAGACTAAATTTATTTCTATCTTTGATGGGTTTCCTTTATGATAGCTAATGGGGTGATCCATATATTTTAGGGAGAATAAGACTCGAGGTCAAGTAGAGATATAATTTATTATCTAGAGTTAGGGAAAGTAATATCTATGTTTTATTTTTATTTGGGGCAAGAATCTTTGAGTGGTGATCTCCCTCCAGTTTTCATCGATTTTCCTGACATTTTTCCTTATAAATTCTCTGGTTTTCCACTGGTAAGAGAGGTATAGTTTTATATTTACTTAATGTCAGGTACCCTGTCAGTATCTATTCCCTCTTAGAATATAGAACCATCTGAAATGAAAGAGTTGAAGACTCATCTAGTTGATCTATTAGAGAAAGGATTTATACACCTGAGTGTGTCACCTTGGGCAGAACCCGTTCTCTTTGCTAAGAAATTTTATGGGTCACTTCACCTCTATGTTGATTATTGAAAACTCAATAGAGTCATGGTAAAGAAAAAATTTCCATTTCCATGGATTGAGGATCTATTTTATTATTTTAAAGGGGAAAAGTGGTTCTCAAAGATTGATCTTCGATCTGGATATCATCAGTTGAGAATAAAAGAATATGACATTTAGAATACCACCTTATGAAGCATGTATGTCCATTATGAGTACCTTTTCTTTCCATTTGGTTTAACTAATGATCCTATAGTCTTCAAAAATTTAATGAAAAATATTTTCCCCAAGTATCTTGATACTTTTGTGGTGGTCCATGTGGATAACATCCTAGTTTACTCTAAGTTTGAGGAAGATCATGTGCATCATCTGAGAGTAGTACTAGAATTGTTGAGAAGTCACCAAATTTATGCCAATCTATAAAAATGTGATTTATGGATTCTAGAAGTGAAGTTATTAAGATTCGTGGTGTTATAACATGGTATGTAAATTGATTTTGAGATGGTAAAAGCTATTATGACATGGGAACAACCATGTAATGTTTTCAAGATTTGGAGTTTCTTGGGTTTAACTAGATATTAACACTAGTTTGTAAAGGACTTCTCAATGTTGGATTCTTTGATGACTAATCTAACTCGGAAGGGATTAAAGTTTTATTGGGATGAGAAATTTCATAGATCTTTTGTTGGTATGAAATGTATTTTAACTTCTGTGTGAGTGTTGGCTCTTCTAGAGGTTGGGTAAGGATATGTGGTCTTCTGTAATGCAGCGGGTTCGAGTTTGGGTTGTGTTATTATGCAGGATGATCATGTTGTTTTCTATGTATCTTGAAAGTTTAGGACACATGAGAATAATTCCCTAACCGATGACCTTGATCTTGAATTTGTGATTCATAAACTTAAGATTTTTAAGCATTACCTTTTTAGAGAAAGGTTTACCATGTTTTCTGACCACAAAATACTGAAAAGATTTGAATTTCCCCTAGAGCTTTCGAGTGGAATACCAGAAATATTTTTAATTTTTCATTGCCTATACCCTGGGGAAAGGGAATGTTGTTGCAGATGATTTGAGTAGGAAACTTCCGACCTAGACCATGAAAGAATCATCAAAAGAGTGGAACTTGATGGATTTTTTTTCACAGTTGCATATAATAGTTTGGGAATCAGAGGATAATATTGTTTTGGGTAGTGTTTAGTTGACATATTCTCTTCTAGAGATGATTATTTAGGAACAAAATCTTGATGATGAGTTTCATAGAATTAGATACCCTCTCTATAGAGGGGAGACCGTTGCTGATTGGTCATTCTACATAGAGGAAATTCTATGTTTTTGGAATATTTTTGTTGCGCTGTTAGTGATAAGGAATGTTGTGATTGGGGATTTCCATAATCAATATTGGGAAGTGAACCCAGAAGCTATGAAGATGATCTATGACATATAGTGATGATTTTGGAGTCTAGGTATGAGACGGTACATTACTGGTTTTGTCTCTCGTTGTAATACTTTCCAATGAGTCAACGATGAGCACTAGAGACCTTCGGGTTTTCTTCAGCCACTTCTAGCACCAACTTGAAAGTGTGATCAGATATCTATGGAATTTTTGGTTGGGTTTCCACATAACCAAATAAAGAAGAATTAAATATGGGTTGTGATCGATAGGATGACCAAATTAGATCACTTTATACCCATTCATGATTCAACCAAGGTTGAGGAGAATGTAAATATATATATGAAAGATATTTTTTATTTTCACAGAGTTCCATATTCTATATTATCTAATAGAGTTCCCCATTTTACTTTTTTTAGAGAGTCCTTAAAGAAGCATTGGGATCTCAGTTTTGTTTGAGCATAACATACCATCCACAATTTGATGGTCATATATAAAGAGCTATACAAATTCTTAAGGATATGATTTGTGCTCACATCCTTGATTTTGGTGGAGGTTGGGATGACCATTTGGGAATAGTTGAATTTTTTATAACAATATATATCATTCCATGATCAGAATTACTCTTTTTGAGGACTTGTATAAAAGTCCTTGTAAATATCTATTGTGTTTGTTGGAGATTGGTGAATGTTTATTGGTTAGACTGCATTTGGTTCAAGATATGACAAGAAAGATTCAATTGATTTGTTAGATAATGTTGAAGAGACTGAACTAGTATAAATCTTATGCTGATATTCACTATAGACCATCAATATTTTCAGTTGGTGATTAGGTGTTTTTGAAATTTTTACCTCATTTGTGTCATCGACATCTTGGGAGGAATTAGAAACTTGCTCCTCATTTTGTGGAACCATTTGATGTTGTTGAGAAGGTGGGGCATATTTCTTATCATTTATCACTTCCTCCATATTTAATTTCGATACATAATGTGTTCCATGTATCAAAATAGTGAAAGTATATTTCTGATCCATCTCATATTCTGAGCTAGAGTGATCTTGATGTCAAACCTGATTTATCCGTGACTGAGCATCCAGTAAGGATATTTGATTATGAAACCAAGGTACTTAATGGGAGGAAAATACCTTTTTTTTGAGTGATATGGAAGCACGATTATGATACTCATGATACTCTGGGGAGGGATCCACTGATGAGAGAGCAGTGGCCTCATATTTTTTGACATGGAAGTTTCTTAATAGGATTTCTTGGGACATAAGTTTTCTATGGAAATGAGGTCGTATTATCCTATTACTATTTTCAGGTACTACTCAAACCCTATTTTGATCATTCTTTGGTTGGGTTTCATTTAGGGGTGGTTCATATGAAA
Organism: Viscum album; assembly: GCA_963277665.1. Classification (NCBI taxonomy): domain Eukaryota; kingdom Viridiplantae; phylum Streptophyta; class Magnoliopsida; order Santalales; family Viscaceae; genus Viscum; species Viscum album. The sequence continues at coordinate 1,525,001,073 of OY728141.1, read as the reverse complement.
TTTTGAAAATTTTGGAAGGCTCTTATGCTGTGCACGGTTGGTGCATGATTTGCCCAAACCGTGTGCCCTGCTAGTGCATATTGTGAAAACCTAGGTATTGAGGGTTTTAACATTTAATGCATAGTTTGAAAAACCATGCACAAACCAAGGAGAAATATTGAAACCCCACCAACAGGGGTGCACAGTTAGGGTACACAGTTTGATAAACTGTGCGGCCTGCCTAGCTAACTATGCGCATGGGATTTAATTATTCTGAAAATTGTTTTAAAATTCACCAAACCCTATTTTGGACCCCCAATAAACCCTAACTCTTGATATTTCAATTTCCTAGGTTTATATGGCTTATAAGGATCTATTTTTGTATCCTTTAAATCCATTTTGAAGAGAATAAAATCATGGTGATCATTGTTCAATCTCTCCCCATTAAGGGTTATTTTCTTGCTCTCTATCTCCCGCTCTCCTCCTCTCTCTTACTCAGGGTTTGATATATCTATGTGTTGTCGGATAATCTAATCTCCATTTTTTAGATCTTAAATCTATGTTTGATTCTTGGATATCTACTATCGATGTTCTTTAGTGGCGAATCCCATTGTGGAAATTGTGTTACGTGATCTTATTATCTAAGGTAGGTGGTTCTGTTTATGATTTTACAATTTATTTAACCATAAATTGCTTGATTTAAATTAAATTTATTTCAATTGATTTGTTAAAAATAAAATTTTAGTTAATTGGGGATTTGAATTGGATTTGGAATGAAATTGGGACCCCCCCAATTCCAATAAATTAGGGTGTATTTGTGGAATTTAATGGAAAATTATTAAATTAAATAGTGGAATTAAACTGTGGAATTAAATTCTGAAATTGATTTTAAATAAATATTTGAGAAAAATGGATTAAATTGTTTTAATAATAACCCATTGGATTTATCCTGGAAAAAGGTGTGAATTGATTAAAAACCCATTTTGGTTTTTAAATGGAAATAGGCATACTGAAATGGGAAACAAGTTAATTGTATTTTAAAAAGTTTTGAAATAAATTGACCATTATTGATTATTGTTTGATCCCATACAAGACTAGGAAGTTAGTGAGTTATTAGGGACAAATACTATAGGGTGGGAATGCGCTAGAAAAAAATTAACGTTTTAAAACTCTAACATAAACTTATTGGATGATCTTATCCCCAGTAGGATGTTTATTAGTCTTCTTTGGCTAATGTCAGAGAGATGTGTGTACACATTATCGTTATCATCATATGAGTGTGTGAGGATCCCATAACGTTTAACTACTGTACCTTTTAAAAGATGATCATGTTTCTTCTTTGTGATTATTTTGATATATATTCCATTGTTTTTAAAATTACATTACACATGCCTTGTCAATTTATATATACTAATTTTTATATAATTTTTATTTATCCATTGTTTGAAATATTTCCATCAATTGAAATGCAAAGCATGATTTATTTTAAATATGATTTTCACTCTAATTCCTATTTATTTAAAATTAAAATCATTATTTGGTTAATTAATGTGTAATCATATTATGGAATACTTTGTGATACCCTACTGGGATTTTAGCTCACACCCTACACATGCCTTTGTGGGAATTTTTAGATTTCCTCCTACCAGGATTGATCAAGGGGAAAGCACCACTTGGAAGTGTTAGTTGATGTTGATATTTGGGATTTGAGCTATGGCGTCCATTGGGACTCGGGTTGTTTATCCTATTTTCTGGTACATTGATGATATAATTTGGGTTTTTTATACTTATTTGACTTCTGGTATAGTTCTCCTTGTGGATTTTTTTTGAGCATATTGACTTGTAGCTGTTTCTTCCATTTTTTATGTGGAAAAAACATTCCCAATTTTATCTTGTTTTATGCTAGTTTCTAGTCACCAAACCATGGATATCGAAAACTCCCTTCAGGCTATGTCAGGATTGGCTTGGGTGTCAAGGTACCAGAGGCCAGGACAGTTTAGGATAATGATATTCTTTAAAAATGTGTTCACAAAGTCAAGACTGAACAAATGAGATCTAATTGTTGTGAAATAATAGGAATACAAATGTATATTTATTTTTGAAATATAGGAACTAATAGGGCATCAATATAAGTAGTCGTTTTACTGAGATGACTGAAAATAGTTACTTCGTAATTTAAAACACTAAAAAATGCATTTAACGGTGAAAACAATATAAAATGATCTCTAATTGACGTGGAATTATATGAAACTCGTCTTAGAATTATTTTTTTATGTGTAAAAGTAGACGATGCATCAATCCAACATGAAGTGCCCTAAAACTGACTAAATAAGGATTTATTAAAAAATTCCATGTTGGATTGGTGTAAGTCAATCCATTTGGATGATATAGGGCCAAATGCTAGCAGACCATATGGAACACCAGGTTGAAACTCTCGTAAGATGAACTCTATAGTGAGCTTGTTGGGGGTTAAAGGGGAAAACGCCCCTACTCCAGAGGCTGAAGGTCCCCAACCCAAAATTTGGGGAACTGTAGAAACTCTAACTGACTATAGCAGAGTTGACCAAGCGACATCGACATGTCACTATAGCAGCATGAAATTTGACATGGTTACTGTAGCAGCTCAAACTTTAGAGGCAATGGTACTGTATCTCCAAGGAATTGTTTCCACTGACCACTTTAACAACTTGGAATTCGATGGCTACAATACTGTAGCAGTGAAGACTTCTAGCCATTGTTCACTGTAGCATAGTGGAATTGTTGTGTGATTGGTGGAATAATACTTCATCATCTTTTTTAGAAATTTTTAGGCTAGGGTTTATGTGTTGTAAAACTATGATATTCTCTCTGTATTTGTTCTCTTAAATCATATTGAAATTCTACCTCTCCGTGGATGTAGGGATTATTCCTAAACCATGTAAATCACTATGTTCTGTGTTCATCATCATCTTCTTTTTTTTTGGATTTTATTCATCTACTAACCTATCTATCGTTGTGACTCCCAGCATTTCCACAACATGTTAGTATTTAAAAACTTGTGCCAGGGAGTCAAAATCATCCAAATGAGCTCCAATTACTATGAAATCACAATAAAATAACCATAGATTGATTTTTAAAATATAGGAATCGATGATGCATCAACCCAATTTGTTGTTTTTCTGAGATGACTGAGAACATATTTTTTGTACTTTAAAACACTAAAACATGTATTTAATGGTGAAAACCAGATAAAAAAAATCTTCAATTGACATAAAATTATATAAAAATTTCCTTGGAATTATTTTTGAGATGTATGAGCTACCGATGCATCAATTAGACATGCATTGTGCTCCAACTGACTAAATAAGGAGTTCTTAAAGAATGTGAGTCTTTAAAAATGTACACCACAGAGTCAAAACCTAAAAAATGATATTCAATTATTGTGAAATCATAAGAAAACAATCATATATTGATTTTTGAAATGTAGGAACCGACGACGAGTCAATCCAAGCTATCATTTTCTTGAGATGACCGAAAACACATTTTTAGTAATTCAAAGCACTAAAAGCGTGTTTAATAGTGAAAATCATAGAAAAAAATATTCTATTGAAATGAAATCATATAAAACTTGTCTTTGAATTATTTTTATGGTGTATAAGGAGACATCTTGTCAATCTAACATGGACTATGATCTAACTAACTAAATAAGGAGTTCTTAAAGAATGACAACCTTTAAAAACATCCACCATGGAGTCAAAAGTAATAAAATGAGCTCTGATTTCTATAAAATCATAGGAAAACAACCATTGATTTAATTTTGAAATATAAGAATTGAAAATGCATCAATTAGAGCTATCATTTTCCCAAGATGACTAAAAACGAATTTTTAGTAATTGAAAACACTAAAATGCGTGTTTTACAGTGAAAACCATAGAAAAAATATTCTATTAACATGAAATCATATGATAGTTTTCTTGGAATTATTTTTGATTTGTAAGAGTATAAGAAGCATCAATATGACATGAATTGTTCTCTAACTGACTAAATAATGAGTTTTTAAAGAATGTCCGTCTTTAAAAATGTGTGCAATGGAGTCAAAACCGATCAAATGAGATATGATTGCTGTGAAATCATAAGAAAACAACCATAGATTGATTTATGAGATATAAGGACTAACAGAACATCATTCCAAACCATTGTTTTCCCAATATGACTAAAAATTTATTTTTTGCAATTTAAAACAAAAAAACATGCGTTTAACAGTGAAAAATAGAAAATAATCTTAAATTGACATGAAATCATATGAAATGCATCTTGGAATTATTTTTTATGTGTAATAGAATATGGTGCATTAATTTGACTTGCAATGTACTTAAACTAACTAAACAAGGATTTCTTAAAGAATAACAGTATTTAAAAATGCATTCCACAGAGTCAAAACCAACAAAATGAGGCTCGATTATTGTGAAATCATAGAAAAACAACCATAGATTGTTTTTTGAAATATAATAACCTAAAGATCATTAATCTAAATTGTCATTTTCCTAGGATGACCAAAAATGAATTTTTAGTAATTTAAAATAGTAAAACATGTGTTTAATGGTGAAAAACATATAAAAATATCTCCAATTTATGTGAAACAATATGAAAGTTGTCTTGAAATTATTTTTGATGTGTACGAGCAGATAGTGCATCAATCCAACATGCAGTGTGCTCAAACATAGTAAATAATAAAATCTTAAAGAAATACATTCTTTAAAAATGTGTTCCATAGAGTCAAAACTAACCAAATGATCTCTGATTACTATGAAATCCTATAAAAATAACCATATATTTATTTTTGAAATATAGGAACTAACAACATGTCAATCCATACCATCGTTTTCCTAAGATGACTAAAAATTCATTTTTAGTAATTTAAAACACTAAAAAGCATGTTTAATCGTAAAAACCATATAAAATGATCTATAATTGATATGAAATAATATTACACCTATCATGTAATTATTTTTTATGTGTATGAGTAGATGAAAAATCAATCCTACATGTTTTGTGCTTGAAGTTACTAAATAAGGAGTTCTTAAATAATGATGATCAATAGATTGATTTTTTGAAATAATAAATAGCACCAATTAATATTGAATAATATATATTATTATACATAATTAAAATTTTAAAGTTAATGAAATGTAAAAGTAATACATCATCGACGTCTATGGGTACATAAGTGTCATATAGTCACACACCCCGGATCTCTAATAATATTCCCTTATCAACTAGTTTGTTTAGAAGGTTCTAGAGTGTGCTCAGATATAGGTCCATGTGCGGTGTCGTTAGCTACAAGTTCAGGTGTGGTTTCCTCAGTAGTGGGTCTAGTAGAATAACTAGAACTGGTCTCCTGTCAACTCGAGTGGTGTATAAGAAACTAGATGTTAGCTAGATCAGGATAAGGAAAATCATTGAGTGGAAGCCCCGAGTCGATATCCTAATCCGAGGAATGTGGCACTACATGAGATACAAATGGAACATGGGTTACAATATCAAACTCAGTGCTATAATCAGTGGTGTACCACTACGAAAAAAGGTTCCATGAGGAATGTATTATATGGCGCTGTGTATGATGATGAAGGTCTAGTCAGTGACTATGCAGTGGTATTTGGATCCATTTAAGAGTTAGAATGACACAGATAACATCAACGTGAAGTTGGCTCTCATTAGTGTCCGGTGGATTGAGTGTGGCTTGGGATGGATTAGGCAGATGGTGAGGAGCATGCTCTGGCTACAGATAGATTCTCTCAACACTATATAGCGCACCTTCCATCGACTATAGAACTGAACCCAACTCACCAAAACTGAATGTATTTAGTGTCATGGGTGTGATCATATCACAAACCCGATCGATCCCACCACCCTAAAAAAATAAGTAATAGATTAAAAAATTAATAATAAATAACCAAGAAGTAAGATAAACTTAAATTACTATGGTATAAAATGACCCCCAAGATGAGTGATAAATCTTTTGGTTACTTGAATATACTAGATCATGTGCTCAGTGTGGGGGCCATGATGAATACGTCATCCAACAAATCCAATGACACAATATTTCTCATATGAATCCCACATGGATATGTATGGATCATGTATAATATGTCAATTAAAATATTGTTTTCTTGTAATTCGAATACCGTGTACCTCTCCAACCTGCCTCAGTGGTGTCAAAATAGGCCTTCGATATTCGAACCGCCTCATGAACCTATCAGGTTGGTACCACTCAATAATATGAAAATGGATCGATGGATCTAGGAAAATAGAATGTTGCATGACCATCATACAATAATCTAGATGATATACCATAAGATCACCTATATATGGTTTCTAATAAATCTACACAGAGAGATAAATTTGATCATCCATTAAACAAAGATCACATAATTATATCAATAGTGATTTGTGCATACCTCATCAATGGTAAGATAATCAAATAGAAGGCAGTAATTCCCTACATAACTCTTTATATTTATGCGTAAGAAATGATGAACCCCATATATACCGCCCAATACGCTCAAAACCCCCAATCAGCGGTAGGTGCATCAGATGAACATATGATCCATAGTTATCTAGAAATAAAGTACCTCCAATCAATCAAAAAATTTATTCTCATTCATATATTTTCAATGTTACCTCATCTGCATATGGATCAATAAGGACGAAATGGGTGTCCACCTTGGGCATCCATAACTTACCTTCTCTAAGGGTTCATGATGCGTCTAGTAATGATAAGTCTAAATATCTATGTAAAATGTAATCCTAACTATATATCATCAGACCTGTAATAATATCCTCATCCACAGGAAGACATAATAATATAGAGACATCCTGTAATGCAATCATCATCTCCCTATGAGTCATATGAAATGTATGTGTATCTGGTCTCCATTGCTCAACCAAAGTTGAAATGAGTAAACCATTAATGGGTATATACCCACACATTCTCAACCCATAGAACTCAGGTTGACACAAATAAGGTATAATAAGCTTTGGTGGGCTCTCATGGTGAAAGTGATGGGCCCTACAGACTTTCAGTATTTACTCTTCACCACTATCCCATAAATGATGTGATATGTTCTCACTATTTTTTGTTAGAAGAGATGGATCCTTAGAGTCTGGATATATTTGTACCGATGCCATCTATGTAAATGGTTAAAGAAATAGTAAACATATAAATATTTAAAATAATAAAAATTTTGAGTGGTACAAAAAATAATATAGTGAAATTATTCATCTAATAAACCTTTATACATGGAAAATAAAATAATTACATTAATCGACCCATAGTAAGAAAATCAAGTAGGGCATGATGATGAACCCCAAATGCTATCATTTTGAGGATAGTTTCTATGATTATGCGCCTCTTTCCCACACCTACCACATCAATGTCACATCCCTTTCTCCTATGGCCAATCCATTTCTCTTTTCATGCAAGTATATTTCAAAAGACCTTTTCTATTAAACCATGATGGATATAGAACTGAAATTGGATGATGCAGAGGGTAATTTAATATCAATACATATTCAATTGGGATCCACTCTACACTATATTAATTCTACAATGTGTTGAGTCTATACACCAGATCAATATAACTCTCCCATGAGAGGTGAATATGAGCACATGTTGTAAGTACATGTGAGGAGGGAATCTTATAAGCTTGTAAGTAACCACATTCGTAGGTGTAGTTCTCTAGAAGAACGGTCATCAACTACCACTACACCAATCACTAGATCTTTTCCCTATCCATCTTCAACTAGACTTCCCATCCTGTGAAAATGAAGTACCTGGTATGATATAACATGAGTTTGATTAACTTAATATCCTTTATAAAATTTTTAGAGTATCGATGACCCTACAATAGTTCTTTCTATATATCCTCTAATATTTCAACAAATTATTTTAAGAATCTATAAAATGTTTGAGAAAAAATTCCTATGATTGATAATTTTCTAACCCCCTTGAATAGACCATTGATAAATTCAATAATGTTTGTAGTCATGTGTCCATATATCTTCCATTTATCAAATTTCAATGACCATTTCTGCTTGGGGATGCACATCATGTACTTATATACATCCTCATTTATTCCTAATATATTTTTTAGTCTTTTAATGAAAATATGTTGTCCTGGTTCATATGCTGTGAAGGCATGGAAGGGAAATTTAAACAAGTGCACATTGATATAAAATAAGTACCCGATGTACAAAAAAATGTGACCCAATACTTAGTTTGATTTATTTTTTCATGATGTCATCGTGAAATTTTGTTCGTACATTGTTTGAAATATATCACACAAAATAATGATGGTAGACACTAGGGGTAGCTAGCTAGCATCCTTGATATTCACTAGTTCTTTAATAGTGTAACAATGATCTAAAATAAGGTATATCCATTTCCTATTGGTGACATGAGTCCAGATAGAATCCAACTCCATGAGTCCAGATTCTCCTTCTCTACTATTGAAAATTTTAGTGGAAAATGTTGGATTTGGAACCCTAGAAAGAACTTCTATATACTTTATGATAACCTATATTCATTTTTTTTGAATATTAATAAACTCATTATCACATCATGATTGTTCTTTGAAATGAAATAGTATATAATAATGTACCAAGAGTAGCTATCGTATTGAAAGGTCATAGCATTTTCCCACTATGATGAGAACCTATAAGTTCTACAAAAGTATTCTTAAATATATGTCCTATAGCTGGATAAAATTATTTTAGATATACAATTGATATAGGCTATCAGGAGTGGATACTAATAGGACTTTGAAGCATCTTCTCATAGTGTACTCTCTTGGTAATTTACAGTGTAGGAAATTACGATAAAGACACCTTCCAATATAAAATCCACATTTATATGTGTTATTCGATGTTCCTACCTATGGATGTGTGTACTGATTCTTAGAATTTAAGATTATTATTAATGAATATTATGAGTTTTTTACTTTGATGTATTGAAGAAAACCGTGATGACATATGTTCGTGGAGAAGTATGATACATTGGGTGTGTCATGGGTAATATTTCATTGAAAAATAATGAAATAAAATATTTGTTCCTTTTTTTATTTAAGGGAAGTTGATATCTCATGCCCTTTTATGGAAATTATACAACCTAAATAAATATGTGTCTATGGTGTTCTATAGGAAAGTTCAATTTTCATAAAGTCAAAGAAAGAGACACCGAGCACATAGGTTGATGATACTAACATGAAACCTGCTTAATTAGAGATATTATGATAAAGGGATTATATCACAGAATAATAATCTATATGAGGTATTAGGTCATTTCATCATTAACTTCTTTCTCTATGGATTCCTTGGTGTTTTTCTAGACTCTAACCTTATACTTTGGACTGTTTTTCCTAATGTCACTGAGAAAGAGGCCTATAGGGTCACACTCTAAGTGTATCCAAAACCTCAGTTAAATAATAATAATTTTTATTATTTAACATTTTGAATAAATATTATTCTTGCACGTGGTTTAATAGTTATTATTGTCTACTTGATCACATATATTTCACCACTGGTTATTCGAGAGAATATTTTCTAAGAAAAATATTTAATAAATATTTATTTTATATTTGGTGAACATAATATTTATTTATTTATTGTTGATTAATGAAGTGATATTTATTTATTATTGTGGATAAATGATAGACCGAGTTTAATGGTCCAGTGAGAAATAATATATATTGCATATTTTTTGAATAAATAATATTTAATTAATTCACAAACGTTGCGCATGTTAAGAAATAATAATAATAATATTATTATTATTATTGACATATGACTTTGAAAGAATAAAGAAAAATAATAAGGCCATATGTGCAATTATTATTTTCTGACCCTAGCTTTATATAAATCCATTTATATTATTTTATTAGGGCTGCTATTTCATTTGTTGTGCACAAAAACATTTAGAGAGAATTCTCTCGAAGTCCTAGAGAGTTTCCTCTCCAAGAACTCTATAAATAATGGAGAATGATCCTACACCACAACCACTCCCAATTATAGAGAGATTTAAGATAACCTTTACGTAAAGATATTTTTGAGGTGATCAAAGATGAATGAATGAAAATGTCAGGACCTACTGTGCTAGTACCTAGAGATTCCTATGGCAATGTTCATTGGTTTGTAGAGCACATGTGTATCACCACTAGAGGGAATCTACACTTTATTCCTACAATGCAATGATGATACGATGTAGAGGCATTGTCAGATTCATCAATGATGAAAGAATTTATCACAGGTCAATTATTTAATTGTTTAAATTAATTATAAATAATATGGGATGAACTTGTGCTTTGGTTCCAACATTTTCTCATTAATTAATATTTTATTTAATTTATTTGATCAATACGTTTATCGTCAATGTAAATCTCAAATTAATTATCAATTATAAAAAAACCCAAGTTGGGAATGCCTCATCCGGTGCTTCTACTATGCCTGGAACCTTCAAGTGGTCACATAATTATTTATAATTATTTATATATCATTGATTTATTTATGCATTTATCATTAGTTTTCAATTCTAGTTTAATTGTTTTTTAATCCGAATCACGAGATCTTATCTTTTTTTCTTTCTCATAAATATAACAAAATTGATTAATTTTATGAATGAATAACATTTGAAGAATTCCTCTATAGGTGCTAAGTATTATGGTTGGATAACATAAGATTACACACCATGTAGCCTATTAGTACGAACTGTGTACCCATATTCAATAAACCAAGAATTAATTCGGAATTAATTTTAGGTGTGTGAATTTATTACACGTGGTGTGTATTTAAATATACCATGTATTGACCAGGTGAAATTGGCACACAGTTATCCGGATTTCATGGTGTGTAACATCCATAAACGATGTGTAGTCTATTATTCAAAGACAATCCATGTATTATCTTACACGGCTTATATGACTGGTGACCGTATAACTTGCATACCACACACCATGTAACCCATGTACACTCCATGTACTCCATTATTTCTATGGAATGGTTATACGCCGAGTCCCTAGGCATGTTCCGCAGATAGATGGTGAGAAAAATACATATCATGTGGTTGGATTTTACACACAATGTATATTACCAAATTACACAGAATTAAAAATTAACTTATTATACTACTTAAATATTATTAACATGTGTTCCATATGGTCATTAAGTTGATAGTACATTCCATGTAAAATTATATATATATATATATACATATATATATATATATAAATTTCTAATTAATATATTTGTAATGTTCGGAACTACATATCATGTATAAGTCATAACACAATCATTACACTACGTGCATTGAAACATAAAACTTTACATAAATACTAAGTGTTCTATGTGGTCATTAAGTTTATATTACACACTATGAAATTACGTGATAATTTGTTTATGCCACATGTTGCACGAGTAAACAATATATGAATATAATACATGTTGTGTAGTTTGGATGAATACTCACCATGTTGCCTTAAAGGTACATTTTTGTACATAGTTAATTTTAAATAAATTTATTTAATTTGTTTAAAATTATAATGGATGATAATTTCAAGAAAATTTGGATGAGAATTAAGATAAAATAATTGATTAAGTAAAGAATATAATTAATTGATTCGAGCGTGATTTATCTTAAATAAGAATGATTATAATTGAATTATATTTTTTTAAATGCATAAATCACTATATGTATGTGGATGATAATGATCATAGACTAGACCATTGTATGTGATTGGTTTCATTTTAATTTATTATTAGATTAAATTTATGGTATGCGTATTATATCTCCTTTCATTATGTAAGGGCCAGCGAGCCCATGGTTTCCTTTTTTGTAAAAAATACCTTGGTTATCCTCATCCATAAGGGAGTAAAAGGATATGTAATGGATAGATATCCTAATCTAGAGGAGGTGGTTCAAGTTTGGAGATGAGATGAAACAAATCCAAGAGATATACATAGGTGGATAAGTGAAAAAAGACAACATGAACCAAGTCATGGTTCAAGGTGTTCCCCCTAGGTCGATGTTTATTTTATCATCCACTTGTTAAACTAACCATTAGTAAAAGATTATGATCATACCACTTTATTATTTTATTTATATCAAGTTTCATGGTTATTTCATTATGGATGTTTTTTTGTGATCACATAAATTAATGAATTAATAAGCATGAAATATAGAATTAAAGTAAATCATATTATGAGTAAATTCTATCTAAGACATGGTTAATCCCTTAGTAATTTCACTTAATATTAAAAATCATGTAATAAAGATAAAAATGTAAAAATTATGCATAAAGATAGGAAATACCTTGATATATATATATATATAAAGTTAGTATATCCTTACACTACTTAAGTTAAAATCAAATCATAGTTCAAAGTGCTTGACCGAACAAAGTAGGGGTGTTTTCAATGATCAGATAATTCTAAGTTTTGGGTTGACTTAACTTATTTTACATCAAGAGTTGACTTATAAAGCATGAATTCATGTAACTAAGAGTCAAAGGTTGATGAAATACATTTTAAGGATTTTAGGATTGGTAATTCCACTCAACATATCAAGGAATTGTCAGTTAATGCTATTGAAATTTAAAATTCCTACCTAAAACCCTTTAAATTTCTTGACTAATGAAAGTCGAGGTGGTGAGAATGAGAATATAGATCCTTTCCTCTATAATGTCCACACAATAGGATATTCTAAATCAAATGGTGATGGTTATTGGGTTTCGATAAAATAGTGGGAGATTAATAAAATAAAATAATATTTATTTATTTTCCTTTATTATATAAAGTATTAAAATTTTTCTCATGTTACCTATAGAGATGATAATAAACATGAATTTAAACATATCACTATGATTTATACTTGATAAGGATAACTTTCTCACCAAAAAATTTTTACAAGAGAAAAAAAGGCGCTTACATGTTATCCTATTCCATGAAAGGAAATTTTATGTATTGGAAGAACCAATTCCTAAAGCTCATGGTAAATAGGCATATTGAAGAAGATTTTTATATATTCATGGGAAAAATTTTAATGATTCCAAAAAGCTTTAGTGTTCCATGACCAATGATATTATAAGGAAAAATGAGGACATAGATGCATATAACATGATGTATCAACTTCAGGATCTCTATCAAGTGAAGGTGAGACAAGAGAGATAAAGAATCTCCAATGCTCTATTTACAACCAATCTTAGAGAGGTGGAGCCAGCTGGGCCTCATGTAGTAATGCTTATTGGCTACATTGAACTCTTAGACATCATAGAGATTAAATTCCTATACGGGTTGCTCATAAATATCATACTTTCCTCACTACCCAAATCCTTCTCCATTTTTATTATTAATTATAATATGAGAAATAATGAGAAGAGTCTTTCAGAACTTCTTACTCTGATTTATCCAATGGACAAGGAAATAGGGCGAGAAAAAATTTCAGTCCTTATGGTGAATAAGAAAATAAAGAATAAGGCAAAGGGGACCAAGACACATAACATGTATAAAGATCCTAAGAACCATCCTTCCAAGAAGTGGAATATTCCGAAGTTGGGAAAGGAAAATAAAGGAGTATGTTTTGCATGTGGAAAACAAGACCATTGGAATAAAAACCACACCTAGAAGTAAAGATAAGTTAAAGGTGCATTTTTTATTAAGTGTAATATTTGAATGTTTATGCATTGGGTATTAGATATAATTTTTGGTGCTTGCATCTGTATACAAATATAGAAACCAAGCAGATTTTGAAAGATTACTAGAGGAGCGGTGGATTTGAAAGCTATCAATGGTGTGAGGCTAGCTGCTCTATCTATTAGAGACTACCACATTTCATTTACAACTGGAATGATATTGGTTTTAAGTGATTGTTATTATGTTCCAAATATTACCAAAAATATAATTTTGGTATCCTTACTAGATATAGATGGGTTTATTTTAAAATTTAGAAATAAAATATTTTTATTTCATAAAGACAAACTATGTTATGATATGACACATTTAAATAATAATATTTATGTATTAAATTATAGAAACTAAATATTGAAAATTGATAACGAATCATGTTCTCTCAACTCATATAACACCCATATAAGACATCACTATGTTGGTCATGTAAACGATAAGAATTTAACAAAGTTCTAACAAGATGATTATTTAGACTCTTTTAAACTAAAAACACTTGAAATATGTCATTATTGTTTATAAGGAAAAATGTTCAAACAACCATTCAGTGGACTTGGTGAAAGGGATACAGAGCTTCTATAATTTGTGCACACTGATGTGTGTGAAACTTTTTTAGTAGAAGCTAGAGGTGGGTATTCTTAATTCATAACTTTTACTAATGAATTGAGTAGATATGGATATTTATACTTGACAAGGAATAAGTTAAATTCCTTTGAGGAAATAAAATAATTCAAGAATGAATTAGAGTATAAAATTGGAAATGATATAAAGAAGATTCAATAAAATTGATGTGGTCAATCTCTTAACTATGAGTTTATCAAAATTTTATGGGAGTTTTAGATTCATCTCAAATCACTACACCTTACACACCATGGTGGAATGGTGTTAGTGAATGGATAAACCATACCTTGCTAGATATGGAAAGGTGAATGATGAGTCATGCAGATATTTCATTATCCATTTTGGGATATTTATTACAAACTGTGACATACACATTAAATTGAGTATGAACTAAAGTAAAAAATGGAATTCCCTTTGATTTATGGAGTAAAAAGAAACATTTTTTTTCATATACATGTCGATGGGGTTGTGAGGTGTTTGTTAATTCCATATTAGGTAGAGAACTAGCACCCTGGGGAACAAAGTGTATCTTTATAGGGTATCCTAAGGAAACAAAGAGATACTACCTATACAACCCCTCAGAAAAGAAAATGACTATCACCAAACAAGCTGTAATCATTGAGAGGGATAAAATACTTAAGAAGGAAAATGTGAAAAATATTAACTTCTATGAAGCTGATGTTCAAGATACTCATGAGTTGGTACATGAACTGATTCTATAATTCCTAGTGAAAGAAGTTTTTACAGAAACCCAAGTACTATGTAGGAACACTAGATATGTAAGAGAACTAGAGAGACATGGTTTTATAGTTAAAAAAGATGACGACTCACTATTAGTTGATAATAATGAACTTATATCCTATAAAAAGGAAGTCACTACTATAAATAAATCCTTTAATAGAGCTGAAATTGGATATTGTCAGTGAAAAAAAATACTGGAAATCAGAGTGTGATTAAAAGACCTAGGATTTTATTGTGCTAGAAAAGCTCTGATAAAGGAACACTTTATCAGTGCTATAATTTTTTTTGATAAAGGTGACCTTTATTAGTGCAAGAAAAAGTGATGATACATTATCCCTTTATCATATCATTTAATAGCAGTGATAAAGAATCCCTTTATTAGATCTTTTTTTGATAAAGGATCCCTTTATCAAAACTTTTAGTAGCACTGATAAATGGAACCTTTATCAGTGCTATTACTAGATCTCATAAAAGGCCCCTTTATTAGTGATAGTATTTTCACTAATAAAGGGGCATTCTGCTGTAGTGTGCTCTTAACATTACAGTACACTATAGTAGAAAAAACAACACCAAAAATAGTATTAAAAACACATTGAAAATAAATAATTTAATTGAAATAAAATTTACAACACAAATACAAGAAAAAAAAATTATAATACATACAATTCAAACATTGATTTTTTTCAACTAATGAGTAATTAAAAGTTATCAAAGATATTAAAAAATAGAAATGTTCCTTTTTATTTAACCCTCGACTCCCAGTCATGCTATTGCTGAACAAACCACCCCAACTTGAACAAAAGAATGCACCTATATAAGAAAATAATTATTATATTAGTAAGACTATACAGAAATAAATTAAACACAAATTATAAATTTTAAACTAAAAACATATACTTTGATTCATACTAGAAACACCATGTATTATATTGAGCTACGTTTGATTCTTACACATCACAACATTTATTATTATTCTCAAAAGTAGGCCCAATTGCATTATAGCTCTCATATGTGGTGATAAAAAACTCACTATGAATGGGATCTAATTCAAGAGGACTTGATTTTTCTGAACAATAATTCAAACATCACGCCATTTTTTTGTTTTCAGGAATTGACTCAAGGAAAATTAACCAAACAAGTATAAGATAAAAATTATAAGGAAATTAATTAAATAATTGTAGATAAAATGACGAGAAAAAAATTTGAGTAATACCATTCACACTGTGTGTCATATTTTGGTGTGATAGATTATTGAATGTTGCAAATGACTTATGGATCATTGTCTTAAAATATCAAAACAATCTAAATGTGTTTTCTCGATTTTGAGTATGTCAATTGTTTTTTACTAAAATGTCATTTTAAACTGAAAACATGCATTTTGATTCATACTGATCACATCGTGTATTGGTATGATATGAGACTAATTCCCACATGTCACAAATGACTTATGAATCATTTTCTTAAACTACCAAGATAATATGATCATGTTTTCTTATTTTTTAGTGCGTGACACACGTTTTGAACTAAAATGTCAATTTTAAATTGATAACCAACACTTTGAGTTATATTAGGAACACTGTGTATCAGATAGAGGTGTGGATGATTCCTACACATAATAAATGACTAATGGATCATTTTACTAAATTATAAAAACATATTGAATGCATTTTCTAAGTTTTGAGTATGTCACTTGTCTTTTTTACTAAAATGTCAACTTTAAATAAAAAGATGCACATGGGCTCATATTTGTCACACCATGTGTTGGATTGAGGTGGAGATGATTCCTACATGTCACAAATGACTTATGACTCATTATTCTAAAGTATTAAATCAATCCAAATGTGTTTACTAAATTTTGAGTATGTCACTTGTGGTTTATACTAAAATGAAATTTTAAATTGAAAACACACACTTTGAGTCATATTAATCAAAACATGTGTAAGATTGATGTGAAGATGATTCCTACTTGTCCAAAATGAATTATGGATCATTGTAATAAAGTATCAAAACAATCCAAATGTGTTTTCTCAATTTTGAGTATGTCACTTATTTTTTCTACTAAAATGTAATTTTAAAATGAACACACACTTTGAGTCATACCAGTCAAATTATGTGTTGCTTCAATGTGATACTGATTCCTATACATCATAATTGACTTATGAATCAATTTTATAAATTATTAAGACAAATCAAGCATTTTTTCTTGATTTTTAGTGAGTGATACATGTTTTAAACTAAATTGTCAATTTTGAACTGATAACAAACATTTTGAGTCATATTGGGCACACTGAATTATGAATAAATTCTATAAATTATCAAGACAAATCAAGCATGTTTTCTTGGTTTTTAGTTAGTGACACATGTTTTGAACTAAATTGTCAATTTTGAACTGATAACTAACATTTTGAGTCATACCGAGAACACCGTGTATCATATTGAGGTGTGGATGATTCCTACACGTAAAAAATGAATTATGGATCATTTTCCTAAAGTATCAAAACAATCGGAATGTGTCTGATTAGTTTTGAGTATGTGACGTGCATTTTTAACTAAAATGTCAATTTTAAATTAAAACTACACAATTTGAGTATTACCAGTCACACCATACGTCAGATTAAGGTGTGGATAATTCCTATATATCAAAAAATACTTATGGATTTTTTTATACAGTATCAATACAATCCAAATTCATTTTATTATTTTGGATTATGTCACTTGTTTTTTTTACTAAAATGCCATTTTAAACTAAAAACATGCACTTTGAGTCATACCGGTCACATAATGTGTTATTTTGATATGAGATTGATTCTTATACATTAAAAATGACTTATGAAATATTTTACTAAATTATAAAGACAATCTGATCATTTTTTCTCGGTTTTTAGTGAGTGACTCACGTTTTGAACTAAAACGTCAATTTTAAACCGATAATAGGAACTTTGTGCCATATCGGGAACATCGTGTATCAGATTAAGGTACAAATAATTCCTACACATCATAAATGAATTAAAAATCATTTTCATAAAGTATCAAAATAATTTGAATGAGTTTGATCAGGATTGAGTATATCACTTGTCCTTTTTACTAAAATGTTAATTTTAAATAAAAAGACACACTTGGAGTCATACCGGTCACACCGTGCATCGAATTGAGGTGAGGCTGGTTCCTACATTTCATAAATAAATTATGGATTTTTTTTATAAAGTATAAAAATAATAAAATTTAATTTTCTTGGTTTTGAGTATGTCACTAGTGGTTTTCTCTAAAAGGTTATTTTAAACTGAAAACACATAATTTGAGTCATGCCAGTCACATAGTGTGTTAGATTGGCATGCACAAAATTATTACATGTAAAAAATGAAGTATGGATCATTTTTATGAATTATTAAAATAATTTGAATACGTTTGATTAGTTTTGAGTATGTCACTTTTTTTTTACTAAAATGTCATTTTAAATTGAAAACACAAACTCTGAGTCATACCTGTCACATCATGTGAGACTGATTCCTATATGTCAAAAATGACTTATGAATTTTTTCCCTAAATTATAAAGACATTTTGAGCATGTTTTCTCATTTTTCAATGAGTGAAACATGTTTTGAACAAAATTTTCAATTTTAAACTAATAATAGATATTTGAGTCACACAGGGCACACCATGTATCAGATTGAGGTGTGGATGATTCCTACACATCATAAATGACTTTTAAATTTTTTTCTTAAATTATTTAAATAATCAGAATGTGTTTTTTCACTTTTGAGTATGTGAAATGCGCTTTCAACTAAAATCTCAATTTTAAATAAAAACCACAAAATTTGAGTAATACTAGTCACACCGTGCGTCAGATTGAGGTGTGACTAATTCCTACACTTCAAAAAATGAATTATGGATAATTGTCATAAAGTATCAAAACAATCCAAATGTGTTATCTTAGTTTGGAGTATGTCACTTGTTTTTTATAAAATTTCATTTTAAACCTAAGACACACACCTTGAGTCATGTATTAGTTTGGCATGAGTCTGATTCCTACACATCAAAAATGACTTATGAATTTGTTTTCCTAAATTATCAAGGAAATCCAAGCACATTTGATAGGTTTTCAATTAGTGACACACATTTTGAACTAAAATGACAATTAAAAACTGATAATATACACTTTGAGTCGTACTGGGAACACTGTGTATGAGATTTATGTGAGACTGATTCATATATGTCACAAATGACTTATGGATAATTTTCCTAAAGTATAAAAACAATCCGAATGTGTTTACTAGGTTTTGATTATGTCAATTGTCTTTTTTACTAAAATATAAATTTTAAATAAAGATACACACTTGGAGTCATACTAGTCACACCATGCATCAGATTGAGGTGATGATGATTCGTATATGTAAAAAAATGACATATAGATCATTGTTCTATAGTATCAAAACAATCTGAATGTGTTTTCTTAGTTTTGAGTATATCACTTGTGGTTTTTACTATAATGTTAAATTTATATTAAATTTAAAAAATTTGAGTAATACTAGTCACACCATGTTCCGGATTGATGTGTGGATGATTCTTATATGTCACAAATGACTTATGGACCATTTTCTTAAAGTATCAAAATAATCTGAGTGTGTTTACTCAATTTTGAGTACATCACTTGTTTTTTTACTAAAATGCCATTTTAAACTAAAAAAACACACTTTGAGTCATACCAGTCACATTGTGTGTTAGTTTGAAATGAGAATAATTCCTACACATAAAAAATTACTCATGAATAATTTTCCTAAATTATCAAGATAATTCAAGCCCATTTTCTCAATTTTCAATGAGTGGAACACATTTTGAATAAAAATGTCAATTTTAAACTCATAACGGACACTTTAAGTCATACCAGGAACACCATGTATTAGATTAAGGTGAAACTAATTCCTACACATCACAAATGCCTGAGGGATCATTCTTCAAAAGTATCAAAACAATCAGAATTAATTTTCTCAGTTTTGAGTATGTCACTTGTCTTTTTTACTAAAATGTCAATTTTAAACTCAAAAAACACAATTTGAGTAAAATGACACTTTTGTATTAAAAACATACAATTTGAGTCATAACAACCACATTAGGAATTGGATTGATGTGGGGTCGATTCCTGCACATTAAAAATTAACTAAGGACCATTTACTAAAGTATCAAAATAATCTAATTTTTTTTTCTCGGTTTTGATTATGTGAAGTTTGTTTTGAATTAATGTGTAAATTTAACAAAATAATTAATAAGGAAATTAACTAAAAAATAGATAAATTGATGATAAAATTAACTAAATAAGCAGTGGGATGTCACTTATTCATGATATCTTTTAATATTCTTACACCATGTATTCTATCCATTCCTTTCTAAGAAAATTGATTTCTTATATTATACTTCTCTTTGACAAATAGATCAAAAATAATATATATTCATTTAGATACTAATGATTCATATTACAAGTGTATCTCTAAGGTCATATCTCATAATAGATCACAAAAATAGAAGTTAATCACCTAAATTTTATGTTGTAAAACATTCCTACACCGTGTATACTGCCCACACATATCTAAATAAATTTACTTATTCTTTTGAGTACATAGACTGTCAGAAATCTTTATAGTACTGATAAATTATAGAAAAAATTTATTAGTAAATATTTTTAATTAAATTTTAATTTCTTTTAGAAATTTTCTATTTGGGTATGCTATTATTTTGATGGAATATGATATATTTCATAAATTTTCAAACATAATATCCACAATATTTGTTTTTATATTTCTTCGGACACTATAAAAACATTGAACAAAATAAGTAAATTATTTTTTAATATGTTTTGATAATTAAATATTTCTATATACACCTTAATCTGTTTCCATTTGAAGTATTCCATAGGCTTATTATTTTTAGTCACCGACCTCATACCGTGATTTAGCCTATATTTACATATCAACATATCATAACAAAATTCTTGTTAAAAAGAAAAACTAAAACATATAATTTGATGTTTATCTATAAAATATTTATTGTAGTGCATTACAAATTCATAATACACATCATGTGTTGTTGGTTTGTTGGAAATCCATGCATTGGATCCAAAATAAATATATTTGGGGTATCTAGATTGATTTTGATTACCATCCAGTGCTTCCTAAAAAAACAAAAACAAAATAAGTATTGAGAAAAATAAAAATATATTTTATATGATTATATTATGGAGTTTTATCCCTACATTGTAGACATTAAATGGAGTCTATATTCTGTTATTTTCTTCTCAAATGGATCATTTATCTCATCTTATTTATTATCAGTTTCTTTAAACTCCAAAGAAATTTCATCCTTAGAAACGATACTTGGATTAATGAATTCATATCATGCTTCTCAAGGTTTTCCCCTTATAGTGTAGTAATATAAATTCCTATAGAATATATGAATATTTATTAACTTTAATGAAAATATTAGATCATTTTTTTGAAAAAATGTATTATGAAAATATACCTTATATATGTATTCACAACTGAGACTCCTAGCCATTCAAACTTGAGAATCTCATTTATACTCTCAAGACCAACCGTGTCTGTAATGAAAGTTATAAATATTTCTTCTTCATATGAAATCTAGTGAACATATCTACCTTTTAATGTGGTGACTACATAAAGTTTTAATGATAATATATTTCTTATTGGAACTAGCGAGTAGAAGGTACTCTCAGAAGGTCTTTTTTTCTCATGGTTGATTCACTAGAATTACTTGATCTGACCTTCTATTTTCCCATAAATTTATTCATCTTTAATACCATACCTTACTCTAGACATTTTTTCATTTACTATTATAGGTTTTTATTTGAAAAGATTTGTTAAGGACATACCTCATGTATCTTTATAGAATTATATGGCCATATTATGAATGTTTCAATAGCATCATTGACCATTGTAATATCTAGATCATCTAGTGGAACTAGAAATTCAACACTCATCTCTTGAGACACTTCAATCCCCACTATCATGTGATCTCCTAGGAGTTCTTTATTGTACATATTTTCTCTTAGTATTTTATACACCATAACCCTCACAAAAATTTGGTACATGGGTATTGATAGATAGAAATAAAAAACAACTTTACACTATAGATTTTTAGTAATAGAAAGTTATCAGAATTCATTTGATTCACATTTAGAAGAAAGAGTAATGAAAAAATTTATTACCTCAGTTATGGTATGCAGCTGATGGGAATGAATAGACTTAAATCTAGTGGGGTTATTTTATTATTAATGTGATGATTTTTATTCCACCGTTGGCTTGCTTTGATCTTTTTACATATATTGGTTAGCCAAACTAGAACCAAAAATAATATCTTACAAATCATCTATTTGTGCCAGAAATACCTTCATCATTTGATATATATCTTTTTGCAGTTTTGTCTTCTTGAAATATGTTCAAGGATACACTCCAAAACCTACATATCTAATGCAGAAATATTGTTCCAGCCACTTCAAAGCTACTAAAAGTAGTTTTTCTTCTAGCACAGTCATTGCTGATTCTTGTATCTAAAAAATAAAAAAAAATTGAACAAAAAATAGATATTTTTATATAATACTATTATAAATAATAAAAAATTACTATTATTCCATACTTACACATGTTCCCATACTTATTTTGTATTTTCATCAACTCATTTACCCTCCTTATTTGCGTGTGCCTCATTCCATAACACATGACATGGGATGGAAGTGGATTCAGATTTTGATTCATAAATTTTCATATAAAAAAGGAACATATCTTGTTTCATATCTCATAAAACTTTTATTATTTATTTAAAATACATACCATATTATTCTCTAGTGAAGCATACCCCACCATTTCTTTGTGATAGGGGTACATTGGTTTTTATGCACATTTTTTATTTTTAGTACTCATTTTTTGTTTCATAAATTAATTTTTTTAATAAAATTGGATAAAATAAATAATGTAAAATAATATATAATAAAATACAATAAAATTGAAATTATTTCTCATCATCATGATTGATTAAATCATTCCATGTTTCCTACTTTATAATGTGTTCATAAGTAATTGGTGGATGGGGATTTAATTTCTCCTTAGCATCCCTACGATGAAACTTGGTAAGAAGAGTCTAGATGCCTCTATGGGATTTTCTAGTGGCCATTAAGACATATTTCTTATGGAAATGTTCTAAAACAAATTAATTCTTCAAAGAATAATGACAATTAAATCAATGTTTCATTATATAATTTTTTAGTAAAATTGAGAAAGTATATCATAACATTATATCTTCCCAAAGGGTTTCCTTCATTATAGGTTGGTAAAGATGCCAAAAATATATATCAATTGACTCATTAATCCTAATTATTACCCAAAAATAACTAATGAACATTGACTTGTTGGGGTCAATAAATCATCCATATTGATTCCAACCAACCTCAAATTTTATACCCTTACTTCTTGCCTTAATAATTCTATTCAACACTATGATGATACGTCATTCTTGTTTTTTTCATCAACATGGTGTTGATCCCATAATAATTATGTAGTTTTAGTATCAACCACCTATTCTTCCCCAACATTAGAAACATAATCATGTGTAGAATCTATTATTTGTACGAGTAGTCAAACATTTAATTTAGATTATATAAATATATTAGAGAACAAATAAAATTATGAGGAAAAACATAGTATATTAAAAAAAATAACCTTCTCTTTGAACTCTATTTATTTTCTTTAATGGTTGAAGGGATTTGGATCCTCTATCAAGAATCCAAGTTTGCTCTATCGAGAATCCAAGTCTCCTCTATTGAGAATCCAAGTCTCCTCTTTGTTTTCCCCTATAATGTATAAGATATTATATACATTGAGACTACTATGAAATGATTGTGATCTACCAATAAAAGGGCCATCCTCGATTTAATTTTCATATGATCCTATAGCTGTTTTAGTCACTAGAAGAATAATTGAGCCATTATCTCTTGCTGGATCTGAAACATAAAATACTTGCACTCATTGTGATACCATTATGAACAGCTTGTCCCTTTCCCCTTCCACACCAAGATTCATTTTCAAAAATCCCATTTCATTAACTTTCAATATAGTACCATTGTCAACCAATTTTCAATAGAAAATTGGCACTTGAAATGTTTTATAATAAAACTCATATATTTATTTGATGATTCTGAAATCTGACATATTCACGTAAATTGGATTTCAATCCTTGGAACCAGATATGTGCATTTCTTCTACCATAAGCACAATTCCACTATTTTTCATTGTACTGTGCTCATTGTGTTCTTTTTTATAGAACATATAACCATTAATTAAAAAACCAATGTAAGATAGAACATTTTTATTTGGTCCCCTATTTATCCATCAAATTTGTTCAATAATTGAATTCAATTTTTTAGATAACTTCTTATAAATATGATCTTAGAACCATCCTATAAACTATTGATTATGTGTATTTGATATCCATCCTTCTTACCTTGATGGATTCAAATGTATAAGTATTGATTTGTGGTCTTCAAAATATGGATCAAAATCATTACTATTATGTAAAATGTAACAGTGACCTTTCTCCCACTACATTATGGTAATTATAACAACACATCTTCTGAAATCCCCTTTGTAACATCCAAGGTAATTAAAGAAGAAAATTTTTTCATATTTATTAATATTTGTGAATTAAATATTAATTTTACTTTAAAGAGGTTGCAATTTTCGATAGCGTACCCGATACACAACAAAGAGATTCTTTGAAATCTTACGTTGCTCACTAGTAATAAAATAATATTATTTTAAATGGTAGTTAATATGTAGCCATTGTATTGGCGGGAATGAATAGAAATAACTAAAATATGATTATATATGTTTTTTAAATGTTTTTTACATTTATCCAATAAAATATAAAGGCTTAAAATAAGAAAAGAATTCAATTTTAGGCATATATACTCTAATTTTCAATAAAAGTCCACTTATCGCCTTTTGTTGGAGAACCGTCATTAAATATAGTTTTAGTCACTCTTATACATTCTATTGGACCAAATAAAATTCTTCTTTAGAATCGAGACATCAAAATTTACTTTGTGTAAATTTTTGGTATTTTCCCGATAAAGTTCATTTTTTAATGAATAGTGAAAAATGTTGTATTTTAATTCAAAACCACTTTTTAATCTAATTTATTTATATTATTAGATTATCTATTGAATTGGTTTTAAAGTGAAATTAGAATATATTTTTACCATTTAATCCAATAGTGGTCATCAGAATTAATTTCACTTTGAATTTGGACTTAAACTGGTATCAATCTTTTGATACATATTGTTTCATAAAAACACGCTATTTGTTCTGACAGCGGGAATTAATTATTAAATTAATTAATGTAACTTATATGTTTTTAATTTTTTAAAATAGACATCATTTTTGAATTCATAATATCAAATATAGCTTAGGGCGATGTTTTGGTATTTTTCTGAAAAACTTCAATTTTTGATGAATAGTGAAACCACTAAGTGGCAGTTAAAAAAACTGATTTTTCGTTTAAATGAAAATTTACCACCTCTGTGTTTTGAATTTAAAAAATCTGGCATACATGGTTTTCATTAGGATGTAAAATGTGGTACAATGGGATTAAAATAATGTTTTGGTGAATAGCAACTTTTAAGTTTTTAATCGCGATTAGAGGTAATTAGTGTAGTTTAAGGTAAAAATAATGTTTTAATAATATGAAATGACCTTGAAACATGTCCTACCCTTATTTTATGTGTCATGGACGACCAATAAAATCAATGGGTCAACTTGAGGACCCCATGGATCCACTTTGGTAGGAAAATGACATTAATAACTTTTTATTTAATGTTAAAATAAAAATGTCACAAACATGTGTTGTTTTACTAAAACAATTCTTAAATGGGGTGATACAAGTCATAATTTTGACTATAAATATTAATTGTAAATCTAAAAATATTTCCTACATCATGATATATATTTTTTTATAATTTTTAGACATTTAATTAATTAAATTATTTATGACACCATGATGATGCAGTGATTACCTCATTATTTAACGATTTAAATAAAATGAAACGATAATGTAAAATCTAAGACCTACACTTGTCAAAAACACATTGGATGGGTGTATTTAGAACCCTTATCACCTTTTCCTCTAAATTTATAATTGTGGGAAGTTTTTTATCCGAAAATCATTTTATAATAATGTATCTTTTCTTAACTTTCCAAGAGTGCCCTTCCTCTCCTCTTATAAAAGGCCCCCACCTCTACCTCCTTACCCACACCTATCAAGCCTTTGGTTTGGCCAAGATATGCTCATTTTATCTCTCCAAATCCCTCTCCTCATCCTTGAAGCCTTACCTTGGGCAGAAATATCTTCAAAGAACCCTTTTGGTTCAAACCAAGAAGAGTTACCTGATTTAAAGGTAGTGTTTTCTCTTGTGTTCTTATGTTTTATTTTGATTCTCCAACCCCCTAAAATCTTTTTATTCCTTTATTTTGTAACAAAACCAGTATCTTAAATATACTAGGATGTTGTTATGAGAAGTATTAGAGCTACACCTACACACACCTTCGTCTAATGGTTAAAGAACATACTGTTTCTGTGGTTGGCGATTTTCTGCCTCACGAAACGATGATTGTTCAATATTCTTTTAAAACCTTTCATGGTGGCCATTAAGATGTCACTATATTTATATATGATATATATTATGTTTATGTTTTCCTTATGCTTCTATATTTTTCATTTGTGGCATACCTTTATGGTTTCCATTGTGGGTAAACACGATAATTTCATTTTAGGAAGTGCGGACTACCGCCCCCTTAAAGTGATTTGATTCGTTAATGCCATATGTGGGACGTATAAAGGATGGAGTTAATGTTATTATATATGATTTTATACTTTAATTATAATATACCCTTATATCATTATGATTTCACCCTATTAAATATGAAATATAAATGAAAGTAGCATTCATGCATACGTACGGCTTACCGTCTCCATGAACGGTGCATTTCATTTATTACCTCTAAATGTTATGTACTATTATAAATACATGTATATGCTGGATATATATGATATATATGATATCAAAATCATGAATATCATTCTGGATATAATGAACCTTTGACCACATAATACAAGACTTTATTTTATACGGAGTATAAACCCCTTTGAATTTTAATTTTATACAAAATGAATCTTTTTCTACGAAGCATTTTACAAAACTACAAAAAGGAATGTTTCTTTTAACGTACGTGGTGACAACGAACTTTTTCGCCGCCATGAGTATTATTTGGTCTTTGGCTTCCTCAACAAGCCGTAATGTTTTTAAAATGAAATAAATACCATATAATCTTTTATGTATTTTGGTATTGAAAATGGTTTTTATGATGAACTTGTTATGTCAATATATTTAAGTGATATATTGTGATCGAAATGTGGAAATTTTTTCTTTCCATTGTATTTGTTTTATATCTTATGATTTTATAATGGTACTTGGACATTTGACTGGTGGTTACGTGATAAACTATATGACGGGTGGTGCCGTGAATACCAGGATGGGTGGTTACGTTATAACCTCCAATGCATTGGGTATGGAAGTTGGCCGTATGGCTATTCCATTAAGTGATATGTGTGGAAGTCGACCGTATGGTTATTCCATTTAAGTATGTTTATGTCCCAAGTTACCTTTATATGTTATGTGTTCTTTATATGGGTTTTATGGTAATATTTTGGTTACAAAAGGGTAAGTAATGATATTTTATTCAGTGAAGAGTTTTTACTACTTCATAAAGGTTAAAAGTATTACTTTGATAAAGTATACATGGTTTACTTGTTGTTTTGAAAAACTAACACTTTTCCTTCTTTGTGTATCTCTTAATGAGCTTTTTATGATCACCCAAAGCTTTTTTGAAATGTTTTTCATAGGACTTAATGTGGAATAGGGTCATGGATGGGATCAGGGGAAAGTCATGCTATCTAAAACATGGAACTTGAAATGTTTCTTTTTAAGAGTTTTTATTTTATGGAAACTTAGTAGAAGTGTCTACTTTGTAATCTTTTGAGATGTAATAGTTATTTCCTAATTCTCTAAGACTCTAAACCATGAAAATATCCTCAATGTGAATTATTCATGTAATTCAATATTAAGTAAGGTTTAAGGCATGGGCGTTATAGTTGGTGTTAGAGGTAGGTTTAGACAACTTTAGGAGTTAGAAAATTGTTAAATTATAAATTAATTTATGGTATGATTGAAATTATATAGCATTCAAAGATTACCATGTTGCTTCTCCTAAGATATTTCTGTGTACAGAATGGTTTTCCGCAGAGGAAACAAGACAGCTATGTTGGGACGACATCCGGAAGAAGACAACCTTCCAAATCAGAAACTTGATATGGTCGGTATTGGAACTGAACAGTTTGTTGCAGTGATGGCACAATTGACTCAGGCTATAAATGGTGGTGGTATCCATGCACAAGATCATCTAGATCAACCATAGAGGAACATGTCAGTGGTGGAACATTTCATGAGGTAACATCCCCCATAATTCAGAGGATCATCTGACCCTGTGCTAGCTGAAGGGTGGATTAAATCACTGGAGAAGATTTTTGATGTCATGGGGTGTTCAAAATATCAAAAGGTTAGTCTTTATGTTTACCGTTTTGAAGTTGAAGCTGATCAGTGGTGGTCGATGGTGAAAAATATCAGGTATTGTGATGAGATTGATGATATTTTGGTGTTTTCTAAAAGTAAAGAGGAGCATGAAAGTCATTTAAGGGTTATCTTTCAAACCTTAAGAGAAAAGAAACTATATGGAAAATTCATCAAGTGTGAGTTTTTGTTACAAAAAATTTCTTTCCTTGGTCACATTTTAAAAAAAAATGGTATAACTGTTGATCCTGCTAAAACAAAAGTTGTTGAAGAATGGCCAAGACCCACAAATGTATTAGAGATCCATAGTTTTCTTGGTTTGTAAGGTTACTACCGAAGGTTTGTTGAATTTTTTTCACAGTTATCTAGTCCAATGGCTAAGCTAACTCGGAAGGGTGTTAAGTTTATCTGGACAAAAGAATGTGATGATTGTTTTTAGGAGTTGAAAAGAATATTGGTGAATGATCCAATTTTGGCACTTCCTTCTAGGAATGGTGAGTTTGTTATATACAGTGATGCTTCGTTGAAGGGACTTGGTTTTTTCCTTGTGAAGAATGATCAGGTAATTGCATATGCTTCACGTCAGTTGAAAACTCATGAGGTAAATTACCCTACACATGACTTGGAATTAGCTGCTGTTGTTTTTGCTCTAAAAATTTGGAGGCATCATTTGTATGGAGTGAAGTGTGAAATATACACTGATCACAAAAGTTTAAAGTATATATTCACTTAGAAAGAATTGAACATGAGACAGAGGATATGGCTATAATTAATCAAGGATTATGATTTTACAATTTATTACCATCTGGGAAAAGAAAATAAAGTGGACGATGCTTTGAGTCGAAAAAGTAATGCTTCATTAACCATGCTATGTTTGGAACGAGATCCTTTGGTTTTTGATTTGATGAAATTTGGCATAGAAGTTGTTGGTGTAGGAAGTTCTTCTGTTTTTCTTTAGGTATCAGTGAGATCATCTCTATCAGACAGAATTAAGCAAGCGCAGAAGAAAGACAGTGGGATGCAGAAAAAGGTAGAGCTGGTTTAGAAGGGTAAGTTGCCTGGATTTAATATTGATAATGATTGTGTTTTGAGGTTTGGGAAGAGATTATGTGTGCTTGGTGATTCACAGTTGAAGAATGAGTTGTTATGTGAGGCTCATAGTTCCCCGTTTTCAGTTCATCCTGGAAGTATTAAGATGTACAGAGATCTGTATGAGTATTATTGGTGGGATGGAATGAAAAGAGATATTGCTGATTTTACTGTGAAGTGTTTGACTTGTCAGTAGGTTAAAGCAGAGTGGCAGTTACCGAAAGGGATGATTCAGCCTTTACCAGTGCCAGAGTGGAAATGGGAAAATATATCCATGGACTTTGTTATGGGATTACTGAAGGCATCTCGAGGTAATAATGCAATTTGGGTTATTGTTGATCGCTTGACTAAATCTGCTCATTTCCTTCATATTCGAGATAATTTCTCTCTAGATCAACTTTCTCGATTGTATCTTAAAGAGATAGTCAGGTTGCATGGGGTTCCCCTATCCATTGTATCTGTTCGTGATCCTAGGTTTACTTCTAACTTTTGGAAAGGCCTTCAAAAGTTATTGGGTACTGAATTAAATTTTAGTACAGCTTTTCATCCGCAATCAGATGAGTAGTCAGAACGAACAATTCAGACCTTGGAGGATATGCTACGTGCTTTCTCTATGGATTATCAAGGAAGTTGGGACCAACATCTTTCTTTGGTTTAGTTTTCATATAATAATAGTTTTCATTCCAGTATACAGATGGATCCATTTGAAGCATTATATGGGAAGCGGTGTCAAACTCCAGATTTTTGGGATGAAGTAGGGGAAAGGAAGCTGATGGGAATAGAATTGGTAGAAGAGATGGCAGAAAAAGTTTGATAGATTCAGAAACACATGAGAACAGCTCAGAGAAGACAGAAAAGTTATGCTGATAACCGGGGGAAGGATCTCTATTTCGAGGTAGGTGATCATGTTTTTCTCAAAGTTTCACCATGAAAAAGTGTGATGCGATTTGGTAAGAAAGGAAAGCTGAGTCCACGGTTCATTGGACCATATGAAATTCTGGAGAGAGTTGAATCAGTTGCTTAGCGAGTGGCTTTACCTCTGAGTTTATCTCAGGTACACAATGTTTTTCATGTTTCGATGTTGAGAAAGTATATTCCAGATCCATCTCATGTTTTGAGCCTAGAGGTAGTTTAGTTAGAAGAGAATCTCTCTTATGAAGAACAACCAGTCTAGATTCTTGACCGAAGAGAGCAAGTGTTGCAAAATAAGGTAATTCACCCGGTAAAGGTTTTGTGGAAAAACCATATGGTAGAAGAGGAAACGTGGGAATCTGAAAATGATATGAGGGATAAATACCCCCACTTATTTTGATAAGTGAATAAAATTACGAGGACGCAATTCCCAACAGGGGAGAAGGATGTAACATCCCAGGTAAATAAAGAATAAATTTTTTTCCTATTTATTAATATTTGCGAATTAAATATTAATTTTACTTTAAAGGGGTTTCTATGTTCGATAGCGTACCCGATACGCAAAAAAGAGATTCTTTGAAATCTTACGTTGCACACTAGTAATAAAATAATATTATTTTAAATGGTAGTTAGCACGTAGCCGTTGTATTGGGAGGAATGAATAGAAATAACTAAAATATGATTATATATGTTTTTTAAATGTTTTTACATTTATCCAATAAAAGATAAAGGCTTAAAATAAGAAAAGAATTCAATTTTAGGCATATATACTCTAATTTTCACTAAAGGTCCACTTATCACCTTTTGTTGGAGAACTGTCATTAAATATAGTTTTGGTCACTCTTATACATTCTATTGGACCAAATAAAATTCTTCTTTAGAATTAGGACATCAAAATTTACTTTGTGTAAATTTTTGGTATTTTTCCGATAAAGTTCATTTTTTAATGAATAGTGAAAAATGTTGTATTTTAATTCAAAAACTATTTTTAATCTAATGTATTTATATGATTATATTATCTTTTGAATTGGTTTTAAAGTGAAATTAGAATATATTTTTACCATTTAATCCAATAGTGGTCGTCGGAATTAATTTCACTTTGAATTTGGACTTAAACTGGTATCAATCTTTTGATACATATTGTTTCATAAAAACACGCTATTTGTTCTTACAGCAGGAATTAATTATTAAATTAATTAATGTAACTTATATGTTTTGAATTTTGTAAAATAGACATCATTTTTGAATTCGGAATATCAAATATATCTTAGGGTGAAGTTTTGGTATTTTTCTGAAAAACTTCAATTTTTGATGAATAGTGAAACCACTAAGTGGCAGTTAAAAAAACTGATTTTTCGTTTGAATGAAATTTTACCACCTCTGTGTTTTGAATTTAAAAAATCTGACATACATTGTTTTCATTAGGATGTAAAATGTGGTACAATGGGATTAAAATAATTTTTTGGTGAATAGTAACTTTTAAGTTTTTAATCGCGATTAGAGGTAATTAGTGTAGTTTAAGGTAAAAATATGGTTTTAATAATATGAAATGACCTTGAAACATGTCCTACCCTTATTGGATGTGTCATGGCCGACCAAAAAAATCCATGGGTCAGCTTGGGGACCCCATGGAGCCACTTTGATAGGAAAATGACATTAATAACTTTTTATTTAATGTTAAAATAAAAATGTCACAAACATGTGTTGTTTTACTAAAACAATTTTTAAATGGGGTGATACAAGTCATAATTTTGACTATAAATATTCATTGGAAAGATAAAAATATTTCCTACATCATGATATTTTTTTTATAATTTTTAGACATTAAATAAATTAAATTATTTATGACACCATGATGATGCAGCGATTACCTCATTATATAACGATTTAAATAAAATGAAACGATAATGTAAAATATAAGACCTAAACTTATCAAAAACATATTGTATTGGTGGATTTAGAACCCTTATCACCTTATCCTATAAATTTAAAATTGTGGTACCTTTTTTATCCAAAAATTATTTTATAATAAAGTATTTTTTCTTAACTTTCCAAGAGTGCCCCTCCTCTCCTCTTATAAAAGGCCCCCACCTCTACCTCCTTACCCACACCTATCAAGCCTTTGGTTCAGCCAATATCTGATCATTTTATCTCTACAAATCCCTCTACTCATCCTTGAAGCCTTACCTTGGGTAGAAAGCTCTTCAAGGAACCCTTTTGGTTCAAACCAAGAAGAGTTACCCGATTTAAAGGTAGTGTTTTCTCTTGTGTTCTTATGTTTTATTTTGCTTCTCCAATCCCCTAAACTCTTTTTATTCATTTATTTTGTAACAAAACCAGTATCTTAAATATACTAGGATGTTGTTATGAGAAGGATTAGAGCTACACCTACACAAACCTTCGTCTAATGGTTAAAGAACATACTGTTTCTGTGGTTGGCGATTTTCTGCCTCATGAAACGATGATTGTTCAATCTTCTTTTAACACCTTTCATGGTGGCCATTAAGATTTAACTATATTTATATATGATATATATTATGTTTATGTTTTCTTTATGCTTCTGTATTTTTCATTTGTGGCATACCTTTATGGTTTCCATTGTGGGTAAACACGATAATTTCATTTTAGGAAGTGCGGACTACCGCCCCCTCAAAAGTGATTTGATTCGTTAATGCCATATGTGGGAAATATAAAGAATGGAGTTAATGTTATTATATATGATGTTATACTTGAATTATAATATACCCTTATATCATTATGATTTCACCCCATTAAATATGAAATAGAAATGAAAGTAGCGTTCATGCGTACGTACAACTTACCATCTCCATGAATGGTGCATTTCATTTCTTACCTCTAAATGTTATGTACTATTATAAATACATGTATATGCTGGATATGTATGATATATATGATATCTAAATCATGATTATCATTCTGGATATAATGAACCTTTGACCACATAAAAAACATGTAATTGTAAGAAGTCCATTTTTGACTTAAGTACCAAATATCGACAAAATGAACTTTATTAAATTAAATGATTACATAACATTTATAACATGGAAATAAGTTATATAAAAGGAATAATAAACTTGAAAAAGTTTCTTAATCAAGTAGAAATTAACTTTAGTTTATTATTCAGAAGATTAAAGAGCAATCGAGTCACGTCGGACACGAGGTAAGGGACTTCGTCTCAATCTCTTTTCATTGAGGCATATTTTGTTCTAATAAAAGACTTTCTTTTATACGGAGTATAAACCCCTTTGACTTTTAATTTTATACAAAAGGAATCTTTTTCTACGAAGTGTTTTACAAAATGAAAAAAAGGAATGTTTCTTTTAACGTACTCGGTGACAATGACCTTTTCCGCGGCCGCGAGTATTATTTGGTCTTTGGCTTCCTCAACAAGCCGTAATGTTTTTAAAATGAAATAAATACCATATAATCTTTTATGTATTTTGGTATTGAAAATGGTTTTTATGATGAACTTGTTATGTCAATATATTTAAGTGATATATTGTGATCGAAATGTGGAAATGTTTTCTTTCCATTATATTTGTTTTATGTCTTATGATTTTATAATGGTACTTGGACATTTGACGGGTGGTTACGTGATAAACCATATGAAGGGTGGTGATTTGAATACCAGGATGGGTGGTTACGTTATAACCTCCAATGCATTGGGTATGGAAGTCGGCCGTATGGCTATTCCATTAAGTGATATGTGTGGAAGTCGACCATATGGTTATTCCATTTAAGTATGTTTATGTCCCAAGTTACCTTTATATGTTATGTGTTCTTTATATGGGTTTTATGGTAATATTTTGGTTACAAAAGGGTAAGTAATGATATTTTATTCAGTGAAGAGTTTTTACTACTTCATAAAGGTGAAAAGTATTACTTTGATAAAGTATACATGGTTTACTTGTTGTTTTGAAAAACTAATAGTTTTTATTCTTTGTGTATCCCTTACTAAGCTTTTTATACTCACCCCAAGCTTTTTTGAAATGTTTTTCATAGGAATTAATGTGGAATAGGGTCATGGATGGGATCAAGGGAAAGTCATGCTATCTAAAACATGGAACTAGACATGTTTTTTAAGAGTTTTTATTTTATGAAAACTTAGTAGAAGTGTCTACTTTGTAATCTTTTGAGATGTAATAGTTATGTACTAATTCTCTAAAACTATAAACCATGAAAAGATCCTCAATGTGAATTATTCATGTAATTCAATATTAATTAAGGTTTAAGGAAGGGGCCTTATACCCTTCACCCATAAGGCGTCCGCTGTGATGATACTTTGGGAGACCGATGATATCAACATCTGACTGGTAATCAGTGAAAAATTCAACAACTTATTTAACTATATATCATTCTACAACAAAACCTTGTATTTGAATTTGATTCATGATGTGAAATTTCAAGATATTAATATACCATTCAATGGGGTACTGTAATGGCCCCTAATTTCCGGTCCATTACTTTGTGATAATTCTGATGTTTGAGGTGTCCGGGGGTAGTCCAAGGTATTTTTGGGACATGTGAGTAATTCCAATGGTGAATCCTTTCAACAATTTTTCAAATTTCTAATTTTCTAATGGCTGCTCATTCTTACAGTAGATCATTATAGTGGTATCTCATTCTAGAGATAGCTCATTCTATAGGTAGCTCATCCTGGAGGTAACTCATCCTGGTGGTGAATTTTTGATGGTGAATCGTCTGGCAGTGGCTCACTAGTGGTGACTAATCTAGTAGTGACTCATCTAGTAGTGATTTTTCTAGCGGTGGCTTGTCTGGCGGTAACTCATCTGGTGGTGACTCATCTAGTAGTGACTCGTCTGGTAGTAACTCGTTTGGTGGTGACTCATCTGGCGGTGACTCATCTGGAAGTGATTCATCTAGAGGTTACTCACTGGTGGTGAATCTTCTGGTGGTGGTGGGAATCATTTCAACAGTTTTCCAAATTTCCAAAATTTTCTAGTTTTTCTAATTTTTCCCTCTTTATGTATGTTTTGACGATAAATGAGTTTAATGACATAATTAATGTTTTTTAAGGTCATTTCAAATGCTATCAATCATATATTAAATTTCTATAATTTATGAAGGATTTTAAATGGTTAAGCTGCATGGTTTATTGAGATGTGCCTTTAATGGAAATATTTTGTCATTTCAAATCCTGTGAGTTACATATCTAATACTTATAATATAGATACCTTCCTTTCATTAATTCCATCTCCTTTATCTTGATACAAGATGTCCCAAATCCCTCTTCCCATAGGAGTTATGTAACCTAGTTGTTGCAATTGGTTCGTGATTCCCTATAGAGTTTCCTACTGTACGTGTTCCCCTATTTTGGGGAAACAGGGCCGTGTTGACCATATTTCTCCCAAATAGGATTTCCTTTATATTTATTATTTTTTTATCATGCGGGATGGGTATATAAATGTTTATACTTGTGGCCCTTGGGGGTCCTTGTTTGTGCACTAGTTTATGAGTTGTGGAATACATGCATGTTACATAGCTATTGATGTCACTTATTATATAATTGGTTAACCATTTACATTCAGTTAAAATAAATAGAATCCCCAAGATTATACAGTTTCATTAATAACACCCTAAATTAAGTGAAATTTAATAAGGGATGTATTGATAAATCTGAAAGTATTTTTTTCTCTGTTACATGCTATAACGTGTTTGTGGACACGATTGTGTGTTGTGGATTGGATACAGGGATATGATGGATAGAATATGACTATGTTGTCATATGTGGGGCTAGTGGATGAAATGTTTTATACATAGGGGATGTAATAATGGTTATGGTGTGGATGTGCAGTAAGGCTGTAATAGTGGATGTGGCTATAAATTAGTGATGATGTGGGGTTATTTCTAAGAGGAATAATGGGTTGTTGTGTTGTGATGATTTCTGTGTGTTGGTTATTGTATTATGTGAATTTATTATAGTTTCTTAGAAAGTATGGAACTAAAATAGAATTTCTTTTCTTGGGAAGAATTTGGAAAAATAATTTATTTGAAATAGAATGTGGAATGTGAACATCAAATGAATGAATAATAATGTGGTAGAATTTAATAAACCAATGTGCTATTAATATGGGATTATTAAATATTTGTGAAATCTATTAATCAGCTAAATATTTATTAAATGTATAATGTAACTTGTGTCTTTTGTTCTGCTTGTATGGTATCTTTCATATATCTTTAGCAGTAGAGGTATTGGACCTTGTGAGTTGGTTTCTTCCTTGGTTTTAAACCCATAGGATGTGATTGTGTGCTTCAATACTATATGTATATATCATGTATTTTCCTTGTGATTTCAATATGCACCTCACCCATGTTGAGCACTATGCGATAGACACCTACATAGTCACATGAGGGGTTTCTTTCCCAAAAATCCCAATGAGAGGATGGATGGATGACCACCTTCTCTTCCCTGCTCCCACTTCCAGGTGATAGTGTCCCAAGTTTCTTTGAGATGAGTTGTGATGTGTGGTCCCAGATGTCTTTGGGATGAGTTGTGGTGTGCTATCCTAGGTGTCTTCGGGATGAGATGTGTTGTGATGGCCTAGGTGTGTGCGGGTGGGATGAGATGTGTTGTGATAGATCAGGTGTGTGTGGGTAGGATGTGATGTTTTGTGATTTATTAGGTGTGTTTGGGAGGGATGTGATGTTTTGTAATGGACTATGTGTATGTAGGCAGGATATGCTGTGTTTTGATGGATAAGGTGTGTGCCAGCGGGATGTGATGTGATATATTCAGAAGAGGTGAGAGTGTGAGGAAGTTTTTTTGGGGGTGTGAGAGCAGATAATCAGTGGGAAAGTGGTGCGGGGTACCCTATCATTGATTTTATTCATATTATATAAATTATTATACTTGGATGCATTATTTGGTGAGTGATCCTTGGTGGGGTTGGGGTTTTAGTTAGTATACCTATTTAGGTACTATTTGGTTCTATTACTTTCACATTAATGAATTAGTATGCCCTTTCCACATGTGCACAAGCTACTTTGTTTTTCCTACTGAGTATACCCATATACTCACCCTATGTATATGAAAACTATTTTTAGGATCCTAGGAGGACTTTTTGGACTGTGCAGGACATTTCTAGTTCAGACCTTTGGAGCTATTACTGTGTCGCTTCCATAACTTTTATTCTTTTGGGATTTTATTTGGAGACATTTATATGTATCAATTTTGATTTATACATGCATTGTGGGATGATTTATATTTATTATATATTATGTTATGGTGTTGATTTTGGTTGATACATCCTATCTCTCGATCTTGTTTTCTTATAAAGGGTAATGGATCTAATTTTGTGAGATGTGTACACCCTTGGTTCTAGTCGCCAACCCAGGGCCTACTGGAGGAGGGAATGAGGGTTCATTATCTCCTTTTATTCACTTCCATCCTAGGAGGGGTATATTTTAAGGGAGGGGGTCATAACAGAATGGTATCAGAGGCTGATGGTTGAGTGATAGGGTGAAGTTCAGAGTTAGGCATAGTGATGAATGCGTGGGTTGGTATGGAAATAGTTCCAGTTGACCTTGGTGCATGACATAGGCTAGGGAGACTAGCCAGGACATAGGAGTTTAGGCCCCCATGATCTAGTGCATGGAATCTAAGATTATTGAGTGACCAAGTGAGATGAGAATACTTGCAGGTTAGCGACCTAGGATAGGTACATGCATCATGACGACTTATGTTCTTATTTTAATTGTGTGATATTAGGAAGTCAAAAATTAATTAAATGAACCATGGATTTTGTGTGTGTTTCTCTATCTTTTCCCATGATTTTATTTCTAATAAATTATTATTTTTTTCTAAATTATTCAAATAACCAAAAAGGAAAGAGTAAAATTATACCTAACCAGCTTGTTCTATTTGTTTGAAACCTTCTTGATGTTTGAATGTGTTATTTCCTTTCCTATTAAAGCATGGTTCTTAATGATTCATATTTTTCTTCCTTTTTTATAAATTCATAACATTCCACTAGTTTTCCTAATGTTTGAAATTGTTAGAGAAGCATGCTTAGTATACCTTGTTGTGATCAACTATTTAATTTTGAAAACCCTTATGAAGCATGTTACCTTGATGTAGATTTCACACTAGCATGATAAAATAAATTATATTAAAACCATGATTAAAAGTATTCTAGCTTCCATATAAGATAATATGTATTGTGTTCTTTTTTATTATAATTTATCACGATCATGTGTTATTGACTTATTGTAAAACTTAGTTTTAGACATTTAATTTATGAAATTCCTAAAATATCTATTTTAATTAATTGATAATTACTTTGAATTTGGAATCCTTAACAAGAATAATTTTATATTTATTTGGCATGATTGAAATTATGAATTATTGATATTACCATATATTCTAATCATGTGTTAGGTTAAAAATTCTTGTGAAATTTATTTCTAAATTTTGAAAAATGATAATCATGACTTGTGGTAACTTGTTGATATATAAAATTATTTAAATGATTAAACTTATTATTATATGATAGATAAGAATTTTTAACTACTGAAAAAACATTACTTTACATGTTATGTAATGAGTATTTTGTTATAGGAAGCATGCCTAAAGTTGAAATAACTTGTGTGGTAACTAGGGAAGTTCTAGTATGAGAGAATTGAGAATGTATCATGTTTAATATGTTGTATTTAAATAT
The DNA here is from genome assembly GCA_963277665.1 of Viscum album. Classification (NCBI taxonomy): domain Eukaryota; kingdom Viridiplantae; phylum Streptophyta; class Magnoliopsida; order Santalales; family Viscaceae; genus Viscum; species Viscum album. Next base: position 1,524,961,638 of record OY728141.1, on the reverse strand, counting down.
ATAAGTATAATCATGTTTTCCTTATTATAGTATAAAATAATGTTTCCTTGAACAATGAAATGATTAATGAATGTTTATATTGAGCATGATAAAGCATGAAATATAGTAATATAACATGTTCAATTTTAATTTTGTTGTTAGAAAGAATGTTTCCTTTAGAAATTAAATGAATAAAGAATGTTTTTCTTGAGCATTATAAATAAAATATAATAATACAACATGTTCAGTTTTAATCTTGTTTCCAGAAATCTTGTTTCCTTGAGCCATGAAATGAGTAAAGAATGTTTAGTTCGAGAATGTTAAAGCATGAAACATAGTAATACAACATGTGTAGTTTTAATTTTGTTGTCAGAAAGCATATTTTACTTTGTTGATTATGAAAACATTATTGAAATAGTGGTTTCCCTAGACCCAAATATTCAATGTTTTTTATTACCATATCATGTATATAGTTAGCTATACATGATGTTGTCTTACCATTATAGTGTAGAATTTTTTTCTGTGTCCACTATTGAAATGGTAATGTCCAAAGATTAGTTTTTTTTATCGAAAGGTTATAGCATATCCTATGATATAATGAGAACCTCTAGATATTATGACCTTAATCTTAAATATATGTTATATGGTCTAGATACATCTTACTGATTGGACACATTAGATGTTTGACTATCAGGAGCTAGGGGCTTATAAGCATTGAGACTTCTTCTCATGAAGTTTGAACTTGGTGATCTCTAGTTGTGAGATCATGAGGAATGACCCGCCAATAAAAACACCACATGTTTCAGGTCTCATTGGATGTTCCTATCTATAATCACGTGTAATGGTATCCTGACTTGAGATCATTACCAATGTATGTCATTTGATTATGTACTTTGATGCAAGACGAAAACCATGGAAATAAATTCATGGCAAGGTAGTTTGTGTTGGGTGCGTCATTGGTGGAATGACATTGGTTGAATGGTCAAGAAAGGATTTTTCACTTCTGGGTTATGGAATTAATACATCTCAAGCCATGTTGATAAGGATGGCCATACCTTTATAAGACCATGTCCATGGCAGTCAGAGGTAAATTCGTGCAGTTAAATCAACAAATAATAATGCAAGATAAGGGCAATGACACATGAGTGCATCCTTCTTTATGAGATATTACTGAGAAAGTGATTATATTACACAATGTGTGTTCGTAGGTTGGTTGTCGCTGCTGTGACAATCCTTATCTCTTTAGGGTCCATGATGTGTTTCTAGATCCTGCTCTTAGTCTGGGAATACTATTCACTGCTATCGAGATAAGAGCCTAGAGGGTCACACACAATAGCGTATTCGAGAATATTCCCTATTTAGTTGAATATGAGTTTTGGACATGGTGGGCCCCACCATTGGGGTCCGGGATTTGTCCAAAGAAAAACTATCACCAATGCAATAACTAAATTCATATTATTCAAGTTTAGAATAATGAGTATTGAATTTATTTATTAAATATATTTACAAGTTTTAAGTAAATACATGAAAAAATATTAATTGACGAATATTAAATTATTCAAGGTTCGGTTAATATTTATGGGAACGACGAGTTGAGTTAATGACTCATTTATTATCACGTAATATATTTTAATATATTACAAGTAAATGATAATAATATTTATGACTCAGTTTAGTATTCATAAAATGTTTTTGATAGTGCGTTAAGTATTCGGGGCTGGCGAGGTGATATCGGGTATTTTAATTAACCACTATAAATAGAAGAGAAGGGGATTTTTCTAAGTACTATTCATGGTTCTTCTCTCTCTTATCTTCTCACCAATGATCTAGAGATAGAGGATCTGGATCCAAGGAGCATGGATCATGCACTCTCTCAGGCATCACTTGCGAAGCGATGCAGTGATCGTTGGAGCGTCGTTGTAATTCTACGCTAGTACCCAAATTACAACAAACAACACTCCCACAGATTTCTTGAAGCGCATGTGGATGATCTAGAGGAGTTCAATGTCAGATTCTTCGAGTAGCGATTTCCAATGATGATCAGACGTTGTGCCCAAATTCAGAATAAAACCAGGTATTTTATAGTTTATTATTGTTCTTAAAATCCTTCACGCATGGTCCTTTGCTAAGATCGGGCTTCTATTCACCGATGTTGACAAGTTTACATCGATCATCGGTGGAAATATTTTAAAAACCCACCTATTTGGGGCTTTCTCTGTATACCCTATTCCAAAAAGTGGTATCAGAGGGACGCATGTCAATTTTAAGCCAAATAAATTAAATTTGCATTAATTTTTAAAGGGGATATCATTATGGTCTCAACGCCTCAGACCGCGTTTGAATCTGATATCAGATGAACCATCTGTGGTCATCCGAAGTTTAAAATCAGAATTAAACCAGTTGTTTTTTTTGATCACCGGGTGGACATCCGATTACTAGAATAGTGCTTTCCGGTGATGTTTAATAATTATTATTATAATAATTTAATTATAATAATAATAAGTTGATTATAATAATAATTTTATTATTATAATATTCTATTATAATAATATTTTATTATTATAAGTTTTTTATTTTTTTAGTCTAAATATAGACTTAAGAAAAGGGAGGGGATAACTCAATTTAATGAGTCATATTTAATTAAATTAAAAAAATCCTTACTTTCCAAGTCTCTTATTAAAAAAAAGGGTTGGGTGCAAGACCTACAAATCCAGCCTTGAAAGACTTATAAAAAAAGAAAAAAAATGGGGGTAGGGGGGTGACCTGCATGTGCAGGTCAAGAAAAAAAAAGGAAATGGTGTTAGCATTGGGGGGATGAGCGCCCCTGGGTCTTCTCCCTCCCCGCGTCACGCGACTCACCAGACAGCATCAGAGGCGACAACAACCACCCCTCCTTCCCGTCTCCTCCCTTCCATAGCAGTACAACGCACCACCCAGGCACTCTAGCAGCTTCCCACGCAGACCCGTCCTACAGCGGCTATCTCCCCCTTCCACGACAGCCCGCTCCCAACCAGGCCCTGTGCCTCCCCTATGCGCACAACGGAGCACTACTAGCCGCAGCCCAGGTGCCTCCCTCCTCCATGGAGGTGCGAATCCCTCTCCCTGAACCAGGCTGGTGATGGGCTTCCCTCCCCTCCTCCGTCCCGGTAGGCCACCTGACCTGCCACCTTCCGGTCTCGGCACCTCTTCGGCCACCGCCACCCTCCTCTACTCTAAGTGCACAACACACCAGCGGAGCCCTCACCCCCACCTCCTGATTCACCAAGCCCGACCACATCACCCTCTTCCCACAGCACCATGCCACACCATCCCAGCACGCAGCCGGCCGCTGCATCCCTGAAGCACACTGCAGTGAGACACCCCGACACCCCAACCAGCTGCCTCTTCCCTGCTGCGTAGCGATAGCGTGCCGCGATCATCCCAAACCCATGGTCTATCACCATAGTCAGTCACTGTGAGCCTCCCCGCTACCGTGCAACCCTCCTATGGTCGGGATCTCTCGGACGAGCAGTGGTGCTAGACCACACTGGGGCCACCTCGTTCCGGCCGATGCCTGGTCCTCATAGCGGGAAGGTATCTTTCACTGCCCTGAAACATGTCTAGGAGGGTCGTCCCAGCCCGGAATGGACTTGGGTAGACTGGCCAGACCTAGAATGCCCCTACACGAGGTCGTTATCGCCCGAATTGGGCCTTCAAAAGTTTGCCCCGACCCGCACATGCCCTGCCTGAAGTTTCATGGGCCCGAGTGATTTAATTTAATCGAAAATTAATTAAATTAATTAATTTTATTTCATTTGATAATTAAATTAATTTAATATCATTTTTTGGTTATTAAAATATGGCATAATTAATTTAATTAAGAGATTAATTAAATTATTTAAATTAATTAATTAATTTAATTTTTAGTTTTAAAATTAAATTAATTAAACAAGACCGAACGACGTGAAAATTGAATTAAAAATAATAGTGAATTTTTAATTCAATTAAAATGCCCTTGAATTTATTTAATGCAAGTTTATTTTTTATTTCTGTATTTATTTTATATACGTGAGTTAATGTGTATACTGATCATGAGCTGGATACCGACCAATGCATGTTTGGTGCTTGTTTAATTATTTATTTTCATTTATTTAATTATCTAATTATTTCATTTTAGTTTGTAGTAATTAGTTTAATTAAATAAAAGATGATCTTCATGTTGGCTCAAGTGTTGTTATATATATAAGGGTCTGCACGCTCATTCTCAGAGTTGTATATTTATCCCTCAAGACCCCCTCGCTTGTGTGCAAGTACAATTATATAATGAAGAGATGAGGTGAGACACACTTCACACCAAGTGACGGTGGCACACCAGATAAGAGTTGGATGCATTGGATGATCAAACAGTGCTATTCAAGTTGCAAGCCACGTGACTATAGGTACTTAACCCTAGGGTTTCAGTTGGTCTGTTATTCACTCAACAGATTATCCAATAGTACCGGATCATGATCAGGTTTTTCATTTTATTTCGGCATGGTTTATTATTTTGTGAATGTGTATTTATAGCACGATCACATAAAATAATAATAAACAAGCATGCAAGATAAAATAAACATGTGACGTGATGAAATTTTTATTTCTTGCATGGTCAGTTGGGAGTGAGATCACATAGTACGTGCTTATAAAAATATAAAATTATTTATTTCTTTACATTAAAAATAATAAAACCCTCAAAGATATATTAAGTCATAACAACCTTCCTTCATTCAAATTTAGACAAAACCGACTGTTTGTGGTTTCAGTCATGCCATAGCTGAGGGTACCTCTTACTACTGGGGAGTCCTTTTAAGAATGATGAGTTGACTTAACTAAAATTGTAGTAAAGAAATAACCATATATAGCTTGTTGTAATTTTAGAGGCAAACATTGAGTAAATCAAGTTCTGATTTTAGAATTTGGGACTTCACTCAACAGATAAAGGAACCACAAGTTAAAGTGGTTGGCCAGCTAAAATCCCACCTAGAACCCTCCAAGTAGTGGCGTACCCATAGCTTGTAGACTACGAGAGGTGGTTTCAGGATCCTTGCCACTAGAATACTCAAGTGACAGAGTATTCCGATTCTAGCATAGAGGGTTCCTAGAATCTGATAAAATAGTGGGAGACATTAAATGATTTAAGTAATTAATCCAAATATCTAAACCAATAATCCAGATGAAAGGAACTAATCTACTAAAATTCATTTTTTTTATAAAATTGAAAGATATAACACAAGTTTAAAAACCACGATATTATATTGGACAAAGTAAATTTCCTCACTAACATGAGTATCCATGAATAGTACAGGCACATGTGCATAGTACTATGATATAGGAAACTCAAGGTGGCAGTGTCCCCAACACTGTTAAAATACCTCAAGAAGCGAGGGTGAAAATTTCTTACAGGAGACTAATGTAAAAAGCATATGATAGTTATATCATTATGCTTCCATCAATGTCGGGTGTCAGTTGCGGTCACTACACCAGGACATGGATGATATTACATGAAGTCTCATCTCTGAGATGTTTTCAAATAGAAAGTGAAGCAATGATATAAATAAGGTGATGTTACACCGATATGTGTAAATTGAAAGATTGATCATGATCTTTAAATAGATCCCTTTCTCATATCATTTTCGCCCCTTTACTCAAGTTTTGTTTTAATTTATAAAATGAAAAATTATTGAGTAAACGCTTCATTACCAATTTAGGTAAGGTTTTCCAAGATAATAAGAATATCAAAGATAATTTCATCCTTAATTATTATGGAGAATAAATTGAAAGGAAATGAAAAAAATGCCAAAATGAAATTAATTTCAATGGAACATTTGCAAAGTCCTTCAATTAATGAGGTATTAACAAAGGTTATTTGCATTGCATGTTATAAAATAACACTATGGAAGTTTAAATTCAATGAACTAAATTAAAAAAGAAAGTTACCCGCTTTTTATTTAGGAATATTCATCTATGTAATGTTTCCTTTTTTACTAATTGGGTATTTAATACTATATGATTTTTACATATGTGTATTTAAATACAATTACCAAGTATGTATAGAAACCTTAATAGAAGTTAGGTGTATTCTCCAAGTGGCTGTGAAAGGGTGATACCTCGACCAGTGGTGAGAAGTACACGACTTATTTAATTTCCAAGTGAAATATTCATGTTGAACTATTATTGAGTATAACTACAAACATTAATCTCATGTGTACTTGGATTCAAGGAGACATTCTTTCAGGTTTTGGAATGAATGTTGTTTTTGGTAAACTCAATCACTAGTTCAACAATACATGAATCACATGCAATTAGTGATGAATATAAATGTAAGACTTATACCCAGTTGTGACAAGATAATTCTTTGTCAATTAATACTAAAAGTGGACGTAATGAATATACCAAGTGTGGTATTTAGGCTCGGAACAACTAAATATTTTTTGTATTATCGGCGTCTTTAGTTTGGACAAAGGAGCCTTTAAAAATAAAGGTATGTCACAAAGATTTTGGAAATAGTTATACAAGTAAGCATGAACTATTCCAAGTATAAGCTATAGGTATAAATACTTAATAATATTTCTTTAAGTTATTAAGGAATAATAAAGTGAAGTATATGCATGGTCATGAGATATGAGTTGCTTTGGGTTGGGATACTGATGAATATCTCAACCAAGCATTCATCAAATCATGATAATGTAGCATGGATTAATTCCTAAATGTACATTACCTTATCAACATCAAAAAATTGATGTTAATGATGAGGATTGATGATGAATTCTTACATATCAACATTGATAAACAAACATGTAGTGTGGAGAAATTCTTAAACGCATATTTTATACATCAAAATCTTGATATAGGTAGTATCAATGTTGCAACTTGCAGAAACATCCATTATATTTCATGAAATGATTTGAAAATAACAGCGATATCCCACAACCACATACCAATTATAATGAAAAATGGATATCATATGATTCATAGTATGATGTAAATACATTATGTCATAAAGACATGTGTTTGGATGAAAATAGTTTGTTCGGATACAAAAAAACTTTCATCAAGATAAACACATCGTGCATCTAAGGTACATATCCTAACGATTGGTTAGGATATTACATAAATCCCTAAGATAGAAAAATTGTAGTCAAGTGATAGAATACACTTCTATATAAGGGTGAACATATCTATTAGAGATAGTGAGATCTATATTTACTTATGTTTAATCAATGCTCAAGATGAAAAAATAGTTGGCATGGGAACTAGTTCCAAAAGCACATGTGGAAGAGAGGATGTTCCAGAGACACATACTACGTATGAAGGATAAAACCATGGTGATGGTTTTCATATTCAATACAGTTGGTGATCTATTATTCAATGTGAATAATATTTCCTATAAGTAAGAAGTATATGGAAATTATCAAAAATTGATAAGACAAACTAAAATTCAATTAATGGATTCTGTGTATCAAAGTATAATGTGACTTATTATTTTGAATACTGTGGTGGGTATTCAAGTGAGTTTATACATGGATGGTACAAGTGTTGTACCAATAAGGATCGATTATTTTCACCAAGTATTCATGCTTAAATATGTTATAATTTCACTTATCATAGATATTATCTATGATCAAATTATTTATCATTGGATTTCATGACCACCAATCGTGGATGGTGTCTATACGACGCAACTAGAAAGGGATGGTCACGTCACAAAATGATAATAAAGGTTGCAAGTTACTTAAATCCGGTTTAAGATTGAAGTAAGCAACATGATCATAGAAAATTAATTTAAAACAAATGATTTCCATGTGTCTACGAGAGGTTAGTGGGAGCGCTAATTTTTTCCAAGAAGAAATATGTTTGAAAACATATGGAAAACATATGGAAAACATAAATTGGTCTCACAGTTAGTTAAGACCAATATGAAATTTATTCTCCAGTGATTGACTTAAGGTAGAAACCTATGTTCTAGGGAACAAGATCTACTGAGGTGGGTCTATAAGTTTCTTGGTTCTAGTCAATCATACATATCATGATATTGTATTGAAAAATAAAAGTTGGAACAATTCAAGAGATGAATTGTTGCCTATGTCACATGGCATAATCTCTTCAGGTAGACATGTCCACAACATGGGAGGAGATAAACGTGATGAGTTGAAATCCATACGTCGAAGCGATGGATCAATCATGTATGCCATGATACGTACAAGAACTGATATTTCCATGGTATATTTTACAGTAGGAAAATATTAGTTATATCCAAGATCACTGCAAGGGATGCATTCAAAACTATCTAATTGTACTTCAGTAAGTAAAAAAGATATATACCTGGTAAATGGAGAGGAAGGATACTAGTTTTCAGGGATACAAACTAGTCTTCCATAGATCAAAGTGATCTATTATCACAATTAGGCTAAATATGATGAGCAAGTAAAGATCATATAAGCCAGTGGTGGCCATACCTACAAATACCGAGTACGTTGCAGCTTCTTAGGCAGCTAAGAAGCAGTTTTTAAATGCAATGATTTGTTCCAGTTCTTGGAATCACACCTGGTAAGAAATGTATTATCATAATGTAATTATGATATTCTTACTAGCCCAGATGTCAAGTTATGACAATGGACAAGTGAGATATACTCGAGATACCATCTCTTGAGAAGTTTTACTCAAGGATATGAGGTCGCTATAGAAGAATAGCCATGCAGTGGATCCGTGGCAGACCCAATAGCTAAATCCGTTACCTAGAAGAAACATGGTGTTCATCATGTGAGTAGAAAACAATTTTGGTTAGTAAGTTGGCTCTAGTGCAAGTGGGAGTTTTGAAATAGTGGGTTCCCTAGACCCAACTATTCTGTGTTTTTGATTAGCATATCGTGTATACAGTTAGATATGCATGATTTCATCTTACCATTATAGTGTATACTTTTTCTATTTCCACTATTTAAATGGTAATTTAAAAAATATTAGTTGTTGTATCGAAAGATTATAGCAGATCCCAGGATATAATGAGAACCTCTAGATACTATGAAATTAATCTTAAATATATGTTCTATGGTCTAGATACATCTTACTGATTAGATAGAGTAGATCTTTGACTATCAGGTGCTGGGGTCTCATAATCATTGAAACTTCTTCTCATGAAGTTCGCACTTGGTGATCTCTAGTTGTGAGATCATGAGGACTGACCCGCCAATAAGAACACCACATGTTTCGGGTGTCATTGGATGTTCCTATCTACGATCATGTGTAATGGTCTCCTAACTTGAGATCATTACCAATGTATGTCATTTGATTATGTAATTTGATTCAAGATGAAAACCATGAAAATGAAGTCGTGGCGAGGTAGTTTGTGTTGGGTGCGTCATTGGTGGCATGGCATTGGTTGAATGTTCAACAAATGATTTGTCGCTTCCGGGTTATGGAAGTAATATATCTCAGGCCATGTTGATAAGGATGGTAGTAACTTTATAAGAGAATGTCTATGGCATTCAAAGGTAAATCCATCTAGTTAAATCAAAAAACAATAAATCAAGATAAGGGAGATGACATGTGAGTGCATCCTGCTTTATGAGATATTACTGACAAAGAGATTATATTACACAGTGCATGTTCGTAGGTTGGTTGTCGCTGCTGTGACAATCCTTATCTTTTTAAGGGCCATGATGGGTTGCTAGATCCCTCTCTAGGCCTGTGAATACTATTCAATGTTATCGAGATAAGGTCCTAGATGGTCACACACAATAGCGTATTCGAGAATCAGTCATATTCAGTTGAATAGGAGTTTTGGATATGGTGGGCCCCACCACGGGGGTCTGGGATTTGTCCAAAGAAAAATGATCAACAATGAAATAAATAAATTCTTATTATTCGAGTTCAGAATAATGATTATTGAATTTATTTGTTAAATGTATTTAGGATTTTTAAGAAAATACATGAAAAAATATTAATTGATGAATATTAAATTATTCAAGGTTTAGTTAATATTTATGCGAACGACGAGTCAAGTTAATGACTAAATTATTATCACATAATATATTTTAATACATTATAAGTAAATGATAATAATATTTATGACTCAGTTTAGTAGTCATAAAATGTTGTTGATAGTGCGTTAAGTATTCAGGGCTGGAGAGGTGATACCAGGTATTTTAATTAACCACTATAAATAGAAGAGGAGGGGCTTTTACCAAGTACTATTCATGGTTCTTCTCTCTCTTCTCTTCTCACCCATGATCTAGAGAGAGAGGCTCTGGATCCAAGGAGCATGGATCAAGCACTCTCTCAGGAATCGCTTGCAAAGCGATGTGGTGATCATTGGAGAGTCGAAGGCATCGTCACAATTCCGTGCTAGCACTCGGATTATGACGGAAGACGATCCCGTGGATTTCTTGAAGTGAATGTGGAAAATCTTGAGGATTTTGATGTCAGATTCTTTGAGCAGCGATCACCAATGATGAGAAGACATCATGCATGACTTCATAATTAAACTAGGTATTTTACAGTTTATTATTATGCTTAAAATCCTTCACACGTGTGGTCCTTGACTAAGACCGGGCTGCTGTTGACTGATGTCAACAAGTTTACGTCGATCTTTGGTGGGATTTTTTTAAAAACCCTACCTATTTGGTGCTTCTACTGCATGCACAGTTCCAACAAACATGTTGCTTATGTAATTTATTAATTTAATTGAACACAAGAACATAACATCTATAATTTTTTAAAATGAAGTTGGAAGTTAATTTCCCTGATAATAATATGAACCCATAATTCCTTGTTTAACCATATTAAACATGGTGAGTGAGATAACTTGTGTTCAGTTTCATCTTTAACCTGGAATCATGTTATAAATTTTTAAATGAAATACATGATGTTTCACTAGAAATAACCTAGAAATGTTGATTATTGTTTGTGGTTTCATTGTTATCATTGCATTGATGTGTTGATATTCCTTGCTTAAAATATTAGTTGTTGGAAACCTTGTTTGTGATGTGATTATTATAGATTATAAGACCCTTGGTATGGATAATTGTTTAAGATCACCATGAATTAAAATTATAATCACTTATATATGGATAATGAACTGATTCCCCAGACTTTTTTTGAAATTACTGATGCGAAATAATGAGATGAAATAATATAGGCCCCTAAAAAGTTTTGGGAGATAGAATGTGCTGCTACTATATGTGGTTATTCTTATTGTGATTCATTGTGTGACATATGATTTAAAAATTTAAGCATATGAATTTGGGGAAACCTGATCCTTAATTGGGATGCATTATACTTTGAAGCGATTGAAATTGTGTGGATGAGTTAGTAACTCCCAAAGAAGACAATATCTCTATATGGGAAAGGGGATTCCTTGATTTGTGTGCCTGGGTATTGATGTGTGATTTTAGTGGTGATTTTTGGTTGGGATAGTGTGGTGGATGACATGGTTAAAGTGGTTATGTGAAAAGGGTATTTTCCTATGGATGGTTAAGTGGTGTGGTGATGTGGTTGTGCGGAATGTATGGTGAACTTTTTCACTGGATATTAAGTTTGTACAGTGTTTGTGTTGTGTAGTGGTAATAATGTGAAGTGGAAAAGATGTGTGGTTTCTATGGTGAGATTACTTGTGTTTTTTAGTAGTGTGATTATGTTGATGGAATACCTCACCACCCATAAAAAGTTTAATCACTCAATGTTGGTAACAAAATAAACTATTCATTTTAGAAATCATGAAATCAACAAAAATGGGTTTGCCTCCCATGCCTAAATATTTTTATAAAGGAAGTATTGAGAATTTTTGAATACCACCATGTTGTTTGGGTTTTTTGTGTTTGATCTTATATTTATGGAACATGTTATGTAATAAAACAAATTAAGATAGGGAAACTCTTTCCCCAAATCAAGACGTATTATATTAAAACACATTTTAAAACCATACAGGTGAGTCAGTTCCACCCAAAGTAGACAATATCATGGTGTGGTGGATGGGTTACTTTGATTTGTATGCTTGTAGTATATCTATATATATTAATATAAATGTTTGTGTTGGTAGAGGAATGTTATTAGAAACTCATTCAAGTAATTACATGAACCTATGAAAAATATAAATTGGAATGTTGAACTCTTTACTATTTCTGCATAAGTATGTTCCTGGTAATTAATGTCTTAATGAAAAACATGGAAGAATTTTAAACTTGGATTAGGTGTTTTTTTAGAAACTCATGTCCTATTTGTGATGAATTTCATATTTAATTCAAGTTTTCTAAATTTGATGTTAATTTTTGTTAATATTAACTTGGTACAGATCATGATAGAGTTCTATTAGTAGAACAAGATCAATTTTATAAAAAATTTAAACCTTTCAATTTATTTAAGTTATCTTGGGAAACATGTTGAAGAAAAAGTGGTTTTACAAATTTATTTAAAGTGTTTTCACAAAGATAAATACCATGATATAAAAAGGATTCAAAATTTAGTTTTGAATCAAAGTATTTTTGTTAGACTACTAAATTTGTTTTAATATAATATTTTTCATCGAAATGGTTTAATAGGAATGTTTTCAAACTTAACATGCTTAAAAATAAAATGTTGAGATACATGTTTGGAAATTAATAGATCATTTCAAAAATCATGCTTTTATTTTAAACTCCTTTATAAATATGAATTAATAAAATTTTGAAAATGGCATATCAATGTTTGTTAGAAACTTATTACTCAAGAATTATGATCTATTTTCTTCGTGATATGTAAATAATGATATGTTTTAAATGTTTTGAATTTAAATCTATGGATTATAAAATGAGGATAATGCATGTATATATATTCATAAAATGTAATGTCTAAGTGGATTCATTAAAGGAAAAGGTATAAAAATCTGTTATATTATCTAAAATATATTCCTTATATTTAAAATAATGTGAAGAAATTGTTTTTGAATATGTTACCTTCCATAGTGTTATTATTGTTGTTTGATTGTTATGTATTTCTTACTAGACTTGTTATACCTATCTATGTAACTGTGTTATTGTTTGATAGTTATCTCCACTGAGATATTATGTTTAATGTATTGTGTAGAATTTAACTTCTTTCACTAGAAGTTTTTGTGTTCCAAATATATCAAGAAACTTGGTAGGTATCTCATGAGTTGGTTGCTTGGACCCCCATTCTCTTTCCTCCAACTTTTGATTTAATTCTAATAGATTTACCTTTCCCATGGGCCGTGTTCTATAGAGGAATTGTAGAATGAAAGATGGGATTCTTTTATTCTAATGTTTAAGTATGTATGTTATGTTATGTTTTTGTGGGTTTTTGGGGTAATGGGTTTATTTTTTGATAGTGTTTTGGGTGTAATAAGATCCTTGAGAGGTATCTCAAGGGATGGTTGTTCAGACCCTTCCCATATTTTCTTCAGAGTTGGTTTTGAATTATCAAGGTAGAGAATAGTTTGAGAGGTATATGATTTAATGGACCAGAATTTTTGTTCCATTAATTTGTGATAAGTATGATGTTTGAGGTATCTAGGGGTAGTCCATGGTGTTTTGGGGATATGTGAGTCATTACAATAGTGACTTATTTCAACAGTTTTCCAAATTTCCAGTTTTCCAATGATATCTCATTCTAGAGGTAGTTAATTATAGTGGTAGATAATTATTGAGGTAGCTCATCCTATAGGTATCTCATCATGGTGTTATATCATCCTGGTAGTGACTCCTTGGTGGTGACTCGTCTGGCGGTGACTCGCTGGTGGTGATTCGCTGGCGGTGACTTGTCTAGAGGTGACTCATCTGGTTGTGACTTGTATGGCGGTGAATTGATGGAGGTTACTCATATTGAGGTGAATATCTAGTGGTGACTCACTAGTGGTGACTTTTATGGCGGTGACTTTTCTAGTGGTGGTGATGACTCGTTTCAACATTTTTCTAAATTTCCAAAATTTTCCAGTTTTTCCAGTTTTCCCTTTTTTTTTCTATTTTGATGATAAATTAATTTAATGAAATAATTAATAGTTTTAAGGACTTTTCAAAGGATATTAATCATATATTAAATTTATACAATGTACGGAGGATTTTAAATGGTCAAACCACATGGTTTATTGAGATCCGTCATTAATATCAATTTTAAGTAGTTTCAAATCCTGTGAGTTCCGAATTTAATACTTCTAAGATGAGGAAATTATTTTAATTCATTAATTATCCTTATCTTGATATGGGAGGTTCCAAATCTCTCTTCCCATTGGAGTCATGTAACCCAGTTTCTTCAATTGGTTTATGATTCCCTAGCGAATTTCTTATTGTACTCACGCCCCTGTTTTGGCGTAATATGGCTGTGTCAACCATCTTTATTCCAAGTGGAATTTCCCTCATATTTCTTATTTGTGTATCATGTGGTATGGTTATATAAATGTCTATCCTTGTGTATATATTCTATTATGAATTAATATAGATTATTGAATTGGTTTAAAAACAATATAAAGGGGTTGGGGAATGTGACGTATGATCATACTATTTTATCAATATTTTTATAGATGTTGTTAATTGCATGGGCTAAATACCCACTAAAAATCATGGTTGTTGGGGGTCCTTATTTACGCACTAATTTATAGTTTGTGAAATACATGCATGTTACCTTGATGTTGATGTCACCTATTATATAATTGGTTAACCATGTACATTCGTTTAAAATAAATGGATGCCCCAGGATTATAAGATTTTTGTGATAAAACCCTAAATTAAGTGAAATTGAATAAGGGATGTCCTACTAAATTTGAAAATATGTTTTTCTATGTTATGTGCATTAACAAGTTTGTGGACACCATTGTGTGCTGTTGGTTGGCTCTGGAAATATGATAGATGGAATATGACGATGTTTTGATTTGTGGGGGGCAGTGTATGATATGTTTTTTACAGAGGGGCTGTAATAATGGTTATAGTGTGGATTTGCAGTAAGGCTAAAAAAGTGTATATGGCTATAAATTAGTGACGATGTGGGATTATTGGTAAGAGGAATAATGAGTTTTTATGTTGTGATGCTTTTTGTGTCTTGGTTATTGTATTATGTGAATTTATTTTTTTTCATGTAAAGTATGGAATTAAATGAAAAATATTTTCTTGGAAAGAATTTGGAAATATAGTTTATTTTAAATAAAACATGGAATGAGAAAAAAATGAATGAATAATAATGGTATGGAATTTAATGAACCAATGTGCTGTTAATATAGGATTATTTGATATCTGTGAAGTATTTTAATCAGCTAAATATGGATTAAATGTATAAGTGACTTGTGGCTTGTTTTCTGCTTGTGTGGTGTCTTGTATATATATTTAGCAGCGAAGGTATTGGACCTTGTGACTTGGTTTGTTCCTTGGTTTTGAACCCATAGGATGGAATTGTATGCTTCAATACTATATGTATGTATCATGTATTTTCCTTGTGATTCCAATACACACCCACCTACATTGAGAACTATATGATGAATGTAACACCTGGATGTTTTTTATGAAATATTTTCTTTAAATAATTTTTATTATTCAGTAGCTTGGTTTGCACAAAATAGTGAGTTTAAACTAACCGAGAGACACCCTTATTATAAAATTACTGTTATATCCTAGCTGTTAGGTTATTGGGAATAATTATAACTAAATTATGAAAATGCATTGTGAATTCATTAGCTATCAATTATTTATGAAAAGTATAAATCAATTAGATATTTTTATTTTTGAGTGAATTACTTTTGGTAATGAAATTAATGATATATATATGTATTATATACTAAATAAAATATTTTTGATATTCATATAATGAGTATTTTAGTCATATGGTACGAATAAAACCCTATTTGATGTATAAAAACCTATTTTTTTTAAATTTTAATTTTACACCTTTGAATGGCGAACCCCTTTTAAATTAAGATTTTGAAACATTAATAATTTTTATATGATAACATAAAAATGTTCTATTAAAGTAGATATAAAAATTTTCTTTGATTTAATTTATGATATTTTTTGATAACATTCAAGTTTTGATGAATAGTAAAAACACACTAAATTTTAAGTGAAAACAAATTTTTTCATCGAGATAATTTATATGGTTAGATTATAATATTGAATGGTTTTAAAGTATAAATAAAATATATTTTAATCATTCAATATAATTTATGTCATTATCATTAATTTTACGTTGACTTCATATGTAAAAACATTTCAATCTTTTGCAATGTTTTAACTTTTAAAAACTCATTCTCTCATTTCAACAACAAGATTGATTTTAAATTAATTACTGCAACTTCTGTGTTTTGAATTTTTTAAAAATGGAATCCATATTTGGAATTAGTAGGTCCAAATTATGTTAACAGGATAATTTTATTTTTGGGCATTATTAATAGTAACTTTGGTAATTATTTTTATTACCATGATTGAAGGTAAATTGAGTAATTAAAGGTAAAAAATAATATTATAAAATTACCTTAACACCAATAGAAAATCCTTTTCAATGAATAAACTAGAACCTTATCATATATTTTTCTAAATGGAATCACTTAATGGCCACTTAACTATGAATATGACATGAATATAATAAAAACTAATGAATGTGAAAAAATGTCACAATCTCATTTTATATAAGAATATTACTTTTAATATATGTATATTTAGGAGATAATATCTAATATATATAGTCTATGGAAAGGTAAAATAATTGCCTATATCATAGAAATTTATTTATAATTTTTAGAAATTAAATAATAACCATTAAGGATGACATAATAGTGACACAAAAATTATTTTATTAATAGAAATATCAAATAAATGATTTTGAAAATATTAAAAGAAATATAATTTGAATTAATTAAGGTTATCAATGAATTTTATAAATTATTGTGACATGTTTTTTTTACACTCAATATTTTGGTTTGAATTTATATTTTGTGTGGATTTTATTTAAAATCAAAAAAATGAATAGTGTCAAAATTAGCACTATTGATATTTTATAAAAATAAAATTTTATTAAATTATTTTAAAAAAACATAAAAATATTTAAAAATTATAAATTTATAATTATAAGATCCAAAATTTTATAAAATATCCATTTATGTTCAATTAAAACCATATAAATAAATATTTATAACCACTAAATATTTAGATTATTATTACTACAATTAAAATTAAATAGAATAAATAAGTGTCAATTAAAAAGATATGATTTAAATTGAAAAAAATAACTTGTCCAAAATTTATTGTTTTATGGTATTAAAACCCTATCTCATATAATATTTTAAATTGGGACATTTTTGAGGTTTTTTGATAGGGTATTATTTTATTATAAATTATTATTTATGGAGTTTCCAAAAGTGCCCCTCACCTCAATTATAAAAGGGAACCTCCTACCTCACCTCTTCACTTTATTTTGAGCCTTTGAGCTCAGCCATAGCCTAAAATATTTCCTTATAAACTTCCCTATTTTCATTCTAGAGGTTTTGGTCATCTTCAAATACCAACTCTAGTGATCTAAGAAGAGATTTAAAGGAAACACGTCGAGGAAGATGTAATCTCTTCTACAGATTCTTTCAAACTTATTTCTTCTTCTACTTAATCTTAATTAGTTGTTTCATTATAAATTAATGACATAAGTATCACTAATATAATGATATTTTATTACAAATATGAAGAAATCATATTTCACATTCTATCTATCCTATGAAAAATGAAATCACCGCACGTGCGTACGTAGGGCCTACCATCTCCACGCCCTGGTGTAATCCGTTTTTCACCAACACCTTACATGGATGGGTATAATGATGGAATATATATATATATATATATATATGATTAATATAAAATGATATTGATTCTGAGATACTATACACCATCCATTTCAATACCATTCAACAATTATGGGAACGATATCGTCGCTCGTGCGTACGTACAACTTACCATCTCCACGATACAATGTTATTCATTATAAATAATCATCATTAAATCATGATTATATAAATTAATTGAATGAATAAATATGATATATATTATACTAATACAATTCTGTAAGTGATATAACTATAACCTAAAAAGAGGAATAAGAACTTATCTGACAAAACATGCATAAGAACATAAAGTAGTTAATACCCAAATAAAGAGTAACAATGAAATGTTACTACCAAAAAAATTAAAATATGATAATAAATGTTTTTATAAAAATTATTATGATTATATAATAAATCAGTATAATTATTTAAATCATTATATAGGATGTTCAGATAAAAACAAAGCATATAGGACCTGAGGTAAGGGATAACTTTGAAAATCTAGTTTTTATGAAAGATTTTTTATTTGTAAGTATTTAATGGGGTATATTTATCATCCACATACATGTTTTATAAATATAAATTTCAAAATATTCTTTATATCATTCTATAATTTTACCCATTGGTTAATTTTTACTAAATGATATGAATGAAATCTTTTTTCGTTTTTGGTATGAGATACACTTTGACTTTTCCAGAAAAAGTACAAGAAGAATGTTTTTTTAACTTAAATAAATAGATTTTTACACTTTAATTATGACTTATTTCCTCGAATATTTCCCTACAAGCTTACAAGGTTATTTTTACATAAAATTATTTCTTCTAAAATTGTGTGGAATGTTGAGGAAGGAAAATATTTTTGAAGAAGAAAAGATATTTTCCTTAGAAATTAATTTGAAGTGTTTTCTCAAAATTACTTTCCCTATAAGATAAAACTCTTTAAATATGGTTATATTTATAACCCTATTATTACTATGATTATATTGTGTGTTATTTAGGAAATCCATTTTATTTATATCAATTATGATGGAATGATGTTTAAGAAACCCATTTTATTTCATGTGTTATGTTAAGGTGAATGTTTTTATGTTTTAATGGAACAAAAAATAATGGTTTTATTATGAGATGGATGAGATCTATATCTCACTCTAATGCATTGGATAAAGTTTTATATCTCATGAGATAGACATGACTGGAACAAAAATCAAATCCGGTTCAGTAATACAAGGCTGGAACGAGTAGTGAACTCAGTTTAGTAATAGACTTTGTCCACTATGATGGTCTCAACAATGAGCCTTGAATAATATGAAATGATTTTATATGATTATGTGTGTATGAAATGAAATTTAATATCTTATGTTATGACTATTGTGATTACATTTCACATTTATAATTTATCCCATGACATGATATTATGATATTTTATATGCAGGACACAATTTTCAAATGTTATGTTCTTATGATTATGATATGATTCATATTTCCCTTATTTAACCTTAATGAGAATTTGAGATCACTATTTCATATATTTCTTTTCCCAGGGTCATTAAGAAGGGTATTAAGTAAGATATGTTAAAAAAGAGTCTAGTTATGAAGAAATAAGCCAGAGATAATTAGATGTTTTATGAACCGGTTGTTTATGTTTCCTAGTTTCTAAAGACACTAAACATATACGGTCTTGGAATGGTTTTTGTTATGTTATTTAATACATATTATTCATTGTTGAATTTATATCAATATATGTAAATTATGTGTCACTATAGTTGGTATCTGAGCCAATTTATAGTTAACGTTTGGAAACTAGGATGAGAGAACCTTAGTAAGAACCCTAAGGATATGTTTAAGTATAGGTTAAAATCCTATCCTAGGGTTTTATAGATGTTCATGAATAACCTAGGATAAAACCTAAAGTGTCCTAAATTGAAATTTTATACTTGAATTATGTGGTTTTCCAATTATTATTAGTGTTACTCACACTATGCTTCTTGGTTTTAGTTAATGACTGGAACCTGAAGGAACTGAGTTAATGCTAAATGTGACGAGAAATGCAATGATTTTCCCACTAAGAAACCTAATGTTATGAGATTTAGAATGAAAAATATTATATCCATGATCACACAACCTTCTCAAGCTATGAATCATGCCGGAATTCTAAATGAGCAAAGGAGGGAGCAACATTTTATTGAATCCTTCATGAGGTAACACACACCTTTATTTAGTGGGACTTTTGATTCATTAGTGTCTGAACAATGGATCTGTACCACTAAAAAGATATTTTCAGTTCTACAATGTCCTGAACATAATAAATTCATCTTAGCATTATATTGTTTGGAAGGTGAATCTGATCAATGGTGGAATCTTATCAAGAATATGAGGCAAAGAGATGAAATTGAGTCCATGGAATGGGACGAGTTCAAGAACTTATTTTTCTATAAGTACTTTCCTCATATTATTTGAACAAATACGGAGAAGGAGTTACTTGAAATTAAGCAAAAGGTTGATGAATCTGTTGTTTCCTATGAAGAAAATTTTACAATACTTGCAGGGTACACTTCTGGAATTATTATCCAACCTAAGAGTAAAATTGATCGATTCTTTAGTGGCTTAGAACTAAGTCTCTGAAGGGAATTATCCATAAGGTACTTCAATAGATATGATGAAATTGTTCGATGTTATCTCAAGGTTGAGATGGAGACTGGAGTAACCCATCAGTCATATGGGTTTGATAGGAAGAGAAAAATATAATTCAAAGGGAAATATAAAGACCACACTGAAAAGAAGATGATTTTCCCCTTATGCTCAAAGTGAATAAAGAAACATGGAGGGAATTGTCTTAAAGGGACTATTAAATGTTTTAAGTGTGGAAAAGAAGGTTATTGGGCAGTTGAATACTGAAGTGATGGGAAAAAGATGTCTAATGATGTGAACAAAGAAAAGGATACACAGAATGCACCTCCTACACTTCAATGTTACAAGTGCAAGGAAATGGGGAATTATGCCAATCAATGCCCTAATATAAGGGTTATTGATGATGATTGACATCAAGAAACTCTTAAGTCTAAAGAAAAATGAAATTCACATGCAACCACTATTGGCGACGTGGAGTACAATAATGAAGTGGTGAAAGGTACACTTACCATCCACTCTAAAGTAGCAAATGTTTTATTTGATTCTAGATCCTCCCACTCTTTTATTTATGAATAATTTTATAATGGTATCACCATATTACCTCAAAAGGTAGATGTTGAGATAGTTGTGAAAACTCCTAATGGAACAACAATTTCATCAAAAGTTGATAATTCTTCTCCGGCTGAAGTTTTTGGGAAAGTGATTCCAAAAATCTTATGATCCTTCCCATAATGGAATTTTATGTGATTCTTGGCATGTATTTTCTTTCTCTATATGGATATCATATCAATTTACAAGGAAGGTAAGTTACATTTCATATTCCAAATCGATCTATGATCATCTATCTATTCAAGGATGAATATAAACTTCCAGTAGAAATGTCTTTCATCTTATGGGTCTTGATTCCTATATATGAAGGTTATTTATCTCAAATGGTTAGGGAGAAATTGATGATTAAGAATACAAAAATCTTTTAAGAGTTTGATGATGTCTTTTTGGAGGAATTTCTAGCACTTCCACCAAATCTTGAAGTTGAGTTTTCAATAGAACTCATACCGGGTGCTATGCCTATTTTAAAGAAACCATATAGAATGGCCCCAATTAAGTTTCAGGAATTGAAGAAGAAACTCCAAGTGAAACTTTATAAGGTATTCGTTTGCCTTAGTGCCTTACCTTGGGGATAACCTGTTCAGTTTGTTAAGAAGAAAAATGGATCAATGAGACTCTACATTAATTATTGAGAACTTAACATGATCACCATCAAGAAAAAATATCCTATTCCCCGCATTGATAACCTATTTGAACAACTATGCGGAGCTCAATACTTTCCCAAGATTGATCTTTGTTCAGGATACCATCAATTAAGGGTCCAAAAGGAGAATATACCAAAGATGACATTCCATACAAGGTGTGGACATTATGAATTTATAGTGATTCTTTTTGGTCTTACTAATTCCCCCTCTATCTTCATGGATATAATGAATATAGTATTTAGAGACTATCTTGACCAGTTTTTGGTAGTCTTTATATACTATATTCTTGTCTATTCAAAGAGCAAGGAAGAACATGAAGATCACTTAAGAATTATACTGAATACCCTGAGAAAAGAGAATATTTATTCCAAATTTACCAAGTGTGAATTTTGGCTTTAGAAAGTTTCATTTTTGGTCACATAATCTCAAGAGAGGGGATATATGTAGATCCAAAAAAAACAAAGGTTACTAAAAGATGGTCAAGACCAACAATGGTAACTGAGATCCAAAGTTTTCTTGGTTTGGCTGTATATTATCGATGTTTTGTGAAATATTTTTCATGATTATCTAATCTACTCACCAAGTTGACTCGAAAATGAGTTAAGTTCATATGGATGAAAGAATGTGAAGAGAATTTTAAAGAGCTAAAAATAAGGTTAGCTAGTGAACCTGTGCTCACACTGCCTTATAGTGGATAAAGGCTTGTGATATATAGTGATGCATCCAAGAAGGTTCTGGGATGTGTTCTCATGAAAAATGATACAGTGATAGCTTATGCCTCACGACAATTGAAAATCCATGAGAAAAATTACCCAACTCATGATTTGGAGTTAACTGCGGTAATCTTTGCATTAAAGATATATAGGCATTATATTTATTGTGAAAGGTGTGATATTTATACTGATCATAAAAGTTTAAAGTATATTTTAACACAAAAGGATATGAATATGCACAAAAGAAGATGATTGGAGTTGATTAAATATTATGGCTGATCAATACATTACCACCCTGGGAAAGTGAACAAGGTGGCAGATGCATTGAGTTGACAAGACCATGCTTGCCTATCCATGATGAGGATCACAAAAGATCCAATATTTATGGATTTGAAAAGGATGGATCTTGAAATTTTAAATGAAGTGGGGAAATGTTATCTTTTTCAAATGAATGTTAAACCATCAATACAAGTGAAGATTAAGGAGGCGTAGAAGAAAGATGTAGAGCTACAAAAGAAGGTGAGAAATGTTCCTGAATTCAACCTTGATTGTGATGAAATAATAAGGCTCAGGAATCAGATTTTTATTCCTACCATGCTAGAATTAATTAAGGAGATATTGGATGAGGCTAATAGTTCCTAATTATCTATTCATCATGGAAGCACAAATATGTACATAGACATTAAAATTTACTTCTAGTGGGGTGGCTTGAAAAGATATCTCATCGAATATGTCTCTTGATGCTTGGTTTTTCACCAAGTTAAGGCTGAGAGATAGAAGTCTAAGGGGATGTTATAACCATTACCCACACCAAAATAGAAATGGGAAAAAATCACTATGGACTTTGTCATCAGACTTCCCAAAACATCCAAAGGCAATAATTCTATCTGGGTTATAGTTGATCGCCTTACGAAGTCTGCACACTTCATTTCTATTAGAGATGATTTCTCTCTTGATCATCTTGCTAGGATATATGTAAAAGAAGTGGTAAGATTGAATGAAGTACCACTTTCCATTATATTAAATCAGGATTTGAGGTTTACCTAAAAGTTCTAGAGAAGTATTTAGCATGCTCTAGATACAATGTTAAGTTTCATCACTGCTTATCATCCTTAGACAGACGACCATTATGAGAGAAAAATTCAAACTCTCGAAGATATGTTGAGATATTTCTCTATGTATTTCAAAGGAGGTTGGGATCAACACCTACCATTGGTGGAATTTTCTTAAAATAATATCTATCACTCCAGTATTCATATGGATCCTTATGAATACCTATATGGAAAGAAGTTCAAAACTCCAACTTACTAGGATGTAGTTGGAGAAAGAAATCTATTAGGACCTGATCTTGTTGATGAAATGGTAGAAAATGTCAGATCTATTCAACAACACATAAGAAAAGCTCAGAGTTGACAAAAAAGTTATGATGACAACCAAATAAAATACCTAGAGTTTGAAGTGGGTGATAATGTGTTTCTATGAATATCTCCCTAAAAGAGAGTAATGATATTTGGAAAGAAGGGAAAGCTGAACCCTAGGTATATCTATCCTTTTGAAATTCTGGATGGTGTTGGGAAGGTAGCTTACCGATTGGAACTTCCACCAAATCTCTCTCATGTTCATGATGTGTTCCATGTATCTATCCTGAGAAATTACATACCCGATCCTTCACATGTACTAAGCTAATAAGTCATACCATCGGAGTAAGAACTTTCTTATGAAGAACAACCGATAAAGATTCTAGATCGTAGAAAAAAAGTTCAACGAAACAAAACCACTCTCTTGGTTAAAGTTTTATGGAGGAACCAAAAATTTAAAAAATCTACATGGAAACTTGAGTATATAATGAGGTAGAGGTATCCCCATCTATTTGTTTCCAAGTGACAAATTTAGAGGGTGAAATTTTGTTTAATCGGGGTAGAATGTAACACCCGAACGTTTTTTATGAAATATTTTATTTAAATAATTTTTAACCTTTAGTAGATTACTTTGAACGCAATCATGAGTTTAAAAAAACCATGAGACACCCTTATTATAAAATTACCATTATAGCCTTGCCATTAGGTCAGCAAGAATAATTATAACTAACTTATGAAAATTCATTGTAAATTCATTGGCTATCAATTATTTATGAAAAATATAAATCAATTAGATATTTGTATTTTTGAGTGAATTAATTTTGGTAATGAAATTAATGAGATATATATGTGTTATATACTAAATAAAATATTTTTTATATTCATCCAATAGATATTTTAGTCATAGGGTATGAATAAAACCCTATTTGATGTATAAAAACCTTTTTTAATGTTTAATTTTACACCTTTGAATGGTGAACCCCTTTTAAATTAATATTTTCACACATTAATAATTTTTATGACAATATAAACATTTTATTTTAAAGAGGGTTATAAAAATTTACTTTTGTTGAATTTATGATATTTTATGATAATATTCAAGTTTTGATGAATAGTAAAAACACACTAAATTTTAAGTTAAAACAAATTTTTTCAACGAGATAATTTATATGGTTAGATTATAATATTGAATGGTTTTAAAGTATAAATAGATTATATTTTTATAATTCAATATAATTTATGTCATTGGCATTAATTTTACATTGAATTCATGTGTAAAAACATTTCAATCTTTTGCAATGTTTTAACTTTTAAAAATCTGCTCTCTCATTTCGACAACCGGATTGATTTTAAATTAATTAATGCAAATTTTGTATTTTTAATTTTTAAAAATAGACTCCGTATTTGGAATCATAATTTCCAAATTATGTTAATAGGATACTTTTATTTTTGGGCATTATGAATAGTAAATTTGGTAATTATTTTTATCACCATGGTTGAAGGTAAATCAGGAAATTAAAGGTAAAAATAATATTATAAAATTACCTTAACACCTGTAAAAAAATCCCATTGGATGACTAAAATAGACACTTATCATCTATTTTTATAAATTTAATAACTTAATGGCCACTTACCTATGAATATGACATGAATATAATAAAAACTAATGAATGTGACAAAATGTCACAATCTCATTTTATATAAGTATATTAATTTTAACATATGAATATATAGAAGATAATATTGACTATATATAGTCTCTAGAAATCTACAATAATTAACTACATCAAAGGAAATTTATTTATAATTTTTAGAAATTAAATAATTACCATTAAGGATCACATAATAGTGGCATAAAAATTATTTTATTAACAGAAATATCAAATAAATGATTTTGAAAATATTAAAAGAAATATAATTTAATTAATTAAGGTTCTAAATGAATTTTATAGGTGATTTTTACATGTTTATATTATATTCAATATTTCTTTCCGAATTTATCTTCTATGTGGATTATATTTAAAATCAAAAAAATGAATAGTGTTAAAATTGACACTATTGATATTTTATAAAAATAACATTTTGTTAAATTATTTAAAAATCATAAAAAAATTAAAAATTACAAAGTGATAATTATAAGATAAAAAATTTCCTAAAATATCCATTTATGGTAAATTGAAACCATATAAGTAAATATTTATAACCATTAAATATTTATAATGTTATTACCATAATTAAAATTAAATAGAATAACTAAGTGTTGATTAAAAAGATATGGTTTAAATTGACAAAATAACTTTTCAAAAATTTATTGGTTGTTGGTATTTCAACCCTCTATCATCTCATATTATAATTTGGGAAATTTTGGAGAGTTTTAGGTAGGGTTTGATTTTATTATAAATTATTATTTATGGAGTTTCTAAAAGTGCCCCTCACCTCAATTATAAAAGGGAACCTACTTACTCAACTCTTCACTTGATTTTGAGCCTTCAAGCTCGGCTATAACTTGCCATTTTTCCTTATAAAATTCACTATTTTCATTTTAGAGGTTTTGGTCATCTTCAAAGACCAAATCTAGTGCTCTAAGCAGATATTTAGAGGAAGCACATCGAGGAAGATGTAATCTCTTCTACCGATTATTTCAAACTTCTTTCTTCTTCTACTTCCTCTTCATTAGTTATTTCATTATAAAGTAATAACATCAGTATAAATCATATAATTACATGTTATTATATATATATTAAATAACCATATTTCACCTTTTATCCATCCTACACAAAATAAAATCACCAAGCGTGCGTACGTACGACCTACCGTCTCCACGCCATGGTGTAATCCGTTTTTCACCACCACCTTACATGGATGGGTATAATGATGGAATATATATATATATATATGATTAATATAAAATGGTATTTATTCTGAGATACTATAAACCACCCACTTCAATACCATTCAACAATTATGGGAATGATATTGTCGCTCGTGCGTACGTACGACTTACCGTCTCCAAGGTGCGATGTGATTCGTTATACATAATATTCATTAAAGAATGATTATATAAATGAATTGAATGAATAAATATGATATATATTATATTGATTATACACTAAAAGAGGATAATAATCACTGATTATATCTTAATATTCATGTGTTCCAAAGTCCACAAACATCATTTTTAGTGCATTTTATAAATTGAACTTCATTTTTCATCACAAGTGAAATTTATGTTTAAAGTGAAACTTTGTTCCCAATAAATCATCTATTTGTGGAATTAATGTATTTAATTTTTTGAATCTTATATTTTGGGATATGATTAACCAATTTTTTGGAACATTTTATCTTTTAGGGTCGATGGATGAATCCCAAGTGAAGATGGATATTTTTGGCCATGAATGCAGAAATTTTCTAGACAAAGCATAATGGGCCTAAGGATAATCAAATAAAATTGGGGCCCAAAAACCAATCCCAATGAAGATAAAATTTTTACTATATAAGGAAAAAATATGGGGATCATTTCATTCAACTTTCTCCAAATCTAATTCTGATTTTTTCATGGAGATAAAGGGATATGAAGTTGATATTTAAATGGTGGGCCCGATCTCAACGCTCATAAAGTCTTCCCACCATTTTGAACATAACTTCCAAAAGGATGAACTAAATTACCTAAATTTTTTACAAATTTTAGAGTACAAATGGAAAAATATATATTCCTTCTATGATACCTTTGTATTCGGCCACCTACAGTTACAAATTCACACATCAACAAGGGAGATGAATCTGGGTGATTTTCCTAGTCAACTTCGAAAAGTCCAATTCCCTTGATTTTCTCACCCTCCTTTTGACTCTATAAATTAATGGGGATGGAATTTATTATTTTGGGGTTTATTTAAGGCTCATAATATTTCTATATAAGGAGATTTTTGTGAAGGTAATTATGATCTATGTTTTTCTTTCAATGCAAATATTTCTTTCAATTGTAATTTCCCACGTTCATTCTGTAATCACATCATCAATTTTTCCCATGTAAGTTTTTCAATAATTTTAGTTTCTTATAAAATTTGTTCTTCTTATTCACTTAATATTTTCCCTTTATTCACATGTTAATACCATTGAATCAAGGTGTGAATTTATTCACACCAGCACATGTGAATTCCCCACACAATGGTAGAGTGTTCATTTTTCTTAATGTTTTTCTTCGTCAATCCCGCTTCTTTAAGTCAACTTCCTACTTTCATTGATATAATAACATAAATATAGGGATAAAATTTTATGGGTTTATCCTAGGGAGTTTCATGGTGTGGAATTAATGTTATTTTATGTTCTTTAATTCATAAATCTGTTCTTCATTTTAAGATTTCTTTTCTTTGATTTATCTTCTTCTTTGTCTTCACCGACTTTAACAAAAACACATTTTGAGTGCTAGTACGATCCAATTACATAGATTGATCATCAAAGTGATCCTATAAGTGCAATGGTGATTATCCTTGAATTTTTTTATGGATTAAATTGGATAATGACATTGAGGAATTATTTCATTTAATGGATACCTCTTGAACTGATGAACGTAAAATCCAAAGAAACACAAATACATCCAATCAAGACATAGAGAAAATGTAGGATCAACTCATCTTAATTAATTATTCTAATTCATGTAATTTTGTTTGATTTTTTCTTTAAATAAAATCACCATTTCTTTTAATCAATCAATACCATAGTTGGCCACTTCATAGCCAAATATCCCAATCCTCCATCGACCTTTTTTAGTGTCTAAAGGTCACTTCTTTGGTCCATATGGATTCGATAACCCAACATGTACTAAAAGTGACCGCTTTTACCATATTTATTAGGTAAATTCGGGAATAACCATATACTAATACCATGCTATAAATGATATAATTATAACCTAAAAATAATAATAATAACTTATTTGAAAAAACATGCATAAGAACATAAAGTAGTTAATACCTGAATAACGAGTAACAATGAAATGTTACTAAAAAACAGATGAAAATATGACAATAAATGTTATCATAAAAATGATTATGATTCTGGAATAAATCAGTAACATTATTTAAATCATTATACAGGAGGTTCAAATACATACGAAGCATATCAGACCTAAGGTAAGGGAAAACTTTTCAAATCTAATTTTTATCTGAGATTTTTTATTCGTAAGTATTTACTGGGGTATATTTATCATCCACGTCCTTATTTCCTAAATATTTATTTCAAAATATTCTTTATATCCTTCTATAATTTTACTCATTGGTGAATTTTTACTAAATGGTATGAATGGAATCTTTTGTCGTTTTTGGTACGAGGTACTTTTTGAATTTTTTGGAAAAAGTACGAGAAGAATTTTTTTTAACTTGTACGACATGAACATATTTTTATGATTTAATTTTGACTCATTTCCTTGATGATTCCCATAAAATATTACTAGGATATTTTTCACATAAAATGATTTCTTCTAAAATTGTGTGACATTTTGAGGAAGGAAAATGTTTTTGATGAAGAAAGGATATTTTCCTCAGGAATTAATTTCAAGTTTTTTCTCAAAATTATTTTCTATATAAGATGACACTCTTTAGATAGGGTTATATTTATAACCCTATTATTAATATGATTTGATTGTGTGTTATTTATGAAATCCATTTGTTTTATATCAATTATAATGGAATGATGTTTAAGAGACCCATTTTATTTCATGGGTTATTCTATGGTGAATGTTTTTATATTTTTGTGGCACACAAAATAATGGTTTCATTATGAGATGGGTGAGACCTATATCTTACTCAAATTAATTGGGTAAATATTTATATCTCCTGATATAGACATGACTGGAATGTCATGTAAATTAGGTTTAGTAATACAAGGCTATAACAGGGAGTGAACTCAGTTTAGTAATGGACTTTTTACACTATGATGGTCTTGGAAATGAGCATTGACTAATATGAAATGATTTTATATGATTATGTGTGTATGACACGAAATTTCATGTCTTATGTTATGACTATTGGGATTGCATTGAACTTTTATGATTTATCCCATGACATGATATTGTGATCTTTTATATGTAGGACAATATTTTCAAATGTTGTATTCTTATGATTGATATTTTACTTGTTTACAATTACTAGGAATTTGATCTCACCCTTTTATATGCTTTTTCCCTAGGATATGGAGAAGGGTATTAAGTAAGATATGTCAAAAAGGAGTCTAGTTATGAAGAAATAAGCAGGAGACAATGTGTATGTTTTATGAACCAATTGTTTGTGTTTCCCAGTTTCTAAAGACACTAATAATATAAGGTCCTAGTGCGGTTTTTGTTATATTATGTAATAAATATTCTTCAATGTTGAAGTAATATAAATATATTTAAATTATGGGTTACTATAACGAAAACCCACATAGTCACGCATGGGGTTTCTTTCCAAAATATCCCAATGGGAGGATATATGGATGGCCACCTGCTCTTCCCCTGCTCCCTCTTCCAGGGGATAGTGGACCAGGTTTCTTTGGGATGAGTTGTGATGTGTGGTACTAGGTGTCTTCAGGATGAGATGTGGTGTGTTTTACAAGGTGTCTTTAGAATGAGATGTGTTGTGATTTCCTAGGTGTGTGCGGTTAGGATGAGATGTGTTGTGATAGAACGGGTGTGTGCCGGTAGGATGTGATGTGTTGTGATGGGCCGGGTTTGTGCGGGTGGTATGTGATGAGTTGTGATGGACCAAAACTATGTGGAAGGAATGTGATGTGTTGTAATGGACCAGGTGTGTGTATTTGAGATGTGATTTGATATATTTAGAAGATGTGGGAGCGCCATGATGTTTTTTGTTGGGGTGTGAGAGTGGATAATTAATAGGAAAGTGATGCGGAGTACTCTATCATTGATGTGATCCATATCTTATAAAGTATTATACTTGTATGAGTTATTTGGCGAGTGATCCTTGGTGAGGTTGAGGTTTTGATTAGTATACATTTTTAAGTGCTGTTTGGTTCTATTAATTTCACACTAGTGCATTAGTATTCTCTTTCCACATGTGCATGATATAATTTGGATTTCCTACTTAGTATACCTGTATGCTCACCCTACATATATAAAAACTGTTTTCAGGATCCCAGGAGGACCTTGTGAACCATACTGGACATTTCTAGTTTGGAACTTTTGAGTTGTTGCTGTGTCACTGCCATAAATTTTATTCTTTTGGGCTTTCAATTAGAGACATTTATATGTATTAGTTTTTATGTATACCTTCATTGTGGGATAGTTTGGATTTATTCTATATTATGTCATGGAGTTGATTTTGGTTGATACATATTATCTGTTGATGTTGTTATCTTATAAAGGGCAATGCCTCCCATATTGTGAGATTTGTACAGCCTTGGTACTAGTCTCCAACCTAGGGCCTACTGGAGGCGGGATTCGGGGTTTATTACATCCCTTTCTTCATTGTTAACCCAGGAGGGGTATCTTTTGAGGGAGGGGGTCATGATAGGTACATCCATCTATAATGGATAGAACCACATAGTTGAACCTATCTAACCAAGTGAACCATCAGGTGGACCACTATATCAAAGAATTATGGTGGGAAGAACATCTCTAATTAACATAATATGACAAAAACCTCCTTATTCATGTTTGAAAGCTTTCCTAGGTCAATAAATTTACTATATATGGCTTTGAAAAAGAAGCAGAGTTTGTTTAATATATGTAATACATTTTTATGCAGAATGCAACATAATAAAATAAACATCAAATATTGCATCAAAATATGGAATTCGTGTGATTTTAGTCCCTATAAATTCAAATTAGTCATTGAAATGACATTCTTGATATTTGATGAATACCCCTACAGAACATTTATACCATTAAAGAAAATAATATATTAGAATTTTTCTTGTGTGGACAGAGTGTAAGCTATTAGAGGAAAAACGGTCCAAATTTTACCCTTCATTGGTGCCAACTCTTACCTTATCCCCATGCAAATCATGTCCAACCTAACCATGATTCTATATTTTTTCCAAGAACATTTAGTAATGTTCCAATAACACTGTAAAATAATTTTTTTTCTACATGCATGAAGTCAAAAAAATGTTCTACATATAAACAATTCCATCATGGTAATTCAAAGAAAATTGGGCTCTTTTTCCAACATAATTTTGTAAGGTTTTTCAAAAATGGTTTATTGAAATGTGTGTTAATATATTTTACTCTATCAAAGAATTGATCACCCATTAGCGGAGATAGTGTGGTACCTTGTTTAACATTCCCATCGAATGCAATTGTCTATGATTGATATTTATTCCATTGAGGTAAACATTTCTGATGTCCTAAAAATTAATTTTTTGAGGATTGTTTCAACCAAACTAAGTGTGTGAATTATTCAAAAATGGTACACCCCAACATTCCTTTAATGATATAACCTGAAAATTTTCAATAAGAAGGAAATTCATTTATTATCCCATAAAACATGTCACTCAATGTTTATTCTTCACTTCTACGAGTATCATGAATTATATCACCTGTATCCCACATTAATTTTAGATCTATGATCAATGGATCCAAATATACATCAATATCATTACTAGGTTATTTTGGTCTAGATATAAGTAGGGACAACATAATTTATTTGCGCTTCATGCATAACCATAGAGGCAAGTTATAATTTACTAACATAACCGGCTATGTACTATGAGTACTACTATATACAAAAAAATGATTTATTCCATCTATAGATAAAACAAGATAGAAGTTTCTCAGCTCATTTCCAAATTTAGGATACTTATAATCAACTTTCTTCCACTGAGGAGAGTCCGTTGGATAATGTAGTTTCCCATCTTTAATTCTTGAATTTTTGTGCCATGTCAATTTTGTCTTGGTTTCCAAAAATACATATAGTCTTCTAAACCATGGAATGATAGGGAATTACCATATAGATTTTTAAGGACTTGATTCATCTTTCATGTATCAATTTTCACCACACTTTGGGAATTTTATGAGTGATTCATGTTCCTTTCAAAACAATATTCAATAATTTAGACAATCATGTATTTTTTTAGAGATCATTCCCATTGAATATAACATTATTTTAGAATCATATGTTTGATAATGAAGTTCATTTTCTTCTAGTATCATATTATTCAAGAGACCAAGTAGTTCTGGAAAGCTAGTGTCACTCCATCCACTGCCTGCTTTCAAATTATATAACTTCAATATTTTTGGAATCCTCATGTTTTAATGCCCACAAATCATGTTTAACATATCAAAAATAATGTTTAACATATAAAAAATCATTTTTAACATATCAAAAATCATGTTTAACATATCACAAATCATGTTTAACATATCAAAAATCATGTTTAACATATCACATATCATGTTTAACCTATCACAAATCATGTTTGGAGAATGTTAGTTTTCTTATGTTTTAATTCTTACAACTCATGGTTTAAACTCTCACAAGATCCTGATTAGAATCTCACAATTCATGTTTGAATCTTGTAAAATATATTTAATCTCTTTATATTATTTTTTATTATGATTATGGTTAATCTTAATCCATTGTATGTGTATTACTTCTTAAGACAATTTCCAGATTTTCAAAAAGTCCGTGACACCGTAAGTTTGCTAATAGTTCCAGATTTTTTCAAAGGACCTGAAGCCATTTCCTTGCTATCGTTTCCTAAGACACCGTAACATGACACCGCTCATAATTTTGACAAAGGACTAGACACCGTTACCTGAGACACCTTTTATCTGACATTGTAGTCTCATTATTGATTCCAAAATTTGCAAAGGACCAGACACCGCAACTGTGCTACTGGTTTTAGATCTCAACCCAACTATGGAACCGTGAATATCGAACCACTCAAAGAAAAAGGAGAAGACACCGTTCCAAGTGACACTGTTTCAAGACACAAACTGTTACACCATTCTATACATAACCATTTTTCTGTCTTTTTCAATTTAATTGAAAATTTATTTCTAATGGTCATATTTGAGTCATTTAATGACACCGACATAATTAATGTTTTTTTGTAGACATGTCACCTGATAGTATGAGTTATGAGGAGTAGAAATTGTGATTCATGTCATCTATGACTCATGCACCCTAAATAAAAATAAAAGCATGGCACTGGATCATGAGAGTTTGAGAAGTTTAATGCATTCAAAAAAAGAGCAGAACACATATAATGAATAACACATGAAGAACTATTGATTCCTGGTGGTTGAACTTCTTTACTTCATAATATCAAACTTTATCACAACATCAGCTCTAATAATAACAAGATATACAAATAACATCTTATCGAACTAGAAACCATAACACAAGACTCATGATAATCTATTTTCACAAGAGGAATTGAAAATCACAACTGCTACATCCTATAAGTCTAGAGCTGCATAGAACAACACTCAGAGCATTTCTAATCCTTTCTTATTATCTTTACTCTGTTGTGTAATGATTTTATTACTTTTCAAGTAATGTGTGTGTCTATATTAAAACACACACTATATCTTACTTTAAATTGGATGATACAAGATATCCTCACTAAAAAATCTTTCTACATCTTGTTTTACCCACGTATAACTGTGGAAGAGGTCCTATGTGACTTGGTTGTTTATTTTCCCGCAAAGAATAGTGGAATAGGTCTTGTGACCTAGATAGTCATGTGTACTATTGTTAACTCCAATCCAGGGTGTGGATCAAATATTTATATATATATATATATATATATATATTTCTTGGTGGAAAGTGATCACCTAGTTGAGTGGATTAGGTCTTGGCTTGAGACTGAACCACTTGTTTTATTTGCTATGTCTTTCAATTTAGACTTTCTCTATTTTTAACTTATATTTCAGAAAACTAAATTATAATTTGATAGTTAGTCTTGGATAGTAGTTATAACTATTTTTCCTTATTATAATAGTTTCAAAAGTTGTATCAATATCTCATGTTAAATTTTTTGAGAATTAATCAATCTTTTGAGAAGCTATTTCAACAGTCAAACTATTATAATTTTATTACCTTGATTAATTGGCCTATTTTATTTTAAATTGTGGGAATATTTTAAATAAACATTTTAAAATAAATTTTTATAGGAACTCAATTCACACCCCATCTTGAGTGTCCTACTCTGACCAACATTTGGTATCAAAGGATTTTTAACAATTCCTATTTTCTAAATTTTTAATCTGTTTAAAATAGTTTTCAACTGTGATTTTATTTGTGTTTTAAAGATCTTTAAATTTTTATTAGTTCAGAATTTCTAGTTCTTTAAAAATAATATTTTTTATCATGGATAATAGATTGGAAGGTGCTTCTACTAACATACCTCCATTCATTAATGGAACTAATTATACACAATAGAAAATTAAAATTAAAATGCACTTATAAAGTATGGGTTTTGAGACATGGTCTTAAATTATAGATGAATATAACATTAATTCTATTGATAGTAATTCTTGGGATCACCCAACTAATTTTTTTGTTATAAAAATAATTTCAAATCCACGAATTACCTATACTATTATTTAAGAGATGAAGAGTTTAACCAAATTTCTTTTTTGTAAAACAACCCATGAAATTTGGGATACTTTATTTGTTTCACATGAAGGAACCTCTAGTGTTAAGGAAATGAGACTTAACACATATAATATTAAATATTATAATTTTAAAATGATTCTTGATGAGCCTATTTCTGACACGTATCTTAGGTTTAATGAAATCGTGAACACTATGATCTCACTGGGAAGAGATGTTACAGCCAGGGAGAAAATCCTGAGAATACTTTGACGATTACCAGATAGATAGAGAGGAACCTCTGTCTTAATTAGAGAATATTGTGACATTATAAAGCTATCTATAAAGTATCTGTTAATCAAGTTGATTATGTATGAGGAATAATTAAAAGTCAACAAGTAAGAGGAAGATGAACCAAAGAAAAAGTCAGTGGCCTTCAAAACCACTACTTCTAAAACTAAAGAAAAGGAAAAGGAGAAATTAAAATCCCCAATAGAAAGTTCTAGTAGTTAATAATCACCATCTGACAGTGATGAGGAAATGGCTCAATTAACTAGATGATTTAATAAGTTTTATAAAAGAAAGAAATTTTTTAGAAATCCCAACTTCAAAGGAAGATATGATAACAATGGAAACTGGAAGAAGGATTAGAAAATAAGTGATATATCTGATGAAATAATGTGCTATGAATGTAAGAGAAAATTACATGTAAAGGATGATTGTCCCAAGATAAAATATAAGAAGAGGTATGAGGATAAAGATAAAAAGTTTAAAAAGGACCTGAAGTAAACATGGAGTGATTCTGAGGACAGTTCAAGTGACTCAGAGTCTTCACATGATGAAAAGGATGACAAGGCCAATATGTGTTTTATGACAAAGACATATGAGGTAACCCTTGAGTCTCCTATACAAAATTCCTATTATTCTAGATATGAAATTGATTATGAAAATATGACTTGTGAAGAATTATTTGAATACTTTAACATGATTTAATACACCTGTAATGAACAAAAAGATAAATAAAAATATTTTAAGAAACAACATGCCTTAACTACTACTATAAAATCTGAACTTGCTGTAGAGAAAGAGAAAAATTTTCAATTACTTAAAGAGAACTATGAACTTAAGTTATCTAATGAGAAATTGAAAAAGGACCTAGAGAAATTTACTAATGAAAAAAATACTCTTACACAAATTCTTGGTAAAAAAAATTCCCCTATATACAATACTAGTATATGATACCAACATGGGAAAAGAAATCTCACCAAAAACAAGTTTGTAGCTAAATCTGGAAAATCTATTTTTCTACCTAAAAATGAAAATTCTACTGCCAGTTCTAGTTTTGGAAAATCTTTTACTACATCTAGTTTTTATGCACCAAATAGTGTCTATTTTTCAAATATTTTACATAATGCTTATAAGAAACCCAAGAAGCAGATGTGGGTACCTAAAGCACTGATTACTAATGTTACTGGACCCAAACAAGTATGGGTACCAAAATATTTTTTTGTATAATTATTTTGTAGGAAAGATGTTTGAAGAGACCCTGCAAGATCTTGTTGTACTTGGATAGTGTATGTTCAAGACACATGACAGGAGATTACTCCTGCTTTAAGAATTTAATAAATATTGATGGTGGGCATGTCACCTTTGGTGACAATACTAAAGGAAAAATAATTGGCCTCATCCAAATTGGTAAATCTAAATCAGTTTTAATTTCTAAATTACTTTTTTTTAATGGATTAAAATATAATTTTCTTAGTATTTCACAACCACGTGATGATGGATTTCATGTTAAATTTGAAAATGTTGCTTGTAATGTTTTTAACTCTAAAAATGAACTAATATATCCTAATTTTAGAAATAAATTTTTTATTCTATTAACTTAGATTATTTAGTTTCACAAAATGTTGCATGCTTGAGTGTTTTTCACAAAGAGTCTTGTATTTTGCATAAAAGACTAGGAAACTGCAATATACAGTCCCTTAGAAAGCTTACTAGAAAAGTTTTAGTCAAGTACCTACCCAAACTTGAGTTTCCAAATGATAAAGTCTATAATCCTTATCAAAAGGGTAAACAACACAAAATTTCTTTCAAACCAAAGAAAGAAGTTTCATCTTCTCAAACTATCGAGTTGGTTCACATGGATTTGTTTGGACCTTCTAGAGTCTCAAGTCTTAATGGGAATCACTAATTATATGTTCTTGTAGATGAATATTCTAAGTATACTTGGACTTAATTTTTATCTCACAAAAGTTATGCATGTAACTACTTCACCAAGTATGCTAATACTATATAAAATATTAGTGATTATAGAATTAAATCTCTAAGAAGTGACCATGGCCATGAGTTTGAAAACCAAGAGTTTGAATCATTTTTCTCACAAAATGAATATAGTCATAACTTATCTTCCCTTAGGACACCCCCAAAAAATGGCATTGTAGAAATAATAAATAGAACCTTATAAGAAATTGATAGAACAATTCTTAGTGAGTATGAACTACCTATCTATTTTTGGGATGAAGCTATCAATACAACATGATACATTATTAACAGAGTGTTAATCAGACCTATTCTTAAAATAACTCCTTATGAGTTGTGGAACTATAAAAAACCCAAGGTTAATTACTTCAAATTTTTTGGTTGAAAAGTATATATACTTAATACTAAGTATAATCTTGATAAGTTTGCATACAAGAGTGATGAAGGAATTTTTATTAGATATTCAATCTCTAGTAAAGACTATAGAGTCTTTAACAAAATAACCAAATGTGTGGAAGAATCTGTACATGTCAAATTTGAAGAAATAGATCCACATGAACCAAATACCTCCCTAGAGAATCTTGAGGATGATTTGTCAAATTTGGACATTAATGCTAAATCTTATGACTATCTTATTAAGGAATTAGTTAAAACTTCTAGTTCTAGAAATTCTCTAGATTCGAGCCATAATGAACCTGAACCTGCTGAAGAACCTGAAATTACTAGCCCTTATTTTTCTAGATATGTTAAAACCCTTAAGAATAATCCTTTTGATTAATTTTTTGGAGATTTAGATAAAAGAACACAGACTATAGATTCTCTAAGAAATCAGGTTAAACATCAAGCTTTCTTGTCACAAATTGAACCTAAAAACATCAATGTTGCAATCAATGATGAAATTTGAGTGATGGATATGAAAAAGGAGATAAATTAGTTTGAAAGGAATAAAGTTTGGAAACTTGTGGATAGACCCAAAGATACCTTGACTATAGGCACAAAATGGGTGTTCAGGAACAAAGTATATGAGGATGGTAACATAGTTAGAAATAAAGCTGGATCAGTTACACAAGGTTATTTTCAAGAAGAAGGAATTGACTATGAGGAAACTTTTTTACCAGTTTCTAGACTTGAAGCCATTATAATCCTGCTTGTATATGAAACATATATTAATTTTAAACTTTATCAAATGGATGCCAAGAGTGAATTCTAAAATGGGTATATAGTTGAGGATGTTTTTTTTGAACAACCCATGGTTTTACAAACCCTCACTTTCCAAATCATGTTTTATATTAACTAAGGCTTTATATGGTTTAAAACAATCTCCAAGAGCTTGGTATGATATATTAAGTAGTTTTATTATTTCAAAAGGTTTTACAAAAGGTATAGATGATCTTATTATTTTTATAAAAAAATTTATAAAGATGTTTTAGTTGTTCAAATATATGTAGATGACATTATTTTTTTATCTTAAAGAAATTATTTATGTAATAATTTTTTAAAAATGATTAAAAATGAAATTAAAATGAGTTTAATGGGTGAAATAAAATTCTTCCTTGGATTTAAAATTTTTCAAAATAAAGAAGGTATTATTTTAAATCAAAGAAAATATACTAAAGATCTTATAATTTTTTTTGTCTTGGATAACACTAAAATTAGTGATGCTTAAATGAGTACTAACTTTAAGTTGGATCTTGATGAAAATGGTAAATCTGTTGATCAAACCACTTATAGTGGAATGATTGGAAGTTTACTCTTCTTAACTGCTAGTCAGCTTGATATTATGTTTAGTGTTTTCATGTGTGCACATTTTCAACAAAACCCCAAAGAGTCTCATTTAAAATCTGTTAAAAGGATTTTCAAATACCCTAAACATAAAACCAATTTAGGAATATTTTATCCTAGAGGACAATCATTTGACTTAGTTAGCTATTCAGATGCTTATTTTTGATGTTGTAAGTTAGATAGAAAAATCACCTCTAGAACATGTAACCTTTTAGGCAAGTCTCTATTATCATGGTGTAGTAAGAAACAAAATTTAGTTTCATTATCTACTACCGAAGATAAATACCTAGCTTCTGGTAGTTTTTGTGCAAAAATTTTGTGGATGAAATACATATTACTATACTATGAATATCAATTCAGACATGTACCTATAAATTTTGACAATAGAAGTTCTATTAAAATTTCAAATAATCCTAATTCACATTCCATAAATAAACATATTGATATAAGGCATCACTTTTTGAGAGATCATTATAAAAAATGTGACATAACTTTCAAATTCATTGGAACAAAACATCATCTTGCTGATATATTCACTAAACCATTAAATTCCGAAAGAATAACTTACATCATACATGAGTTAGGGATGATAAGTCTTAAGTGAACAATTACTATTTCATAGTTTATGGTTTCACGATTCACAGTTTCATAAGTTACTATCTTGTAGTTACTGTCTCACACTTACTGTCTCAGAGTTACTGTCTCTCAGTTACAGTTGCATACTTGCTTTCTCGATGATATAGTTTCATAGTTTGGAGACACACCATAATATTGACACCATGAAAACCTATTCCGATCTCCTCATAATGACCCAGACTTCTATTTTTAGAATTTTATTCCCCGTATCGTCGTATTGTTTATTTTATTGATTTTATGCTGTGTATTTGTGTTTGTGATGTTCGAAATCCCTACATGATAAAAACCCAATATCTTCCACTCCTCTATTCACTTGAGCTCTATTCTCTTGAAACTGAAACCCTTCTCTCTCAAAACGTTATCCCTATTTCAACCTTTCATCTTTATCGAACCCACATTGAATTCCCAGAATGAATGATCCATCTTCATCGACTCCTGAGAAGCATCGGTTTTTGAAGAAAGTGAAAAGGCTCTGAAAATAATGTCTGAGAAACCGCTGCATCCAGGCCTTACTGATCAAACATTAGTGCAAGAAAAGGAAGTTTGTCTAAAGTGGATGCTAATTATTAATTTTATTGTTTTGAAAGTGCTAGAAGAGAAGGGATGGTTGTACTAGTTCAAAAAATAGGAAAGACCCATTTATCCAAATCTAGTTTATGATTTTTATCAGTATGTTCAGTTTTCATTCAATACTAAAGATGATTTTGTAGTAAGAAGCTGGGTGAATGGTCAAAGGTGTACTTTTTCTTTAATGTTATGGGATTTTTTCCTAGGAATACCTCATGAAGGAATTTTTGAGGATTAACAAAGATGTATTCCTCCTTCTAGTGATGTGTTTATCTTAGAAGAGGCCCTATGAAGTTTGACTAGAAATAAGAATAAAATAATGGAAATTGATGTTAAGATGGATGGTGAGACAAGGCTGTTGTTTATGTTTATTCAATATCTTATTTGTCCAAGGAAAGGGGATTTTTCTAACCTTAAGTATCAAGATGTGTTTTTGATACATCTTATGAAGAATGATAACAAGATCAATATGTGTAAGCATATTATACTTCACATATTTGAAATGATCAAGAAAACTTTGAAATCAATTTCTCTATTTTATTCAAGGTTAGTTTATGAAATATTGTTTTCCAAGGGAGTAGTTGGTCTGAATAAAGAATTAATTAATGTTTATGAATTTTGTATCTCAAAGGATACATTTAGAAGGATAAAAATTAATTGGAACCAATGGAAGAAATTTTGGGTAGAAGATAATGAAAGAATTTATGAGAATTTCAACCTGGTAGACAACCCTTAAAGACCTAAGAGTGTATCTGAACCTGGTTTGGAACCTGATGAAGTTGTTGAATACTCAAGTGAAGAGGTGGAAGATGCAAAAGTTTCACTTGTGGAATAAATTGTCTTTGAAAAAGAAGACAATGGCCTACCTATTCCACAATATGTAGTTGAAAAAGAGTCAGCTATTACTAAATGAAGTGTTGATATAGTGGAAGAGCCTTCTGTTAAAGAAGATATTTTTGTTGAGAAAGGACTTGCTTCTATGGAATAGTAATAAAAACATGTTGAAATTGAGTTAATATTATCTGTTGAGGAAAGAGTGGAACATGCTTTTCAACTAGCTAGAAAAGAGATGGGTGAGCCTGACAGTGATGAGAATTTGGGAATGGATCAAGAGATTGAGTCTCTTAGTCTCAGAAGAGATACACATGTTGAGAGGGAGAAAATACTGTTGACTAAATTTCTATAGATACCTAGTACATGTTTTCTAGTTATTTTGATGTGGATAATATACAACATTCCTTAGTAAAAGGAGTGGATCTTTAAACTGTGTTTCAATTGAAACCAATTTTTTATATAGAAGTAACCTCTGCTAAGGAGTATGAACCCATGTTAGTTCTTGTTCCTGAACCTACTCAAGAATCTTCTGAATTTGTGATTCCAGTGATCTGAATGTTTTTGGATAAAACTTTTTGTCTGGCTTTGGGAAGATTTTAGAGTCTCATCCTACTCCTATGACTAATCTCAGTGAGTGAGATTCTACCCTATTGTTAGAGAAAATTAACCAAATATGGTTCATGAAATTTAGGAAGTTCAAATTAAGAACAAAAAGTTGAGTGATGAAGTGAAGTCTCTCAGATCTATGGTTGAAGATATGAAGAAAGTGTTGCAAACTAGATGAGATCATATAGATCATCCTATTAAGGGAGATGGTGCTTAGATCCC
Organism: Viscum album; assembly: GCA_963277665.1. Lineage (NCBI taxonomy): Eukaryota > Viridiplantae > Streptophyta > Magnoliopsida > Santalales > Viscaceae > Viscum > Viscum album. The sequence goes on along the minus strand of OY728141.1, from coordinate 1,524,919,473 downwards.
ATAGAAGTTTGTATACCTGATTCAACCAAAACTGGTTAGAGTTTATAAAAAAGTGGTTGAGAGTAACACCAAGATAGTCATTGAGATGCATGAACTTATTATCAGACTTAATAATCTGACTGATGAGTATAAGTGATGTTTACAAAATGTTCTAAATCAACTTAAGTTTCTCACATCAGCTGTTATAACTTCAACTACCTATGGCCAGTCATCTCAGCCTATGGATAGTGATCTAATCAGAGTAGTTATTAAAGAAGAGCTTCAGTAAGTGTTAAGTGGTGTTGATTGGTAATGATACATTCAAAGATTTCCAATGATGTTCAAGAAGAAATCTCTAAGAAAGTGGACTTCTACTTCAATAGAATTTATTCTAAGCATGATCTGAACAATCACTTCAAGTATCTTAAAGAGAATTTGAAAATTACTCCTATCACTCAAGCCTTAAAGGCTCAAGTTCAGAATATTAAAGACTTCAATCATCTGTTGGACAATTTTTTGGAGAAAAAAGATGACTTTGAGAGGTCTATGCAGTATGGAGGTGAGATCATCATTGATTTAATTATGTTTTTGAAGACCTATATACATGTGAAAAATACTACCATTGTCGCTCCTACAGCTTCCCCTTTGAAACCTGGTTCAACCCCTTACTCCTCCACTTCCTTTTCTCCTACTATCATGTTTTTTATCTTAGGATCTAAGCTAGATCATACCTATTATTATTGAACACCACTTTCCTCAGTCTTCCACCAGACCAACTCTTACACCCTCTATCTTTTAATGAGTGCCTTTTCCTTCTTTCACCGTTTGATCAATCCATTCTACCACTTCGACCTCTGCTCATATGGATCCTCTTGATGTTTTTGAAAAGGGAAAAAAATATTGTTGGCTCTAATGAGAAGTGAAATATTTATTTTGATAGGGATGTTTTATATTTTTTTTCCTTCTTGTAATGGACTCTCTCATTTTGTTCAATACGATGTGCACTGTTTTGTTTATTCTCTTACTTTCCTTTATTCAAATTTTCTTTTTCTTATTTTTTTTTGATAATCCAAAAAGGAGGAGAAATAAGACAAGTCATTTATGGAAAAAGGATCTTCATGGGATAAGAACAATTTTATATAGTCTATCACATATATACTAAAATAAATATTATATATGGATTATAAATTCCATGATTTTTGATTATCAAAAAGGGGGAGATTATTGGACCCCTCATGTTTTAATGCTCACAAATCATGATTAAAATACCACAAATCATGTTTAAAATATAAAATATCATGTTTAACACATCACAAATCATGTTTAACATATCAAAAATCATGTTTAACCTATCACAAATCATGTTTAACCTATAAAAAATCATGTTTGGAGATTGTTGGTTTCCTTATGTTTTATTGCTTACAACTCGTGGTTTAAACTCTCACAATATCCTGATTCAGAATCTCAAAAATCATGTTTGAATCTTGTAAAATATGTTTAATATTGTTATATTATGTTTTAATATGATTATGGTTAATCTTAATCCATTCTGTGAGTATTACTTCTTAAGACAGTTTCCAGATTTTCACAAAGTCTGTGACATCATAAGTTTGCTATTAGTTCCAGATTTTTTCAAAGGACCTGACACCATTTCCTTGCTACTGTTTCCAAGACACTGTAACATGACACCGCTCAGAATTTTGATAAAGGACTAGACACCGTTACCTAAGACACTACTTATCTAACACTGTAGTCTCATTACTGATTCCAGAATTCTCAAAGGACCAGACACCGTAATGATGCTACCAGTTTTAGATCTCAACCCAACTATGGCAACATGACTATCTCACCGATCAAAGGCAAAGGATAGGACACCATTCCAAGTTACACCATTTCAAGACACAAACTGTGACACCTTTCCATACTTAACCATTTTTATGTTTTTTTAAATTTAATCTAAAAGTTATTTCTAATAATCATATTTGAGTCATTTAATTATATTGACATAATTAAGGTTTTTTTATGTAGACATGTCACCTGGAGATACGAGGTATGAGGAGTAGAAATCGTGCTTCCTACCAACTTCGACTCATGTACCTAAAATAAAAAGAAAAGATTGGAACTGGAGAATGATATTTTGAGAAGTTGAATGCATGAAAAAAGAGAAGAACACATATACTGAAGAACACATAAAGAACTCTCGATTCTAGGTAGTTGAACTTATGTACTTAAGAATTTCAAACTTTAGCACAACAAAAAATCTAAGAAGAACAAGAGCTAAAAAGCACATATCATCAAACTGAAAACCAAAATACAACACTCATGGTACTCTGTTTTCACAAGAGGACTTGAAAATCACATCTACTACATCCTACAAGTCTAGAGCTGCATAGAAAATCACTCAGAGCTTTTATAATCCTTTATTATTATATTTTCCCTGCTGTTAACTGATTTTATTACTTTTTGAGCAGTGTGTGTGTCTGTATTAAAACATACACTGTCTCCTTCTTTAAACTAAAGGATACAAGATATCCTCACTCAAAAATCTTTCTACATATTGTTTCACCCACGTATAACTATGGAAGAGGTCATGTGTGACCTGATTGTTTGTTTTCCCATGAAGAACAATGGAAGAGGTCTTGTGACCTGGACAGTCCTATGTACTATTGTTAACCCTGATCTAGGGTATAGATCAAAGCTTTTTATATATATATATTTATTGGTGGAAGTTGATCACTAAGTGGAGTAGATTAGGTCTTGGCTTGAGACTGAACCACTTGTTTTATCTTCCGTGTATTTCAATTTAGTCTTTCTTTGTTTTTAACTTATATTTCAGAAAACTAAATTCTGCTTTTATAGTTAGTCTTGGATAGTAGTTATAACTATTTTTCCTTATTATTATAGTTTTAAAAGTTGCATCAATATCTAATATTGATATTACTGAAAAATTAATCAATCTTCTGAGAATATATTTTTACTTTCAAAATATTATAATTTTATTACCTTGATTAACTGGCCTATTTTATTTTAAATTGGGGGAATATTTTAAATAAACTTCTTAACAATTTTTTATAAGAATTCAATTCACCGCCCTCTTGAGTGTCCTACTCCGACTAACAAATAAAGCTACAATGTTGTGTATTTAGTTTGAAACATATAAAATGGTCTCTTAGCATAGCTATTTAACTTCTCAAGCAATATTGAACAATCACAATGGTCATCTTAAATTTTCATTGTCATTTCTTCCATACGATATCCATAATCATTTACACTAGTATTCATATAAAATGATCCATAAACCAAAATTTCATCCCAATTGGTGTGCATGTTTATTTTTCGCTATGTTTGGTAAAAAATATATAGCTTTGATCTATTCTGTGAGAAATCAAATGTTCTTGAAACTCTTCCGAAATAATTTTTTTTGAATAAAAACAACAAAAACATGGAAAAATGATTTGAGAATGGTCATATTCATGATTTATTGAAAACTTTTTGAGCTCTTTTACCCCATATTCATACTCATTTGTTATACAATTAGAGTGCATCCATTTTCGATTCATATTCATCCTATTATGTTCTTAAAATATTCATTGTGTATAAATAAATAAATAAATAAATACACATAAGACAATGATCATAAATGGATAAAGTTATAGATACTTATAATATGGGGAAACTAACATTTTAATGTTATTGGTTATGATTTCAGTCATGTTATCATTTTACAAAAGGGTGATAAGGAAAGAAACAACCTGAGGTAAACATATTGTTAGTTTAGGTTCTTGATTTGATGTTGTGTGGGACAAAAAGGTGGTAATAAATATGTTAGTTAATAAAATTTATTTATTACTGGATGGAAAACTTATCTTGGAGGGATACTTGAAACTTGGAGCCGATTACCATTTGTGAAACACAAAAACACTACATGTGTGAAAATGAACATAAATGTGTGAGAGAAGGTGAAATAAAAATGGATCAAGGAAAGAGAGATTGGGTGAAGAATTGAAAAGGTTGATCGAGGATAAATAAGATCATTTTCATGTGTGATGTTCAAAACATTTGAGAGAATTAAAAACAAACAAAAATGTTCAAGGGGGAGAAACAAATTACAAGTGATCAAATACCTTGATTTTAATATATCATTATAATTTCAAGATAAAAAATAGATAAACATTAAATTAATAAAAATATAAATAAAATCATTTATTTTTAAGAAAAAATTTGAAATCAAAGAAATAAATAAAATTTCAGCTTCAAAAAACTTAAAAACTTTTTATTCTGAATAAAACTTTTAAAACAAAAAATAAAACCATAAATTTAATTTATAAACACTTAAAAAATAATTTAAATATCCCATCATATAATAATTTATGTATATATGAAACTAAAATTCAGTTTAATATATGAGAATGAGAATTTATTCAATAATAATTTATTTTCCTCACATTAAAAATCTAATTTATAATTTAACTCAAGCAACAAACAACTTCAATTACTTCTTAAAAACATTTAATTTCATAATAAAGATAATTTAATAAAGAATTTATGTATCCTTTATATTAAAAAATAACATTTTTGGAAATCATTATACATGAAAATCATAAAATTTAGACATATACATGAAAAATATAAATATATATTAATCAAAAACTTATAAAAATTTAAAAGAAAAAAAATATGAGAGTCAATTAAAGTTTCTTGTATCCCTTTGAACATATAATATTCTAAAAAACCCAATAAAAAAAAGTTATATTTTTAATAAATTAATTTCAAAAATTAACATGAAATGATAACATGATATATTTTCCCCTTTTCACATGAAATGATATGATTTAAACTTCTAAAAATCAATTTAAAAATTAGAATATCATTAAAACTAGAACCCCCTACAAGTGTGTTTTAGAAATTTAGAATGAGGATTTTGAAAAAAAATTCCCTTACATAAAATAAATATTTTAAAATAAAATTATGATAAAAATATAGTTTTAATTTTTAAATGAGACTCCAATAAATCCTTAATGAAATGAATATTATTTTTAATTTTTTTGAAGTTTTATAAAATATCCAAATTTAATGATCATTAAATATTACTATAATTCACTTTAGAAATTTAATTAAAGGCCTAATGTTTATTTATAATAACTATATAAGTTATAAAATATACTCATTTTTTGTGGCAACTTCTAGTTCTTTATCTCAATCTATAAATTCATATAATGATTAAACACATTTTAAGAACCTGATTTTTCCTTCAGGTGTGGATCCTTTTTATTTATAGTTTAAACCTTTTTATGTTTTTGTTTTAGCTTAAAACCTAAGCTAGGATATGGGATGATTGGGTAGTTTTTGGAAAAGAAGAGGTTCTATCCAAAAAATAGAGGCTCTACATCTATTTTAAAAAAAACTAACTTGGAAAATTACACTACGTGTAATTGGAATACACAACATGTAACCATTACATGACGTGTAATGGACTCGATAGAAACTTTAAAATCATTTAAAGATTTTTCCTAGGAGGGGAGACCTAAAAAATTACAAAACATGTAAATTATTTACATGTATTGTAATTTTCCGAGTTAGTTTTTTTTTGAAATAGATGTAGTGCCTCTATTTTTGGACAGAACCTCACCCTTCTCTCTTTTATCTCACACAGGAGCCCCCCATGGAGCCCTAATCTCGGTTCTACTACTACTTTTCCATCCAAACATATATTCTAGATTCATCCATCACATTGGATTCACACCAGTAAGATCTTTATTCCTATTATGTCGTTCTTCATTTCTCTTCTTCTCAATGGAGTTATTTTGATGTAGGCTCTTATGCTCAATTTTCTGGGTGTTGAATATTTTTCCCTTTTTATTCTAATATAGGAAAAACTAAATTCTGATACTAGATGAGGAGACTAATAAGAGTATACGATAGGTGATTTATGACTCATCACTCAATTCTTTCTATTTTATAAACATCCTATATTGTGCACACACTGATTTTATTGGGTGTTGCTTATTAAATTCACATGTATTGATTATAATAATCATTCTCATATTCTAGATCCCTTTATATAATTGACCATCATATAATTAGAGGTTAATACCTCAATGTTTTCTACCTAAATTAGGGTACTTCCATGATTATGCTTTGGTGACCCATGTGGGTCTATCTGCGCCACTGTTTGAGTGTGCTTGGCTTGACCATAATAAAGGTAAGTGTTATAATTAAATGAATGGATTTTTAATGGATAATAAATTTTATATCACTTGAACCTTTTAAGGTAGTTTATTCATATTAATTAATGAACATTTTATTGGTTAAATAGAATATATATATATATATATTTATATTTATATCACTTGGACTAGTTAATTTTAATTTGATTGCATATGGTTTCACATCCTTATCCCACCTTGTCACACTTATGAAAGGTAAAGGAGTGAAACAAATAATTTATTAAGAAATTAAAGTAACAAATGGATGCATTTCCTTGTTACACCTTGTCAAACTAATGAAAGGTATGAAATGGACCAATTGAATTATTAAAAGGAATGAGTATTACATGGACTTAAGTAATGAATTATGTATAAGGTTCCTACTGTATAAGGAACTTTTCATATTTATAGGAGTGGTTATACTTGAGCCAACCTTGGATTCCTGAGGGAATGACTTGATCACTTAGAGGATGCCATTATGATTCAAGGAGATGGTTTCTAAGGGATATACCCACCATGTAACATGGTACTTGTCTACTAGAGGATGCCATACATAATGTCATATAATCCCTTTACTATCTTCTAGATATTAGGATGCATTGGATACACTTCTTGGATCCAACTTGACATCTTCAAACACATGGTTCCATGGATACACCCCATTGGGCCTAGTATTACTTAGCCTATTTTACCTTGGATGAGACCCTTGGACTCGATTAGAACTATTACAGTGGAATGCCATGGGAAATGCCACTTTTATTAAACTTAGACCTATATTATCCAGGATATGGGTTATTATTGAGTTAGATTTACCCCTAAGGTCAATGATGCCTTGGTTATTACCTTGGATCCTATTTCATTATCATTATTAGTATTATATGATGCCTTGTTATACCTTGGATCCTTTATTATTATTATCATGATACATTGTCAATACTTCTTACACATCAAGTGAGTTATCTATATAAACTAAAATTAAATTAATTAATTAAATGATCTTGTGTTTAGATAAATTCCAGCTGAGGCTAAAGTAGGTATCAGTTATCATTACAACATGTTTTACTTTTATACATACTAATAATCTATTTCAGTTTAGATTTCACAGACTGGATGGTGTAGAAACCATTATTTGTGGCCAAATAATATTTATCTCACACCCTATTCAGTTCTACAATGGTACCCAAGAATATTATATGTATAAAAGTGTTTATAAAGGGAAGTGTCCTGCTTTGGACACCTAATCTTGATTTCTTGCTTAGGATGGATCTTGGTAGCAGATGACTGGGCCAATGCTTGGGATGTTTGAATAATTTTTGGATTCTTTTTTGATTATTTTGTTTATTATGTGTTTCCTACTTCCATGTATACATTTTTACCATCTTTATAGAGACATAAAATACATTATCTTCCTTTTTTTTATGATTTAGGTTTCATATTTTGACTATTATTTAGTGCTTGGAGCATATCATTATCTTCTGATTCCAGTTATTTATTTATTAAACTACTTATTCTATTTATCTTTTTTTATTATATCTGTTGTTCCACAATCTAGTAATGAGGGTATAGTCTCACAAAAAACACACCCTAGGCCCTTGCCACTAGTCGGCAGTCTTTGGCTTATGGGAGTACATTCTTGAGGCCTTATAGACCACTAGATATGGTGCACCTTTGAGTGGAAGCTAGCTCAGGAAGTCAAAAAGTGGTATATGAGTGATTCCTTTATTTATTTACTATTTTAAAACAATATAAAAGAGATTATGAATTCTTTGTAACTTGGTTATAAGCTTTTATTGGGCATAGCTAACCCATAGGGTAAATTTTTAGTTTCGTAAAATTAGAATCATTTTTCGGTATTCTACTTATTACCATAGATATAATTTCATCGTGGGTTGATGAACATGTTATGTGATGGTTGTTATTATTATAATGATTGAGCATTTCATTTATCCTTGTACTTATGAGATGAGGGAAAGGAATCATAAACCATGCATCATTATGGGTACCTAGAATTCACATTTCATGCATATTCCATTCCATATAGATGCATTTAACTACTTTCATTATCCTATATTTCCTATGATTATTGAGTGAGCCATGATTTTTATATATGATTGTGCTGATAAAATTTTATTATATGGTATAGTATTCATTATTTAAAATTTTAGTATCAATCTAAATAGAATTTAAATGTATAGGTTGATGGTGGAATCTTAAATAGCTGGTTTCTATCCATGTCAACTATGTACCTCTAGTTACATGAGCTGCACTTTAACTAAAATTGAGTGATTTCTAGTTAAAATTTATGAGATGTATGGGAACTCATGGATTGGAATGGGCAGTTTACAGAGTTGAGAAATCATATATTACCTGTTACATTCTAAGACTAAATGTAGTCAGGGTTCAATAGGAATTAAATGGGTGTTAATTTTAGTGATAAGGTGTATGGGTCCTTATCCACAGGAAATGATGATCCATTTTTATCAAAACATGATATATCTATATAGGAAAATGAAAACTTAAATGTAAAATTTGACTTACAAAATGAAATGGTTTCCAGTAAATGAAGAGGAAAGTTTTAGTTGACCCTTCATCTACTGGAAACCCAATAAATTAAAAATTGAACCCTTACCAATACCTGGAATTCTAAGTTGGTAGTTGGGGTAGTATACCTTGGGTAGTTACACTATACTTCTATAGATTCTATTTATTTCAAATACTATTCTGAGGTGTGTGATTGGAATGTGTAGATCTATGCCACCACAACGTCCTCGTTTCATTCTCTAGGAGGGTGGCAACGACCATGCTCTAGAGATGGTGGACCCTGATTTTCTAGTATTACCACCAAGAGTGACACTTGAGGCACCACCTTCTGTACTTGATATGGGAAATGATGATCTATTTCGTGATAATTTTCTATTTATGATGCCATCCATATAGAGAGTTTAATGACCGTCACATACTACGACTAATTTGACACACGAGTTCCAACAGCAATATCCTCCCACCTTTATGGTGGATGGTAGTCCATAGGATAATGAGTCCCAAATAGAGGCCACTCTTTGTTTTTTGAGCATCTTGAGACACCGACAGAGTATATGTTCAAGTTTTCCACCGATTTTCTTCATGATTCGTCCAAGCACTGGTGGTATCTGATTACCCAGGATGGTCTTCATCAGGGCATGGTATGTGATGATTTTTAAACTACCTTCTATGATTTCTTATTTCCTCAAACACTGAGAGATAACCTATCCCAATAGTTGATGCATCTAGAGAAATATTCTATACCAGTTATGGACTATTCAACACATTTTACTGAGTTAAAGTGATTTTCATTACTTCTAGATAGTGACGAGTTATCATGTTCTCGAAACATTAAGGATGGGCTGAAATATGTCATATATACTAAGGTGAATTACTTTATCCTACTGATTTTTTCTATGATAGTCAATTAGGATATTATCACTAAGTGAAACCGAAGGTAAGGTGACCATAACAAGTATAGAGGATTAGTGTTGAGGAAGGATAATAGTCCTTCTGGTAGTAGGAATATTTCACTCGAGTTTTCTCATTAGATCCATAGAGTTTAGAGTAACTGCACTAGAAGATCTATAATATACCATCAGTGTGAATGATAGGGATATAAGAAGCCTTAGTGTGATAGAGAAACTTTGGAGTGCTGTGATTGCATCCATATGGGGAATATTCCAAGATTTTTTTAGACATTTTATATACTTCGAGTGGAATAGGATTTGCACTAGCTCCACCATTAGGGGTAGGATATTTTATGCCACATTAGGAGGGGAGTTGGATTAACACTGGAAGGACTGGATGAGGAGGATTTTGTGGCCATGGTATCCAAATTTTTTATTATTATCCCCAAAAGAGTGGACTAGCTCGGGGTAGTCCAGCTATCACACGAGGTCGCAGATCAGGCCAACTTCATGTATTACAGCCAATACCCAAGGATTAGAGTACAAGAGAATCTATAATAAGAGGTTTTAGTCTAGTATCCTCCACTATTATATCCGCCTTATTTGATATAGGTGATTCACACTCCTTTATCTCTCTATCAACTATGGAAAGTCTAGGTTTGGAGATTTAGTATTATTATGAGATGATGACCATGGATATACCGTTGAGTGTACTTTCTGAGGGCATAAACCAATGAAGGGACTTCCCCCTTGAGGTAGTCAGTTACCCCTTCTTATGGGACCTCTTTTTTCTTGAGATGATCGGATTCAATGTCATTCTTGGGATGGATTGGTTGGTTCCATATCACACCTTTGTAGACTGCTATCATTGTGGGCTGTCTTTTACATCACTAGAGGGTACTGATTATCTCCATAAGGTTGAGTGGAATGTCTAGGATTGAAGATCTAGACCAGATCATCATGGGCAAGATGGATATACCACCCATATTGATAGTATTGTCAAGAAAGAACATGGATTTCCTTATATATATTTTCCTCCTATAGTAGATTGTTTCATAGATGATTTTCCCAATGATTTTTTTATATTACATACTGAGATAGGTAGAATTTATGATTGATCTTGTTTCAGGAGCAGCTCTAGTGTCCATTCCTCTATACAAGATGACACCTATTAAGCTCTAGGATCTCAACCAATAGTTTAAGAATTTAGATGCCAAGGGTTTTATCTGGACCAACAATTCTTCCTTGAGACCACCTATACTTTTATACAAGAATAAAGATAGGACCCTTCATTTTTGCATGGATTACTGATGGTTGACCCAATTTATGGTTAATAACTACTATCCACTGCCTCAGATAGATGATCTCTTTGACCAGATCCGAGGAGCTAGGGTATTATCAAAGATCAACCTAAGATCGAGCTATTATCAGGTGCAAGTAAGGCCTTCAGAAATACCTTTCACAACTTTTCATAGTAGGTATAGTCTATATGAGTATCCTTTTATGTCATTAGATCATAAAAAATCACACATTCTATTTTCATGGATTTGATGAATAGGGGTTTCCACCCCTATCTAGATTATTTTTTCATGGTATTTATGGAAAACATATTGTTGTATCCTCAAACTCATAGAAACCATGCTAGACATATTTATATTGTCTTGAGTACATTTATAGAGGATAAAATTTATTCAAATCTTGATAAGTGCCACTTCTAGATTGAAAAATATCACTTCTAGAGTAATATTATCTTGGACTCAGAAGTATCTATTGAACTAGAGAAGGTGAGTGTTGTGGGTTCCTAGGAGAAGCCCAAAAATGTGTTATATATATAGAGATATTCTTTGGGTTGGGTAGAAATTATAGGCATTTCATATAAGAATTATCATGCCCCGCTTCACCTCTCACTATCCTTACAAATAAGGGTGTTAAATTCTTGTAGTTAGAAGCGTGTGAGAAAGCCTTTTAGGAGTTGAAAGTAAGGCTTGTCTCAGCACCGATTCTGATCCTACTAGAGTATGACAGAATCTATACCATGTTTTGTGATGCATCAGGAATAATCCTGGTAGTAGTGCTGATACAATTGGATAGAGTCTTTGAGTACAAATATCAGCTGTTGAGGCCTCATGAGAGAAATTACTCGACACATGAGCTTGATATAGTAGTAGTTATCCATGCCTTACACTACTGGATACACTATCTGACTGGTGAGCACTTTGTGGTGTATACAGACCAAAATATCCTAAAATGTATATTTTCATAGCATGAATTGAATATCAGATAGTGAATATGGGTCAAATATCTTCAGTTCTTTGATTTTGATCTGTTCTATATGCCTATAAAGGGAAATGAGGTAACATATGTGATGACTTAGAAAACTCAAGCACATTCCATATAAGAATCCAATAATGAATGAAAATTTATTTAACTTTTATCTAATCTGCATATGGAGTTTCATGAGAGTCACAAATAGTCTTATCCTCATCCTTGAAAATTAACTATACACTCTTTGATAAGTTGAAGAGAAGGAAATTCTCAAATCCTTAAGTCTTGGTTCTATGGGAGGGTATTTCAATAGAGGACCAACCTTCAGATTGGTCTATGGATGGATATAACATCCTACATATTCATGGGCATGTATGGGTTTTGATAGATATGATAGGGGAACTGATGAAAGATCCCAATGCTTCTTAGTGAGAAGTTCATCTAGAAATCTCCAAGATGCATCGAGATATGTGATTCTAGTATTTATGGCCTGGGATGAAACATTAGATAACAGGTCTTATCACTAGGTGTTCCACCTGTCAGTAGGTGAAGGCAGAGAACCAGAGTCCTATAGGCTTGATAAATTCATCACTAGTCCAGTAATGGAAATGAATGATGTTGATATAGATTTTGTAGTCATTTTACTGAGGTTTCCTTGAGGTAGTGATGAAATTTGGGTAGTTTTAGATCAATTGATGAAAGCAGTCCACTTTATTTATATTTGGGAGACTTTCTCAGTTGATGAGATAGAAAGACTATATGTCTGTGATATCGTAAAATAAATGGGGTCCCTCATACTATCATTCTATATATGGATGATCATTTCATATCACGGTTCTGGTAGGGGTTATAGAAGTCTATGGGTACACAAGTGCTTCAGAGCACTACCTTTCACCCTCAGATCGATGGTTAGTCAGAATGGACGATATAGGTATTAGAGGACATGATCCGAGTGCGTGTCCTTGATTTTTGTGGTTTTTGGTAGAAGCATATCTTTCTTATATTTTTATCTTATAATAATATATTTCAGGAGACAATTTAGATGGATCCTTTTGAGACCTTGTATGGTTTGCTGTTCCATTCACCCCTGTGATGGTTAGAGGTAGAATAAATAGTGTTACTAGGTCCTCGTCCCATGAAGGAGACTTCAGAGCAAGTGAAATTTATTAGAAAGAATATATATAATACCCAATATATATATAAATATTATGCCAATCTCTGTGAATGACCTTTGGAGTTTGATGTTGGGGAAGAATTTTTCCTGTGGGTATCACCCAGGCTTGTGCATAGACAGATACATAGACAAGTGAATATTTCGTCTTATTATTTCATGTAGTTTTAGATTTTGGAGAGATTAGGACTAGTAGCATATCAGTTTATATTACCTCTGAGGCACCATGCCATAAAAAATGTCTTCCACCTTTCACAGCTTCGATTTTTATCATGTAGATTCGTCTCATATTTTTGACCCCAAGTAGGTTATGTTAGATGATGATACTTCTTTTGAGGAGTATCCTATATGCATCATTGACCAAATCATGAAGGTTATTCAATGCCAATATATACCTTTAGTGTAGGTGCTATGGTAGCATGATCGTGTGTAGGAAGAGACCTAGGATAGAGAGGCTGACGTACGTTCTCAGTGGTTGGAATTGTTCTCAGATAGTGTTTTTCCGCCCTTGGTAGGTGAACTCGAGGATAAGTTACTTTAAGGGTGGAAGAATGTAAGAACATATTTTTTTCTTTAGGTATGGATACTTTTTATTTTTGGTTTAACCCTTGTGTTTAACCCTTGTTATGTTTTATTTTTGTATTAAACACTAAGTTGGTTCGTGGGCTGATTGGGTAGTTTTTGGAAAGGAAAATGCAGGAGGGATGAAGGTGATCTACAGGCTAGTTACACAACATGTAATTGGAATACACAGTGTGTAAACATTATATGAAATTTAATGGACTGGATATAACCTTTCATATATTTTAAAGTTCTTTCCTAGGAGGGGATACCCTAAAAATTACATGACATGTGAATTATTTACACGCCATGTAATTTTCCGAGTTATTTTTTTTTAAAATAGAGGCAGGGCCTCTATTTTCAAACATAACCTCACCCCTCTCCCTTCTCTCTCACACAAGATCCCCCCATGGATCCCTAAAATATGTTATAATACTACTTATCTATCTAGACTCCAATTCTAGAACCTTCTTTCATGTTGTATGATCACATGTAAGATCTTTATTCCTATTATTCCATTCTTCGTTTATCTTACCCTCAAAGAAATTATCTTGATGAAGGATCTTATTCTCTATTTTTAGGGTGTTGATCCATTATTGATTTTTTCATCCAATATAGGATACAATAAAGGATGATACTGGATGATGATAGTACTACGAGTATAAAATAGGTGGTATGTGACTCATCACTCAAGTCTCACCGTTTTATAAACTATCATTTTTTTTGCACAAACTAATTTCATCAGGAATTTATTATTAAATTCATTTTCCTTTCTTATAATCATAATTATCATATTCTAGATCCCTTCCTATAATTTATCATTAATCCATTGGAGGTTTAAACCTTAACGCATTCCACCCCAAGTAGGGTTCATCCATGATTATGCTTTGGGGACCCATGTGGGTCTATCTACGCCACTGTTTGGGTGTTTTTTACTTGACATCAATAAAGGTAAGTGTTATAATTAAATGGATGAATTTTTAATGGATGATACTTTATATATCACATGAACCTTATAAGGTAAGTGTTTCAGATTAATTAATGAAACTTTTATTGGTAAAATGGAAAGTATATCTATATATACCAACTGTTCTAGTTCATTGTAATTTTACTGCATATGGTTTCACATCCATAGACTTCCTTATCATGCTTATAAAAGGTAAAGGATTGAAACAGATAATTGATTAAGTAATTAAAGTACCAAATCGTCACATTTCCTTGTTACACCTTGTCACACTAATGAAGTGTATGGAATGAATCGATTGTCTGATTAAAAGTAATGAGTATTACATTCCATTAATTAAGTAATGAATTATGTATAAGGTGCCTATTGCATATGGAAATTTTCATATTTATTGGAGTGGTCAGACTTGATCCAGCCTTAGATTCCTGAGGGAATTCCTTGAGCACTAATAGGATTCCATTACAATTCTAGGAGCTGGTTTCCAAGGGATACATCCACCTTGGAATATAGTCTTTGTCTATTAATGGATGCCTGACATGATTTTGTATGATCATTTCATAATCTTTCGGATATTAGGATTCCTTGGATACACTCCTTGAATCTAGATTGAAATCTTCAAACACATGGCGCCATGGATACACCCCATTGGGCCCAGTCTCACTTAGCATGTTTTACCTTAGATGATATCCTTGGACTCTGTTAGAACTATTATAGTGGAATGCCTTGGGTGATGTCCCTTAAATTCCATGCAGACACCTATTATCTAGGATACAAGTTATTACTAAGTTGGATCGACCCCTGAGGTCAAGGATGCCTTGGTTATTACCTTGGATCATCTTTCATTAACATTATCAATATTATAGGAAGCCTTGTTATACCTTGAATCCTTTATTATTATTATTATTATTATTATTATTACTATTATCATCATCACTATACGTTGTCAGTGAAGCTTACACCTCACATGAATTATCTATATAAACTGAACTTAAATGAATTAATTAAATGATATCATGTTTGGAGACATTCCATATGAGGCTAAAGCATATATTGGTTATCATTACAACATGTTTTACTTGTATATATACCTGCAAATGGTTTTAGTTTATATTTCAAAGACTGAATAGTGTAGATTCCATTGGTGGTGGCCTACTATTATTTCTCTCACACCCTATCTGGGCCTCCGATGGTACCTAAGAAGATTATATGTATACAAATGTTGATAAGGGGAAGAATATTGATTTGGATGCATGATCTTACTTGCTTTCATAGGATGGAGCTTGGTAAAAGATAACCGGGATAGTTCTTGGGATGCTTGGATAGTTTTGGATACTTTTTTATTATTTTGTATAACATGTATTTTCTACTACCATGTATATCTATTTCCCATCTTTCTAGAGACATGACATACATTATCATCATTTTTTATACGATTTAGTTTCCAATTTTGATTATTATTTAGTGCTTGGATGTTTATCCTTATCTTTTGCTTCTAGTTGTTTATTTATTATACTGATTCTACTATTTATCTGTTATTATTATATCTATTGTGCTACACTCTGGAAATGAGGGCATAGTCTATCCACATACACACCCTAGGCCCCCACCACTTATCAGTAGCCTCTAGCGTATGGGGAGGTATGCTTGAGGCCATGTGACCCACCAGCTTCAGGGCACCTTTTAGTGGCACTCGAGTCAGGATGTCACACACATTATATTATTTCTATTCATATCATTTGTAATTGTTAAAAAATATCATATTAATTATTCATGTAGTAATATCAATGATATTTACTTTTTCATTAACCATAAAATTTCTAGGAAGATAAAATTTTCCATTCCATTCATATATCATTCAACCATTTTATAAATTTATAATTTTTATATTTTCATAAATATTTTTACAATCATAACTAAATTTGTAATTTTTTATACATAATGATATATATATCCTATTTAATTTTTTTTACATCTTTTCAATTATCGTGTTCATCTATTTTTGTTTCATTTTATTCCCTATATATATTCTACTAGATTTATGTACCTTTTTATATAAAAATATGTTCCATAACATTCTAAAAAAAATTATATTACTATGTTAGAACTAGGGTGGTTAAATATATTTTAAAAGATCATGGACGCTACTTTATAATTCTTTTTTAATTTTATGACCAAACCTATAAATATTAAAAAAATTATATCTCCTCACTAGTTTTATTTCTCTATAAACACCTATGATTTGCTTGTTTATTTTTCTAGATGAATTTCTAAACAACATATAGTAAATAAAAATATGTTCATGCATCCCATTAAAGGGATATCATTCCATTCAAGGTTGACCAACACTATTTTAATTTGAATCAACCTATGAAATTGTACTATACATGAATATGTATCTCATTGAAAGGATAATTCATTAGTAGTTGACTATATAAATCTCAATATTTTTTCTAATTAGTCAATGGGTTTAATAAATAAATATTATTTCATTAACTATAATTTCTTTTATATAATTTACTCTTACAAATGTTTCTTTAAATATCTAAAAAATCTAGTGTTAACCCATTATTGAAAATAAGAGAGTTTTTTTATTTGATTTGTTGATAATAGATGTTGAGGTTATTTTAGAGGATTGAAGAAGATAGATGTTTTTGGGTAGATTGGTGAAACCCTCCCCACAATATGTTGGATAATGTATGAGATATTTGATATGTGTATGAACATAAATAATAAGGACTTGAATTAATTGATTATGCATTCAATTGTGGTGAACATATTCTATGTTTAAGCTGATATTTTGTGAAAAATAAAAAATAATAATAAATGTTTAGAGCATAATAAATATATGTTTTATTCATTGAGTGTTAATAGATAATAATAAAAACTTTAGTGAAATGTGGTATAAGATAGAATATATGAAATATTAATTAAAATATTTTCCAACCTTAAGAAATCCATAGGAGGTATTATCTTCCACTGTGAGGCAACAACCATTCTCTACTGTATCAAGCATAGGGAGTGGAGAAGTGGGTGAGAACCTATACAGGTAAGTGCTAGAGAACTCCTAGAATGGGGTAATACTAAGACCAGGAGAAAAACAATGGTTATGGAGTGGGTTGGAAACACAAAAACCAAAACACAACACTATGAACTGAGTATGACATATGCGATCCATAGTAGGGTAAAATTAGGAATGCAAAGACCCAAAAAAAGGAACCATTAGAGGAGGATGAATGGTGGTGGACAATTAATTAACAAATATCCTAAATTTGGAACCATGAGACCACCAAGCCAAGATAATTCCACACTATCACACGCCGCTAAACCCAAACAATCAAGAAATGAGAGTGGAGGAGAAAAAACTAACATACCTTAGATTTGAGACTTGATTCTTCTAACAGATGGTCAAGGGGGAGTGGAGGTACCACTGGACTTCCGCAAGAGCTTGAACTGCATGATGAAAATTGGTTCAGTTATTGTTCTTTTTAAATTATTAGTGAGGGTATTATCAGTGCTAAAAAAATATGAGCTGTTAAAAGACCTCTTTATCAGTGTTTTTTTAGTATTGATAAAGATATATCTTTATTAGCGCTAAACAAGTGATGATAAATATTTACAATAAATATAATTATAAATAAAATTTTTTAATTTTTTTTATATAATTATAAATATATTAATATAATTATATATATTTATATAATCACACACACACACACATATATTTAATATATAAATATAAATATAAATATATTAAATAAATTCATAATTTCAATATATTTATTATAATATTATAAATTTTCAAATATATAATTATATATTTATAATTATATAAATATTTTAAAAAAATTATATTTATTTATTTATAATTATTAATATATAATTTTATTAATATAGTAACTATGTATTTATAAATATATTTGTTTTTTAAATGGTTGGGGTCAAGACCCTTTATTAAGAAAAACAAACAAAGAAGGGGGGGAGGGGGGTACAAGCAATCAGAATATCATACTGCCTGAGACCGGGTACTCATACTATGAAAAGCTACTCTTCCACCCCATCCCTGGGAATGTTTCCCCCTTCCCCATGTCTTAACTCACTACTAAGGTCCACCCCCATCATTGATGTACTCTATTCAATGACATCATCCTTATTAGATGTATTAAAATCACCATATCCTCTTTGAACATCCTCTTCACTATTTTTAGAGGCAAGTAGCCCAAAAGGGTTAGAAGTGAAAACTTTACCACTCAATAAAGGTAAACTTCTTCTAACTTTATCATAAACCACAACATTAATCAATGCCATAGGAGAAAATCTTATAATAAAAGAAGGAGTTTTATGAGTCCTTGTGTGATCATTTAGAGACCTGTTCCCCTCCTTGGGAGAACCCATATCAGTCACAATAGCTACACTTCCCCTTTGTTGTGAAATAATTCCAGGATCTATGATATCTACCATAATATTTAGTACCCCTACCCAACCTATATAGACATTTGACATTATTATGATTCCTTCCATTTACTTTGAAATAGAAGAACTACATACAACTGGTGATTCTATTTGTTCATTCACAAAGGTATCCCTACTAACTACCATTCCATTACAATTGGGTGTAATAACACATTGAGAAACAACCGCAAGACCAGATAAATCCTTGCTGGAATCATGAATGAATGGTGAAACATCACTCTGAGAAGCCATGGAATTCCCAGATAAATCCCTACTGGCAGTGTGAATGGGGGGGGGGGGCACAACATTAGTCTGAGAAGTTATGACATGCCCAACTATATTCATAGTAGCAGCATTAATTGAGGGTGTAACATCATTCTAAGCATCCCCCACATGCCCATCTAACTTAGAGTTGATAGTAGAACGAGTTGAGGGTGAAACAACAATCTGAGCAGCCACTGTATACCCAACTAACTTTAAAATCATACCCAAATGATCTATGAACATGCCAATAGACTTCCCATGTTTTCTGGAGGAGGAATCAATAACTTTTGTTTTCCCCTTGATTTTTGTAGTAGATAAAAAAATTTCTTACCACGGTTACATGTTTACGTCAGCCTGTTCTGCATTCTCATCATTAGATTGACCATCCAAAAGTTCAAGAGGTGACTTCTCTTGCTCAATCCCTTTAAAGAGAACATCTCTAAATGAGGGTTCACCACAGGTAACATGCCTTTCCCCTTCTTCTACAATGTTAGTCCATTTGAGGTTTCTTTTATAGTTATAATTCGAGTGCCCAATACCCTTTCAATTTTTACAAAAAACAAGGACCTTTTCATAAATGATCCTTAATGAAAATCCACCCTTTGCAGCATAAAGGAAGACCTTATGATCTAAAATTAAACTAAGATCTAACACAACTAACATGAGATCATAATGTTCATATCTAATATGCTTAGTTTCCTTATCCATCTTAATTGGAATACCAATGGATAATGTAACGTCATATAGGATCCATGGATTCCATAAAATCTAGCACCGACCATACACTCTAACCCATACTTGCACTATTGAGCTTCTTTCCTCTAGTAGATTAATGTTTAAATCCCATTAATGTATGTGAAAAACCAAGTTTGGGGGATACCAAGATAAACCCCAATGCTTTTTATTTCAATTCCTCAGAAGGAAAAAGGATGTGAAAAAACCTCGACCCGTGGAAACACAATTCCATGAATTGAATCCCCAAATATAAGCAAGGAGAGTCTCAAAATCATCAATCCTCCATGGCTTGGAATCCCTCAAAAGGATAAGATGTGTAATGATAAAATGTTTACCAACTTAATCCATCTAAAATGGATTCTTTTCTTAGAACCACATGAGCAATGTCACCCTTCTTCCAAAACCTACCCACCTCTACACCTTTGAATTGGGTGAAAAGTTGTTTCCTAAGGTCATTGAAGTCTTTGTAATTTGAATGAAGTCATTCCTTCTCATTACCAATGCCATCCGGGGGTCTAGGAATCCTAGAGGAAGCGATTTTGGATTGCCAAACCATTTGAAAATTTCCTCCCAACAACAACTAGTGCCCCGAAAGGTGTGGAATCGCCATAGGATCGAGAAAACCCTATCCATCACTGAGACCTCCATAGAGAATCTCTTGTCTCCACATCGTCCCCCAACAAAAAAATTTCCCACCATAACTAAATATATTTGTAAAAAAATTTATAATTATTTATTTATAATTATATATATGTTTATATCATTATATATATTTATATCATTATATATAATTAATATAAATATAAATATAAATATAAATATAGTAAATATACTCATCATTTAAATATATTTATTATAATTTTAAAATTATTTAAATATATAATTATTTATTTATAATTATATAAATATATAATTATTTATTTATAATTATATAAATATATAAATATTTTAAATTATATTTATTTATTTATAATTATGAATATATAATTTTATAAATATAGTAAATATACATTCATAAATTTATTTATTTGTAAATATTTATTTACAAATTTATTTTTAACATTATTAATGATTATATAATCTTAAATTCATGAATGTTAAAAATGATTGAAATTGAATAATTAAAAATGAGAAACCCTTAAAAATATTGAAAAAATGGATAAGTTTTATTAATTTTAAAAATTATTCAATAAATAATATGTGAATATACATTGAAATAAATATGAATACTATTAAAAATATTGAAACATAATAAATAAATATGTATAAATAAATATTAGGAAATGATTAAATTCCAAAAAATAAAAAATAAAAAATATTAAAAATGAATAAATAAAACTAACTGTAATAATATTGAAAATAAATAAATAAAATTTACTGATTAAAAAAACAATATATTAAATATGTTATGTTACTAAATGAAATTATAAAATGAATACTAAAATTTCAATAAATTACAAAAATATTATGTGTATTTGTTTTTATATATGATTTCATTAATTATGTAAATATTTTTGTGCGTGAAGTTAATGTATATATATATATACACGTTTTATATATGTTAAATTGAATAATGACACTATATAATATGTAACATTTATTAATAAAATAAATAATAATAAGAATGAGTAAATTTAAAAAATGAATAAATGTTATTAATTGTATAGATACTTTAAGAAACATTAAAATGAATATTTATGTATGTTAAAGAGAAAATGAATACATATTAATTATATAAATTATAAACCTATTAAAAACAATAAATGTTAATGGGTAAAAATGTATAAATAAATATTAAAAATGGATAATTTTTTTAACATATTGAAAAATGAAAAATTGAAAATGAATAAACTAAGAAAATATTAAAAAAATAATTAAGATTATTAATGGATAAATAATATTAAAAAAGAATAAATTTAAAAAAAAATTAAAAAGTAATAAATAGTATATATTGAATAAAAATATAAAAATGAAAAACTTTACCTATCATAAACATAATATATATTAAATATATTATGTTAATAAATATAATTCTAAAATGAATATTAAAAATTGACTTAATTACAGAAATATTATTTGTGCATTATATATAAAAATTCCAAATTTTGTATATGTATGTGTGAAATCAATGAAACACACATTTGATATATGTTAAATTTAAAAATAAAAATACATTCAATTAAATTTCTATTACTCGATACAATTAGTAAATATTTTTAATTAATTTTAGTTTTTAATTATAAACCATTTTTCACAAAACATATGACTTATTTAATGTATACATAAATATTTTTTATAATATAAATAATATTTTAATAAATATTATATATATTGATATATAAATAAAAATATATATGAATATATTTCAATATTATAAATATTAAATATATTAATGAATAATTATTTATACAAATCATTAAAAAATTAATATGACATTAATATGTTTTTAATTATTAAATTTTATTCATTTTCTATATTTTTATTTAATATATAATATTTATTTATCTTTATAATTAATATATATATATATATTAAATGTATTGTTTTTTATTAATAATTGTTTCTTTAATAGTTTTTTTAATAATTTTGTAATTTATTCATTTTCAATTTTTTTTGTTTAATTATTACAATTTAGTCATTGTATACTTATATATTTAATATAGACTATTTAATAATATTTATAATATTTATATATGTATATTAAATTTATTCATTTTTATTAATAATTATTTTATTAATAATTATTTTATTTTTTTAATTTACTCTTCTTTAATTTTTATTTGTTTAATTATTTCAATTTATTCAGTTTATATATCTATATTTCATATATACTATTTATGAATATTTATAATATATATATATTAAAATTATTAATAATTATTTAATTAATAATTTTTTAGTATTTTTTAATTTATTCATTTTTAATTTTATTTGTTTAAATATTTCAAATTTTTAAATATTTTTAATACTTTTATTTTTTATTGGATATATATAAAAAATAGTGCACATGGCCTGTATAAAAGGTGGGTCAGGCTGTGTATAGGCCATGATGGTGGGGTCGGTGGGATAGTTTGTGTATGACCCAACCGAATGTATGTTTTTGGGATAAAGTCCATAAGAAGCATAGAGTGGGACAAGGTACGCATGAGGCTGGAGGCCCATATGGGTGTGTGGACAGTGTATGTGAGATCCTATCTCTGCAGCAAGCTTCTAAGCTTAGGTTGCGGCATAATATTTTATAAAAAAGCGGCCGAACATCTGTTATTTCGATGTGGGACTCACTCGTGCGATTAGAACTTTTATTAGCACTAGAAAATGCATTGATAAAGGTTACCATTTATTACCAATAAAATAAAGTGCTGATAAAGGTACCTTTATCGGTGTTAAAAAAGCCCTGATAAATATAACACTTTATCTACATTGAAAAAAGCGATGATAAATGGAACCTTTTATCATCACTTTATTTTAGAATTGATGAAGGGTAACCTTTATCATCACATTATCTAGAATTGATAAAGGATTACTTTATCAACGCTTTTCTCTAGAATTGATAAAGTCTAACACTGTATATTGCACATTTTATAGTAGTGAGTAGAGAGCTAAGAAACTATAAGAAGAAAAGAAACCACGAATTCTCAAATGGATTCCATATATTAGAACCAAGTTTGGGGTTTGGTCAATCCACCAGTTGATATAAAGCCTGTTGGGTTTAAATGGGAATTCAAGATAAAACAAAGTATGGAAGGTAAATTAAGTACCTATAAATCAATACTAGTGGATAAAGTGTTTAAATAGTGTTAAAACATTGACTACGATGAAACCTTTTCTCCAGTTTCTATGTTTACATCCATTCAAATTCTTCTTGCTATAGCAGCTTACCATGACTATGAAATTTGGTGGATGAATGTCAAAATATATTTTCTTAATGATATCCTTTAGGAATATGTCTATATGACACAACCATAAGGGGTTGTGACTTTAGATGATTCCAGAAATATTTACAAGTTACAGAGATCCATTTATGGATTGGAGTAAACATCCAAGTCATAGAAAAATATATTCAATAAATATATTAAGGAATTTGGTTTCATTAACAATGAATGTGAGCTATGTGTTTATAAAAGGTTTAGTGGGAATGTGTTCATTATCCTAGTAATATATATTGATAATATATTACTTATTGGAAACGAAATACCAATCTTACTATCTGTTAAGGGATCGTTAAACAAGTATTTCTATATATAGGACTTAAGTGAAGCGACCTATATTATAGGTATTAGGATCATTTTTTGTAGATTCAAGAGGCTACTTGGATTAAGTCAAAGTACATACATTTACCATATACTAAAGATATTTAGTATGTAACAATACAATAGGGGATTGGTTCCAGTGTCACATGGTATGCATCATTCCAAGAAAATGTGTCCTCAGACACAATAAGAGAAAGAGAGAATGAGTATACCATATGCTTCAGTAACAAGATCAATCATGTATTCCATGTTATGTACTAGACTTGATTATGCCTATGCATTGAGAACGATAGGAAGATATCAAGACGATCCAGGTGAACAATGTTGGTATGCTATTTAGGATATTCTTAAGTATCCGAGAATAACTAAGGATATGTTCCTAGTGTATGGAGGACATGAGAAGCTAGTCATCTTGGATTATATTGATGATAGTATTAAAAAATATCATATTGATCTAAAGTCATAGTAATAATATTGTTTTAATCTCAATAGAGGATCTATGATCTGGAAGAGTTCAAAGAAGCCAGTTTTTGCTGATTTTATAGCAGATATTGAGTATATAGAGGCTTCTGATGCAGCCAAGGAATCCATTTTTATATAAAACATTATCCTGGAGCTTCATGTTGTACCTATCTATAAGGACCCTATCACATTGTATTATGATAATACTACAATGATGGTTCTTGCAAAAGAGATAAGGTTACACCAACAGACAAAACATATACTCTAGAAGTACCACATATTAAGGGATTTTTCCCCAAGAGGTGAAGTTGCAGTAAGCAGAGTTTCCACAGAGGTAAACATAGAATACCCCTTGACTAAAGCATTATCTCTACAGAAGCATGAGTATCATTTGAGATTGAGTGGATTAAAGGTTGTTTGTAATTGTCTCTAGTGAAAGTGAGAGTCTGTTAGAGTTAGCACCCTAGAACCAACTTTTTTATACTTTATGATAACCTATATTAATTTTTTTTGAATATTAATAAACTCCTTATCACATCATGATTGTTATTATATGTGACATAATATGTGATAATTTCTTAATATTAGTTGTCGCATTGAAAGTTCATACCTGTTCACCACTATGATGAGAACCTAGATGTGTCACAATAGTATTCTTAAATTCACGTTCTATAATTAGATGAATAAATTTGAGGAAAAAATGATATATACTATCATGGGTGGAGACTCATAGGAATTTTAGTCACCTTATCATGGTTTACTCCCTTGGTAATTTACAATGTAAGAAATTATGAGAACGAGACCCACTAGTAAGAAATCCACATTTATATGTGTCATTGGATGTTTCTTTTTGGGAACATTTTTGTTGATACTTAGACATTAATATTATTATTCATGTATATTATGAGTCACATACATTTATATATTGATGAAAACTATGATAACTTATGTTTTTAGTAAAGTATGATAGTTAGGTGAGTCACAAGTAATATTTCATTGACGAATAATGTGAGAAAGGACTCATCCCTTCTATTACTTAATGAAAGTGAATATCACAAAACCTTTGATTAAAATGATACAACCTAAATAAATCCATGTTCATGGTGTTCTATTGGTAAGTTTAATTTAATTAAAGTCAAAGAAATAGATATCAAGCACATAGGTTGATGACACCGACATGAAAAATACTTGATTAGAGATATCATGATAAAGAGATTATATTACAAATAAGGAGTCCATATGAGGTATTATGTATCTATGCTATTAAATTATTTTTCTATGGGTGACTTGACATATTGCGATGTTATCCTTGGTTTTTTGTCTTCTTCACCTAATGCCACTAAAAAAGAGTCCTAGAGGGTCACACACCAAGTGTATCCAAAACCTCAATTAAATAATAATATTATTTATTATTTAACATAGTGAATAAATATTATTCAATCACATGGTTTAATAGTTATTCATTTTTTATTGATCACATATATTTCATCACTGGTTATTCAAGAGAATATTTTTTGAGCATGATATTTAATAAATATTTAATTGTTATTTTGTGAATATATTATTTATTTATTTGTTGGTGAGTAATATAGTGATATTTATTTATTAAATAAAAATTCATTATTTGAGGCCTGATAAATATTATGGAATAATGATGGAATGAGTTTAATGGTCTGTTGAGAAATAATAAATATTGACTTTTATTTGAATAAATAATATTTAATTAACTTGATAGCTTTTCGCATGTCAAGAAATAATAATAATAATCATAATAATAATAGTATTATTATTATTACTATTATAGACAGAGGTTTCTATAATAATTAAGAAAAATAATATGGGAACATGTGAAATTATTATCTTCTAACCCTAGTGGTATATAAATCTAATTATAATATTTTCTTTGGGTTTCCATTTTATTTTTTGTGCATAATAGCATCCGAAGAGAATTCTCTCAAAGAACTACAAAGATCCCTTTACAAGAAATATCTGAATAATGGAGAGAAATCCTCCTCCATCACCACTCTCAAGTCTAGAGAGATTGAGGAGAACCTTTCCTTGAAGAGATTTTTGAGATGATCAAAGATGAATGAATATAAGAATTAGGATCTATTCTGCTAGCACCCATAGATTCCTACGTTGATGTTTAAAGGTTCACAAAGCATGTGTGGATCACCACTGGAGGGAATATACAATTGATTCCTACAACACAATGACATTACAATGTAGAGACATTGTAAGATTCACCAATGAAGAAATAATCTATCACAAGGAAATTATTTAATTGTTTAAATTAATTATAAATAATATGTGATTATCATACACTTTGGTTTCAGTTTTATCACATCAATTAATCTTTGATTTAATTTTGTTGATCACGAAATTTATCATTGATGTAAATATCAGATTAATCATCGATTATGATAAAAGTTTGAGTTGGGAATGCTTCAAATGGCACTTCATCTACACCCAAAATCTTTAGTATAAGAAATCTATTTCCATACTGAGTGGCGATAATCAAGATAAATTCATTATAATTTCCAAAAAAAAAATCATCATGAAATTTTATTAATTGTTTATAGTGTGGGAATTATGTGATGAATGGAATAAATTCCTAGAATATCGGATGAAATTTGACTTTGTCTATAGAGACATGATTGTTTACTACATGCTCTATTGTTTCAAATTATTAAATAACTTGACCAGTTTTTACCAATCGCTTGATCCAATAAAGAAACACCTAAAATGATGTTTATTGGTTGAAATAAACCTTCTCAATAACTTTATGCTTTTCAGTTCATGCCTTATGGCATGAGATTTTTTATCCATACTCACTCTCCATTCATTCCTATATTAACTCAACATGAACATCCCGATTTGCTCTGATCCTCCTCAATTTAATTTTTTTTATTTCTGAAAACAATTTTAATAGAAAGTGAAAAACCCAAAAGAATTATAAGGAATAAAACGTTCAAACCTCATAAGAAATTACCAAACTATTCTAGAAAAGATTTAATTTTTTTGAATTAATCACCCTATGCATGCTCTATGAGAGAGATGTTACCTACATGTATGGATCATCTCTAATGAGATCCTAGAAATGGTAGGCCAATATATCCCATGTATTAATGTATTCTTCCAGGTTTATTTCCCCCTATTGATTCCATGGGCCAAAATCCGATCTTGCTTATTAATCTGATCAACTTCACATCATTAAGATAAACTTGAAATTTTCTATCGTACATTCAATTAGCTTCCACCTTTGAAATGTTAATCTCAAAATATTCATTCACTATCTCTTCCTCAGAATATAAGAGAAGCATCAGGTCAGTATCCTCCTTCCTTTCCTCCTCTTGGACACCATCATATGCCTTCCGATCAAATAACCAGTTAGGATCTTTAATTGTTTCACCTTTAGTCCCCTCTTCCTTTTCACTATCAACCTCCATATCACTAGGATGTGTTGCTGGAAGATCATGATATGTAAAGGGAGACTGTATAGGCTTCTTAAAATTAATACCCTTGCCTTATGATCAAGTATTCAATAGTTTTGGAAGGTAAGAATAATCTTTCCGATCCTTGGTCTTTCTTCTAGTATTTACCGGATAAACTCCAATGTCATTGAGATTTATCTTCCCTTTTAAAAAACCATTATGTGAGAAAAAATTGAGTTTCTCATCCTCCTCATACTCTGATGGAGATTGGGGGGGGGGGGGTCTCAGCTAACAATGCCTCCTTTTCTAAAGATTGCTCTATGGGGGATGGACCCATCTTCTTGGTCTTCCATTATCTCACCATTTTCCATCCCCATTGTTCCTTTTCCTCATCCAATCCATTTTTTCAAATTGGAAAACATGATATGTAGGAGGACTAGTTTGATATATAGTGGGGATGGAAGAAAATTTAGTGTCTTTTCCCCAGAAGATCCATTTCAATGTCCCGTTGAGTGAACCGAAAGAATTGATCTGGGGTTCTGGCAACCAGTAGTCCCAATAATTCCCATATACCCTTTAGAAAAAACAAGGGTACCACCTCTAATGACATAAAAAATCCTAACCATTGAGTTTAGAGAGGCCACAACCACATAAGACCTCATATTATCACTAACCACATGATCAACATCACGAACTAGGTTTGGGGGGACTGAGCCGCACTTGAATACCTATTGTAGGTGACCCAGATTACATCAATAAGAGAAAAAATATATCCAATACTCGTAACATACCTATTGTTTTAACTAATATTAATGTTCTATCTCAATCAATACAAATCAAATTAGAGATTTGGAAAAATATATTTCAACACAGATTCAAGGATAAATCAGATGAAAATGGGATCTAGATCTATGATCAAAGAACAAAAATATACCTACCATGTTTCGAAGAATCTATAGAATTGTAGGGTTCTGAAAGGGTAATAGAAGTTTTGAGAAACTAACCCAAATTAGCACTTTTAGAGGGTCTCTGTCATGTGGAAGTTGAAAGACCAGTGGAATAGGAAGAAACAAACGCTGTTGAAGGATCATCAACCACCGGACCAGGCGGAAATAAGGCCATCCTCCATCTTAAAGAGAATGAGAATATGAAGGGGATATAGGAACCATTCTACGACATGGTGAAGTAGATCCCACAAATAAGAAATTAATCGGTTGATGGAATCAACGGAGGGTCAATTTGGACCAAATAGAGCCACCATAGAGAGCCTATGGAGGTCTGATGCCTCTATGAACTCCCGAACAGAAACATGAAGTTTGGGAAAACCCTGATCAAAAGATGGAACCTTGGGGTCGAGTGCAATGAAAGAGAAGGAAGAGAGGTTAGACAGAACTGTAAGAGGGGAAAAGGGAGTAGGGAGATCCAAGATAGTGTATCCCCTCCCCATTATGGGAGGGGGAAGGAAAAAATCAACAACCATGGCCATCGGGCCATGGAAGACCCAAGAGGGAGGAGTAGAAAGGTGCTCTATGATTATTCCTGATTAACTTTGATCATACCAATAATAACAGAGCATATGAATGTCGATTCAAGGTGTCTATGATCGAGTCGACCTTGGATTCAAAGAATTGTGTGGTCCTGATTTTTTTTAATTTTCCAACAAGTTGAATTTATGAAAAGGGTATCTAACAATCACATCTTTCATGTTTCACCAAACCATTGATATTTTATAGAAAATTTCAATCTTATAAACCCATCTATGAGATAAATATAATGTATCTTCACATGGTAATTCTTTATAAATATTTTTAATGCCTATTTTCTCTCAAATTATCTTCTAATAAGAAATTCATCATTAATCCTTCCAACATTTCTTTATTATAAAATACCTGGGAACTCAGTTATTAGTGTCACTACTTTCCAATCAAACTTAGTCATGATTTTTGTAATATCATGTGATGTTTTCAATGACCAAACATGTTTTATTTATGGATCATTGGATAACATAATCTTATCTTCCCTATTAGATACTTTATCATCCTCAAAATGATCATCATAGGCATCATTGATCGCAACCATATGTGGATCATCAACAACAGCAGATGTTGTAGGAAAATATACAAGTACTTTCATCTAAAATCTTTTCGCTAGTCTACATGTATTTTCTTCACCTGATCTACCTTGAACACCCGACTAATATGTGAACATATACCCATAAAAAATACATTATCTGATATGTTTTGTTCAATATGGGTGATATATTCAATTTTATTAAAATTAGTCCAATACTCTTTTATTATTTTCATAAACTCTTTTAAAGGATAAGTGAGAACCTAAGATGTATCACTAAAAGATCCCTACACTACTTGAAAAAAAAACCAAGCACAACTAAAAAAGAACACTAAAAATCACAATGGGTTGAATCTCTTTCACTGAAGACAATCGGCAGTGCGACTGCTTGTTAATGACCCCATCAAAATTTGAATTTCTGCTCAGAAGACATGAAAACTACTGAAATCACCACTAAGGCTGCGCTGAGCCCCCAACCAGCTAAAAAACCCGCATGACACCACACTGATCTAGAAACCACACCCAACTAAGGGGAATAAATAAAATGGATAGGAATGGGATTAACCCAAAATAGTAAATTCATTCCCATCCCAATGTTGAATTATGATGTTAGAATCTTGTAACATGAGAAGCCTCCAAATGATCAGAAATTTATTCCACTCGAGATGTTTATATAATTGCTCCTCAATTAAGGAATCTATCATATCTTAACTCTTAATAAACTCATCCATATAGATATTCCTTTCATTAAATCCATGAAGGAAAATGTGGTCCTGAGTATTAATCCATTTCATTTACTGCTTAGTGCCAGCTTTCATAGCTCTTGCTTTAATCATATTTTAGTCTTCCTTGGAAGCATTGATTGTGAAATTTTCTTCCTCTATTTTTCCTTGTAGTTCCTGAGGAGGATCATATAAAGAGGTTCGGATTACATTGGTTCTTCCAAAGGGACAAGTGAGCATCCAATCTCAATAATGTCACAATCATTGTATTTCTCCTTTAATGATCCCTTCAGGATCAAACCATTTTTTGATTCCACCAGTGAGATTTCCATGGAATCATCTTGAGGAGGAGGAAACTCTAAATAAGTGGGAATATGAATGAATTATTTACCATCTGCAAGTCCTTTTGTGTAAATATGAACAAGTTTTTATATCACAGCCCGTAAGATTTATTAATCTTGAAGGTCCATTGATAAAAGATATACCATGCTTATCATTTATTATTTCACCTCCATGATATACAAACTCACACAAGTGTTTATCATATTTGTGAAACTATTAATTGAAATTAAATTAAAGGTTAAATATATACATCAACATTTCTTCAAATAAATATAAAACAACCAAACTTTAATTATTATTATTTTGATTATAATTCCTCTAATCAGTAGAGAACATAAGAAACTAACAATTATGATGGGTAGCCGTGATATAGCACAGAACAATATATTAATATACTAATTACAAAGAAATAATATTTTATGTAAAATGTAATATTATATTAATATATATACATATGTTTATTTTATATAATGAATTAATATATAGAAAAACACACACACATACATACACACTATACAATGAAATAATGAAAAACTGAAAGTTACACAGAAATAAAAAATTCAAAATTAATATTTAAATTAAATTCTAATTCCAATTTTTTTAAAAAAAATATAATTTATCTTCCACTATCAAATTGAATTATTTTATATAATGTTTTTATCAATTGAAATTAATTACAAAATAGTTAATTTAGCTAACTTAAAATATTAACTTACTATTAACTTACTAATTAATATATTTTTTTTACAATGCAATAATATATTAATTACAAAGCCACTAATTAATTAACAAACAATAAATTTTATACAATGTAATAATATATATATATATATATATATATATATATTAATTATAATACAATGATATATTAATAATATTTTTTCGATTACTTTTCTTATTAAATTACAATGAAATAATATTTAATTAGATTAATATAATAATATATTACTATATTAATTCCAATGAAATATTATATTAATCTATATATATTATACATCACAATAATATATTAATTAAAAAATCACTAATTAATTTACTAATATATTTTATATAGTTAAATAACACACACACACACATAATAGAATGAACTAATTCACATAAAACTTTTCATGTAATAAAAATACCATAATAAAATTACAAACTAAACCATAAAATAATATAAATCATTGAACCATAATAATTAAAAAAAACCAAAACTCACAAATATAAACTAGAATACAAAAAACAAAAAACAAAATTCAAGAAAATATTATACAATTTTAAAATAAACAATATAACTCCTCAAATAAAATTTATAAAAACTAATATCAAAATTACACTAAATATTAATTCTATAAAATAAACCAAACATTAAATATATACACCGAAATTTCTTCAAATAAATCTAAAACCACCAAACTTTAAATGTTATTATTTCGATTATAATTTCTATAATTAGTAGAGAATATATGTAACTGGCAGTGATGATGAGAAATCATGATGCATCATAGAACAATATATTAATATATTAATTACAAAGCAATAATATTTTATTACAGTGTAATATTATATTAATATATATACATAATTTTATTTTATACAATGCAATAATATATATATATACTATACAATGGAATAATAAACAAATAAAAGTTAACTTAAAATAAAAAAATTAATAATTAATATTTAAATTAAATTTCAATTTCAACTTTATTTTTAAAAATATTTAATTTATCATCAACTATCAAATTGAATTATTTGATTTAATGTTTTTATTAGTTGAAATTGATTACAAAACAGTTTATTTAGCTAACTTAAAATATTAACTTACTATTAACTTACTAATTAATTAACAAATAATATATTTTATGCAATGAAATAATATATATATTAATTATAATACAATGATATATTAATAATACATAATTTAATTATTTTTTTCGTTTATTTTTCTCGTTAAATTACAATGTAATATTATATTATTATATTAATAATATATATATATATATATATTATACAATGCAATAATATATTAATTAAAAAATAACTAATTAATGTAGTAATATATTTTATACAACTAAATAATTATATATATATATATATATATAATATAATGTAGTTATTCATATGAAATAAAAACACCACAATAAAATTAAAAACCAAACCATAAAACAATACAAACAATTGAACCTTAATAATTTTAAAAAACCACATTTCACAAATATAAAGCATAAAATAAAAAATAAAAAACACATTTCAAGAAAATATTATACAATTTTAAATTAAACAATATAATACATCAAATCAAATTTATAAACTAAAATCAAAATTAAAAAAATATTCATTCAACAAAATAAACCCAACATTAAATTAAACTTAAAAAATACTTATTTTGGGAGGGTGAAACAAAACAGTTTTGTGAATGTGGCTTCATGAATGGGTTTTCAAGGAGTTTTTTTGATCTGGTAATCTTTACGCTAGGGGGTGTCATAGAATTCTGAGAGTTTGTGCCGGTAACCTTAGCACCAGGGGTTTCACAGAATATTGAGAGTTTCATGACCATCAACATCCTCAAGGGTTGTGTGAAATAGTTTCACAAAAAAATAGATCTATGATTCATGGAGAAGTGAGATATCAATTCTTGGAAGGTGAAATGGAACTCCATTTCATGATTGGATGATGGGATATGAGATGAGGAGTTGGATTACAAAATTGGAGGATGAGAAAGGAGGATCTTGACGCATTGAGTGGGGGTTTTATAACGACATTATAGGAAGACACTATCTAATAAAATGCCTTATTTGTTCAATTTTCAAGGAATTCGATCTCTTGGAAAGTGCCTTCCTAATATAAGATCAAAGAAGGTGCTTCCCAGGAATTCACCTTCTTTGAAATATATGGTAGGAAGTTTCTTTTCCATATAGTTCTTTTTATAACAATATTCATTGGAAGGTGCTTTCCTAAAAAACATCTTTCAAGATGTAAATTCATGGAAGGCACTTTAAAGGAAAGCACTTTCCATATGGTAATAACCCAAAAAAATTGGTAGATCAAGAATTAGTTTCCTATATGAAGGTTTTACAGAATTTTTTATATATTATTATTATGTATGGAAAAAATCCAAGAATCATAGAGGCTAGGAAGCACAAATCCATCACTTCTTGAAGTCTGTGTAGGAACCTTAGATGGGAGAGGGGACAAGGGTGACGCCAAGAACTCCTAGAGAGTAAGGATACATCCTCCCCCTAAATGAACTAATGGATTTATGAGTTTCAATTATCATTCTTTCCCCATTTCCACTTTATACATTTTTATTTTACCTTGATTTATTTCAACATGAATATTTTTAAAAGGGTATTTTCCTTAGGTTTTTAATTAACTCTCAATTCCTCTACTAGGGTTCATCTCTTACCTATTCCATGGCCTATCAATTGGTTTTAGCTAAAGTATCTAAATAATTGGTTCTTGTGACCTCACTAATTTTTTAATGACTAATATTGAATTAGATCTCTAAGATATTTCTGACTCTAACATGTTAAGAGTAAAGTTCCATCTGGAAAAGATATACTAATTATTTTTCCTTACTATGATAATAAAAAAGTGGTATCTAAGCCTATATTTAAATTTTTATTTTCACAGATCTTATAATTTCTTTCCATTTTTTGTCTTATTAATTTATATGTTTTAATAGAACTTTATTTTAATATTTATTCTATGTTTGATAAAAATGATTTATCTTACTAGGATGATCTGATAGAATCACTTATTTTTACTAGAAGTATAACCCATTAACTTATTTTTTGTGAAATTATTACATTTCAATAAAGGGGTTAAATTCCTTTACTCATGATAAAATTTTAATTTTGAATTTGAAATATTTAATTGTGTAATATTATAATCTATATTATGAGTTGTGATTTATAAAAACTGGTTTCATAAATTTACACTACTCATGGAATATGTATTTTTCTTGATTTTACTTTTTATAGGAATACAATGAAAAGCACAACCTTATATATTGTTGAACAACCTCCAAAGTAATGCATTGAAGAGGAAAATGATCAAAATAAGTTTGATGTAACTTCATAATAATCAATAATGAAATATAGTTAAGACTAGATGAACTATATGGAGATTATAATGGTTGATTATTAATCAATGAAATATGTGAACTAATTTTTTTCTCCAACATTTTACATCAGCACATTCTTCTAAATAATCAAAGAATAATGAAAAAGGATATGATTAATCAACAAAATCATTATGCTTTATTAAAGTTCATCCATTGATGAACTCTTTAAAGAATCAAATTTGGAAAGGGATATTGAAATCTCAAGAGATTATATATATTTTAAATATTTAGAAAATGAAGAAGAAGATAGTATATAAGTGATATCTACAAAAAACTCAACTCTAAAGAAGAATATGAATAAACTTTATCCAAGGACTCTAAGCTTAATAGATATATATGAAAAATGGATATATATCTTGAAATATTAAAGGTTGAGAGTCTTAGGATTCTAAAAGACTTGGAATCATCACATTTGAAAATCAAAGTACTATATGTCCAACTTTTTCAAATCATTTTCAATCAACTATCTAGTTTTGGGAAAGATAGAATCAAAGTTTCATCCTCTGTGAAAATATCAGAAGATAGCCTGAGATTTGAAAATAAAGATCTAAATAAGATCCTGACCATATCTTTGAAAGAAAATAAATAATTATAAAAAATTAACGTGCATTAGAATCCTTTGAAATACCAATATAAAATTTGATACTCTAGGAAAATTGGAAGTAAAATCTTCTAGAATTACATAATCCCAAGAAAAAATTAAAAAGGAACCTATTAAAAATTTCAAATGGAAGAAATAAAATAAAATTCAAATTCCAAAGGAATTATGTCCTACAACTTCTAGGATAAAGAATATATGGATTCCAAAACACACCATGTCCCATACTCATCACTTTTTGAAAATATTTTCAGCATTATCCCTCTCACTCTATCTAAATTTCTCATTAACTATTACATACAAGGCTTTTAACAATGCTTGAAAAAGCATTTATTAGTGCTAAATTTATTTTGTTTATATAATCTTTGTTAAAAGGGGGCCCTTTTTTCAGCACTAGAAAATCACTAATAAAGGAGGACCTTTATCAGTGCTACTTCTAGCAAAGATAAAGGCCATACTGCTATAGTTGCTATTAAAATTACAATCCAATATAGAAAAAACATAGGAAAATATAAGAAAATACAGGATATAGAAATTCATGATTTAATTGAAATAAAAATTACATCACCAATAGAAGAAAAAAGAAACTATTATAGACATTTCAAACATTATTTTTTATAATTACATTAACAAGTATTATTTATCAAAAACATTCAAAAACATCAATGGTTTCATTGTCTTTGGAACTTGACCCCCTCTCAAAAAACAACGATCATGATATTAGACGATGAAAAAACCAAACAAACTTGATAAAAAGAATCCTTCTATATAATAAAACAATTATTATGTTAGTAATAGTATAAAGAAATAAATTAAACATAAAAATGAAACAATACATTAATAAAATGTCATTTTTAAATAGAAGCCACACTATTTGAGTGATTCCGATCACACCCTATGTTAGATTGAGGTTCTATTGATTCTTGCACACTATAAAATAATAATGGATCATTTCCTAAAGTATCAAAACAATATGAATGTGTTTTCTCGATTTTGAGTTTTTCACTTTGTTTTTTAGTGAAATTTAATTTTAAATTGAAAACACACACTTTGAGTCATACCAGTCACATCTTGCGTCAGTTTGATATGAGACTGATTCCTACACATCAAAAATGACATATGAATCATTTTAAAAAATTATCAAAATAATCCAAGCATGTTTGTTCAGTTTTTAGTGAGTGACACATGTTTTGAACTAAAATGTCAATTTTAAACTGTTAACGGACACTTTGAATCATATTGGACACACAATGTATCAGATTTAGGTGTGGATGATTCCTAAACATCCCAAATTACTTATAGACTATTGTTTAAAAGAATAAAAACAATAAAAATTCATTTTCTTTGTTTTGAGTATGTAATTTATCATTTTTACTAAAATGTAAATTTTAAATAAAAACACACACTTGGAGTCATACTGGTCAAATCGTACATCATATTGAGGCGCAACTAATTCCACAAAATAAAAAATGACTTATATATCGTTTTATTAAAGTATAAAAACAATCCAAATGTGTTTTTTTGGTTTTGATTATGTCACTTTTTTTACTAAAATGTAATTTTAAACTGAAAACACGCACTTTGAGTCATATTGGTCACATCATGTGTCGGTTTTACATGACACTAATTCATACAAATCATAAATGACTTATTAATTGTTTTCCAAAATTATCAAGATAATCTAAGCACTTTTTCCCTGTTTTTAGTGAGTGAAACATATTTTAAACTAAAATGTCAATTTTAAATAGATAACAGACACTTTGAGTCATACTAGGAACAATGTATGACAACCCTGCTTTTATTATAAAATTAAACATGGTTTATTACATAAAACATCACTTGATACAACAAAAAAGGTCAATAGGTTTAGTGTCTTTGGGGATTAGGATCATTACATAAAAACTTAAAACATGAAATAAAACATCTTTATTGAAAACTTCCTTTACATGACCACTAAATTCCCTCATACTTAGCATTGCATGGGATAACCTGAGGACATGCATAAGAGAAGGGTGAGCTATAAAGCCCAGTAAGGGAGTACACATGGAATAACATGAGGAGTACAAGGCATATCAATATAGCATAAAAGAAATATGAGCATAAAGTCATGATAAAGCATGATAAACATAACATGGAAATGTGGCAACAACACTTAACATGGAATTAGTATGAGCCAAGGCTCATTGCACATAGAGCATGAGTAAATCCTCATTGCACATAAAGCACGAGTAAACCATCATTGCAATTGAATTAGCATGAGTCAACACTCATTGCACATGACATATCATGATAATATACTTTACCCAATGCATTGGAGCGCTATAAGAGCGCACCCTTCTTAAACATTTCATTTCATGCATAAGTGTGCCACATGGATCATAAAACATGGATTCATAAAAAATAATCATTTATTCCAGGATAAATTAATGTATAATTCATACATGAAACTTTATAATCAATAAGTAAATGTTCATAAAGGTGAATACCCTTTATGGAGAAATGGGCATGGTATTATCTATACAATAGCATTGGCTTAGAAAATCGGTGCGATTTCGGCAGCATAACGGCGTGACATAAGAATTCATAAAAAATGGTTGATGAGAGAGAAAGGGGTTCCTAATCATATTTACATGTAATGGAAAATAAGGATTTCATATAGATATATGTCCCAACAATTGAAATGGAATTTAGATTCATGATACAAAATTATTTCTTGAATGTAAAAGAAGAGAGAGAAGTTCCTTTCGGAATTTCTGCATAGTAATGGGTGTATATGGGAGGCATTTAATGAGAGATAAAGGGGTCTCCCATCATTCAAACAATAAGAGGGAAGTATGGGGGAGGTGAGAAACCATAACCCAACATTCATAATTTAAATTAAAAGGGCAATACAACTTAACGAAAATGGACAAAAATGAGAAAGGAAGAAAAAACCCTTACTTGGAAGTGTGCTTCCAAAGGCTAGAGAGAGGCTTGTGAGAGGCTTATTGGGAGCTTGGGTCACCTTGGGAGGATTATAGAGAGAGTAGGGAAGAGGTTAGATGAACTCCAAGGGCTTTGAGTGAGGAGGAAGTGGGATCTTGGGTGGGTTTATATAAGAAAGGTGAGAGAATTCTTTATTATTTAGGTTTGGGTCCCCTTACATTAAATTAATCCAAACCACAAACAATACCATGGTTTTTGCCCATGGTTTTTGGAAAAGGGAAGAGGAAAACAATATTTTATATGTCCAAAGTCCGAACTTCTAAAAAATATTAGGGTTGCTTATGTGGAGGTGAGTCACACTCCCATGGAAATTAATTTAAAAAGGCAAGGTGTTGAATATGTCTTGAGGGGTCCATTAATGCTTTGAAAAGTAAGTCAAAAAAACCCAAAATCACATTATTTTAATGGTAAAACATATATTGGCCGAAAATAAAGATTATAGTATTTTATTACATCATATTGTGTCTTTATGATGTCATAAAACACATTATATAGTTAAACGATATTTAATTTTTACCCAAAAATTTGACTGTCTCAGAAAATTATGAAAAATTCAACATTGGATAATTTCGACGTCCTGATTCCAGAAATGAAATTTATTTATCTAAATAATTTTCTAAATATGTTAATTTTCACTTTTAAAATAAAAACCGACATTTATTGAAAATTCATGGGTTTTGACAGAAATGATTTTCAAACCTTAATAAAAAAATTTAATTGCATTCATAAAATAATAAGATCATTTATATTTAATAAAAATTAATTTAATAATAATAATATTATTTTATTAAAATATTATTTAATTCAAAAATACCTTAATTTAATAAAATATATTTCTTAATTATATAATAACTAAAAACACCATTTGTACTTTAAAAACTATTTACAATGTATCAAAAATGACTAGAAATTATATTCATTATTATATACAAAAAATAATGTACATGAACATAGTACTAGTTATTTGTTACATAACCCCTTAAAAAAGCCGCATAAGACCTAAGGGTAAGGTGTGCGATGGTTACAGACTCTTGGGGTGGCTCGGATAACATCGCTCAAGTGGCAATTTCAATAAACTTCCACTTTTACCATAGACGGTCAGGTTCAAGCTTGACATGATGAAGCTTAGCTTGGGCTTGGTCAAGGGAGAAGCCCAAAGACGCCACCTCTTTTCTGAGCTCCGACAAATGGGCTTCATATGGGGAAATTCTACTGGATGAGGCCATTGCTTCCTTTGTCTGGGTAAATTGGATTTGTTAAATTCCAATATTTATACTAATCA
Source organism: Viscum album (assembly GCA_963277665.1). Lineage (NCBI taxonomy): Eukaryota > Viridiplantae > Streptophyta > Magnoliopsida > Santalales > Viscaceae > Viscum > Viscum album. The sequence goes on along the minus strand of OY728141.1, from coordinate 1,524,879,192 downwards.
TGTGATCACTGTTCAATGAATATATTAGCAACGGTCAAAATTATTAACATAAAACCAACAAAGTTGACATTTTATATAAACATAAAAAGACATTTAATTAGATCAAGAGGGATTTCCATTAATGAAACTTTGGGTCATTACAATAATCCCCCCTTAAGAAATTTCTCCCTTGAAATTTTCCTTTTCCCACACTAAAAAAAATGTGGGCAACTCAGCTTCATCATTTCATCAGATTCCCAAGTCGCTTCTTCAAACTTGTGGTTTCTCCACAACACCTTGACGAGGGGCATTGTCTTATTTCGTAGAAATTTTTCTCTACGATCTAAGATCTTCACTAGTTGCTCCTCATAAGAAAGATCATCTTCCAATTGTACCACCTCAGAAGAGAGTACATGTGAAGGGTCTGGTATGTACTTCCTTAAGAGGGATACATGAAATACATCATGTACTTTGGCCATAGTAGGTATAAGTGCTAGTCGATAGGCCACAACCCCGACACGATCAATAATCTTGAAGGGGCCGATGTACCTTGGACTTAAATTCCATTTCTTTCCAAACCTCATGACCTTCTTCCAGGTAGATATGCGTAGAAAAACCATGTATCCAACTTTAAACTCAAGGTCTCATCGACGGTTATCTGCATAACTCTTCTGTCGACTCTGAGCTGCCTTGATATGCTGCTGAATGGTTTTCACCTTCTCCACCATTTCCTCGACCATTTCTGGTCCAAGAAGCTTACGTTCACTGACCTCATCCCAACATGCCAGTGTTTTTCACCATTTCCCATATAGGGATTTATATGGTGCCATTTGGATGCTTGAGTGGAAACTGTTATTATAAGAGAAATCAACTAGAGGAAGATGTTGATCCCATCCTCCTTTAAAGTCCATTGAGCACGCTCTCAACATGTCCTCAAGTGTTTGGATAGTCCGCTCGGATTGGCCATCAGTTTGAGGATGATAAGCCATACTGATGTTCAGTTCAGTATTCAGAGCATGTTGAAGACTCTTCCAAAACTTAGAGGTGAATCTTGGGTCTCGGTCAGACACAATAGATAGTGGTACTCCATGCAGCCTTACCACTTCCCTAATATATATCCATGCCAGTTGATCCAAAGGGAAATCCTCCTGAATAGCAATGAAGTGTGAAGTCTTTGTAAGATGATTCACAACAACCAAGATTTCATTTTTTCCTTTGGATGTCCTCGAAAGTCCGGTGACAAAGTCCATGGTGATGTTCTCCCATTTCCATTCTGGTATGGGAAATGGTTGCATCATCCCCTTAGACTTCTACCATTCTGCCTTCACTTTCTGGCACACCAGGCACTTTGATGTATATTCAGTGATCTCCTTTTCATATTATCCCACCAAAAGTTTTCCCAGAGATCTCGATACATCTTTGTGATCCCTGGGTGAATAGAGAAATTTGAACTATGTGCATCATCAAAAAGTTCCTTCTTCAGCTCCGGACTTGATGGAACACATAGTATTTTCCCAAATCGCACAATTCCTTCTTCATTAACATTAAACTCCGAGGATTTCATCTATTTGATAGCTTCCACTTTTTCTTGAATTCCCACATCATCCTTTTGAGCATCCTTTAACCTTTCCAAAAGAGACGGTTGAGCAATCATTTGTGAAAGGATTGATGATGTTCCCTTCTCTATGATTCCCATGTCGATCTTCATCAAGTCTAAGAAGATTGGATCCTTCTCAATTCTCATCATTGATAGTTACGCTGGATCCTTTCTACTTAGGGCATCTACCACCTTTTTCGCTTTCCCAGGGTGGTAATGTATTGAATAGTCATAATCCTTGATGAGCTCTATCCATCTTCTCTGGCGCATATTAAGCTCTTTCTGTGTGAATATATATTTAAGACTCTTGTGGTCAGTATATATCTCACATTTCTCTCCATAAAGATAATGCCGCCGGATTTTCAAGTCAAAGATCACCGCCACCAACTCTAGATCATGCGTTGGATAGTTTCTCTCATTGATTTTCAACTGCCTTGAGGCATAGGATATCACTTTATCATTCTGCATCAGCACACAGCCTAAGACCTTCTTCGAAGCATCAATGAATACCACAAAAAGTTCCCCACTTATGGGTAAAGTGAGCACAGGCGTAGTGATAAGCCTCCTTTTCAACTCCTTGAATATTTATTCGCATTCATCACTCCAAGAAAACTTCACTCCCTTACAAGTTAGCTTGGTAAGAGGGTTTTACAATCGTGAGAAATTCCTCACAAATCGTTGATAATATCCAGCTAACCCCAAGAAGCTACGGATATCCGTTACCGATGTTGGCCTCGACCATCCCTCAATTGCATCTGTTTTGGATGGGTCCATAGATATCCCATTGATTGTGATGATATGGCCCAATAATGAGACCTCCTTCAACCAGAACTCACACTTACTATACTTTTCATAGAGCTTCTCCTTGCACAAAGTCTATAGTACAGTTTTTAAATGCTCTTCATGATCCTCCTTGGTTTTAGAGAATATTAGAATATCATCTATAAAGACTACCACATATTTGTCAAGGTAATATCTAAAGACTCTATTCATCAAGTCCATGAATATTGCTGGAGCATTGGTGAGTCCGAAAGGCATTACTATGAATTCATAGTGCCTGTATCTTGTGTGAAAATCAGTCTTGGGGATATCTTCCTTCTTCACCCTTACTTGATAATATCCCGACCGCAAGTCCACCTTGGAGAAGTATTGTGATCCACGCAACTGATCGAACAAGTCATCAATTCGTGGGAGAGGATACTTGTTCTTTATCATGATTTTTTTAAGTTCACGATAATCGATGCAAAGCTGCATTGACCCATCCTTGTTTTTGACGAAGAGGACTGGTGCACCCCATGGTGAAGTACTTGGGCGTATAAACCCTTTATCCAGATTATCCTGTAGTTGTTTGTTCAACTCTTCAATATCTACAATAGCCATTTTATATGGAGTCTTGGATATTGGTAGCACCCCAGGTATAAGTTAAATTGAGAACTCAACATCTCTTATTGGAGGAAGACCATACAGTTCCTCGGAAAACACTTCAGCGAATTCCCTCACAATAGGCATTTCTTCAAGGATGGTTTCTTCCGTGGACTCAATCATCTGAGCCAGATATGCATTCTCATATGGTAGTAATATCCATACTTGAGATGATGAAGATAAAGGTGATTCATCTTCCTCCTTACACTTGTAAAGAACCAGGGGTCGATTCTCCATATGGAGTGTGATCTCCCTCTCCCGATAATTTATGTTGGCTCTATATAATGAAAGCCAATCCATGCCAATAATTGCATCAAATTCCACCAGAGGGAGTATGACGAGGTTCTTCGGGAAATTCAATCCACATATTATAACATGGGAGGACTTATACTCATGGGATGAAATGATTTCCCCATTTGCCGTACTCACCGACATCCTCACTTCTATGATTTGTGGTGGTGCTGGGATTGTTATACTAAACTTTAGAGATATAAAAGAATGCGTAGAACCTAAATCAAAAAGTATGTTCGCTATTCTTGAATGAATAACTAGCGTACCTATCACCACTTCTTTGTCGGGGTTCACTTCGGCAGAAGTGATGGCAAAAGCTCTTCCTTGCTGTCTTGGAGGTTGTTGGTTGCCTCCGAAAACCCTTGGATTAGGGCACTGATTTGCAAAATGACCCGATTCTTTGCATTTGTAGCATTAAAAAATGCGTTGAGGTTCGAACGGAGCGTTCCTCTCCTTTTTCGAAGCCGTGGGTCTTTCTTACCGATAGTTAACAGCTAGGTGCCCTTCCCTTCTACACCTGAAGCATTTCCTCGTCCCCTTAAGGCAATTTCCAGGGTGCTTCTTTCCACACTTTTGGAAAGTGGGGTGCTGGATCTTCTTAGAACCATTGGATTTATCCATCGGACCACCAACATTGAAGTCCACCTTACGCTTCTTTTCCCCATGATACCCCTGTGATTCCCCGGTCTCCATTTCGACCTTGAGGGCACATCATACAATTTCCTCATAGTTGTCGAAGTCATGGATCGCTAATGTTTTCCGCAAGCTAGGCTTCAGCCCACCAAAGAAGCGGTCAACCTTTCATTCAGGGGTAACGAAAAATCCGGAAGCATATCGTGCAAGCCTTGTGAAGTTTTCCTTGTACAATCCAACATATTCTTCATCTTTTTGCTTTAGGGAAAGGAATTCCCTTTCCATCTTAAGCCGGAGGGTGTGCATAAAATATTTATCGAAAAACATCTTCTGGAAATCCTTCCATTCCAATGCCTCAATCTCCTCCTCAGGCTTTGTATTTTTTTATCAACGTCCACCATTGATCAACTTCACCCTCCATATGATAAGCCGCTAGGAGAACCTTCTCTTGTTCATAACATTGAAGGATGAAGAAGATCTTTTCAATGGAGTTGATCCATTGTTCAGCGATCGTGGGATCAGATGATCCACTAAAAGTAGGAGGCCTTTGTCTCATGAAGCTATCGATAGCGACTTGTTATTTCTTAGGGGGGGTTGAACGTTCCTCTTGACCCGTGTTTATATTCAAAACTTGAGTTAGCTGAGAGAGAAGTGTGAAAAAGTTTGTGATTCCCACACCCATTGGATTTGGTATCTCATTAGTACAGTCATCGCACTGATCTTCACAACGGTTGTTAGCGCGAGTCCTCCTATTACCGGCCATTGGATGGAATAAAAGGAAAGTTAGGGGTAACACATAAAGGGTAATCCAAAGGCAAAAGTTTATGACTTATAAATAAACTTTTATTTCTTTAACTCATGAGTCTATAGGCTTCAATCTAGGCTTTACATGATCTACTTTCTAACATATATTCTTAGGGGAATTTTTTTAATTCCCTTAATAAGGGTTCATACTAAGATTGTGAATTTATCAAAACATATCCCCAGGGAGTTTCGTAACCAAGATTGCAGCAAGGACCATTGTCGTGCACCAGTTCCCGTTCGAGTCTAGCTCAAAGCGGTGTTTTCGGGTTTTACCCCTAGGATACATCTGTGCCAGAGCCGCCTCTACCTGCTCGTATCCAGACATGGATGTATTTGTTTGATAAACCACATAATCAGTACTTACCAAAACTTAGCGATGCTTTTATTATACTTAGTCTTGTATCTAAGGCATTACTAGGGTTTCCTAATCCCAAAAATAACTAAACCTCTCCTCTGATACCAACTATGACAACCCTGCTTTTATTACAAACTTAAACATGATTTATTACATTAAACTTCACTTGATACAACAAATAAGATCTATAGGTTTAGTGACTTTGGGGATTAGGATCATTACATAAAAACTTAAAACATGAAGTACAACATCTTTATTGAAAACTTCCTTTACTTGACCACTACATTCCCTCGTACTTAGCATTGCATGGGATAACCTGAGGACATGCATAAGAAAAGGGTGAGATATAAAGCCCAGTAAGGGAGTACACATGGAATAACATGAGGAGTACAACACATGTTAGACAATAGGCATATCAATAGAGCATAAAAGAAATATGATCATAAAGGCATGATAAAGCATGATAATCATAACATGGAAATGTGGCAACAACACTTAACATGGAATTAGCATGAGCCAAGGCTCATTGCACATAGAGCATGAGTAAATCATCATTGAACATAAAGCACGAGTAAACCCTCGTTGCAATTAAATTAGGATGAGTCAACACTCATTGAACATGACGTATCATGATACTATTCTTTACCCAATGCATTGGAGCGCTATAAGGGTGCACCCTTCTTAAACATTTCATTTCATGTATAAGTGTGCCATATGGATCATAAAACATGGATTTATAAAACATAATCATTTATTAAACTATAAAGGAATGTGTAATTCATACATGAAACTTTATAATCAATAAGTAAATGTGCATAAAGGTGAATACCCTTTATGGAGAAATGGGAATGGTATTCACTACACAATAGCATTGGCTTAGAAAATCGGTGTGATTTCGACAGCATAACGGCATGACATAAGAATTCATAAAAAATGGTTGATGAGAGAGAAAGGGGTTCCTCATCATATTTAAATGTAATGGATAGTAAGGAGGTCATATAGATACATATTCCAATAATTGTAATGGAATTTATATTCATGATAAAAAATTATTGCTTGAATGTAAAAGAAGAGAGAGAAGTTCCTTTAGGGATTTCAGCATAGTAACAGGTGTATATGGGAGGAATTTAATGAGAGAGAAAGGGGTCTCCCATCATTCAAAAAATAAGAGGGCAGTATGGAGGAGGTGTGAAACCATACCCCAACATTCATAATTGAAATTAAAAGGGCAATACAACTTAAAGAAAATTGACAAAAATGAGAAAGGAAGAAAAAACCCTTACTTGGAAGTGTGCTTCCAAAGGCTAGAGAGAGGCTTGTGAGAGGATTATTGGGAGCTTGGGGAACCTTGGGAGGATTCTATAGAGAGTAGGGCAGAGGTTGGACGAACTCCAAGGGCTTTGAGTGAGGATGAAGTGGGAGCTTGGGTGGGTTTATATAGGAAAGATGAGGGAATTCTTTATTATTTAGGTTTGGGTCCCCTTACATTAAATTAATCCAAACCACAAACAATAACATGGTTTTTTCCCATGGTTTTTAGAAAAGGGAAGAGGAAAAAAATATTTTATAAGGAAAAAGTCCGAAATTCTTAAAATATTAGGGTTGCTTATGTGGAGGTGAGTCACACTCCCATGGAAATTAATTTAAAAAGGCAAGGTGTTGAATATGTCTTGAGGGGTCCATTAATGCTTTGAAAAGTAAGTCAAACAAACCCAAAATCACATTATTTTAATGGTAAAACATATATTTGCCGAAAATAAAGATGATAGTATTTTATTACATCATATTGGTTCATTATGATGTCATAAAACACATTATATATTTAAACGGTATTTAATTTTTACCCAAAAATTTGACTGTCTCAGAAAATTATGAAAAATTCACTGTTGGATAATTTCGATGTCCTGATTCCAGAAACGACATTTATTTTATCTAAATAATTTTCTAAATATGTTAATTTTCACTTTTAAAATAAAAACCGACATTTATAGAAAATTCACGGGTTTTGACAGAAATGGCTTTCAAACCTTAATAAAAAAAATTTAATTGCATTCATAAAATTATAAGATAATTTATATTTAATAAAAATTAATTTAATAATAATATTATTATTTTATTAAAATATCATTTAATTCAAAAATACCTTAATTTAATAAAATATATTTCTTAATTATATAATAACTAAAAACACCATTTGTACTTTAAATACTATTTACAATGTATCAAAAATGACTAGAAATTATATTCATTATTATATACAAAAAATAATGTACATGAACATAGTACTACTTATTTGTTACATAACCCCTTAAAACACCCGCATAATACCTAAGGGTAAGGTGTGTGATGGTGACAGACTCTTGGGGTGGCTCGATTAACATCACTCGAGTTGTAATTTCAATAAACTTCCACTTTTCCCGTAGACGGTCATGTTCGAGGTTGACATGATGAAGCTCAACTTGGGTTTGGTCAATGGCAAAGCCCAAAGACACCACCTCTTTTCCAAGCTCCAAAAAATGGGCTTGATATGGGGCAATTCTACTGGATGAGGCCATCGCTTCCTTTGTCTGGGTAAATTGGATTTGTTAAAGTCCAATATTTATACTAATCATGTGATCACTGTTCAATGGCTATATTAGCAATGGTCAAAATTCTTAACATAAAACCAAAGAAGTTGACATTTTATATAAACATAAAAATACATTTAATTAGATCAAGAGGGATTTACATTAATGAAACTTTGGGTCGTTACACAATGTGTATAGAATTGAGGTGTGTCTAATTTCTAAACATAAAAAATGACAAATAGATCATTTTACTAAAGTATTGAAACAATCCAAATGTGTTTTCTTGGTTTTGAGTATGTAACTTTTCTTTTTTACTAAAATGTCAATTTTAAATAAAAAGACACAATTAGTGTCATACTGGTCACATCGTGCATTTGATTGAGGTGTGACTAATTCTTAATCATCAAAAATGAATTATATATTATTGAACTAAAGTTTCAAAACAATCCAAATGTGTTTTCTTGGTTTTGAGAATGTCACTTATTGTTTTTACTAAAATGTCATTTTAAACTGAAGACATGCACTTCAAGTCATACCGGTCACACCACACATCAAATTTATGTGTGTATTATTACAACATGTCACAAATTAATTATGGATAATTTTATTAAAGTATAAAAAATTCCTAATGTGCTTTCTCAGTTTTGAGTATGTCACTTTTATTTTTACTAAAATGTCATTTTAAAATGAAAACACGCACTTTGAGTCATACCAGTCACATAATGTATTGATTTAATTTGATAATAATTACTACACATCACAAATGACTTATTAATAGTTATCCTAAATTATTAACATAATCTGAGCATATTTTCTAAGTTTTTAATTAGTGACACACGTTTGAAAATAAAATGTCAATTTTAAACTGATAATAGACGATTTGAGTCATACCGGAAACACCGTGTGTCATATTTAGGTGAGGATGATTCCTACACCTAAAAATTACTTATAGATCATTTTACTAAAATATGAAAATATTTTTAATACATTTTCTCAGTTTTGAGTATGTCACTTGTCTTTTTTACTAAAATTTCAATTTTAAATAAAAAACAAACTCAGAGTCATACTGGTTATACCATGAATCAGATTAGGGTATAGATGATTGATACACATCAAAAATGACTTATGTATCATTTTCTTAAAGGATAAAAATAATATGAATGTGTTTTCTCAGTTCTTAGTAGGTCACTTGTGGTTTTTACTAAAATTTCATTTTAATATGAAAACACACACTTTGAGTCATATTAGTTACATCATGTGTCATTTTGATGTGAGACTGATTCCTACACGTTAAAAATGACTTATGAGTGATTTCATTAAATTATCAAGACAATTAGAGTGTGTTTTCTTAGTTTTGAGTATGTCACTTGCATTTTTTACTAAAATTTCATTTTAAACTGAAAACACACACTTTGAGTCATACTAGTCACATTGTATATTGGTTTTACATGAGACTGATTCCTACCCATAAAAAATGACTTATGAATCATTGTACTAAATTATCAAGAAAATATGAAAACATTTTATTGATTTTAGTGCAAGGTAATATTATTAATGGTTATGATTTTTAAGACATAAATTGGTTTATTAATGGTTATGATTTTAATAAATTGGGTTGTCATTAATATTTTCTATATTATATAAACCTAATAAATTATATATTTCACTAATTAGGGTCCCAAGAGAGACCAACCCCTCTCAGAACCCAACATAGAGGTGATAAACTTATAACCTTTAATACAAAGCTTCAAAAATAGTTATATATATCAATTCATGATAACTATTTTTATAAAAAAATTACAATTGGTTAGATTTAATATTTTCTATATCAACATTTGAAACAATATAATTTTCATATTTTGGTTTCCTAATATATTGAAAGATGATAATCTAATGAAAACTAAAAAAATACACATTATAATGACATGTTTTAAAAAGACATTGTGGTTTTAATACATGGGATTGGGAGGGATAATTGGAAGAAAATGGGAAAAATATTTTGATTTTAATCTATGAGAGTAGGAAGGATACTTGATACTTGGATCTGATTTCCCTATGTGCACCACAAAAACTCTTCCAACTTATCATTTGTAGTCACCACCTTACATGATAAGTGGGTAGTGTTTTTGTGGTGCATAACTAGGATCTCCATGCAATCAGAGTGAGAAATAATGATGAATGAGTTAAATTGAACATGAAGGTGAGTAAAAGGGTGAACCAATAATGTCTCGAGGTAGGAGAGATTAGGTGGAGAATTAGAGAGGAAGATTAAGGACAAAATGGGATCGCTTGCACGCATGCTGTTCAAACCATTTAAGAAAATTATAAACAAAAAAAGATATTTGAGGGGGAGAAAAGAATAAAAAATAATCACATACCATGATTTTAATATATCATTTTAATTTTAAGACAAAAAATTAGATAAACCTTAAACTAATAAAAATATATTAATAAAAATTTTAAAAGTTGAAAAAATGTTTAATCAAAAGTGATTTCACACATTCATTAAATTCATTTATATAATCCATATATTTATTAATTTTAAAATATATAGTTTAAATTTATACATAATAATTAGTATAAATTAATTTTTAAACCTTTAAATTTCAACAACTATAAAAATTATTTACATTAAAATTTTAAAATATTTACACATAAATTATTTACATACATATAATTTAAATTCTTTATAAATTACACTGGCGGTCACCAAATCAGATGAATCACCCCATCAATCACCAAGATGGTAATGGGAACCACCACACACATTTTTGACATGTGTGAACAACTAAAAACAATGAAAAAAAATCATAATTTACATGAAAAAATGTTTCTAATTCAATTCATTCACCCAAATGACTATTGATCATAAGCATGACATGAAATATAAACAAAAAAAAAACAGAAAAAAACCATGAAAAATATTATTTGTGTATCATAGATAATGATAGTCTAATAAAGCCACTCATAAATGGTGGGGTGGTTGCAGTATGGGTAGGAGAGCATGATGATGGTTTTGGTCGATTGAGGATTCGGCCACAGATTCACACTGAATGTCAGGTTGAGACTTCGATGGGTATTTTTGAACTATCTTAGGGTTCCTCCAAGAGTGAAGGCATCAGGTTTGGGTAAATCAATAGCACATTAGTGGTGGAATCCAAGAGTTTTTGGTGGGGTCGGCCAATGAAGGTTCAATCATTTATTTTTCTTGGGACAAGATATGGTGGGATAGGAATCAAATTAAGTTCTTAGTTTGGAATGTGATGCATGTGTGTTGATCAATAACCATGGATTTTTAAGGAAAAGTCGACATTCTCATCAATGAGGGAAAGTTAAAGGATCATGACTAAATATAAGTAAAAATAATCACATACATTATCTTTTGAGAGGATGGATTCATCAAGAAGATCGACAAATAGTGACAACAACGATTCGATTTTGCGAGAGCTTGAATGACATGAGCGAGGAGGACTTTATTAGGGTTCTATTTAAAATATCTGGATGGTTTTTATCAGTGATTTAAAAAAAGTGCACATAAGGAGTGGTTTTATCAGTGCTAAATTAGTAAGCACTGATAAAACGGATCCTTATCAGCATTTTTTAACGCTTATAAAGATACATTTTTATGAACACTAAAAAAAATGAAAATAAAATGTATCTTTATACGCTCTAAAATTCCAACTATAATAAAGAACTACTTTAAATAATATAATAAATATAATTAAAAATTTAAATCGATATAATTATAAATAAATATTTAAATAATTACAAATATGAATTTATAAATATTATTATAAATTAATATATTTATTATCTAAAATATTTATTATAATTTTATAATTATTTAAATAAATATATTTAATTATAATTATAATTATAAATAAATATTTTTAAACATATTTTTATATACTACATATATATATATAATTATATAATTATATATATATTTATATAATTATATATATTTATATGATTATATATATACTTATTAATATAAAAATATATATAATTATAAATATGATAAATATATTTATTATAATTTCATAATTATATATATATATATTTATAATTATACTTATAAATAAATATATTTTAAAATTATTTATATATAATTATATATATATATATATAATTATATGTATTTATTTTTTTAATGGTAGGAGGAATCCCCTCCTTATTTTATTATAAACCCGAGAAACCTCTTTTTTCTAGGAGGGAGATCCCATTAAATACCCATGAAGGGATATGGAACACATATATACCCAATACCAATATTGTCTTGCGATGTAGTTGAACCATAACTTTTCCCATGCCACCGCATGACCCACACACTGGTTACCGCTGACTAATCTACTGACCAATGAGTGATACCACTATTTTTTCTGTCGTCACAACCTCATGAGGCCGTCACCACCATCATCATCCAAGACAACACACGACCATCTACCAAATGCCATCCTGTCACCCCCAACATCTGTATCTGGGTGCCCTATCACCAGGAATGACATCGAGCCTGCCCACCTCCTGACGAGAGCTTGCCTTCGAGGTCGAACTAAAACTGAACATGTCGCACGCCTTCTACCCCCACAACCACTATGTCTGACCCCTAAAATCCTTAACCACTCTTCTTGAAATGCCTTTGACCACCTAACATCATCATAGGCATAAACCCTTCCTGCCCCTAAATTAGGGAAAATTCACACTGTAGTTGGGTGTCGAACTCAGGAGTCCACATCTGTTGGATGCCACATACAAATGCAGTTCACCAACTGACATGCACCCCATTGGCCTATAAATATAAAAAAATTATTATTTAAATATATTATTATAATTATAAATTATTATTTAATTATATTTATTATAATTTTATAATTACTTATATATATATTCATAATTATAATTATAAATATATGTAGTTAAAAATATTTTTATATAATTATAAATATTTTTATATAATTATATATATATATATATTTAAAAATATATAAATATATTAGCTGGGGGCATGCAATGCGCAGGTGGTGGGATGGGCTCAGAAAATATGTGGTGTGGCGCCCACCTATACCTTGTTACTTAATAACACGTTAAAAAGAAGATGGGGTGTGGCTTGGTGGTCAAAAGAAACCCCAAATTTATCCATGAGGGATGAGTTTCAAAACCCAAATGCTACATTATATCGGTCCCCAATTAAATCAGGGGTGTTGACCTGTTAGATGAAGTCTAAATGACGCTAGCAGTTTATTTTTTCCCAATGTGGTGGTGATATGCAAGCAATGAGAATGGAAAACAGTGGTGAAAGATACTAGCTGGGAAAAGGGCCACGATGGAGGGGTGTCTTGGGGTCATGATGGCAGTGATCTGCAGCATTGTGTCTGTCACGAGTGGTGTAGGGTACCAATTGGACGAAGGGCCATGACGACAGGGAGCTCCTGAAGTCACGAAGGTGGGCAGTTTTGGGTACTGGCGGAGAGGCACCAGCTTAGAAGAAAATCCTCATAGTGATCTCTGATGATAGGTGACAGCGTGATGCCTCACATGAAAGCTGGTAGTGAATGGGGCGTTTTAAGGCTATGGCGTGTAGGTATTGGTCTAGTAGCTAATGAAGGAGAGGAAGGCGGGTCTTTGGTGAGTGTTGGGCAATGGAGGTTCATGGAGGGCATCTTGGTGGTGAATAAGACTGGTGAAACCCTAGGTCAAACGATGGGGGTGGTGGTCCGGCGGTCGTCTGTGTCAATGACACGACGTCCGACGAGACAATGGGTTGTCCATTATTGGATTGCAGGTGAGGTGAATTTGGCTATCGACACACAAGATGATGTAGAAGAAAAGGTTGATATGGGTTGTATCTATGGGCCTTTTGGGGAGTTATTGAATGAGTCTTCGGGCTTTTAATGGGTGGGTTATCCCCTAGGGGGGCTATAACCTTCCCACTGGCCTGTATATGGTGTGTGTCTATGTGTTGATGTAATTGTACCCCTAATCACATATAATATATATATATATACACATAATTATAAATATAATAATAATGTTTAATTTTTAATTATATTTATTATTATTTTATAACTATTTAAATATGTATATATATATATATATTTATAATTACAATTATAAATAAATATATTTAAGAAATATTTGTATAAAATTATATTAATAAATATAATTATATAATCAATAATAAGAAAAATATATTTATTATTTAAATATATTTATTATAATTTTATAATAATTTAAAAACATATATATTTAAAATTATAATTATAAATAAATATATTTATAAATATTTTCTTATAATTATAAATATATTTATACATAGTTATATATATTTATGTGCACGACTATTTATGATCACCAATTGAAATCACATGTAAAAATGGTGCAGTTAAAGGGGGGGGGGGCTGCAGCAGTTTTCTTCGGTTTCGTCGACGTCGATGCAACAGCCAGTGTAGGATGATGGGCGACATCAGGCGGCTTCGAGGAGTGGATCCGGTGATGATGGTGGTGCTCAGGTGGCTAAACAAGGGTTGGTAGTTGGTAATCATCAGTTGTAGTGTGGGTGGTGGGCCAGTGGCGATGATGATGAGTTTGACACAACCTCAGGCATTTCTCCCACATTAACACCTTCGAGAGGTTCCTCATGAAGCTATCATCCCATTCAGGTCTTTGGCAGTGGGGTTATGATAGATGGACACCTCAGGTACAATAATGGAAGAGATTCCCTAATGGTGGAGGCTGGTCATGATGGTGGGCCACAATAGGGTTGAAAATGGATGTCTGGAAGATGGACGACGGTGGAAAGACCTGGGGGCGTGCAAGTGCAAGGGGAAAATGGAATGGGAAGAGGTGCACTAATGGAAGCAGATAAAAGGGCTAATGGATCGATGCTAGTTAAAAATGGGCTTGCAGGTGTGTGTAATTAGGTCCCTCTAGGACCAAGTAAAAAAAATATATAAATGAGATAATAATGTAGACTATCTCATTGGAGGAGCTATGGTCTAGATTATCAATCCCTTTGGGTGGTGTGTGTGTTTCATGTAATTATACCAAAAGAACCGAATATATATTAGGTGTTTGGAAGTACAATTATATTAAACACACACACACACACACACCACACATAGGACTAAAAGGCAGGTCATAGCCCCTTAAGGGATAGCCCACCTATCAAGCCTTATTTATTCAATACGTGGCCCAAATGCCAAGTAGGTATGAATCTTATTATATGGACCAAAGACAAACAATTTGGCCTAAAGGCCTAGTGTAGCATCATTCCTACATCTCCATCTGTCTGTGTCATGTATGCATCACTACCTGCATGCGTCATGCCTACATCACTACCTGCCTGCGTTATGCCTGCGTCACTTCCTCCCAAAAGAAATTCACTCCAACCCAGATTTGAATTCGGGTTTGATGTATAATCACGAGGCACCTCTACCACTGAGGCACACCCCAACTGCAAAAGGTGTGTAAGGGTAACGCTCGCCTCCCACCGGAGGCCCCCGCTAGACCCAAAGGATGCCTCACGTTCTTCAGCTAGGCAAATGGCTTCGAATCACCCCGTGCATAATATGGAGAGTGTCTGAGAGAAACTAATATATATAGTTATATATATTTATATAATTATATATATAAATATATATAAATTAATATATTAATATATATAATTATAATTATATATAATTATAAATATAATAAATATATTTATTATAATTTTATAATTATTTAAATATATATATATTTATAATTTATAAATACTTTTAAAAAAATTATATATATTTGTAACTTTATAATTAACTATTTAAATTAAAAAATTAGTTAAAAATTCATTTAAACAGATTAATTATATAAATTTTAAATATATTTTAAATGTTAAAACTTAATAAAAAATAAGTAAATAAATATTATTCATATAAATTACAAACATATTGAAAATATTACATGCATAATAAATTAATATATGTATATATAAATATTAAAAAATTATTAAATACATTTTTAACATTATTAATGAATATATATTAATAAATGAATAAATAAAATTAAATAAATCAGAAAAAATATTAAAAAGTGAATTCGTAACATTTACGTGAATTATAAACACATAAAAATGAAGAAAAATGAAGAAATATATGATATTAATTATATAAATAACAAAATTTTTCAAAATTAATCATATTAACTATACAAAAATATTAATAATTAAATTAAAACCAATTAAATTAAATTGCATGAAGAATAGATTAAAATAAATTTATATTACAAATGAATAATTATTAAAAATGAATAAATATATAAAATACTACAAATTGAGACATATTACAAAAGAATAAATAATATTAATTTAATAAACAGACTTAGGCACATATATACTTATACACATGACAAATATAGATATTTTCACATACACATCTATACACACACACTTACACACATATAGACACATGCACTTACATACATATAGTTATAAATTTACATATATTTTAAATTATTTAATATGAATACAAATATATATATTTAAATAAATATATTAATTTATATATTATATAATTTTTTAAATATAATATTAAAATATTATATTTATTTTAATTATATGAATAATAATTAATCTATATTAATAAACTATTAAACATTTTGGATGATAGAAGTTTGATAAATTTTTAAATATAAAAGTATGAAAATAAGAATCACTTTTTATTAAAAGTTATATAAATTATATTTATATATTATGTTTACATATATATATATATATACTTATTGTAATATAATTATTATTTAGAAATATATAAATATTTATACAAAAATTAAATTACTCACTATGACCTTTATCAATGATAGAAAAAAGCATTGATAAAATAGGGGTCTTTTATTAGTGCTAGAAAAAAGCACTGAAAAAGGATACCCTTTTATCACTGATTTTATTAGTGATGATAAAATGTAACTTTATCAGTGATTTTTTTCAAGAACTAATAAAATTTCCATCTTTATCAGTACTTTTTGTCTAGCATTGTTAAAGGTTAGTGATGGATAAACTGTGAGATCTGATAGTGATTCAAAATTACTTTATAGATGAGATTTTTTCTTATTCATCTTCCACTATGGTTTTCTACCCTTCAACCTATTTTCATATGTTTTCCATGAAACACTTATAAAATAAGTGGAATCAGTAATTGTCCAAGTCTATTTTGGATAACCGACTTGATGAAAAATATAGATTGGTTAATTGGCTAGGATCAATGGAGCACCTCCCCATCTTTATCCACTTCCTTAATTTTCTTAGTCTCAGGATAATGATAAGTTTTTTACCATAAAAAAACATCTTAGAAGGCCCTTGAATATTGAGGTTTGAAGGAAAAGAATATTGTCAAATGGAATATGGTTTATAGTATAAAAACCCCCTTATCTTAATCTCTTATTTCTTCCAAGGCTGTTAGGAAGATAAGAGGATAAATAAAACACTAATGGAAGGATAAGAAAATAAGGAGCATGGTGAATGAATGGGAAGAGTGACCAATGAAGCATTTATTTCTTCTCTCTTTAATTTTCTTATATTTTTCATGTATATCTATCATCATTTAGTTGTACTTTAATAAGAACACCTATTTATCATTACCAAAATGTATTTTTTTACTTCTCCTTTATATTTTGTACAAATTATAATGGACTCATAATTATGGGTACTAGAAAATTTCAATTTTAGAAATAATATTTCTGCACAATAATGAATAAAATAATAAACATACATCACAGATCTAAAAATTCGTGATATTTAGAATCAAAGATGAATTAAATAAATAATATAATAAAAACTAAAATTTATATTTTTGGAATGAACTAACCTGGGATATCTGGACTTGATATCCGAGTTGACTTATGACAGGGCTCAAATATTTATTCCCGGTTGACATAGACTAGAAAATAGGACCTGAGCATCAAAATATACATCTTTAGGAAAAATTTATATTGATAAAGAGGAAAATAAAAAGAGAAATTCCACCAGGAAGTCTGATATGACCTTCCTGTAAATAAAAAAGACAAGAATATAAAATAACCATTTTCAAATAATAAGAAAATCCAAACAAGGAATAAAAATACAAATGAAACACATCAACCAAAATAAGAACTAATAAATAGGTCCAAAAATTTCCAATATAAAAGTGGTTTAAATTTAATCATAATAACCAACTAAATATGAGAAGGAACTAGAGTCATAAGGTTGAAGTGGAATGTTACATCAGATGAACAGAATATAAAAATAAAAATAAATACTAAAACTATTTCTAAAAATACACCACCATGTTTCAGATGAGCATATTCACCAGCCATCTCCAATACACCTAAACCATGAAAGATAAGAACCATCCACCACATATAAGATATACATGTAATAAAAATATAATATGATAGACATGAACATAAAATTTCTAGTAGATATCA
The DNA here is from genome assembly GCA_963277665.1 of Viscum album. NCBI lineage: Eukaryota > Viridiplantae > Streptophyta > Magnoliopsida > Santalales > Viscaceae > Viscum > Viscum album. The sequence goes on along the minus strand of OY728141.1, from coordinate 1,524,861,110 downwards.
TCCCCACACATGATGAAAACATTTAAATGAAAATCCATTTAATTCTAGTTTGTAATAAAATTATGAGTGTAGGATTTTCATTTTAAATAATACAAGTAACATGAGACCATCACTTAAATTAGTTCTACCTATGTTTTAAAATTTATATATATTAACAAAAAAAATATTTAAAATATTTCATGAAAAGATGACATTTAAAGAGAAGGAAAAGGTTTCAAAACCTTACTTTCGAAATACCCATGTTACAGAAAGAGAAGAAGATAACCCAAAATTCAATAAACCATTAAAATTAAATAAAGTAAACACAAGTGTGATGTTTTTATATTTTTTCAAGGAAAAATTTTTCATGTATGCGATCTAAGCCAGAAAAGGGGAAGTTTGTAATTAGTAAAACCATAAAAATAAGAAAAACATCAATGATAATAAACACTAAGAAAATAATCATAACAAATATTATAAAATTATATTATGAAGTTACCATATATAAACTATTAAAGGAATAGTGAAATCAAAATATTCATAGGAAGAAATTGGATGTCCAGATAAAATCTTGGACACAACCAAAATAAAATCCACCTAATTGGAACTTAATGCAATTCAACTACCCAATACTTAGTTTTAACTAACTTGTCCTAACTAAGACAAAAACTCCCCTAAGTAGAGAATAATAAACACTTAAGACCACCATCTAGAGCGCAATCATTAACTAGTGCATTAATTATTCCTATACTTCCAACCAAACTTCCCAATTATTCCCATGAAATATAAATAAAGGAAAATGATTCACATGTAACATGAAGTAATGTATATATATGATAAAAAATAATCAAAACAAACCCTCATCTCCAAAAACCCTTTATAGAAGTATCCCTTTTATTAAGAATAACATGGAATACCATTATCATCTAACCAAGATAAGTTCATTTGTATTATATTAAAATTTTATATAAACAAAATAAAGGGGTTCACTTCAATGGTATACTCATATCAAGAAATATTTTTTTAAAAAATGGAAACTAGGCCTTATATTGTAAAATATTCTAAAAAATGAGTTTTTTCCTTAAGAAACATGTTTAGAGTTAAAAAATACATTTTATTATCAATTCCCTTTTAGGAGAGCCTCACATGCACTTAAACAAACACTAGGCATGCATAATTTATATAAGACCATATTTTTAGTATTGTTTCATGAGTATTTTTTTTCCAAAATAAAACTAGAATAGAAACCGATTTTTTTTCTAATAATTAAAAAATACCCTAAATACAATTTATAAGATATTAAATCTTGGGTTAAAAAACATAAAAACATTTATGGTTTTATATTTAAAATATTATACATGGAGAAACCTACCCTAGTCATTGAATCAGTAAAAATGATGTTATTCCACCAAAAAGGGACCAAGAACCATCCAAAGGATAAAAAGAACCCTAAAACAAGGAAAAATCCAATATAAATAAAGAAACACTAAAATCCAGGTTTCCATTATTACTTTAGTTTATAAACAAAGAGGATAAGGAATGATAGGAAAAGAGGAAGTGGATTTTTACACCAAGAATCATCACGAGGATAAAAGGAAATACCATGGTGTAGATTAAGAAAAAGAGTGGAATGAGAGGGATATGAATAAAACTTGTAGGATTAGAGTGATAAAAAAATAATAGGCCAAGAGGCTTATAAATTGGAAGTGGAAACTAATTAATTTCATAAGTTTTAAAATTGGGAAGATCACATGATTTGGATACATTGTTTGGGAAACCACGTACCAACCATGAAACCAATACTAGATTTGAGCTAAGAACCCTACATGGTTAGGCTACATAATTACCCATATCTATTAATAAACTTTTCAAAATCCATAGAAAAGGAACCCTGTGTATGATTAATCTACATAGTTCACTCTGAACTGTGTTTCTTCATAGAACTAAAAAACATCCACGTAGGATTAACCCACATGGTTTCTAATAGTTTTATGCATAATTATTCCACACAACTTCCCCTACCAATTTATGATTAAGTCAAAAATTTACTCATAACCATGATCTAATTTTACTGATTTCACTGAACTATAAGTATCACATATAAGATTAAATCGCACGATTTCTACTAGCTGTGTGATAATCACGTAGTATTAAATAAATTCATAAAATTTAAAAAATTAAACTTCAAACTCCTCCAAGTCCTTGAAATTCAATAAATAAATAAAATAATATGTAAAAGTGATATTAGTGTGTGATGATTCTCCCTACAACATCACATTACATCCTTATAAAATCACTGTAGGAAAATGTTGGTCAAATAAAGGATGAGAATTAACTTCCATATGAGTGGCACAATTTTTATATAAGAATAAATAAAACCAATGAGGTAAGACATACCACACTATATCAATAAAATCCCCAAAGAACATCAGAGTTTATAACAAAAAATGATACCTGATCATCGATATAAAAGTAGAGTGTGCAATTCTCACCTCACTTTCCTACATACAGGTAACCTCAAGAGACTCTATATAAGTTTACTTAAAATTAATAAATGCTATTAAATTCAAAACTTATTAGAGGGCAGGGTTGGGTTGGTGAATTAAATACCTCACTCTACAGTTTGACATTATTACATTCTCAAGGAAACACAAAAACTAGCTATAATGGTCTTCTCACTATATTTCGATAGAAAAGATAGAGAATCAAAAAGTCCCACTAATTACTTTTTTGTCACTATGGTATGATACCACCAGTGAAACATAAAAAAAACCAACATAATATAGATAATTTCTAGAAATTCCCCATTAATTATTTAAAAATACAGTAATAAGGCACTATTAATAACAGACATCAAAAGTTTCACAAAAATTAGATGCATGAAAATTCCATAATTAACAAGGAAAATCATCTTAAATAAAAGTCATATTAGATAATACTATACACAATTAGATAAAATATAACAAGCACCTAATGAATCCATCACATCAATACCAATTCTAGTAGTTCAAACATAAGGGTTCTCTAAAGAAGTAGATCAATATCCACCTCTTTTACACACAACACTTTTACAAAACCTTTATAGGTGACCCAAAAAACCACAACCATGGAAGGTTTTAAGATCTTCTTAACATGAAGGTTTCTTATTACCTGGATTACCACACCAATGAAATACCAATGACTCACACTTAGAAGAAGTAAATGTGTATGAAAATAATGTCCTCTTGATACCACCACCTTCTTGACCAGACTCAAATGAAATTCCTCTTTCCACTACTGATGTTTCCTTCACCACCCTCGGGAATAGCAGAAACATAAATCACCTCAGTTACTATATCCATAACTATCTCAACCATAAAATTATATTTAACTATATATAATTAAGAGGATAATCCAAAAGGGGAACATATATATGAAGTTCAAAATGAATAACTCTTCTAAAACATCAAGCCCTTAAAAAATCATCTAAGGATAGATTAGGTAGATATGATACAATCCTAATAAATTAATAAGAATACTCCAATACTGATAGGAAATTACGTTTGAGGTATTATAATTACATTTCCTTAGATACATTCATGGTTTTAGGGAAGTATTAATAAAATGAAAAATTTAATCAAACCTTTCCTTGAATGTTCTTTTTGTGGATTAGTTCTAATTATGGACTTTTGCAACTTCTATCTTGGAAATTCAAGTGTAAACGTACAAAAATTGAGCTTAAGGTGATCTGGGAGCTCAATAAGGCTTATCATCTTTTCAATATATCACAACCACTCTTCTGATTCATGGGAATCCAACTTCTTATGTAGGATAGGAGAGATTAAGTTTTGAAACTATTAAATGTAATATTTATGCTATTATAAAATCATAAGAACACTATGTTCTACAACCAAAGTAGATGGAACAACCAAATCATATAAACATTGATTAACCAGAGGGTCTTATTGTGGAGAACCACCCACAAATTCCTCTTGAAGTTCCATGAGGACATGGTGGGGGTGTACTCTAAAAGGGTAAGAAACACAACACATAATAAAATTTGGTATTAATATTCAGAACATTATAAATTAAAATATAAACTAAATAATAAATCTCTACATATCATGGGAAATCCATTTACATGAAAATAATACCCAATATTTACAATTCAAGTTTAAAAACATATGAAAACCATTAATTTTTTTTACAAAATCATCCTAATCACCTCTTGAACACACTCTATAACATATAGGGAATCCATTTTTAACTACTAAAAAATTTAAATAGAAAGTATTTATGAAAAATAATTTTGAGAAATACATCAATTTTTTTCATATAAAAAATAACCTTAATAATAAAAAATCTCATTTTAAATTCAAACCATTTGAAACCACCTCTTAAATTATGAAATACAACCTTTTAAAAGATAAACACAAAAAATTTACTTATGAAAAACTAAATTTAACCAAGCTAAATAACATAAATAAGACATATAAAACAACTCATTTAATCTTAAGTAAACAATGAAAAATGATAAGAACATATGAGAATCATTAAGAATCAAAATTAAAAAATATGAAAAATTTGTAACTACGCACAGTTTGGCGGAATGATCTAAAAACCCATGCATTAACCATGTAATGTTTACTATAAGTTATCTTGGATGAAATACTGGTTCTATGTATTATTTTCTAAATTGTGCACAGTAACCATGATACACTGGGTTTCCTCTCATTTTCACTCCCAAACTTGGAGTTTCTCAAAATATCTCTAAAATATTTATTATAAAACAAAAATACTCAAATAATGAAAAAAAATCTCAAAAATAATTGAGAACAAAGCTTAAATTTGAGACACACACATCCCAAACATCCCTAATAACTCAAATTTCAATATGAAAAGTGTTTTCCACACACTTACTCATCCATACAACCCAATATACAACTATCCTATTTTCTATACACGTTGACTCCCCAAATAAAAAACAAGATTTGATACCATTTTTTCCATGAACCAACTCAGGATATTCATACCTGATACCCGATCTAGCTAATTATAGGGCCTGGAGCACGTTCACAATCACCACAAGATGGAAACCAGTGCCTAGGAATCAAAATATACATTTGTGGGAATGATTTTTCCTGATAAATATAATCATGAAAAGAGTAATTCCACCTAGAAACCCCAACATTACCTTACCATAAATTAGATAGAAATTCATATAAAATAATTTATTTTCAATTATAATTCGAAAAAACAAGGCATTAGAACATAAAATAAACTAATAAAGCAAAATAAAAACCAATAAATATGCCTAAAAAAATTCTAATATAAAATAAGATCAACATTAATTATAAGAACTAGATAAAGATTTTAATAAACTAGAGAATAAATTTGGGAGTGGAAAGTTTCATCAGATGAAGAAAATACCAAAAAAATAAAGACCACAACTATAATAAAAATACACCATTATGTGTTAGGATAATATATTCACCTACCACATCTAATAAAACCGAACCAAAAAATCCAATAACCATCCATTAAATCTAAGTGGAACCTATAATACGATTGGTGTGAGTATTAAATTCCAAGTAGATATCCTTCCCATAAACCATATATTATTTTAAATGTAAACTAGTTTCATACTAGTTTGAAATACAACTATGAGAGTATGTTTTTAATTTTAAATAAAAAAATTCACATGAGATCATTGCTTAAAATAGTTCTACCTAATTTATACAATTTTTGTATTTTAATAAAAAAATATTTAAAGAATTTCATGAAAAAATGACATTTGAAACAAAATAAACGGATTTAAAAGCTTAATTTTTAAATACTTATGTTCAAAAAAAGAGGAATATATCCCAAGATTTAAGAAACATTTAAAATTAAATAAAGAAAACACAAGTGGTATGTATTTATGATTTTAAAAGGAACCACTTTCATGTATGCAGGCTAATCAAGGAAAGATAATGTTTATAACTAGAAAAAACATAACAAGAATAAAATTAGTAAAAATAAACACTATGGTAATAATCATATCAAAAAAAGATAAATTTTTATCAAGAAGTAATTATAAAGATACTTAAAAAGGAATAATCAATTCACAATTTTCATTTTAACACTTATGTACTTTAGAGATAATCTTGGAAAAATAAAAAAAATCTATCTAATTAGAACCTGATGTAGTTCAATTTCTTATCACTTGGTTTTACCCAACTTGAACTGGTCGAGAGGCAAACTCTCCTAAGTAGATAAAAGTCTATACATGAGGCCACTAACAAGAGAAGAATCATAAACAAGTGTATTTCTCATACCTAGATTTCTCACCCAACTAACAAAGTCTTCCAATGACATAAAAATAGAGGTATAAAATTAATGTATAACACAAATAAATGTATATATATGACAAAAAATAATCACAACACACCCTAATCTCTAAAAAACCTTTACAGAAGCTGTTGGTTAGAGTGAGTAACTTAAGAGGGGGGGGGGGTGAATTGAGTACCCAATAAAATCTTTGTTGAAAACATGTTTAAATAAAATCTAAAATTAATTTTAAATATACCAATTAACTAAAAATATAAGATCAATATAAGTTTGGATATTTTAAAATATTTCTCAAAATATTGATTAATTCCCAGTTAAAAAAGTTATAAAAACCACTTTAACTTTTGAAATCAATTTATTAAATCAAAATATCACATAAAAACTAGTTAAAATTAACTATCATATTATTTATTTTATTTACAGTTTTAAAAAAATTCATTTTTGAAACTAAGAAATAAAACAGACAAAACAAAATAAAACACATAGTGGAAAATGAATATAAGAGGTTTAGTATAAAGCCAAGAATTTATCCTCTCCACTTGGAAATCACCTACTACTAAGCAGTTTATATAAAAATAAACTATGTTCCACAACCTAGATCAGCTGTAAAAAAGTAAAATAACTCTCTATGCCACACATGACCTCTTCCACAATACTTATGGGAGTAAAACAATAGATAAGTCACAACCAGACCTCTACCAAAACATGTGGGAAAATAAGTAAACAAAGTGTTGAGAAGATATCTAGTATCTTACAGTTTGAGTGCCTGAGATAGTGTGCGTGTTTATAAATAAATAGTACAAAAATTTCTCATAATGTAAATGAAATAGACAAATAGATAAATTAAAGGTGAAAGAAGATGTTGTTTACTTTATCTAATATGATCTATAGCTTGTGACTCCTTGAATGTGTTATGAAACAAATCTTGAGTCATCTTTTTGAAATATTTTGTACAACAGAGCGTTGTAAACTCTTTTCCTATAAGCTCCACTCTTTCATAGATGCGTGAAGGCAATAAAAAATTTGTAATCTCTTATAAAATGGAGTTATTTATGTTCTTAAATATGTTCTCATCCCACTTCTCATGTGCATGAATATTATCAGTGTACGTGTATCACCACTCTAACATCTATCCACACGAGGGATTCTTAAACTTATTTTAATAGAAAACATATCCATTTAAATAATAATCATCAATATCTAATCCTCGTACTTATATATGACATGTTTTTTAATTTTCTCTATAAGTGGTCAATAAGTAGCAATAAAAATAATCAAACACATTAAATTCGATAAACTAGCCATTAGAAACATTAAATTAAAAATAAATGGAAAATAGTTGTGGTGAGTCTTTAGAATGGTGATAGTCTCTGGTGGTGTATTGATCTGGTGATGATTGGATCTGGTTGTGATTGAGTCTAGTGGTGAATGGATATTTTAGTGAATGATCTAAATGGTAGGTTAATAAAAACATTACCAAATTTCCATTCTGGTGGAAGGTCACCTAAATGGTGAATAAGGTCTAATTGTAGGCTGTCTCAACACTTATCTAAATTCTCATTCTGGTAATGACTTAACTCAAATGGTAAGTGTGTTTAACAGTTTTCCAAATTTATATTCTAATAGTGAGTCTTCCACTGACAACAATTCATTCCATAATTTACCTAATTTACATTCTGGAGGTGAATCATAACTAATGGTGAATGTTTCCATCAATACCATTTTTCCACATCGATGGTGAGTTGTCCTCAATAGTGTGACATTGTCTGGTGGTGAATCATACTTAGTCAAATTTCCATCTTGATGGTAAGTCATACTTGGTGGTGGGTGATTCTTTGGCAGAGACTCAACCTTAACAGTGAGTCATACTTAGCCAATTTTTCACCAATATTAATTATAGTATAAAATTATATCATAAAATAGAAAACTCATTAATATCATAAGAAACATTATTTTGAGATCATTAATACAATGAGACCAATAGAATAATCCCCTTTATCAAGAATAATAGATAATAACACCATCCTCTAACCAGAATAAGTTTATCAATATCATCTTTAACTTTTATATAAACAATACAAAGGGGAATAATTCAAAGGTATACCTTTATTAATAACTATTTTATTTTGTAACATTCCAAGAAGGACCTAGGATATCATTGAGAAACGAAGTTATTATATCATTTTTTAAAAACAAAATGATGGAAATATTATCAAATACTTAAAATAATAAAAAATTCAAAAAGACTTTTTGGAAGAAACCCAACACACCCTTATATTGTAAACTATTTTGTAGAAACATGAGTTACTTTAGAAAAATATTAATAGTTTAAACCATACCTTTGGTTATTTAGTTCCCTTGAGGAAATCCTCTCATGAATTTATACAAACACTAGGCATTTACAATTTTGAAAAATACCATTTTTTAGCATTAATGCACGAGAAATTTATTCTTCTTTTTTATAAATGTAAAACAAAATATAAATTAAATTTTTGGGACAAAGATAAATATATAACTTTAATATTATTTATAATATATTAAAATATGGGTTTGAAACATACAATAATTCATAGATTTTTACTTTAAAATATTATACATGGAACAACATACCTTATCATTTGAATCCATTAATAACTTTTCTATTCACCATAAAGGGACCAAGAATCCTCCAAAGGATCAACATGAATCCTAAAACATGGAAAACCCCAATAAAAATAAATAAACACTAAACCATATGTCACCATGATTGTCTTAAGGATATAAATGAAGAGGATAAAAATTATAGGAAGATGAGAATATGTTTAGATGAGTTTATCACAAGGAATCATCATTAAGGGGAATAAATCCCATTATGTAGCTCAAGAAGAGGAGATGAATTAGAGGGGGATTTCTGGAACCTAGAGGGTATGAATTATAGGAAAAATAAGTGTCCACATGGCTTACAATCAAGTAGAGAAAACTAGGTATTTTCAAAAAAATTAAAATTGGGAAGCTTACATGGTCTGGGAAAATGGTTTAAGAAACCATGTGGCAATAATGAAATTGATACTGGATTTGAGTTGAGTACCCTCCATAGTTAGTCTACACATTACTCTTAACTATTCAAAAACCTTGTGGTATTAATAGAAAAGGCACTATGTGTATGATTAATCCACACAATTCACTCTAAATCATGCGCTAGCGATGTGTCTCCACTGAACTATAAAAATCCCACATAGGATTAACCCACATAGCTTTTACAAGGAATTCACATGATTGAGATGGATGGTTTACCCTAGGAACGTATGATTAAGACACACATTTACTCCTAACCATGTGATAAACATATGCCTTTTACCAAAAAAGAATTATCATATGTAAGATTATATTACATAGTTTCTAATAACTACAAACCATTAAAGAAATTCTAAAACTTTGAAAAATTCAACTCTAGAATCCAAGTCCAAAAAATAAATCAATAAATAAAGAATAATAAAAAGTAACACTGAAGCATTAAAAGATAATTTTTAAAATAAATATTACCAACATACCCTGAAAAATAAAATAGTGCCACATAAATAAAATGATTAATCCCAATACTAAGAAAGATGGTAAACCCTATCTAATTTTATCCTTGATGAAATATTCACCCTTTTTATTTCTTGTATATATTTTCATGGATGATTAAACAACCCCACATATTTTTTTTATAGGGGGTAAATCCTCATCGTTTTCCATTGGGTATAATTATTTATGAAACCATTCCCATTTATATAGGGGAAGAATTTATTAGAAGTGGAGATTATAAAAAATTATATCATAACCCTATATTTTTTTTTAAATTATAAAGTGGGAGAGTTTAGTTAAAGCTGGACCCCATTTATAATTATAAAAATAAAACATGTTAATCTTATTGGTTTTAACCAATATATAAAAAATTCCAATAAAATTAACATTTCTATGTTTGTTATATGATTTAATGTACCATGTCTTATGATCATTAAAAGTGGTAGAATTTTGGGTTATCATCTAGATACCACCGATCTATATCCTATTAATTGAAGGGTTTTAGTGATCACAAGATAATTATATTTTTTTACTTATTATTCTTTAATTTATCACATCTCATCATAATCAGAAAGGGGAAGATTTTTGGGTCATCCTATGGATACCACAGTCCTCATCCTTTGTAATGATGTGTTTTAATGATCATAAGGTTCTCATCTTTTTATCTAATAAATCACCTAAGTGTTTCAGTGTAAATAATAAATGATAGATAAATAGTGAATATGGTGAATTTGAAACAAATACCCTCTCAAAATAGTACCCAACCTGAATTACCACATACCCAAAGGGCATTCTTGATCCCCACATGCTAGAGACTATCACCCAAGCATCAAACAACAATGGAAGGGAATGATTTTTCCCAACCTGAAGTAACAAACACATGGAATATATATATATATATATATATAATAGAGTGAAACAACAGAAGAGATTAATATATTCCATAAATAAAAGAATAAAGAGGAAATGATAAAACTTAAAAATAGTCAGAACATCGTAATATAAAGGTATAATCATCAAAGAAAAACCAAAATAAAAAAAAACTAATCCATGTGATAGTGTGGGAAAACTCCCACCATATCTCCACTAGATACCCAGACATAGCTGACATAAAACCTCATCTCCTCACTGCAATGCCTTTCATTTCCATATATAAAAAGAAATAAAAAGGTCTACGCACTGCCAATGGGGTCCCTTGGGTGTGATCTAATGGTCTTAGCAGGATCCCACCCAGGTGTTCAAGAATAATTCAATGTACAATAAGATAAACATTATTAACTTTAAAGAAAATAATGCATGATAAACAATCCACAGTTTTTATATCAAAATCCTGGAAAAACATTTAATATCCCCCTTTTCCACATTTCTAAAATAATCCTGGTAAAATAGTTTCAAATCACTTTACATATATCAAATCAAAGAAAAAATTTAGCGCATATCGTATCAAATCCATGGAAGTACAAGCTAAAATAGTACAATCCAAATCACAGGTAACATCACACAAAGGATCACTATAGTTTAGGCTAGTAGACTACTCATTCAACAATAAATGACTAGTTCACAATAAAGTCCTTAGAACACATGCATAAGGAGCAGATAAACACCCATGAGTGAATCCCCCAACAATATCAATATCAATTACCTAGAATAATGATCATAGGGAACAAAGGAACACCCCATGAGTGAACCCCTGATAACACATGGATGATAGCCTTATAACACCCCGTTACTTGTTTTCAGGTACCCCCATAACCTAGTTTGATATCTTTTTGGTTGAGACTTCATTAGGGGTTATTCAAGTGAAATTTGAAAAACTTGTAGGTTCTCTACATTGTGCATGGTTGGCACACAATTTTACCAAACTATGCACCCCCAATGAAAACCATAAACCTTATACAATGAGGGTTTGTATGGTTTCCACATGGTTTGGAAAAATATTCACCCACCTTGTAGAAACCATGAACCCTAGTGTAGGGGCACATGGTTAAAACATATGATTTTTCTAATTGTATGACCCTGTCCAAAAAACCACGAGCGCAAGATTTTTAATTTTAAAAATTGTTAAAAAATTTCTTAATCCTCGTTTAAGATACCTAACCTACCCTTCTTAGCCATAAATGATTTACTAGGATTTGGAGGCTCTCAAGAACAGATTTTACCCCTCCAAACCACTTCTTTGACTAATCGAAGTGCCGATAGAATATCTGATCCCTCTCTAGTAAGTGGATATCCTCCCATTCAATCACTCCCAGTCTCTCCTTATTTCCTCTTTTGAGTTTGATAGATCATCACATATTTGATGGATCTAAACTCTATTTAAATGGATATTTATTCTAGGTTTGTTTACTTGATCTCCATAACCATTTTTCTTTGTTGTAAAATCCAATTGTGGGTGTTATGTATTGTGTTTTCTATGATTAAAGATAGGTGGTTTCATTTAAGATTGGCCATATTATTTAAACCTTGATTTATTTATTTTTTTGAATTATCTGTTAATTAATTTATGAAAACCCAATTAAATATGAACTGGAATAAGAATTGATATGGGATGGATTTTGGGGAATAACCGCAATTCTAATAGAATTCAAATTTGGGTCGTAATTTGTAATTGATGGAATTGATGAATTGATTTGAGAATTATTTTGAGAAAAATGGATTAATTTTAAATGAAAAAACCTATGAATGGGTTTTTATTAAAAATGCATGATATTATGAAAACCCATGGTTTGGTTTTGAAAGTTAATTGGAATTTTGATATAGAAAAGTGGGAAATTGAATTATGAATGATGATTGAATTTAAACGAGATAATTTTCCATTTTTATCTATTGATTGATTAAGCACATGTGAGACTATTTAGTTAGAGGGTCATTTGGGACAAGCACACTTTAATGATTATTATTTAGTAATTGATTGATTTTAAAATGCTAACAAAAAACCTAGTTTGGAAGATCATATCACAGATGGGATGTTGATGAGCCCTATTCATCCAAATCCCATGGGATGTGTGTATATATATTAGCTACGATCACTGATATAAGAAGTGTGAGGATCCTATAGCTAGAAACTATCATACCACATGGAATATGACAATGGTTCTTGTTGTGATTGTTGTAATTATATATTTCTTCAATTATAGATTTTTTTATCATGTCAGCTGATTTTTATAAACTATTTTATATAAAATGTTTATTTAATCCTTTGTTTGATATGTATTCCATCAAGTGAAAAGAAACATGTTTTGTTTTAAATGTGTCAATGATAGATTATTCTATGCCCTATTTTATTTAAAATTGAAAGAATGAATTGGTTTATTATTATGGAATATTTTTATGTAACTATTGGTGAGACCCTACTAGGCTTTATAAATCACACCCTACCTTTTACTTTAGCCATTTTTAAATTTCCTTTTTCCAGATCTGATCAAAGAGAAAGCACCACTTGGAGGAGGTGCATGTTCTTGTTTCTTTGGTCTTGAATTGATGTTTACTTTGGGATTTTATGTTTTAACTTGTTATTTTTTTAGTACTTTTATGATGTACTGCTTTGGGGTTTTTATACCTGTTTGGTTTCTAATATTTTATTCTTTTGGAATGTTGATCATACTGACTTGTAAATTGTATATTCCATTATTTTTTAGGAAATTTGTTCCCTCTTTATCTTGTATGATTCGAACTTCTAGTTTCCAATCCATGGGGTTCAGGAACACCCCTCAAGATATGTTATTACCTTATTGGGTATCAGGGTACCAGGGTATCTGAGCTAGTTCATGACAAATTGTTATCAAAGGTTCATGTATAAAATCTTTCCTTGATGTTAGTATGTAGTTTGGAGTATCTTTTTGGGACTTAAGAGGTAGTTACGAGTGAGTTCCTATTTAGGTTTCATCATAATGAGCCTTAAGTCACCAGGGGTAGTTTGAGAAATGTGTCTTGAGGAATAATTTGATCTAATTATATTATTTTACATGATTTTGATTTGTATGTGTTGAAATCCAAATCTTGATATCTTATCTTATAAGATTAATTTTCCTGTTTAACTTTTGGAGTTATTGATCTGAGTAATATTTAGATGTAATCAATGTTGTTTGCTGATGTTATGCAATATCATGCCTTTAATAAGATGTGTGAATAGGATCTAGGAAGAAAATTATAATGAACAACAATGAGATAATCTTCCCATGGATGAGAATCTTGTTGATATTGTTCTGCATATTGTCCAAGATCCAAGATAGGAATTTAAACCCATTCCCATTTAGGTTACAGTTGTGTAACCTTAGAGGGATGAATCTAAAAATTGTTCTTAGTAGTTCTTTCACCAGAATACACCATTTTTCTGAGGCTTAAGTGATCCTTAAGAGGCTTAGGATTGGTTGAGAAAGATAGAGCTTCTTTTTGAGTTCTTAGAAATGACTGATTTGATCAAGAAAAAATGTGTCATCTTCAAGATGGAGGGACCTATAAGGAGATCATGGGACTCAATGATGATGTCATAGAATCATAATGGTTTAGTGTGAAGTGACATCATGGTTATTTTTAATGATTAGTTCTATCCAAACTATATGGTTCTATCTAAGTCTATGAAGTTTTTCAAACTTGTATAGGCTTATAGGACCATTAAGAAGTATTCAAACCTCATTTTTGAGATTTTACAATTTTATCATGATATTATGTTGAATGAGAAGTTTAAAACTTGATAGATTGAGATGGGTATTCTACTAGATATCCATTATAAGTTTTTCTTACTGAATATTTATTCTTATACTGATGTACTTGATAGGGAATTGATGGTTGAACTTGATCTGGATGGTAAGTTAGGGTTAGTGAGAGTTAATTTTTCTTCTAGTGGTAGTTATGTGAGTTACTTTAAAGGAAATATAAAGTGTAATGAGTCTCATGGTGGATCTCGACAGTAGGGTTTTTCTCGACCTCATTCAGTTCCTGGAAGAGGCCCTTTGAATTTCTTCTAGTGTGGTAATCTTGGTCATTCAAAATGGGATTGCACTGAGGCTCCCAAGATCTGTATATCCTATGGAAATTAAAGAAAATTGTAAAAATTATGTTATATATTTTATATCCCACATAGTGAAATGATATCATGATCACCTAAAATCACTACAATGTAATTAGATGCTTCAATATTAAAGGTTTTCTAGCAATAAACACCTGAAATAAAGCTTCTTCACACAGTGAAAGATTATCCATAGGAATATGATACAATTCTAGTGACTGTGAGAGGTACCATAACTATAGATTCATCTATAGTGAATACTTTATTTGATATTGGTGCATCTAAATCATTAATATTAATATTTATTATGAACCTCCTAAATGTTCATAAAGAGATTTTGTGTCATGTGATGGATATTACTGTGCCCCTTAGAATGAAGAGATACTGGGGTCTCTATTGTCCTATATGTGTTTTCTCTTTATCATAGATTGATATTAATTGGAATTTATAGTTCTCGACATGAACCCTATTGATATAATTTTTAGGATGGATTGGCTTATTACTAATAAGGCCCAATTTGAATTCTATCTTCGATGGGTATCCTTTATCATGCCTAATGGGGTGTGCCATATATTTCAGGGGGAATGGGACCCAGGTTGATTATATTGGGACCTTATCATCTAGAGTTGGGGAAAGTTATATTTTTTTTCACTTTTGATCTAGAATGAGAATCTTTGAGTGATGATGTCCCTCTAGTTTTCATCATGTTTCCCAACATTTTCCATATGAATTATCTGTTTTTTCAGTGACAGGTAGAGTATTATATTGATTTAGTGCCTCATAATCTACTAGCATCTATAAATTATTATCATATGGAAGAATATACAATGAAACAATTTAAGACTCAGTTGGATGATCTATTAGAGAAAGGATTTAAACTCATGATTGTTTCACCTTAGGTGGATCCTATTGTATTTGATAAGAAAGATGATGTATCACTTTTCATATGTTTTGATTATCAAAAACTCAACCAAGTTAGGGTGAAGAACAAGTATCCATTTCCATGGATTGATGATCTGTTTGAATAGTTAAAAGTGGTGAATTGGTTATCTAAGATTGATCTTTGATATAATTATCACCTGTTGAGAATAAAAGAATATGACATTTAGAAAATTTAATTATGGATTAGGTATTTCCATTATGAGTACCTTGTCATACCATTTGTTCTAACCACTGATCCTGCAGCCTTTATAGATTTGATTAATAGGATCATCCATGAGTATCTTGATATGTTTATGGCATTATTTGTGGATGAAATCTTAGTTTAATCTAATTTTGAGGAGGATCATGTGCATCATCCAAGAGAAGTTATGGAATTATTGAGAAATAAACACCTCTATACCAAGATATAAAAAATGTGATTTCTAGATTTGGGAAGTTATTTTCTTAGGACACGTGTTCTCATAACATGGTATATTAGTTGATCATGAGAAGGTGAAAACAGTTATAACATAGGAGAAACTGCATAATGTTTTCATGATTTATAGCTTCTTGTGTTTAGTAGTAGGGTATTATTTTAGATTTGTAAATTATTTCTCAAAGTTGGATTACTCGATGACCATTCAACCTTAGAAGGGTGTGAAGTTTTCTTTGGTTGATAAATGTTAGAAATATTTTGTTGAGATGAAACATATTTTGACTTCTACTCGAGTGATGACTCTTCCAGATGATGGGAAAGGTTATGTGGTCTTCTATGAAACCTCAGGTTCATGTTTGGGTTGAATTCTTATATAGGGTGATCACATGGTTTTCTATGTATCTTGGAAACTTATGACACATAAGAAGACCATCCAACCCATGAACTTTATCTCATAGTTGTGATGCATTCACATAAGATTTGGAGGCATTAACTTTTAGGAATAGGTTTTCTATGTTTTTAAACCATGAGATATTGAGTTATATCTTATCAAAGAAATATTTGAATCTTCTCTATAGGTTTTGGGTGGAATCCATGTGATATTTTGATTTGAACAACTGCTATACCTTAGGGAAATGATATGTCGTTGCTGATGCATTATGTAGGAAACTTCTGACCCCAACCATAATAGAATAATCAAAAGAGTGTAACTTGATGGATCTCTTTGCATGGTTTCATTTATAATTCAGGGAAATAGGGGATGAAGTTTTCTTTTATAGTGTTCATTTGACATCCACTATTCTAGAGAAGATTATTTGGGGATAATATATTGATGAATAATTCTACAGCATTAGTAACTCTCTTTATAGTGGAGAAACCATTTCTAAGTGGCCATTTTACATAGAGGGAATTATATGTTTTGAGGATAAGTTTGTTGTGATTTTATCTGTGAATAAATATATTATGAAGGATTTCTATAATTCCCAGTGGACAGTGAACCCATAAACCATAAAGATGTTTTACGATATGTTGCATCGATTCTGGTGTCCAGGTTTGAGAAAGGGACATTGCTGATTTTGTCTCCCATTATTATACTTTCCAATAGTTCAAGATCAATCATTAAAGAACTTTATATTTTCTTTATCCCCTTATAGATTTTATATAGAAGTGGGATGAGATCTCCATGGAATCTATGGTTGGGTTTCCACACACCCCTCAAAAGAAGAATTTTATATGGGTTGTGATCGATTGGATGATGAAATCAGCTAAATTTATACCAATTCGTGATATAACCAAAGATGAGAATTTGGGAAATATCTATCTGAAATATATTATTTGTTTGAATTTAGTTCCATCTACTATATTCTATGATAAAGATCCTCGTTTAACTTATTGCTTTTGGAGAGGCCTCTAGGAGGCACTAATATCTCATGTTCATTTGAGTTAGGTATACTATCCGTAGATTAATGGAAAAATAGAGAGAGCTATATTTATTCTTGAGTATATTCTTTGTGCCTATGTTCTTGAATTTGGTTGAGATTGGGAGTACCATTTGGGACTAGTTGAGTTTTCTTATTACAATAATTACTAGTTTGAAACCAGAATAACTCCTTTTGAGGCCTTGTATATCCAACCTTGTAAATATTTTCTATGTTGGTCAGAGATTGGAAAAAATTCCTTCATTGGACTAATTTTGATCCAACTGAAAATGAATAAGATTTATTTGATTCATCTAACAATGTTAAAAACCCAATAATGATACAAATCTTATGTTGATCGTCATTATAGACCACTGTAGTTCTTAATTAGTAATCGATTTTTCTTCAGAGTTTCACCTCACTTAGGTAATCAATGTCTTGTGAGGTAAGGGAAACTTTCTACTCATTATATGGGACCTTTTGAGGTTATTGAGTAGGTTGGGAAAGTGTATTACCATTTATCACTTCCACTATAGTTTATGTCGATACATAATGTGTTCCATGTATCTCAGCTACAAAAGTGTCTTTCTGTCCCATCTCATGTCTTGAGTTGGGAGGAACTTGACATTGAGCCTCATTTTTCCATCACTAAAAATCCAATCAAGATATTTGATTCGGATATGATGTTATTTAGTGGAAGTATGATACCATTGGTCCATGTTCTATGGAAACATGGTTCTAATTATCATGAGACATAGGAGAGGGAGGCACCAATTAGAGAGTAGTGGCCACATATCTTTGAGATGGAAGCTTCTTGACAGTATTTCTAGGGATAGAAAGTCTCTATAGTGGGGAGGTTGTAACATACCATTACTTATTTTTAGGTAATCCTCGACCCTAGTTTGACTTTTTTTGGTTGGGTATTTATTAGGGGTCCTTCAGATGAAATTTAGAAAATTTTGGAGGTTTTCCGAGCTGTACATGGTTGTAGCATGGTTTTTCCAAACCAGTGAAAACCATGAAACCATAGGCAATGATAATTTTCATAGTTAGATCATGGTTTGAAAAACTATACACCCCATTATGGGGGAATGCAATTAGTGTGTACATTTTCTCTAACTGAACGAACTTTCCCAGATAACTATGTAGGTAGACTTTTAATTCTGAAAAATGTTATTTTTTTAAGCCCCCGTTCAAGATACCTAACATACCCTATTTGGCCATAATCAACTTCCTAGGATTTAGAGGCTCTCAATAACCTATTTTGTCCTCTATAAACCCCTTCTTTGATGAATCTAAGTTCTAGTGGAAGATCTAATCCCTCTCCAGTTAGTGGATATCCACCCATTTAGTCACTCCTGATCTCTCCTTCTTTCCTATTTTTAGTTTTAAATATCATCATGTATTTTATGGATATAAACTAAATTTAAATGGATCCTGATTCTAGGTTTGGTTTCTTAATCTTCTTCACCATCATTCTTTGTTGGAAAATCCTATTGCAAGTATTATGCGTTGTGTTTTTTGGGATTAATGGTAGGTGGTTCCATTTGATATTGTCTATATGATTTAAACCTTGATTTTCTTTATTTTGTTAAATTATATTTTAATTAATTTATGAAAACTAAATTCTATAGGAATTGGAATTAGAATTTAAATGGAATTGATTTTGGGGAACCCCCCCACCCCAATTCCAATGTAATTGGAATTTTGGGCATAATTTGAAATTAATGGAATCGATGAATTGATTTGAGAACTATTTTGAGAGAAATTTATTAATTAAAAATAATGAAAAACTATGTTTAGTTTTTTTATTGAAATGAAATGAAATAATGAAAAAACCATTGTTTGGTTTTGAAAGTGACTTGGAATTTTGAAACACAAAAGTGGGAAATTGAATTATGAATGATGATTGATTTGAAATTAGATGATTTTACCTTTTCCTATTGATTTATTAAGAACATTCAAGCCTAGGTAGTTAGTGGGTTATTTGGGATAATCATGCTAGGATAATTATTCCCTTAAAATTTATTGATGATAACAACTCTAACAAAAACCTAGTTTGGTAGATATTATCCCCAATGGGATGTTGATGATTCATATTTGTCCTGATCTTAAGGAACGTGTGTACACATATTATCCATGATCACTGATACGAGAAGTGTGAGGATCTTATAGATGGAAACTATAGTACTGCAGGGAATATGACCATGTTTATTATTGTGATTGTTTTTATTATATATGAAATTGATTATAAAACTATTTTCTTATTCGAGTTTATTTATATAAACTCTTTTATATAAAATTTTTATTTAATCCATTGTTTGAAATTTATTCCATCCTTTGAAAAGAAGCATATTTTTTAAATATGAAAATGATTTATTATGACATGGCTTGTTTTTTTTTAAATTGAAAGAATTAATTAGTTTATCATTATTGCATCTTTTTATGGAACAATTGGTGAGAACCTACTGAGATTTATAGATCAAAACCTACCTTTTCCTTTGGGTGTTTGTATATTTCCTTTTGTCAGGTCCGAGTAAAGGGAATGTTCCTATTTAGGGAGGTGGATGTCCTGATCCTTTGGGCTTGGAGTTATGTTTCCTTTGGGATTTTGAGTTTTAACTTTTCATTTATTGAGTAATTTTATGATGTAATACTTTGGGTTTTGTTATACCTATTTGTTTTTTGGTACTTTCTCCTTTTATATTGTTGAGAATAATGACTTGTAAATTTTATCTTCCATTGTTTTGTAGAAAATTTGTTCCTTATTTTATCTTGTATGATACTAGGTTCTAGTTTCCAACTCATGGAGATTAGGAATTCCCTTCAAGATATGTTAATTAAGGCTTGAGTATCAAGGTACTAGGGAATCTGGGCTAGATCATGATAGGACATAAGATAAACCTTCTAACTAAGTACCCAAGTGTCCCATTGTTCTCCATTTTTTAAACCATTTCATCAAAACCATTCTTTGAAAACCATTTTAGTAATCCATTTTACAATTCTTTAAAAACACCTTTTCCTTTTATCAAATCAAGGGAAAAACATCTGTTATCAAATAACTATTTCCACACAAACACAAATAAATCAATAAATAATGAAATTTCATTTATAAATCAATTTATAAAACTAATGCAGTTAATCCAATATAGTCTAGAGATGAAACCACCTACCTCAAAATCGGGCTACACATGCCCACATTAGAATAAACTAATGTAAAATAACATAAAGAAAAATAAAAAGGAACTAGAATCAATACACACATCTCATAATTGATTCAATAAATCTGAATGGTCAGTGGATAGGTCAAAACACAACATACCTTGAAGAAACTTTCACATCACACCATAACCGACACAAGGGTTAGACTCTAAAGGAAGATGAAATAAATATCTAGAAAGAATCAAGAAGATTATTGTAACAGATAAAAAGACCCAATAACAAAACCCAAAGGTTCTATGGTTCTCAGTGGAAACAAATAAGGAGAAGGATTACTCCCCAGAATAAATACAGCACAACCATAATGGATACCAATCACTAAATGAAGCAATCTAGAAGGATAAGAGTTCTCTAAAATCACATGGGAGAGATCCAAGGTCAAGAGGGAAGAGACCTACGGCCAAATGAGAAACAAATTAGATGTGAAGTACCCTAAAAACCTAATCCATAAGTATTATAATGCCTATAATATCTTTTCATATCATGTAATCCATGAAACCAAAATATACCAAAATACTCGTCGCCTCAGGTCAAAAATCCCAATTTTACCATTACTTGGTGTGTAATTTTTTTACGGCGTGTAAAATTATCACACCCTATACTAGTTCATGACATCTTCTAGATACCCATTACATGTTGTGGACATTTTACATGACATTTAAAACTATTTCACAACTTGTAATCATTACATGGAATGTAATCACCTAGAATACTATAAAAACTCTAGATTCAGCACAAAATCCCAAACCACTGCGGTTATTCTTTGAACATAGGGAGAAATCTAATAATATTTTAACAAATTTATACCCAGAATACATTAATTAAAACAAACTTACATCCCTAAAATTTAATTCATTTTCCCCATAAAATTCTCTCTATCCTTAGGAGTCCCAACATGCACACAATTAAGGAGGGAAAATGACAAGAGGGAATAGAAGTACCTGAAAGTGGGTAACATGATGTTACAAACTACCCACTACAAGACCTTCCATTCCTGGGAAGTCATGTGGTATAATGATTTCAAAAAAACATGAGTGGCCACTGATCCCTAATCAATGAATCATGCTCCCATGTCTCATGAGAATATGATCTATTCTACCATAACACTCTGACCAATGAAATCATATTTACACGCAAGGATTTAATTTGATATCCAATGATCTACAATGGATTATTCATAATAGAAATTTTTGGATCCAAGCCAATCTCTTCCCAAATTAGTGTATGATATGGATCAAGATGGTATTTCCTAAGCTAAGATATGTAGACAACATCATGAATTAATATCAACTGTACTAACAATGCTAATCAATAATCAACCTTCCCAAGGCTCTCAATGACCTGAAATAGTCCAACATATCTCAGAGAAAACTTTACCTACTTTTCTAGTTGATGGTGACCCAACCGAGGAGAAACTTTCAAGAAAAGCATGTCATCTATAGAAAACTATAAAATATGCTGCTGTTGATCTTCATAAGATTTCTATTGACTATGACCTATAAAAAAATGATGTATATCCTGTATCCTCACCGACATCTCCTAAATGAGACATATCCCCACCAAAGATTCATTGTCTACCTCTTCCCAACAATGAGGTGATCTTCAAAAAAAAACATACAAATCCTTGAAAGGATCCATTCTGATTGATGTATAATAATTTTTTTATAATAAAACTCAATAAGTCCAAGGTATAAATCTCACAATTCACCAAAATCCAAGATACAAACATAGATAATATCCTATACGATTTGAATAGAACACTCTATATGGTCATTTGTCTATGGATGGTAAGATGTAATCATCCTGAATTGAGTCCCCATTGCATCTTGGAGACTCTTACAAAACCTTAAAGTAAATCTAGGTTCACTTTCTAAAAAAATGGAAGAAGTAACCCCATTAACCTCATGATCTCCTTCATATACAATATACCTAGATCTTAAACTTTAGTTGTTTCCCTGATCGGAATGAAGTGAGATGAATTTTTCAACCTATCAATTACCTCCCATATAACATTTGTCCCTTAGGAATTCTATGGTAATACAACAACAAAATCCATGGATTTAAGAACCTAAACTTAAACATTAGATAATCTTGAGTTTATGTCAATAAATTTATTTCATTTAAAATTGAGGATCCTTTTAGGCTTAATGTTTTATAGAATTAGGTCATAACTCATACATAGAAAAACCTAATAATATAAAGTGAAAACTTCAATTAGTATCCATTTTCCCCACCATATAAAATTTTAAAATAAAAAATGATTTATTTTCATGAAAACTCTTCATGACTTTCAAATTGACCTCATCCTTTCACTTACCCATCCTTAAATCCTTTTGAAAAGGTGGGAAGAGCACACAAAGATCAGTAAGGGACATTAAAAGAAGAAAACAATTTGTATAGTGAAAATCATAAAACCCATGAAAAACCTTTTCTTAAAAACCAAACATTTTACCCATAAAGGGAATTATCATTATTTTTAAAATATCATTTATTACATTTAAAAAACAAATGATTTCCATGAAAACTCATTAACAAGCATAGAAAATTAATGTTGGTAACTTGAGACATCATCTCATAGGACCCTTACTAAACCCTTATAGAACCCTTACAGAACCCTTAAAATTTGGAATAATGATACAACCAACTTCAAATATAATTCTCAGGAGAATATAAACACCTCCTAATGTATTCGAGTGCAATCTGGGCGCACCCATCATTTAAGATATAATGGAATCACATGATACTATCTGGGTGCACCCATCATATATAATTTCCAAGAAAAAAACATTAATAAAATAATTTATCATTTGGAAAACTCTTTTAAACTCATATACAAATCTCTTTTAGATATTAAAATACCATTTTCTTTTAAAATACAATTTTCAATAAAAAATACAATTTTATTTTGAAAAACCCAATTTCAATACCAAAATACCCAACAAAGGGAAATAGGTTTTTTAATTTAAGAAAACATGCAAGATTCAAAATGAATCTATAAATCAAATAAAAGTCGTGGCGGTAGGAAAAGTTTTTTTCATATACTTTAGAACATTCCATTTTTCGTTTGTCAAAACATTTTGCTTAAAAAGAATAAAAAGATTACTTTTTAAAACTTTTTAAATGAATTAAAAGAGACATAAAATTTAATTTATAAATATTTTATGTCCATATAAAAACATTTCAAAAATAATTTTAAAAACATGAGCATAGAAGAGAAATATTGTTTAAAGGAAAAATTTAAAAAAGGATTTATTTAGAAGAAAAGTCCCCTATCACTTTAGAAATATTTAAATCATAAGAAACAAGAAATAATAACATTAAAAAAACATTAAATACCATGATAATATATAATTTTATGATATAAAATGTCAAAGGGACTGTATGTGCACCCTATAAAATAATAAAGGTGCATAACATCAAGATATGCCTTAATTAAAGGAAATTGAGACGACGTCCCTTACATTGAGTCTGATTTGTCACATGTGTATTTATATTCATGAATAATAAAATTATGTTAATTATTTAATTTATTGATATAATTTTTCATGTTTATTATTATTTTTTTCACTTATTAACAAGTTATATACAATTACATAATTAATTAATTCTATATCAGAGGTTTTGACCGTATTCAACTTAGGTGTCAAAATTGAGTTTAGTGGATATAATATGGTCAAAGAGGAAATTATTTAAACATATAATTAATAATATTCATGAAATAATTATCATATTTACACATAAATTATACTTTCAAAACCAATCATGAAATATGGTTATGAGCAATGAACTAACATTACGATCAAGGAGAAGGTAGGTCGTACATACGCATGAGTAAGGTTTCCATTTTTCAATGAAAATTATGGAAAGAATGTATGTAATATTTTATCTTAATATAATGAACATTATATCATAAATAACATATTATTTAATTATATATACTTATATATATCATTATTGTGTTGTGGTGAAGAAAAAAGAGTCACATCGCTTCGTGAAAGAGGTAGTCCACACATAAAAAAGTGATGTTATTAATTTTCAGTGAGTAAAAAGGTAAGAAAGAAAATGAAATATTATATTAACAGAAGGATAAATATGTCACTAATATTATAAATATTTCATTTATATCACATATATTTATTATATTTACCCTTATTATGTCACAACTCGTCCCCCGGGGCCCGTGCCTTGACTACCCCAAGCCCGCCTTCCATAGTCTAGGGGTTGGTGACTAGCACCAGAAAAGCATTTCCATAAAATGGGAAGGGATTTTCTCAAAAACCTATACACACATAGACATGGAACACTATTCACAAGTGAACACGATAGAAGAATAAAGGTATAACCACAACTAAAAACAACCACTGAGTGTAAAAGTGAGTATTGAAAGTAAAGGGGCCAGAATACAAGCCCAACTAGAATGGAAGTACAACAAAAGGGAAAACAGCTCCTGAGGTCATCCGCCAAGGTTCCTACCTAAAGGGTAGGTACAACTCATCACCAAAGCTCTCCATGTCCACTAGTTAAGTTGGTACACCATCAAGTCATGGCTCCTCGAGGCTCAGTCAAAGATGCCAGTTGTCTGCACAAGACCCAATATGGTGCGGGCGAAGCCCGTGTAGGGGTGAGTATATCGATACCCAGTAGGGACCCCGAGACCCCCGAAGGTCTCTTATAATTCTATAAGGAAAACCCAAAAATCATGATCTCAATCATAAAGCACAAATAAAAAGTCATCTCACACCAAGTATACAACTCAAAGATCAGAAATAAAGTTGATTAGTCTTAAACTATATCTTTTTATTTTATTCGGAACTTCTACAATTGAACCATGAAGAAGTTGTTCCATTGCTGATCCACAATGAGTCGTATGTTTCTGATCCACGATGGGATGCTCTATGGCTGGTCCTTGTCGGGTCATGCACTACTGATCCACACATGATCGCTATGATGCTGATCTACACAAGATCGCTATGATGCTGATCCACACAGGGTCTCTATGATGCCGATCCACACATGGTCGCTATGATGCTGATCCACACAAGGTCACTATGATGCTGATCCACAAAGGGACTCTATGATGCTGATCCACACAAGGTCTCTATGATGCTGATCCACACAGGGTCTCTAGGATGCTGATCCACACAGGGTCTCTATGATATAGATCCACACAAGGTCGTTCTTCAATTGAAAAAATGTCATAGGATTCCCCGCACTTAGTGTGCTTGAGTTACATAGAATTTGTTCCTCAAGATATCGACCATGCCTCAAATTCCATTAAGTTCCACAAATAATTAACCCAAAGGACGTCCATGTTGTAAGGGTTCTAATGCGACAGACGGTGCATCAATTAGACGTATGTTCTGTAAGTTATATGTGTTTTAGTACCGAGGGCCCAGTTGGATTCATGTTCGATCCAACCCTACTGTAATCCAACTTTCTCTAAAACTCAGGTGGATTATCTCAAAAGGACCGTCTTTCTATAAGTATTCTAACTCTGTAGACGGTTCGTCAAATAGATGTCTGTTTTGTGTGGTACAACCTTTTAAATGAAATTGGGTCGAAAAGGGACTAGGTTCGGTCCGACCCGACCCGCCCCGACCCGACCCGGTTTGGGTCTGACCTGGGTCTGACCTAGCCTATCTCGAACTTGCTGGGCATGCCTGAGCGAGCTGGGCCACAGACCGGCCCGACCCGCCTTGGATGGGTGTGACCCGTCGGGCCGCGTGGGGGTCAGCTTCCCTCCTGAACAGACATTCGTCCATTCGGTTTACAACGGTGGTGCCATGTGGCACCGCCCCCTCTGTCAACGGGACCCACGTGGTGCGGTTCCAACATCACCGCGACATGAAGCGGTGGAATCCCTCCATGGAACTTGACAGTGCACCCCTCGTTTTCAACGCAACCGACCGAGGGCCGGCCGCCCCTGCTGTCCGTCACGGTGCCTTCGAGCAGCACCTTCCTCCGCGGCCGATGAGTGCCGGCCACCGCCATCACCCGCCGACCCCGGTTGCCGGCGCCGTGCCGGCGGGGCTTCCGTGGGCCATTGATTGAACCTCGGTGGTCCGTTTTCTCTACCGACTATGCCTACGGGTCTCTGAGGATGTTGCCCTCACTACGTGGCTCCCGTATTCAAGTTTCCATCGAGTTCAAATTTTACCCATGATGAACGTGACAAATACGAAAGAGACAGTGGGTATGAGACTTGTTCGGTTGGCCCGTGCCCTCTGAATTATCAATCAAACAAGGGTGTGGTAATCAAATCATAAAAAGATAAATTAAAACCCCATTAAAAAATTAGCGCATTATCCACCCATAGTTTCATACGAATCATAGATTAACTCATTTTTGGTTAATTTTTGTTCGTCATGTTTTTCAAGAATGATAGATTGAAATAAATTCACTTGAATTTAAATAAAAACTCCTACCTCGAGTTTATTAGAAGGAGTTGCAGAAGAGGAAGGAGTGTCCACGTCTGAAGGTGTTCATCGGTGTTTGCTGTCGCCTGTTGTTTCCCCCAACGTCCGTCACTCGATCATGTTCTTCATCGGAGCAGAAAATCGGCGATGCTTCATCAGAGCTTCCTCTCATAGATATTCCAAAACCCAAGCCCTATCCCAGATTAAATAGAGGGGATGGTGGAGATTAACGCATCGCACAATTAATGAGGTTCATTAACGAGTTTAATTAATGAACCACTTAACTCTTTCAATGGTGCAGTTACCTAACCCATTATTTTTCCCAATGGTGCAATTACACAGCTTAGGAGTCAAGCCATTAAATGGTTTGATGTTGCACTGCGGTCCCACAACCGTTTGTATAACGGTTGCAAAAATAAAAATAAAATAACATTTTTTTTGTAAAGTCCAAGAAATTAACTTTTTCATCCGACCCTTGATGGTCAAAGTTAAGAATCCCTTAAGCAAATCCCAGCATTTTGAATTCAACGATGCCCTTAGATTTTTAATCTGAGCACTAGTTCAAAAGATAGAAATGGCCACCCACACATTTATTGAATGCACCTTAAAAAATTTTAAAAAATTATTAAGAGTCACTCTCGA
Organism: Viscum album; assembly: GCA_963277665.1. Classification (NCBI taxonomy): domain Eukaryota; kingdom Viridiplantae; phylum Streptophyta; class Magnoliopsida; order Santalales; family Viscaceae; genus Viscum; species Viscum album. Next base: position 1,524,833,216 of record OY728141.1, on the reverse strand, counting down.
CCCATTCCGGTTGAGGTTAGGCTCTGCCTAAGTGAAAAACGCCCTCATGAGCTCAACGGTACTCTCATATTTTCAATTTGAGTTACCGTTTATGAGTTAAAGAATTTAACAATAAAATAATTGTTACATAATTATTTTATTTACGGCAAAAAACTAACTTCCACTGTTGGCCCGCGCCAACCAAGGTTAGGATCTATCTAAGGAAAGAATACCTTCAAGAGTTCAGTGATGGTCTTGGATTTTTAATTTGAGTCTTCTTTTGTGAGTTATAAGCATTTGAAAAATAAAATAATTTTATTTAATTATTTTATTTATGGTTATGTCATTTTTGGGTTTTCTCATTGGAGGCTGTGCCGACTAAACTTAAGTCGCGCCTTGGGTAAAACCGCCATCTTGAATGCTACTGTACCCTCAAATTTTTGATCCAGGAACCCCTTTAATAGTTATTCCACTTTTTTAGGAAAACCACTCACGCACACTATTTAAAGCTTAACATTTTTTGACGAATCATTCCAGGCACTCCGGGCCTCAGAATCAAATTTCGTTAATTTTTTCATTCTTGTAATAATTATATATAATTAAAAAAAATTTATACAGAATTTCCAAGACATTAAATTCTCCCCACCTTAGGGATTTACATCCTCGAAAGCCAAAAACAAAGGCAAATCAAACAAATGAGGGTTATGAGCATGAATCTGAGACTCCCACTCCCAGGTGCTCTCCTTGAGGTTCCTATGATGCCATCGAACTCGCACAAGAGGGATCGACCGTCCATTAAGGAATCACCCCTATCGATCCTCTATCTCCACTTGGAACTTTGTAAAAGTCTCCCCATCATCAAAGTCCAACTCATCCTAGTCGATAATGTGCGATGGATCATGCACAAATCTCCTCAGCTGTGACACATGGAAACAATTATACACCCAGTGCATCTTTGGGGGAAAAACTAGGTGATACTCCATCTCCCCAACTCTACTAAGAATCTATAAAGGTCTGATGAACCTCATAGATAGCTTGCCGCTCTGGCCAAATCTCCACAATCCTCGTCGAGGTGAGACCTGTAAGAAGACACGATCTCCCTCCTCGAACTCCAAGGGTCTCCATCTCCTTTTGGCGTAAGACTTCTTCTAGCACTGTGCAGTCTTCATCTGCTTCTGGATGATATGCACCTTCTCAGTGGTAGCCCATACCAACTCTAGGACCATAAGTGCTGACTCCCCTGGGTCTGTCCAACATAGAGGTGATCTACATGGTCGCTCATATCAGTCCTAAAACAGAGCCATGCCGATGGTAGAGTGATAGCTATTTTTGTATGTGAACTCCACTAGGGGCAGGTGGTCCTCCCAAATACGGCCAAAATCAAGGACGCAAGCATGAAGCATGTCCTTGAGTGTTTGTATGGTACACTCTATCTGACCATCTATATGAGGACGAATGGTGGTGCTCAAGGGAAGTTGAGTCCCGAACGCCTCCTACAATCCCTTCCATAACCGAGAGGTAAAATGAGCATCGCGATATGAGATGATTGTCGATGGAACCCCATGATGCCGCAAAATCTACTGTACATAGAGGTGTCCCAATCCCTCTACTGATCCCTTCTCTCAGATGGGTAGGAAGTGGGCCGACTTTGTAAGTTGGACAAAGATCACCCAGATGGAATCGTGGCCCTTAGATATATGTGGTAGACCTATTACGATGTCCATAGAGATGACATCCCACTTCCACTCTGGCACCTTAAGTGGCTAAGTCAAGCCTGCTGGAACCCGGTGCTCAGCCTTCACTTGCCAACAAGTGAGGCATTGTGAAATGAACTCTTCCACTGCTTTATTCATCATTGGCCACCCGTACTGATGCTGGAAGTCTTGGTACATTTTCGCTACACTAAGATGTACCACCAAAGGGGATGTGTGGAACTCCATCAACACCTCCTCTCGTAACGTCACTGGTACCATGGTGCATCCTCTGAAGAGGATGACATGATCCCCACCTTCATAAAATCTTTCAGAATCATGTTCTGAAGATATCTGAGCACGTCAAGTCTCATGGTCAATGTCCCCAAGTTGTGCCTCCCTAGCTCACTGAATAAGTGGGGGAGTGACTGTCATAGACTAAAGGTAATCTTCTCCAACACTATCCACAAAGGATAACTATAATGTGGGTAGCTTCTCTATCGCCACACTCAACAAATGTAAACCATACCTCCTTCTGAGTGTGTATGCTACTACGTTTCCCTTCCCAGGAGTGTAGAACATCTCAATTTCATAGTACTGGAGTAACTCCAGCCATCACCACTGTCTCAGGTTCATGTCCTTCTATGAGAAGATATAACTAAGACTCTTGTGATCAAAGTAGATAGTAGATTGTTCACCCAACTATAATCTCAGCTCCTAGAGCTCCGTGAGAACCATTCAATATGCAATTTGAGATATTGGTGTTGTCCTTGGGTACAAGACAATACAGAAGTCCCTATCCCTATGGGGTGGTAATCCTAGAAACAACTTTTTAAAGGATGTTACCACACTCTTCCACTGCTATTGGGAACTGAAATCTCAAAACACCTGCTTCCATGAGGGTAAGGCTGGCCGACTCAAGAGTGATCAACCGCTCCCTCCTATGCATGAGTTTATCCCATGCTACCTAGGTTTACTTTTTCACTGACAAAGGGAAACCACATTATAATGCTATGGATATACCACATCCTTTTTTCCTAAAACAATCAATCTGAGCATGAACTGTGGATGACCAGTCCATACCCAAACTAATGTCGCAAGGCCTCGACACTGCCACCAAGAGGTTCCAACCAAAACTATCACCTCAAGGGGCAGATCAGACCATCAACATAAGTGTGATCATCAAGTCTCCTCCCATAGGTATCTTCAGAAGTAAGGTTCAAGTCAACAATTTAACTGTAAACTCTAGGTCTTGAAAAAGATTTATGTTAGGAAGGAATGATTAGTACCTATGTGTATTAATACAACAACTATTAGTAGACACATACTATACCTAAAATAATTCCTAGACCCCTTGGGTCACACTCCTTAACCGCATGTAGCTACTCCCTTCCTCTATCCTCCAGCTCCCTGAGCCTGGTGGGGACCACATTGGGGTGGTGGTAGTAACATTTCAAAATGTATACCACCACCTACTGATATCCTAGCTCCACTTCCATATATGCTTCCCTGAAGATCCATTTTCCCCTATCACTTCCTCTTATAAAAACATTTTACACATCCAAGTCTCTGAGAATGACATCTATTTCCTACATTCCCACTGCTGACATTCACTGGCTATATCTTCTCAACCAAAGAACTTTCAACCAATACGGTTATCTCTATCAACCTAACAAAAGTAGGAATGCACAGAGGAATAGAGATGGCTCAGATGTCCCTAAACACATCTCGCTCGTAGGTCCGAGCCCTGAAGCACTAGTCATATCATATTCATCGAGTACCTGGAAGGGTCAGTACACCTAAACTAATACTCAGCTATCGAAATGTCGTCATTCCGAAGTTATAGAAGCTCTTGGGAACACATACCCCTTAGAATTTTTATGGAAAGAGACCCCTTCTCCGAGGAAGGTTCTCAAGCTCTGTCAACAAAAAAGTCACCTCATCATAAGATAGGGGGAATCTAAACCCTGCCATCACCTAAATGAGCCGTGTAAAATGCTCATTACCGGGACCACCATTAGATATAATGGTGCCCTCACGAGATGAAAACTCTGTCACCACCTCATGGCAGTCCTTAGCTGCCTGTGAGTCAGATTCTCCTCGGAAACTAAGGGGTATGTATCACTGGAACTCGTTTAAGGTACTGAGCCTACATGTGTCCTCTACTGGTAGCGCTGGTAGTAACTGATGACCAACAAGCAGTGGTATCGATGGAACACTGCCTGAAGGTACCGTATCGGGCAACCATCATTGTACTGAAGCCTCATCACTCTGTGGACTATCCTCATGGTCACACCTTGGAATCCTGGATGGCTTTCTACGTGGAGGCATCTTGAAAGATAATCAAGATGAACCAAAATAAATAAGTTGTACCTAGTGAGCTGACTAAAAATAGATCAAAAGAAAAATATTTAAAAAACACACGCAATCAGTTTTTTCATATACCAAGTTGGAAAATAGAATTCAGGGTCCTGGTGTATGGATACGTCGGCCGCTGCACCAACACTGGACTCCCTGGACAGAAATCTGAACTCAAGATACTTAACACTATTGCTCTATTGAAAACATAGACTCTTAGTTCTTCTGGTAGAACCGACCGCCTTTGATACCACTTTGTCACGACCTGTCCCCTGAGGCCTTTGCTGTGACTACCCCAAGACCGCCTTCCATAGGCCAAGGTTTGGCGACTAGCACAAGAAAGGTATATGCCTAAAATGCGAAGGCATTGCCTAAAAAACATGTAAACACACAGACAGGGCACACTGTGCACAAGTAAACACAATTGAAGAAGAAAGGTATAACCACAACTAAAAACCACCACTAAGTGTAAAAGTGAGTACTAAAAGTAAAGAGGTCATAATACAATCCCAACTAAAATGGAAGTACAACAAAAGGGAAAACAAATCCTGAGGCAGTTTTACAAGATTCCTACCTGAAGGGTAGGTAAATCTCGTCACCACAACTCTCCACACCCACCAGTCAACTCCATACACCACCAAGTCCTAGATCCTAGAGACTCAGTGAAATATTCCCATCATCTGTACAAGACACAACAAGGTGCGGGTGAATCCCGTGTAGGGGTGAGTATAACAATACCCATTAGGGATCCCAAGACCCCCGAAGGTCTCTGAGAATTCCATAAGGAAAACCCACAAAGCATGATTTCAAACACAAATCACAAAGAAAAGGATAGCTCACACCAAGAATATAACTCATAGACTAGGAATAAAGAAGATTATTCTTAAGATATATCATTTTATTCTATTAGGAAGTTCCAAAACTGAACCATGAAGAAGTTGTTCCATTGGTGATTCACATAGGGTCGTATGTCGCTGATCCATGACGGGCTGCTCTAAGGCTGGTCCTCGTCGGGTCACGCAATGCTGATCCACATAGGCTCTTTATGATGCTAATACACACAGGGTTGATATGATGCTGATCCACACAGGGTCGCTATAATGCTGATCCACACAGGGTCTCTATAATGCTGATCCACACAGGGTCGCTATGATGATGATCCACACAGGGTCTCTATGATGCTGATCCACACATGGTTGCTATGATGCTGATCCACACAGGGTCTCTATGATGCTGATCCACACATGGTCACTCTTCAATTGATAGCCAGCCATAGGATTTCCCGCACTCGGTGCGCTTGAGTTCCATAGAATATTTTCCTCAAGATATCGGTCATGCCTCAACTGCCATGAAGTTCCACAAATAAGTAACCCAAAGGACCGTCACATCGTAAGGGTTCCAATGCGATAGACGACGCGTCAATCAGACGCCCGGTCGGTAAGTTATAAGCATTTTAGTACTACGTGACCAGTAGGATTCAAATTCAATCAAACCTGAATATACTCCAACTTTCTCCAAAATTCAGGTGGAGTATCTCAAAAAGACCTCATTTCTCCAAGGATTCCAGCTCCATGGATGGTTCATCAAAACAGATGCGTGGTTTGTGAGATATGACCTTTTAAATGAAACTGGGTCGAAAAGGTTTCTGGTTCGGTCCGACTTGACCTTCCCCAACCTAACCCGGTCCGAGTCTAAAATAGCCTAGCCCAAATTTTCTGGGCTGGCCCGAGTGAGTTGGGCCATAGGCTCGGCCCACTGGGCCATGAACCGGCTCAGCTTTACTTGGATGAGCACGACCTACCAGGCCATGTGGGGATTGGATCCCCTCCAGAATGGACATTCGTCCGTTCGGTTTGCAACGACGGCGCCACGTAGCACCGCGCCCTTTTTCAGCGAGACCCGCAGGGTGCGGGTCCCCCTCCACCATAGCTCGAAGCGGCGACTTCCCTCTGCGGTGCGTGACGGTGCGTCGATCACTTACAACATGACCGACCAAGGGTCGATCGCCCCTGCTATCCACCATGATGCCTTCTTCTACGGCCGGTCAGAGCGGACCTCCACCATCGGCCGCCAGTCTCGGTCACCGGTGCTATATCGGGGCCGCACCAGTGGGGATTCTGTAGGCCACCGATTGAACACCAGTGGTCCGTTTTCTCTATTTATTGCACATATAGGCCTCCTGGGACGTTTCCGCCACTGCATGGCTCCCGGATTCAAGTTGTCGTCGAGTTCAAATTTCACCCATGAAGAACGAGACAAATCCGAAAGTGGAGGAGGTTCCGAGCGTTGTTTGGTTGACTCCCTCCCTCCACGTTAGCAATTAAACATGGTTGTGGTAATAAAATCATAAAAAGATAAATTAAAACCCCGTTAAATAATTCTCGCATTATCCACCTGTAGTTTTGTATGAATTGCGGATTAACTCATTTTTGGTTAATTCACGTTTGTCAGGTTTTTCAAGAAATATATATTGAAGTAAATTCACTTGAATTTAAACAAAAACCCCTACCTCAAGTTTGTTGGAAGGCATTGCAGAAGAGGAAGGAGTGTCCACATTCAAAAGTGTTCGTCGACCTTCACCGTCGCCTGTTGTTTCCCCCAATGACCGTCGCTCAGTCATGTTCTTCGTCAGAGAAGAAGGTCGACGATTCTTCTTCAGAGCTTCCTCTCATAGCTCTCCCAAAACCCAAGTCCAAGCTCAGATTAAATAGAGGGGAAGGTGGAGATTAACACATTGCACAATTAATGTGGTTCATTAATGAGTTTAATTAATAAACCACTTAACTCTCTCAATGGTGTGGTTACCCCACCCATTATTTCTCCCAACAGTGCGGTTACACAACTTAAGAGTCAATCCATTAAATGTTTTGACGTTGAACTGCGGTCCCACCACCGTTTGTCCAAAGGTTGCAAAAACAAAAATAAAATAACCATTAGTTATTTTTTTTAAAGTCCAAGAAATTAAAATTTTCATCTGACCCTTGATGGTCAAAGTCAAGATTCCCTTATGAGAATACCGGCACTGCGAATTCAACACAACCCTCATATTTTTAATTCGGGCATCAGTTCAAAAGATAGAAATCACCGCCTGAACGTTTACTAAACGTACCTTAAAAAAAGTTCAAAAACTATTAACAGTCAGCCTCGACCCACACCGGTCAAGGTTAGGCTCTACCTAAGGGAAAAATTCCCTCATGAGCTCAACGATACTCTTAGATTTCCAATTCGAGTTACCATTTAGGAGTTAAATAATTTAACAATAAAATAATTGTTACTTAATTATTTTATTTACGGCCAAAAACTAACTTCCACTATTGGTCCGTGCCGTCCAAGGTTAGGATCTACCTAAGGAAAGAATACCCTTACAATTTTAGTGGTGGTCTCAGATTTTTAATCCGCATCTCCATTCGTGAGTTATAATCATTTGAAAAATAAAATAATTTTATTTAATAATTTTATTTACGGTTATGCCATTTTTGGGTTTTCTCACTGGAGGCCTCCGCCAACTAAACTTAAGTCGCACCTAGGGTAAACTCTCCATCCTGAATGCAACAATACCATTGTATTTCTGATCTAGGAACCCTTTTAAGAGTTATTCACTTTTTTAGGAAAACCAGTCACGCATGCTATTTAAAGATTAACATTTTTCGACGGATCATTCCGGGAACTCTAGGCCTCAGAATCACGTGTCGTCAATTTTCGTAATCTTGTAATAATTCCATATAATTAAAAAAAAATTATATGGAATTTATAGGACATTAAATTTTATATTCCACATAACACGTTAGTGAAAAAATTAATCACATCGCTTTATGAGGCGGTAGTCCACCATACACACAAGCAATGTTATAATATCCCATACAGATTGGAATTTAAAAATTTATATATGATATAATGAAACCATATTTATAATTATGTTAAAAATATCATACACATATTTTATATCCATTATCATACCCAACTGCGATAGATGGTAATGGAAAAATGAACGACATCAATTTGTGAGGCGGTGGTCTGCCATACACACGAATGATGGTTTCATATCCCATTTTATGGAAGTGGATATGATTGTAGATAATTGAATTATTATAACAATATGAGAGTATATGGAATATAATTAGGTTATTATATGATCACGATTTAATAATAATTGAATGAGGTGGAGATAGAAATAATTTAAAAATGATCATTGAAGAACGTTACCTCTTCCTCAGGTATCCCACTTTGATTTTCACCTAAATAATTCCCAGGATAGATTTATACCATTAATAAGGAATCTTGGATGAGTTTATGGGATTTGTTAAGTGATTTGGATAGGTATTGGCATAACCAAAGTTGTTTGAAGGTGTGAAGAATAGAGAGGGGTGGCCTTTTATAATTGAGGTGAGTGGAAAAATTGTAAATTTTTGAAATAATTCAATCATACCCACATTTTTATAATTAAAAAATCTTAAAAAAATGGGAAATTATAGAACCTATAAGAGTTAAGGTAAAAATATGTACATAAAATGGGTGTTGTGATAGTGGTTAGGTCATTTTAACCCTTATCTTTTTAGTTTAACCCTAGAAAAACCATTTTTACCTTAACCACGACAATTAATTTTTATTGTTTTCACTATTCATTTTGGTATAAAATTAAGTTAAACTCATTATAAATTATAAATTTTAAATATATAAAATATGGAATCCATTTTTCCAAATTAAATTCATATAATTTACAAAATTTAATTTAATATCAATCCTGTAGATACGACGAGAAAACGAGCTTTAAAGAAGAGTATTTTTTAAGAAAAAGATGATTCTGTATTAACTCTATGATTTATAAAAATCCTTCTATGAAATAAAATTAATATTTAATGATATATAATATATAAATTTAAATTAAAAAATTCCTTATTAGGGACTATTTTAGTTAATTAAAATGGAGAAACATTATTCATTTTAAAACAAAATTTAAAAAAAAACCCGTTTTTAAAACAGAAACAAAAATTTACTAAAATACCAACAAAAATATGATTAAAAATTAATTAAGTAGATTAAATATAAATAAATAATATATATATATTACTTTAAAACATATTCAAAACTTATTGGTACTTTTAAATGACATAATTTATTGAAAATAAAATACTTTTTTTACAAAAATCCGTATTTTTCACCTTTCAGTGAAAAAGTAAAATTTTCGGAAAAATCCTGAAATTTCACCATAGGTTAGTTTTGATGTAATTAATTCAAAAATTCAATTCATATTTTAATTTTTAAATTCTATAATTTATAAATTAATCTTTTAAATAAAGTATTATAAAAAAAAGTTTAGTTAAAAATATTTCATTTTTGATTAAAAAAATTACTTAATATTTTTTATAACTAATTTAAGTATATAATTAATATTAATAAATAAGAATATTATTTATTATATAATTACCTAGGTTTTTAAATTATTATCCCTTTTATAAATTGTGTCCTCTCATTTTTATTCACTTATTAAACAAGTGGGGATATCTTTCCCTCTTAGTATTTTCAGATTCCCATGTTGCCTCTTCAAGTATATGATTTTTCCAAAAAACATAACCTGGTGAATTAACTTATTTCATAAAAAATTCTCTCTATAGTCAAGAATAAGAACTAGTTGTTCCCTATAATAAATATTATTTTCCAGCTGAACTACTTTAGGGCTCAAAACATGAGACGAATCTAGAACATATTTCCTTAATAATGTGACATGAAATACATTGTATACCTGGGATAAACTTGAAGGTAAGGACACATTATAGGCAATCAAGCCAACTTTATCTATGATTTAATATGGCCTAATGAACCATGTAATCAACTTTACCTTTTTATCAAAATTCATCCCGACTTTTCATGTAGAAACCTTAAGAAAGACATGACCACCAACCTCAAAAGAACGATCTTTCCTCCTGTTATCCACATAACTTTTCTACCTAGTTTTATATCTTCTCATATGTCACTAAATCAACTAATTTTATTTATCCATTTCCTCTACTAAATCTAGACCCACCAAGATCCTCTCTTCTATATCATAATAAAAATCTAGTATCCAACACTACTTTCTATATAACGCCTCAAATGGTTCCATTTTATACTAGAATGAAAACTATTTTTATAAGAACTAAACCAAGGAAACATGATGATACCAACTTACTTGGTAATACATTGAACAAGAATGAAGCATGCATTCAATGTTTTGAATTTTTCACTTATACTATCCACCATATTGAGTATTAAAATTTGATAATGAAATTTGATTGAGTACCCAATGACTTTTGAAGTCCTTATAAAAAATTAAATGTTAACCTGGTATCATGGTGTGATATAATGTATAGAGGCACTCCATGTAGCCTGAATATATTATTTATATAAAATAAAGAAATTTTATCTAAAGATAATGTATCTCAAATGGGAATGAAATGTTCATATTTATTTAATATATCAACAATATCCCAAATATCATTATTACATCTTAATTTCTTTGGAAAACCTACCATGAAGTGCATCGATATATTCTCTCATTTCTATTATGGCACTGAAAAAGGTTGAAGTATTCAATTCAGTAACTATAAATCTACTTTAACCTACTAAAAATTCAAACACTTCATGGTAAAGTCCACAATATCTCTTTTCATTCCATCCCACCAGTTATACACCTGAATAAATATGAGTTGCAATAAAAAACTCTTTCTTCAACTAGGAATCACAATGAACACATAATATTTTTCCAAATCCTAAAACACCTTCTTCATTAATATTAAAATTAAAAAACTTACCCTTCTTAATGAATTATAACTTTTCCTATAAATATTGATCCTCCTTCTGAGGTTGCTTAATTATTTTTTACAAACTAAATTGTACCGAAGCATAAAAAATAGAGGTTGTCCCTGCATCCAAATATTTTAGTACAAAATTATCAAATCATTAACCAAAGGGTCATGTTTCAAACATAACATGGTTAATGTATCATTTTTTATAATCAAATCATCCATCACATTTTTTCTTTTTCAATATGTTAATAAATTGTTCAATCTTTATCCCTGATCAGTTCCATCAATATACTCTATCTCATGTTTAATTCCTTTTGAGTGAATATATACATCAAATTTTTTTGACCCGTATATATTTCACAATTTACTATATATAATTGATGCCTCCAATTTTTCAAATAAAAAACCACATCATGTAATTCAAAATCATGTGTTGGGTAATTTAATTTATAATTTTTCTTTAGATATGATGAATAAAAAATTAACTTATCATTCTGTATTAGGACACAACCAATTTATTTCAATGAAGCATCAATATAGATGAAAAATTCACTATTTATGGAAGGTAGGGTCAAAACTATGGGATTCAACAATCTTATTTTTAGTTCCCAAAATCAATTATCACATTTTTTTAGATTAATTTAACTATTTTTTGAGTAAACTTATTTAGTGGGCTAGAAAATTGAGAATATTTTTCATCAAACCATCAGTAGTAATGGTATAATCCAAGAAAACTTTGAATATCTGTGATATTTTTGGGTCTTTTCCATTATTCAATAATTTTTCTTAGTAGGGTAAATAGTTATTCTATCTTTTGAAATAATATTTCTAGGGAAATAAATTTTTTACAACCGAAATTCACACTTACTAAATTTCCCATAAATTTTATTTTTTAAGGTTTTCAAAACAATCCTTAGGTTTCTTTAATGTTCCTATTTAATTTTAGAATATGGAAAAATTTCATCAATAAACACAACCAAAAACTTTTCCAAGAACTCATTAAAAAATCTAAATATATGGTCCATAAATATAGAAGGTACATTAGTCAATGAAAATTACAGTAATATAAACCCTTAGTTCCTATATATAGTATAAAACATAGTCTTAAAAATGTATTATTCCTTCACTTTCAGTTGATGGTACCCTGATCTCAGGTCAAACTTTGAAAAATACTGATCTCCCTAGAGATGATCACACAAATCATCAATATGAGGAAAATGATACTTGTTCATAATAGTGATGTTATTCAAGGCTCTATAATCAATACAAAGTTTCATTGAACTATTTTTATTTTTAACAAACAAGATAGGAGAAACCCATGGTGAAGTGTTAGGTTGAATTAAACTCTTATCTAATAACTCTTGAAATTTATTTTTCAATTATAAAAGTTCCACTTTATCCATTTGATAAGGGGTTTTTGAAATAGTATTACCATTAGGTACTAAGTTAATAGTAAAAACATCCCCCCCCAATCAGGAATAAAACCATAAAAATAATCAGAAAATACATCCATGTATTAATTTACTAATAACACATACATAATTTTAAATATTTCTTTATTTTCAATAATATACGCTAGGTAACTTTCACTCCCACCACTAATCAATTTCTCATATTCTTGGTAAGTTATCAAAGGCATGAAATCATTAAATAAGAATTTATTGGAACTACAATGTATCTTAGAATGATAAGCTGAAATCCAATCCATACCCAAAATGATATCAAACTATACTATGGGTAGTTCAAAAATATTTGTATGAAGTACCATCCCACTGATAAAAATAAGAATATTCCTATAAATCTTGGTTTTTAATACCTCCACCCAGAGTTTTCTCAAAAAAGTTATATATTAATTTCATTAGGTGATATTATCAATTTACATGAAAATAAGAACACCATTAGTCTAGTAAAATACATGAAAACCCATGGATACCTTTTCTTAAAACCATAAAATTTTATCTAAAGTGAATTATCATTCTCATAAAAAGATCATTTATTACCTTTAAAAAAATTATTTCCCTGAAAAATCATTAGCAAGCATATAAAATTCATGTAGGTAACTTGGGAAATCATCTCATAAAACCCTTACATAACCCTTATATAACCCTTCTCTAACACTTAAAAATTGTAATAACCACATGAAAAACTTCCAATATAATTTTCTAAAGAACATAATCATTTTTCAATGCATTGGAGTGATATATGGGAAAACCCATTATTAAATCTATAAAGAGCTCACCCAATGTTATTTAGGTGCACCCACTATGTATAATTTCCAAGAACCACAGCATGATTAATTTTTTTTATCATTTTAAAAACTATTTTAAACTCATATGAAAATAACTTTCAGTTATTAAAATACAATTTCTTTCAAAATACCTTTTTCAAAAAAGTATTCTTTTGAAAAAACCAATTTTAATACCAAAATACCCACAAAATTTAAATAGGGTTTTTAATTTAAGAAAACATGTAATCTTTAAAAGGAAGATAACAATCAAATAAAATTCATGGTAGAAGGAAAAGTTGTTTTCACTATATAGTTTAAAACATTTCATTTTTTGTGAAAAAATTTCGTTTAAAATAAGTAAAAAGATTCCTTTTGAAATACATTGAAATAAAGTAAAAGAGACATAGAATAAAATTTTATAAATGTTTTATTTTTATATAAAATAATTTCCAAAATAATTTTAAAAACATGAACCTGGAAGCAATAAAGAGTTTGACGAAAAACATCAAAAGAGGATTTTTTAGAAGAAAAGTACCTTATCAATTTGGAAAAATTAAAATCATAATTCCAATGAAATAATAACATTGAAAAAAACATTAAATTCCTTTATAATAGATAATTAGATTATTTAACATGTCAAAAGGAATTTATATACACATTATAAAAGAATAAATGTGCATAACATCAAGATATGCCTCAACGGAAGGAAATTGAGACAAAGTCCCGTACCTTGAGTCTAAATTGTCATGTGTGCTTTTATATTCATGAATAATAAACATTTTTTAGTTCTTTACTTTCTTTAGAACTAGTTTCAAGCCTATTATTACTTTTATTTCACTTATTAACAAGTTATACACAATTACTTAATCAATTAAGTTTATGTCGGATGTTTTGATCATATTCATCTTATGTGGAAAAAATTACTTTGGTAGGTGGACTATGGTCAATGGGGTCATTATTTAAACATATAAATAATAATATCAATTCAATAATTATCATATTTATAAATCAATTATACTTTTAAAACCAATCATGAAACGTAGTTATGAAAAATGAATTAACGTTACTATCATTAGGCCGTACGTACGTATGAGTAACATTTACATTTTTTAAATGATCATTATGGAAATATGGTAAGTAAAATTTTATATTTATATCATAAACACCATATTATTTAATTATATATACTTATATATATATCATTCTTATGGTGTGGTGGAGAAAAGAGAGTCACATCGCTTTGTGAAGGTGGTAGTCCGCTCGTACATTAACGACATTATCACTTTTTTAGCGAGTAAAAAGCTAAGTAATAAAATGATATATTAAATTTAGGGAATGATAGATATTTCATAAATATCATAAATATTTCATTTATATCAAATATATTTATTATATTTACCCCTATTACCTTCCATGTAATGCGTTAGTGAAGAACGAATCACATAGATGTTATCACATCATATATAGAATTGAATGTAAAAAGTTATATATGATATAATGACTAAATAGGTATAATTATGTTATAAATATCATATATATAATTTATATACATAATCACTCTCAACTATGATTGGTGGTAATGAAAAAATGAATGACATTGGTTCATGAGGCAGTAGTCCGTCGTACACACGAATGATGATTTTATAACCAATTTGATAGAAGTGGAGATTGTTGTATGTTATTAAATTATTATAAAAAAAATACTAGTATATGTAATATAATTATTTAATTATATTATATTTTTCAATAAGAATTTAAGGATGTGAATAAAGAAATAAAATAAAAAATATTATTGATGAACATTACCTCTTCTTTCGGGATCCTCATTAGGTTTTCACCAAAAGCCTTTTTAGGATAGATTTATGCACAAAACAAGTATTATAGTATGAGTGGAGGGGATTTGGGAAGTTATTTGAGAATTTATTAGCTGAAACAAAGTGGTATTATGGTATAAAAAGAGAGGAAAGTGGGTGGCCTTTTATACGTGAGGTGAGTGGAAAACTTGTAAATTGTTGAGAATATTCAACTATACCCTCATTTTTATCAGGAAAAAGCTTCCAAAATGGGAGATTATAGAAAATAGAAGAGAAAATGAAAAAATATATCTATAAAATTTGTGTTTTACAAGTGTTTAGGTCATTTTAACACTTATAATTTTATTTTAACCCCTGATAAAACAACTTTTACCTTAACCACAATAATTACTTTTTTCTATTTTCACTATTCTTATTGATCAAAAATTAAGTTGAACTTATTAAAAATTATAAATTATAATGATTATAGTTATATAATCCATATTTAAAAATTAAATTCACAAAATTAGAAATTTTTTTAATATAATATTAATCCTGTAAACGCAGTGAGAAAGCAGGTTTTTAGGAGAGTATCTGTTTGAGAAAAATATGATTATATATTAACTATATGATTAATAATAATAATTGAATGAAAAAAATTAAAACTTAATTATATATAATATATAAATTTATTTCTAAAAACCCCAATTAGTAATTATTTTATTTAATTAAAATATAGAAACATTATACATTTTAAAATAGTTTTTAGAAAAACCTGTTTTTAATCAAAAAACAAACTTAAACTAAAAAACAAATATGATGTTGATTAAAAAGTAATTAAGTAGATTAAATATAAAAAATAATATTAATATTACTTTAAATAATATTCAAAACATATTGGAACTTTTTGTCATGACCCATCCCCCGGGGCCCGTGCCGTGACTACCCCAAGCCCGCCTTCCATAGGCCAAGGGCTGGTGACTAGCACCGAAAGGCGTATTCCCTAAAAATAGGAAGGAATTGCCTTTATAACCTATAATCACATAAAAAAAAGCACACAACGAGATACGAACACAAGTAAAACTTCATAACGAAAGAGTGCTGAAAGTAAGAGGGTCCGGAATACAAGCCCAACAGTAAAGGAAAAAGTAAAACTGAAATATAAAACAACTGAAGAAAGAGAAAGATAACTAATGGGTCATCCTACAGGGTTCCTCCCTAAAGGGTAGGTACAAATCGCCTCCTTATAACTCCACATCCACCCATCTCCACTGCATACCGACACGCCGTATGGTCCACCTCCGAGCACCGTCCAGTCCTGGTACTCTCAGCCTCGATCAGCACTGTCTGTCGTCTACACCAAACACAACGAGGTGCGGGCATAGCCCATACAGGGGTGAGTATATTGATACTCAGTAGGGACCCTGAGACCCTTAAGGTCTCTCAAATCCACAAAGGATAAACCACAAATCATGAAAATAACTGACAACCCTACTTAGGTATATACCCATACTTATACCTAAGTGTTCAAGTAAACCCATCTCAAATATGAGGAAACACAAGGCCCAAATCAAAAGCCCAAAGATCAACTATTCCACAAAGGAAGGAATACCACAAAGGTAAGTACCACACAGGTACACCACACTGAAGAATACCACCAGGGTATTACCATGAAGGAAAGTACCACATAGGTACAAACTCAGCTCACACCAGGTATAATTTAGGTACGGTAGTAAAGATGATTAGATATAACTACTGAATCATCTTACTCCATTAAGAGCTAGACCCACGAAGGATCCTAAATCATCATCAGACCCATATAGGATCTCTAGGTGCTGACCCACACATGATCTCTTGGTGCTGACCCACACAGGATCGCTCAGTGCTGACCCACACAGGATCACTAGGTGCTGACCCACACAGGATCGCTTAGTGCTGACTCACACAGGATTGCTCGGTGCTGACCCACACATGATCGCTATTCATTATTCACGTCACAGCCAGCTACTGGGTTCCCGCACTAAGCTTAATCGTCTCTTATAGGGTCCGTTCCACAAGCCACTAGTCGATACTCCAACTTCCACGAAATCCCATGAAGAAGTATCTCAAAGGACCCCCACGTCATAGGGGTCTCAACATAATAGACAGTGCGTCAATCGGACGCCTGGTCTGTGAATTATTTGCCTTTTAGTCCCCGGGGCCTAGTTCGATTCATGCTCGATCCAACCTGACCATAACCCAGCTTAATCCAAATCTCTAATAGGGTATACCAAAGGGACCGTCTCGCTCCAAGGTTTCCAGCGCCACTGACGATTCGTCAAATGGATGCCCGGTGCCAAAGTTATGGCCAAAAGAGAGTATAGGGTCGAAACTGGTCCGAGTTCAGTCTGACCCGGTCGAACCGACCTGGCCTAGGTCTACCCGGTTCAGGTCAAACTGGCCTAAACCACTGGGTCCGGCCTGACCCACTGGGCGGCCCGACCGACTGGGTCTGACCCGGACCACTGGGTCCGACTCGGCCCGCACTGGGAGGCCCGACCTGTGCTAGGTAGCCCGACCCTCTAGGCAGTCCAGCAGGCTGCGAGGGCCGCGAAGGGCCATGGAGGGCCGTGGGTGCCTCGAGGGGCCGTAGAAGGCCGCAGGGGCCATGAGGGGCCGCAGAGGCCTTGTGAGCCGTGAGGGCGGCGATGAGGCTGTGGGGGGCCACAGAGGGCCCCGAGGCTATAGGATCCGCGCGTGGCCATGGAGAGCCGCACAACTACTGGTGGTGGAGCACCGTAGGGTGCGGTGGCCACAAGTATGGGGGTGGGGGGGGGGGGGCACAGGGCACGGAGGCCGTGTGTGGCGGAGCCACAGGGTGGAGAGGCCATGGGCGGCAGAGCCGCGGGGTGCAGAGGCTTCCTGTGGCAGAGCCGCAAGGCATGGAGGTCGCGGGCCGCGCATGGCCGCGGGGCGGCGGTGGCCGCAGGGCAGCGCCGTTGCGCCGCTGCCGACATCATGGCTGGCGGTGGTGCTGACCGCCATTCTCATGCCCCACCGAGTTTGGTTTCCATCCTCCTCCATCACGAAGAACGCAACAATTAAACCCAAGATTGAGAAAATGCCGATGTCACTGACCTCACCCCTTCCAACAACCACCCTACTTGTTTTCTCATTGATGTTGGAAGGGGTGAGGTCAGTGACATCGGCATTTTCTCAATCTTTGGTTCGATGTCATCGAAGATGTCCCACGTTGGTTGCCTACACAAGGTGATTCTAATCCGGCTCGAGGTTAGTTTCCTCATTCTTCAATCTCCGGTGGTCATTCTTTTTTGGGAGGTGTTCTTCGTTAGAGAGGGTAAAGTTTCTCCAAGGGCTTTGCCAACACTTCTCTCAACGAAAGAATATCCAATATAAATTAAATTAGGTTATTAATTTAATTTGAATTGGAACCATTAATCAAGAGGTGTTGGCATAATTAATGTGGATGAAGTTCAAGAGACTTCTCCACATTAAAGAGGGAGTTTAAGAGTTTCTCCCATTAAAGGGGAGTTTAAGAGGTTTGGGTTGTCCCCACCCTTAAATTCAAAATTTGGAGGTCAGTTCAGGTGGTCCCCATCTCTTAACATCCACATGGGAGGTTTAGGCTCAGGTGGTCCCCACCTCCATAACCCATGTTGTGGGGGTTCCTAAAATAAAAATTTTAGACATTTTTATTTTATTTAATTATTTCACGAAAAGCACAAAAAATTATCTTTCAATATGGACTCACTGCAATCTAGGTGAAAGTCTCCTTTAGTGAATACCAGTGCTGCGAGTTCAACGATGCCCTTAGATTTCAATTTCGAGCAGCGGTTCAAAAGTTACAAAAAACCACTCGCATGTTTACTGAACGTACCGAAAAAAAGTTCAGAAATTAAATTCCGGGCACTCCGGGCCTCGGAATCACGTGCCTTCAATTTTCACCGACTCATAAAATTTCTATTTAATTAAAAAAAATTACATGGAATTTTCGGGCCTTTAAACTTTTAAATTACTTAATTTATTGAAAATAAAATACTTTTTTACAATAATCGGTATTTTTCACTATTCAAAAAATAATCAATATTCTCCAAAAAAACAAAAAATTTCACCGTAGGTAAATTTTTATATTTTTATTTAAAAAACTATCTTAATATTATAAAATTTAAAATATAAAATTTAGTAATTAAAATTTTAAATGAAACCTTATAAGAAAATATTTTAGTTAAACATATTTCATTTTTGATTAAAAAAAGTATTTTATATGGTTTATAACTAATATAACTATCTAATTCATATTAATAAATATGAAAATGATTTATTCTATCATTACCTAGGTTGTTACAATGGATACCTCATCCCATTTTCATACCAACATTGGAAGAGGCTATAGAAAACCAAAAGGTTTTAGATGCTCTGCCTTTATTTGTTGGCAGGTGTAATAGTGGGATACATAATGAGAAATTTAATGATTCATAGCTGGCCAATAGAATCAATATCTCATGTAAAATACATCTCCATAGTGCCCATATGAATGGAACATGAAGAACTATGGTAATCTAATAAAACCGATATCCTCATAGATGCTGGGACAACAACCCGATCCCCAAAACAAAGCATACAATCTAAAGAGAGAGACCAAATCAAAATGGTATCCCCACCATATAGGGTTTATTGAATTACACCAAAATCATAATCATCATAATGAATCCATATAATAAACTCTATAAGAGATGATGATAATTGAATAGTATTCTAAACCATACATGAAGCATTCTCATGATAATCCAGGTGAAACATTGTTAAGAGTCCCATAAAGTTCCACTCTTCCTTAAATTATAAAGAAGCCTATGATTGCACTTTCCTACTAAGAGAATTTGTGAAAACATTCCAATTCCTTGGGGTGTAGGAAATGTCAAAGTAAAATGTCTTATGATATTACTCACACAATCTTTTTCTAAGATTCAATTATTTATGAGAAAAGATATAGCTCACTCTTATGGCCAGAAAAGACTGCGAAGCTCACCCAAAAAAGATAGTGCAACCAACAATTAAGTGCATGCATAACCACAGAAAGATCCAAATCATTAGTGGGGTAATTCCTCTCATTTGGTTTAACCTTCCGAGAGTCGTAAGGCACCACATAAAAATCCTATAAAAGCACACAACCCAAACCAGTTCTAAAAGCATTCTAGAAAACCACTTACCACTTAACCGAACCAGGTAAGATCCAAATAGGAGCTGATTTCATAATTCATTCTAACTCATTTAAATAAGACTAAGACTTTTCATCCCATATAAACTTCACCCCTTTCATAGTAATAGTAGTCAAGGGTTACACCAACTTTGATAAATCATCAATGAACCGTCAATACCACCTAACAAGACCAAGGAAGATCCAAATCTAAAATATATTATGAGGTTCTTCCCATGATAAGACAACTATATCCTTCTCAGGATCAATTGAAAATCCATTCTCATAAATCATGTACCCCAATAATTTTACTTATTATATCTAGAAATTATATTTCAAATTATTTCCATACAAATAGTGACTCCTTAGGATTTATAGAACCAAACTCAATTGGTGCTCATGATCATATATTTAATAAACCAAAAATATCATCCATGAAACCTTCCAAAATTGTGTTAATATAATCATGAAAAATTTTATTCATAAAATCCATGAAAAATACATGAGAGTTGGTCAGACCAAACAACATCACAAAATATTCATAATAACCATACCTACGCCTAAAAGTTTCCTTTGGTATATTAGACTCCAAAACATTGAGTTGATGAAAAAATAACCAAAGATCAATATTTAAAAACCACCCAGACCACTTTAACTAATCAAAAAAATCATCCACATGTGGTAAAGGATGCTTATTCTTAACCATTACCTAGATTAACTTCTGATAGTTCACAAAAAATTGGAGTGAACTATACACCTTCTTGTAAAAGTGCTTAGGGGATGCCCAAGGAGAAACAATGGGGTGAAAAAAAGTTTTCACCATTAGGTCATCCAGCTAAATTTTGAGCAATTTTAGCTTTGCTAGTTCCAAACAATAAGAGTGTATTGAAATCGGCTGCGTACCTGGAACCAAGTCAGCCATAAAATCTACCTCCCTTTCTAGATGAATACCAGATAAATCATCTTGGAAAACGTCCAAAAAATCCAAAAAAATAGGGGGAAGGTCAAAAATAGAAGAAACATCATTGGGATCAACTACTAAAACAGAAAATAGAATCAGGAGATCTTGGAAGGAAGGTCCTGTATAACCAGACTACAGATCAAAATCTCTTTGAAACACCCATTATCTCCCATCAGCTACAAGAAATGAGACACAACAATGATAATAGTTAACCGCAACATAATGTTCAAAAATCCAATCCATCCTGACGATGAATTCAAAATGATCCATATTAAGAATGATAAAATCCCAGAATAACTCCATATCATCCACTGATTGCAAAAAAATGACACAAAAAATCCTTTCTCTTTCCTCTTTCCAAGAGGCATTTATAACTCAATAAAAAAGGACATGAGTTACATTGGAGGTTTAAGAATATTAAAAAAATTACCAGATATAAATTAGTGGGAAGAAAAAATATAAAATAAAAAAATTGGTACTAAAGATGCAATAAAGATAGTAACTCTCACTGTCACTAGACCTGCATCTACCTCAATCAGAAGCTCGTATACTATGTGAAGGTGCATCACTTCTAATCCCTATGGATAGATCCCTGTATTCTTTGAGGAATATAAATTTTTCATAGTATCATTTGGAGTCAATGTTACCTAACTATATCAAGGTGAAGAAATAACCTGATAAAAACTTTACATATGACCATAAAATCTATAACTGTTACACATATTTGTAGGTGCATGAAAAGAATGCCACGTGTGCCTGACATTTCCATAATGATAGAAATTTAGGGACACACTACTAGCTATAAATAAAGGTTTAGAGGAGGCCTTCTAATGAGAACCACATCCACCACTCCTACAATTATCTTCCCACTTCTTATTTTTACCTTATGTGCCACTGAATCTTTAACTTGGTGGATGAGAAGGGGAAAAATAACCAAACATTCCTATTATGTTCACATCTTCAATAATTTCCCTATCTACCATCTCCACATGGATGGAAAGTTTTAGAATAATACCTATGATCTAATATCCAATCTGAAACCCTATAGGTACTTCTGAGCTTTCAGCTGGTCATTATCTACTAATTCTAGAGAAAAAAGAACCATATCAGTAAATCGATTAGTGTACATTGACACTGAATAGTCTCTCTACTACAAAGAGAGGAATTATAGAGAATTATATATTATCAAAAACTCTATATAAAACTTATGAAGGAAGAGGCCCTTGAAACCATTCTAGTCCCAGCTCACTTGTCTATCTACCTATACCGTGGAATCTCAGCATCGCTTACTAGAACCCTCAAGTATGAATTCTTCACAATTCACCTTGATACTCTTAATAATATCCATAAAGTAAAATATCTGGTAAAGTCTTTCAAGAAAATCATTTTCCACTTGAGGTTCATTTATACCCTTAAAGGACAATGGATTCTCACAGAATAATTCTGGTGAACAATACCTTTATCCTCCAACTCCTAGATATACCTTAAAAAATGTTCTATGTACTTGTGGTACATTTTAATCAATAACATGAACTTCCTATATGATAACCTCAACAATATTCTAATCTATAGGATGATTACATTGAGGAGAATCTATTTCATCTTCCAGAGGAACCTGTGGAACATGTATCTGATGAATATGATTTCACATCAAAACAAAAGAAATGACCAGACAATAAAATAATCTCATTTGAAACTAGAACACTATAAGAAAAAATTGTGATTAATATTAAGAACTAAAAACAAGAGACACACATCCCAACATCCCATGGTAACTTGATTCTTTTTATGTAAATAGCTATCAAGGCACTCACTGAAACCTACCTCACAAGTCACAAAAATACTATCTCCACTCTACCAAACATCCCAAGAAAATAAATCTTGAGGAAGGACCACCTCTGATACAAAACTATGGTGAACCTAACTCGAATACCCTCTCAAACTAGTACCCAACCTAAATTACCACATTCTCGAAGGGTGTTCCAAATCACCTTGGTCTGGAGACTAGCACCTAAACATCAAACAACAACAATAGAGAATGATTGTAAAGACCCCAACCCCAGTAACCTGTAGTCAGTTCCATACTTCATTACATTGGCATATAAACAAGAAAGACACATCCCAATGGACCAAATAGTTTATTAGTTTGGAAAACCATATTACATATATGCACTATACATTACAATATGAAATTAAATACAAGATATAAAATTATTTTGAATCACATATAAACTTTGAGATTATCCCTGCAGTCATCCATAATACACATCTTCACATCCTAGAGAAAAATAAAAAATAAGAAAGGGGTGAGCTCAGATGATCAGTAAGGGTAATAAATAAAAATGAATCATAAATAAATAATAAGGCATGATGAATGACTGAAAAAACATTCCATTAAAATTAAACTTGAGCATAATATGGTAGAAATATAATTGATTAAATAATTTCAATATAATACTTGACCATGGATATTATTCTAGTTTAATAATTACATGGAATATAAATTACTAGTTTCAAAATGATGGAATGAATAATGTGGGACATCATAACCATACCATTAAGGCCTCATGACAATACCATACATAAATGGGTAAAAACCCAAACTAGTTTGTCTCATGAGACTTATTGATGCATCTAGGGGCTATAGCAGGCCCCACCCAACACTTACTAAGTCCAATGCATTCCTAATATGAAAGGAGTGAAACAAAATCAATATATACATTCATATTGAAACTAAAATATGAAATGTAAATAACTTTCCTCAATCAAAAAACATAAACACTAACCATTCAGAGTTATATGGTGAATGGTATCAAGATATCACATCCACAGTCAAACTAATCATAAAAAATTCAATAGAATATGGTCAATGATATAATAAAATATTAATACCAATTAAATATAAGAATAAAAAAGAGTTTTGAAATAGATGAAATTAATCTTATAAAATCATTGAGTAATTCTTGAGAGAAATAATCTTTTACTTTGCAAAGAAGAGTTATTTTGGGATTTGTTTGTATAAAAATAGAAGCAAACTAAGATAGTTTTATCCTAATAAAATGAGTGATTTTATAAAAATAACAGTGGCTTAAAAAATATTATATAGTGCAATTGAAAATAGGTAAAAATTAAAGAAGTTCCCTTTAATTGAGATTGTTTATCGGGAATAATTTGAGAAATATCCTTTTAAAATATGTAACTCCACATAAAATAAAGAAGGATTATGATTGGTGAATATATATAGAACATTTACATAGAATTTATAATAAGTAAATAATAATAATTAAGAATTTCATTTGGGTAAATAGATAAAAAGAGTAACCTGAAAGAAAATGGAGGTTATGGTAGAAACCCTTACCTTATGCCTGAATATGTTCTGCACTTAACCTTAAGGTCCTAGAATATGAAATTAAACTCATCAATAATTTAATTCAGAACCTATTAGACATGTATTTATTTTATTATAATTTTATTAAGTTCATTTATGGTATTTTTGTTAAGTTATAATATTGAATTCCATTTTTCTGAAGTGTTTATTTCCTTGATTTCATGATCGGTTCTCTTGATTATAAGTAATGGAGTTCATGTAAATTAGGTATAATTATAAAAAATTATAGTTAAATGTTATTAATGAACAAAAAAAATTTAATTGGTATTATTTATTATTTTGTTTCCATATTTGAGGATGAATCATTATATAACATATTAATGATAACCGTTTAGATTAATTTTAGTAGTTTTTCGATCACAATGAACTGGTTTTGTTCTATTATTTAATATCATGTATATGCAATGGTTCCAGAACCTTAAATAAGATATAGTACATAGTTTTTAATCTAGATCATCAATAAAACTAGTTTCATGACCATAAGATTATTTTGTCCAGTTTTATTTATAATTTATTATACAATGGTTCTAGAACCTTAATTGGTATTATTTATTATTTATTATTTTTTAAATTGACACCTCCCAGATGATGATTTCATTTTTAAAATAAAATAGAGAGAGAGAGAGAGTAAAGATAATGATATTTGATATTACATTAACATGATATATATATATGATACTAGAGATATCATGATCATTTGGATATAGGAGGCGAGAATAGGGTAAGAAAATAAAATAAATTGAAATGAAACTAAAAGAAAAAGGAAGAGAGTTTACCTATTGAATTATCCTCCTTGAGAAACACCTTAGGGAAAGTGTTTTTGGGTTTTTGGTAAGATCAAGATCTCTTGAACATGGGGGAGAAACTAGGGAAGAGTATTTGGGAATAATTTTTACAAGATTCAAGGTTAGAGTTTTTTGGAGAAGAGGGGGTGAGGGGTGGTATTTATAGTGGAGGAGAGGAGTGATTTCTCATTATTTTATTATTTTTCTCAAGACAAGAAATATTGTTTATTCTTGTGACTAAATACAGTAATACGTTCACATGAGTTATAACCAAGGGTGATTACATTGTTCATGATGTTAGGAATAATGTATTCAGCTTATAATGTATAAATACCGCAAATTACCATATTTTACAATTCACAAAAATTCAACTATTTTAGGAAAATACCAAAAATTCTCCCTAACAATTTTTCAATGTGAAGAACCCAAAAATGAACTCCATTTTATGAAAATAATTTTCCAAAAATGATAAATTTATTTTTCAATAAAAATCATAATGTACTTGAAAAATACAGATTTTAAAATTATAACTAATTTTATAACACATTGAAAAATTAAATAATGCCTCATAAAATTATATCATAATCAGGAGACAAAAAATAATAAATTATCAATAAATTTTAATAAAAGAAATTGTCTTTTAAATATTTATATTTATTATAAAATTGGAGTTAAATATTCGTGACTAACAAAAATACCAACAATTAAATAATATTTTTTAAAATATTTATTTACATATATAATGAAATAATTATATCATATTGTCACATATAATATGCATAAATTGTATCCATAATTTCATAGGTGGTGTTATTATTCTATTGTTCATATAACTATTCATAAGGGTAACATTTCTATTCCAAAGGGTTAACTTACTATTACTTCGGTATTGGTTCTATAATTTCTTGAAACACTTCTTATCTTATTGATTCTTTTTTTATAATGTTTGTATTGTGTTCTAAAATTGGTTTCATGTGATTTATACTATATAACATATTTATAATAATGGATAATACTTTGATAAAATTTTGAGATGTTACATTCTCCATTCCTACAAAAATTACATCCTCAAAATTTCCATATTGTTACCCCATAAAAATATTTGGGTAGTTCTTCATCATATGATCCTCAAGATCCCATGTTGCCTCTTCGATTTTATGATTTTTCCAAAGTACCTTTACCATCTGAGTCATCCGATTCCTCAACACCTGTTCTTTAGTTTCCAGAATTTGGATAGGCTCTTCACAATAGGATAAGTCAAGTTCCAATTCTATTCTTTCTGAAGTGAGTACATGTGATGGATCTAGCATATAATTCCTCAACAAAGAGACATGGAACACATTGTGTACTTTAGAAAGGTTCGGTAGAATATCCAAATGATAATCCACAAATCCAATTTCCTCTTGGATTTCAAAAGGACCAATGTACACGGGGCTTAGTTTTCCTTTATTTTATAAATATCATAACACCCTTCGATGGAGATACTTTCAAGAAAACATGATCTCCCACTTGAAATTAAAAATCCTTCCTTTGATTATTGACATAGCTCTTTCTACTTATCTGAGATGATTTGATATGGGTTTGAATATTCTTTACCTTTTCTGTTATTTCCTGTACAAGCTATGGGCCTACAAACTTCCTTTCACTAAC
This sequence comes from Viscum album, assembly GCA_963277665.1. NCBI lineage: Eukaryota > Viridiplantae > Streptophyta > Magnoliopsida > Santalales > Viscaceae > Viscum > Viscum album. The sequence continues at coordinate 1,524,806,408 of OY728141.1, read as the reverse complement.
CTCATCCCAATAAGTTGGTGTACAAAATCTCTTTTCATATAATGCTTCATATAATACCATTTTAATACTATAATTAATACTATTATTGTATAAAAAATATACTAATAGAAATTACTGATCCCACATACCTCAGATGTCAAGTGAGCATGGTTTCAATATGTCTTCTAAATTTTGGATCTTCCTTTTAGACTACCCATCCGTTTGAGGGTAATAATCAATACTCAAATGAAACTCAGTATCTGGGGAATTTTGAAGACTTTTCCAGAATTTTGATGTAAATTGTGGGTCATGATCAGACACTATTGAAATATGTTCTCCATGAAGTCTTAAAAATTCATTAATATAGAGTCATGCAAGGAGATCTAGTGGAAAATTATCTCTTATAGCAATGAAATGTGAAGATTTGGTATATTGATCAACAATTACCCCTATTTCATCATTTTTTCTTAGAGTTTTGGGAAATACCATGAAAAAAATCCATAGTAACATCATCCCTTTTCCATGTAGGAATAATAAGAGGTTTGATGAGTACTCTAGGGTGTTGTCTTTAAACATTCACTTATTCAAAAACTAAACATCTTGATACATAATCATCAATTTCGAACTTCATATTATCCCAACAGAAATGATCCTTTAAATCTATATACATCTTAGTGATACTAGGGTGTATAGAGAAATTTGAGCTATGTACATTTTCTAATAACTCCCTTTTTAGCTTGGTATAGAGGGAACACATATCCTCGTCCCAAATTTTAGAAATACATCTTCTTACATGAATTCTGCTAACTTACCATTATTCAAAGCTTTAATTTTCTTTTATAGATTCTTATAATCAATATGAGAGAAATTTTAATCCTTTCCAATAAAGATGGTTGGGTAACTAATTAAAAATCAGTGATGTTTCACCTTTCTTAATAATTACCATATCCATAATTTCTAGATCTATGTACATAATATCCTTTTCAATTCTCATTATTTCATAACTCCCTGATCCTTCCTGCTCAATGAATCTGTCACCTTATTCACCTTCTCTAGGTGGTAGTGTATTGAATAATTATAATATTTGAGTAGCTCAAGACATCAAATTTTCCTCATATTGATTTCTTTCTATGATAAAATATATTTCAAACTCTTATGATAAATATATATCTCACATATATCACCATAGAGATAATGTCTCCATATCATTAGAGCAAAGATTACATTCGCTAAATCAAGATCATGAGTTGTATAGTTCTGTTCAAAAGTTTTTAACTTCCTTGATGCATACAAAATAACTCCATCATTCTGCATAAAGACACAACCATGTCCTTTTATTGATGCATCACTATAAATAAAAAATCCACCATTTCTCGATGGTAGATTAAAGATTAGAGAATCCACTAACCACTTCTCCAATTCTTCAAAACATTATTCATATTATTTTTTCCATATAAACATAACCCCTTTAAGAGTAAATTTGGTTAACTAGTCAGCTTATTGGGAAAAGTTATGAATTAAACACCGATAATATCTTGATAGTCAAATAAAACTACATACCTAGGTTATGTTCATCGGTGTAGGTCATTCTTGGAATGCCTTTTTCTTCATAAGATCAACTAAGATTCCATCCCTAGAGATAATAGGGCTAGGAAAAGAAAATTTTTTATTCTAGAATTCACACTTTCTAAACTTCCCATATAACTTGTTTCTTCTAAGAGTCTTTAGAAAAATTCATAAGTGATTCTCATGATCTTAATAAATTTTTGAGTATACCGTGATATCATGAATAAATAATACAAAAAGTCCTCAAGATATTCCTTGATAACTCAATTCATTTGATTCATGAAAATATAGGGTGCATTAGTCAAAAGGAATTAATGTAAACTCATAATGCCTATACCTAGTTCAAAATGATTTCTTTTGAATATCTTCCTTCCTCATACGCAACTGATGATATCCAGATCGAAGGTCCATCTTTGAAAATTTTTGGTCTCCATAAAGTTGACCAAATAAATCATCAATGCGAGGAAGATGATACTTGTTCTTTATCCTAATTACATTGATTTCCCTATAGTTAATACACATCCTCATGGATCCATCTTTCTTCTTAACAAAGGGAATATGGGTTCCCCATAGAGAAAAATTAGGGAAAATAAATCCTTTATCATTAAATTCATCTAGTTTTTTATTTAGCTCCACTAATTCCACTATGTCCATTCATTAAGGAGTCTTTGATATAGGCCTTTCACCAAAAATAAAATCAATAGAAACTCAATTTTCCACCCTAGAGGATATATAGGTAAATCCTACAGAAATCCATCAACGTATTCTTGAACAATAGGTACATACTAAATTTTAAGATTTATTTCCCCACCCATAGATATTTTTTTCTCTTACTCCCCAATAATTTCATTTATAAGAGCTACTGGGGGTGGATCTAGATTAGAATCAGATGGAAAGGTTTATACTCTAAAGATAAGGGACTCCACATCGTTCTAAAAAATTGTCACTTCCTTATTGTTGCAATATATTTTCACATTATAATTTGAAAGAGAATTCATATAAAGAATTATATGTAATTAAATAATAGGTATAATGATAAGGTAAAAAACTAAATCACGTTTATGTGTCATAAGGGGGACTGATTGAAACATCTTTATTGTACTGATACTTCCCTTAAGAGTTTTAACTGAGAAATCCTCTATTAAATCAAATTGAAAAGGTCTATTTTCTTGTAAAACTGGGAAGATATAAAATAATGCGATGATCCAAAATCAAATAAATCATTGGATACATTTGAGTAAATTATTAGAGTACCTGCCACCACATTATTAGGCAAGTATCAAGGTGTTTCTTCCCACAATTACTACAAGGTGGAAAGTAAAATATTCCCTTATTTCTGATTTCATTTTATATATTTTTATGAAACCCTATTCTTATATTGATTTATTTTAAAGTCATAAGACTTAGAGAATTAATTTTTTTATCTTTATAGAACAAGAGACTATATCTTCGTATGATGAGAATATTTGGCAGACTAGTTCCCACCAGAGGAATTGTTTTAAACCAAAAAATAACCAATAAATATTTCTACACGGGTTACATATATAGTCTAAAATATTCCTTTCTAAACTTGTGAAGTTAGATTTATACTCTGCAACGTCCTCATTCTTCTTTTTCCTCAGAATCAGAAACTATCTTTCCATATCTGTTCACTATTCATGAGGAAATTTTTTTTCTAACAAAAGTTCGTTAAATTCACTAAATTCCATGTATTCTATTTCTTCCTCATCCTTCATGTTTTGAATCAATGACCACCATTGATCCTCATCTATCGAAAGATTATAAATTTCAATAACAAACTTCTCCCTTTCATTATATACCAAAGTGAGAAATATCTTCTCTAAAGAACTTATCGACTTCTCTACTACAAATGGGTTTATAGTCCCATTGAATTATGGAGGTTGTTGTTTCATAAAGTAATCTAACACTACTCCTCCCCATTGTGGATTCAGATGATCCGTATGGGTAAGGTTCATATTCATAACCTGAGTTAGCTTCCCCAGTATAGTTATAAGTTTCCCAACACCAGTCACATCCCCAAAACCAACATCATTATCATGAATATGTGGGAAATACCTACATGGGATAGAAATGTTCATTAAGTTTCCATTCATTCCACTAGGCACCACTTCTATATAATTTCATACACTAAATTAGGTTATTAATCATAACGTATAATGTCTAACTAGAAAAACACTTAACATAAATTGAAATTTTATTCATGTATAATCTCATAATCATAAGCATGGTTTATTTGGGGACATATTTACATTTAAATAATTCATAATGGTTTGTAAATAAAATGTGAATTATTCTAAGCATATCCCATAAGATTCTAAAACTAGGTGCCAATAAGGCATGTTTTCATGTACCAGGTTACCCCGAGTCAGGCCTAGGACACCTTATCAGAGTTGTTACTCCTAGGTACGTTTGTGCTAGAACCACATCCACTTTTAGTATCCAAAAATTGATTTATTTCTATGAATATCTAAATAATATATACCTTACCAAAATTAACATATGTTCATTTATTATTTTACTCAAAGTCTATCTTAGGGTTTTTTCCCTAATATAAATTTTCTAAATCAAGTTTCCAAGGTTTCAAATAAACTTTCTTTAATACTAACTGTAAGGACCCCAACCCCAGTATCCTAGAGTCGATTCCTTACTTCATTAAATTAGCATATAAATAAGTAATAAGCATACCAAAGGAGTAAATAGTTTAGTATTTTAGAAAAATAGATTACATATATGACCTTTACATTACAACATGAAATGAAATACAACATATCAACTTCTTTATAATCACATATAAAATCCTATATTATACCTACAGGTCATTCATAATACAAATATTCACATACTATGAAAAAATAAATCATAATAAAGGGGAAATGTCACATGCTTAGTAAGGGTAATAAATAGAATGGAAGCATAAATAAAAAATAAGGAATGGTGAATGACCAAAAAAACATGCCATTAAAAGAAAACTTGAGAATAATATGTCAGAAATATAACTAATTAAATAATTCTATAATAATACTTGACCATGGATATTATAATAGTATAATAATAACATGGAATATCAATTTTAAGTTTAATAATTAATTAATTCATCATTTAGGATATCATAACCATACCGTCAAGGCCTCATGACAAGACCATACATAAATGGGTAAAAACCCAAACTAGTTTGTCTCATGAGACCTACCGATGCATAGAGGGGATATAGTGGCCCCCAAATGACACTTAATAAGTCCAATTAATTTCTCATATGAAAGGTTTGAAAAATAATCAACATATACATTTATATTGAAACCAAGATATGAAATTTAAATAACTTTACCCAATCAGTAAACATAAACACTAATCATTCAGAGTAATATGGTGAATGGTATCTGGATATCACATCCATAGTCAAAATAATTATAAAACATTAAATAAAATATGGTAGATGATATCATAAAATATTAATCCCAATTAAATATAATAATCAAAAAGATTTTTAAAATAGATGAAAATACTCTTATAAAATCATTTAGTAATTCTTGATAGAAATACTCTTTTACTTTGTAAAGAAGAGTACTTTTGGAAAAATATTTGTATAAAACAAGAAGTAAACTAATATATTTTTTTCATAATAAAGTGAGTAATTTTTAAAAAAATAATCATGTCTTAAAAAAAATTATAGAGTGCACTTAAAAATAGGTAATAATTTGAGAAGTTTACTTGAATCGAGCCTGTTTATTAAGAAGAATTTGAGAAATATCATTTTAAAACATGTAAATCCCCATAAAATAAATAAGTATTACAATTTGTACATATATATATAGAAAATTTACACATAATTTATGATTATTAAATAAGAATAATTAATAACTTAATTGGGGTAAAGAGAGAAAAATATTTATTCGAAAGAAAATGGAGGTTCGGGTAGAAACCCTTACCTTATGTCCAAATATGTTCTGTACCAGTCCTTAAGGTCCTAAAATATGAAATTATACTCATAAATAATTTAATTTAGAACCTAATAGACATGTATTTAGTTTATTATAATTTTATAAAGTCCATTTATGGCCTTTTTGTTATGCCATAATACTGAATTTAGTCATTCTCAAGTGTTTGTTTCCTTGATTTCATGACCGGTTCTCTTTATTATAAGTAATGGAGTTCATATAAAATGGGTATAATTCTCTAGAATTGGAATTAAATATTATTAATGAAAAAAAGAAGTTTAATTGGTATTATTTATTATTATTTTTCTATATTTTAGGACGAATCATTATATAACAAATTAATGATAACTGTTTAGCTTTATTTTAGTGGGTTTTCGATCACAATGAACTAGTTTTGTTCTATGATTTAATATCAAGTATATAAAATGGTTAAAAAACCTTAAATAATATATAATACATATTTTAAAATCTGTTTCAACCATAAAAATGGTGTCGTGACCTTCCTTGAAGGATAAATTAAATAACGAAAGTTCATTATCCACGAAGGTTGTAAATCAACACCTCCTAGAGGATTTCGTTTTTAAAATAAAATAGAGAGAGAGTAAGGATATTGATAATGGATATTCTATTAACATAATATCATTCCATTATATAGATTATAATGGATATATCATGATCATTTGGACATATTAAGTGAGAAGAGGATAATAAAAGAAAATAAATTGAAATGAAATTAAAAGAAAAAGGAAGAGGGTTTACCCCTTGAATTACCTTCCTTGAGAACAACCTTAGGGAAAAGGGGTTTTGGTCTTTTTTGTAAGACAAATAGATCCTGAAAGTGGCTGAGATACCAAGGAAGAGGATTTGGGAATTTTTTTGACAAGATTCAAGGATTATAGTTGTGAGGAGAAGAGGGAGTAAGGGGTGGTATTTATAGTGAAGTAGAGGGGTGATTTCTCATTATTTTATTCATTATTTTATTATTTTTATAAAGACAATAAATAATGTTGATTATTTTGAATAAATAAACTAATAAGTTCAAGTGAGTTTTAACTGAGGGTCCTTACATCATTCATCATGTTAGTAATAGTGTATTTATCTTATAATGTATTAATACTGTTTATTAACATATTTCACTATTCACCAAAAATTCAACTATTTTAGAAAAATACCAAAAAAATCACCTTTTTTTGATGTGTTGAGTATAAAAATAAACTCCATTTAATGAAAATAATTTTCTAAATATGATAAATTTAATTTCCAATATAAATCATAATTTACTTGAAAAATACAAATTTTAAAATTATAAATGGTTTTATAACACTTTGAAAAATTAAATAAGGTACCATAAAATTATTTCATAATCAATAGAAAAAATATTAACTTATGAATAAATTTTATGAAAATAAATTTTCTTTTAATTAATTATATTAATTATAAAATTAAAGTTAAATATTTATGACTTACAAAATTACCGACAATTAAATAATATTTTTTAAAATATTTATTTACTTATATAATGATATAATTATATCACATTGTTACTTATAAGATGCCTAAATAGTATCCATACTTTCCTAGGTGGGGTTACTATTCTATTGTTCCTATCACTATTCATAAGGTTAACATTACTATTACAAATGGTTAACTTACTATTCCTTCAGTATAGGTTCTCTAATTTCTAGAAACACTTCTTATCTAATTGATTATTTATTTATAATGTTTGGGTTGTGTTCTAAGAGTGGTTTTATGTGATTTATACTATATAGAATTCTTATAATAATGGCAAATTCTTTGATAAAAGTTTGGGTTGTTACAATGATTTCTCCCAACCTAAAGAAAAAAAGACATGGAATATATATATATATACACAAAAAAGTGAAACAATAGAAGATATTAATATATTCCATAATCAAAAGAAGAAAACAATAATGATATAACTCAAAAATAGTCAAAACATCCCAAACTACAAGTATAATCATAAAAGGAAACTAAAACAGGAAAAAAACTTCTCCATTTGATAGCATGGTCAAACTCCCACCATCTCACCACCAACTTCCTAGACACAACTAACATAAAACCTCACTACCTCACTATGGTGCCTTGAATTTCCCTACATTTAAATACACACAAAGGTCTATAAACCACAAAAGGGGTGTGTAGGGTGTAAGATAATTGGATCAGTAGGATCCCACCTTTGTGTTCCATAACAAGTCTCTGTGTAATAAACTCATTATGCTCAACTTTAAGGAAAACAAGGCATGAAAAACAATTCAAAACTTTTATATGAAAATAATTTAAGTCCTTAAAATAAAGGTATAAGGAGCACAAAAAAAACCCCATGAGTGAATCAACTAATAATTTCAATATCAATTTCCTAAAACAAAAATCTTAGGGAATATAAGAACACCCTATGAGTGAACCCCATGATAACACATAGAAGATATACCTAATATAAAAATTCCACATAATTACCCAAGGCTTCCCATGTTCTCTATTTTCAAAAAAATTTCTTTAAAAACATTCTTTGAAAACCATTTCATAAATCCATTTATCAATGCTTTGAAAATACCTTTTCCTTTTGTCAAAACATTGGAAAACCAATATTTTATGAAAAACCAATTTCTAAACATGAACACATTGTTCGATCAATCATGAAATTTCATTTATAAAATAATTCATAAAATTATGTCAATGCAGTTCATCTAAAATAGGCTAGATATGGAACTAAATACCTCAAACTCATGTCATACATGCCCGCAATGGAATCCACCAACATGGAAGAACAAAAAGACAATGATGCATGACCTAGAATATACCATAAAATCTGAGAATAAATTTAATAAATCTAAATGATCAGGGAAGAGGATAGAAAAAAACATAATTTGAAGAAATTCACATGCCACATGACAACCAATAGAAGGGTTATCCTCCATAGGAATATCACACAATGAATCTTGAAAGGATCAAGAATATTATCATTAAAAATCAAGAGATCCAATTACGCAACCCAAAAATACTACCATAGTGAACTGAAATAAATAAGTATAAGTATTACTCCCTCAAATAAATGCACCACAACTGCAATGAAGATAAAACACTAAACAAAGTGATCCAGAAGGAGAGGAGATCTCTAAAATCACCCGTGAGAGCTCCTAGGTTGAGAGGGAAGAGACTTGTAGATGAAAAAAATCATCCTTTAATATCCTTGAAAACCCAATCCATGATGATTACATGGTTTTTAATCCCTTTCCACATCATGTAATCTATAAAACCCAAATAGGCTAAAAAACCCATCACCTCAGGCTAAAAATATGAATTTTACTATTGTGAAGTGTGTAATATTTTCACGTCATGTAAACTTCTCACACCCTATAATAGTTTAAAACATCTACCTAGAACCCATTACACAATGTGAAAATTTTATATGTAATGTAAAAATATTTCATGATGTGTAATTATTACACAGAGTGTAATCACCTAGAAACCTGTAAAAACTATAGATTCAGCACAAAATCCCAAACCACCACTGATTTTCTATGAACTCAGGGGAACCAAAAAAAGATTTTAACACAATTATAATAAAACTCCATCAATTAAGACAACCAAATATATATTATATTTAGTTTATTTTCCCCTGAAAATGATATCAATCCCTGGGAGTCCCTATAAACACCCAACTAAATAGGGTAAAATAGAAGAGGTAAGATAAATACCAAAAGTGGGTAACATGATGTTATAGTGAAACAAAAGATAAATACCATAATCAGATATCCTACTGATTAAAAAAGGATCAATGAAAAAAAAAACTAAATTAGATAAATATTTCTTTTATATATTTGAATTAATGGTAAATGAAAAATTCCAAAGTCCCCTTCACACTAGGACCATATGTCATATCGATGGAGTGTAGAAAAAATAGATGAAGTAGATGATATAAAATAAAAGTGATTAAATTCCATAGAATCAACCTTAAACATCAAATGATAAATCAATAAGATGGATGATAAGATGAAAGAAAGAAAATATACTTCTATATAATCACACAACCCATTTAGACTTAAATTATTGCTGAAACATCAAAATAAATAAATGATGGATTGGAAAAATGATGTAGATCCAAAATATAGTTTGTATATAATCAAATTTAATATTATCTAAATCCCTTAATAGAATAGAAGACCAATATTGAAGATAAATAAGTGAATTTTAGAGCATATAAAATCATAAATTATAACCAAGACTTTTATCTAACACTACAATCTTACCAGGACTTGGTAATTAGAAGATTTATTAAATATTCTGATGATACTGATCTTGAAAAATAGAAAAATAAGTATAATATATATATATTTTTTACTTGAATATCAATTTTAAAAAAGTCATATTCCATAGGTTAAGAAGTCTATGAAGAAGTTACACCAACTATAATGGTTAAAATAAACAAATGGATATAAAAGAACTAATTATAACTGAGTGATGGTCATAAAATAATCCAAGTCAAGCTACAATGAATATATATCACAATGGTTATATTATAACACTATATATATAACCGAGGATAAAATATTAAATATATATATTAAATGGATGTAAAATAAGTAAATTTAGAGAAAAGGGAGTATCTTTGGAGAGAACATAGATTTTGAAACATCCATTTTCTCTTCTCTTAATTCTCTTTAAAATATAAATATTTTTTTCCTAGGATTTATTATACTTCTCTTCAATCCTTAATGACCTATTTGTTTCTTATTTATTTTTTATTTAAAAATATAAATACCACACCAACCATCATATTCAATCCATTATTCCATATTATAATATTTTGATCAAATAATTCATGATGATAAGAACTTTCCTTTCATTGATATCTAACTGAAAAAGTTATATATATAAGAACTTGTATGTTACCTATCCTTTATTGAATAAAACTTGAGGATAATTAATTTTTCATTTCCTTGGAAAAATAGTTCATAGATTGTACTCATTTTTGTATTTATCTTGATAAAAAATCTTCCTACCATTTTTGGTTAAAATTAAAGACGTTTTTAGAGACATAAAATTATACTTAATAAAAAATAGGGGATTGAAGGATTTCTTATTCCAAAACAATTTAAAATTTTCCATGTTCTATACATATAAACTTTATCTACTTTATTTTACCATTCCACCTATATACTTTAATTTCAATATTTTTACTCGAGCATGACCATGACTGGTGAGTGAGCCCAAATATTTCACCAAACACCCTATAAAGTTTTATTTAATATCTAAGATATTTAATACTTTATTATATTTAAAATATTATTTCTCTAGAATATCATTTATAATTATAAGGCTCATATTAACTTATCTATAATATATTTTCCAAAAAATATATCATCTTCCAAATTCTTTAATTTTGTTTCTCTATCCATTTATATGTTTTTATACTTTCACTTTTTTCACTATATAATTTATTTATTTATGATGATTTATTTAGTTAAGTGTGAATGATTTAAAATGGTGTTTTTACTTAGATTTTAAATTCATCCCCTCTTGAAGTTTAATACCAGATTTCATCTCTTTCTTATTAAAAAGATTGATTTTACTAATTATTAGTGATAAATTTATCAAGATTTTCCAACCCATTGAATAAGATAACATGAAATGGAGTAAAGTATGACCTGATAGATGAATTTTAGGCAATATTTAAGGATCTAAAACAGTTTCTAGTCATTACACAGATTCTCACTTTACCCACAAGTGGATAAGGGTTTGTGAAATACAATGACAGCTCATAAAAAGTCTTGGGTTGTGTCCTCATGCCAAATGATAATGTGATTTCCTATAGAATATTACAATTAACTATCCATGAGAAAAATTATCTAACACATGATCTATAATTAAGAATAATAATATTTTCATTAAATATTTAGACACATTACCTCTATGAATAAAAGTTTGATATATATACTAATACAAAATATTAAAGTGTATATTTATAGATAATAAGTTAAACATGAATCAACAAAGATGGTTTGATTCAATTAAGAAATATGATTATTAAATAAAATACTATCTGAGGAAGGAAAATAAGGCAATTTATGATCTTAACTTAAAGTAACATACTACCTTATTCAAGATGAAGATATAAAAGATCAAATATTGATGGATATGAAAAGTATATATTTGGAAATTATAAAGGTAGGGTAACCATCCTATATTTACCAAATTATTACCCAAATATTTATTGAATATAAAATAAAGAGGTGAAAAAGAATCACCCAGAGCTATAAAAGAAGATAAATGTTTCCAAGTGAGGGAAAATTCATGTATTAAAAATTAATAAAGGTGTATTCATTCATTTGTTAACTCAATTGTGTGTTCTGTTAACACTAGAGTTAAAAAAAGACTGATTGGATGATACACATAGATTATATTTCTATATACAACCATAGAGTACCAAGATGTATCAAGAACTTTAGGAGTAGTTATTATGAGACAAGATGAATAAGTAGATTGTGGAATATTCCTCAATGTGTTTGGTCTTCCAAAAATTTGAGGTAGAGAATTAGTAATATAAGGTAATAATGCCATAATTACCTATACCAACATGGAAATGGAAGAATATAACCATGGATTTTTCCCAGGTCTTACAAAGAAATATAAAGGAAATAAAACCACTTAGGCCATGTTAGATCAAATTACAAAGGATTATTACTTTATTAATTTATGAGAAGACTTATATATCAACAATTTTACCAAGATATATATACAGGAAGTGGTGAGCTATATGGGTAACCAATTTTGATTAAATCTATGATATAAGGTTCACCTAATAGTTTCATATGAGTATCTAATAGGAATTGAACATAAAGTTATAATTTGGTAATAATTATTATCCCTAAACAAGTGGTTAATATTAAAGGACCATTCAATAACTTAAAGACATGTTTAGAGATTTAATAATGGAAATTAATGAATACTAGGAATAGAATATTTAATTATCTGATATACCATATAACAATAATTTTCACTCAAGAATTCAAATGGAATCATACAAAAATTTATATGGTAATAAATATAGAATAATAAATTTATGGGATGAAGTTTTGAATGAAAGTTTTTGTGTCCTAAAATTGCATATAAAATAATAGGCAAGGTCTAATAAACTCAATAATATATTAAATAATCAAAATATTGATAGAAAATATATAGTGATAATCATTAGCGAGACCTAGAGTTTTATTTTGGGGATAAATTATTACTTTAAATATCTCACTATAATATAGTCAAGTGGTTTGGAAAAAATGGAAATATATTCTTTAGGTATATTATGACCTTCAAGATTCATGACTGTATAAGAATTTTGTCTTATCTATTAGATTTGGTTCTGTATAACCAACTTTATCATGTACTTTTGATTACCATAAAATATTCTTATCATACATTAACTTTATATCTACATTATTTATGTGATAATGTAATTATAATATTTGTCACATCGATAGGTTATAATAATTATCTACTATAATGAGAACCTATATATGAAGTGATAATATTGTTAAAACTATGTCACATGGTAAAGATATGTTAGCCTAATGAGAAAAAAATGATGACTTATTATATAGTAGTGGGGGCTCATAATCATTGAGACTTCTTCTCATGAAGATCTTATATGGTGATCTCAAAGAAGGGAGTTCATGAAGAAAAACATCTCCAATAGGAAATTAAAGTATCATATGTGTCATTGGAATTCATATATCCTAGCATATTTATTGGTCCTTAGAATTTATATAATTATTATTTTATATCATGGATCATATAATTTAATGTATAGATGAAAAATGTGATGCCCTATTCTCATGGAGAAGTATATTACATTATTTACATCAAAAATTATATGTAATTAATTGAATTATAAAAAGAGGATTTGTCCCTTATGAATTAATAAAAGAAGATATCTATGTACCTATAAATAAATGAAAGGTTATGAATAAATTACATGGTCATTGTGATATCTAGAAACTCATTTTAAAAATTAAAAGAAAGATAAGTTAAAAATATAGTATAATTAAACATTTATGTATTATGTTTGATGATATGTCAGAAGAAAAAGGAATTTTATTAAACAACAGTGCTTGTATGAGGTTGACATTATGATGACTAATTTTTTCTTATGGGGACCATGACGTGTTACTAAATACTACTCTTGGTTTGTGGGATGAACATACTACCATTGATAAAATTTCTTATAGATTCACACACTAAATATATCGAACTAGGTTTAGAATACATATATGTATTACATCGTTTTAGATGAATATTTAGTACATTACAAAAATACATGCCCGAGGGACATAACAGTTTAGTGTCTTTGGAAACTTGGGAATAAAATCTTCTATCCTAGTGAAATATATTCAACAACTCCCATAAATATCTCTACCTTTAGTAATTATACCTAAAACCTTTCTTCATAACCTAGGGAAAGGAAACATAAGAAAGGGGTGAGTTCAAATTCTCAGTAAGGTAAAATAAAGGAAATTCATAAGAATTACCTGAACAAAAGGGTATGGAACTTGAGAATAAAAGTTGAAGATCCCACCCTACATATTAGAGATCATAAAAAATATTGGAAGTTTATAAGTCATGTATCATAAGAAAATTAAGAGCATAAGTCATGAAAGAATAATATATGAATAAGACATGGAATTTGTGGCATGCACATTTTTATAATGATGTGAATTTTTATAAGTAGAAATAGGTTCACTCATTAATTTGAGGACATGAAATCAGGTCCACACATCAACTTATAGACTTGAAACTATGTCTATTCATAACATTGTGAATGTGTAATCTAGTTAATGCATAACCTTATGAACATGAAACTAGGTCCATGCATAACATTTTGAACATGTAACCATGTTCACAAATTACATTGTAAACATGTAATAAGTTTCATGCATAAAAATATATATTCATGATTCCTCTTTCATTACCCAATGCATTGGAGGGAGATATAGGTCCCACCCATCCCATAATAACATTATTCATACATGTTCCACAAAATAAAAATTTCATCATATCATGACCCATAAAAATACACAGGTTTTATAAAAATAAAATAATAACCCATGAAATTTAATGGGCATCATTAATATTTCATAAAATCATAAACTATGAAAAGATATAGGTTTCATAATCACTCCATGAAAGTAAAATCCAATAAAAGAAACAATTTTCAAAAGAATATAACTCGTGGAAGATAAATGGGTTTCATAAACATCATAACATAGAGTATAAAACATTAATAGAAATAATATTAATGAAATATCTAGATAATTTCTTAGAAAGGCATGAGTAACATAAACATATGTCATATTAGATGGGAAATAATTTTGAAACATATTTTAAAAAAATTTATTGGGTAAAATATCCTTTCTTCTTGAAAAATGATTTTATAAAATAAATCCATTTGAAAAACATTTACTTGAAAATAAACTTAAAAATTTATAAATAAATCATTGAAATCATTTTGGAAACCTTTTTTTTGTAAAATTATAAAGAGTGTCTGAAAACATTTAAATTATTTATTAAACATAAAACAATTTTGAAGACATTTTATTTGAAAATTACTTTGAAATATATTAATGTAATATTTTAGAACAATAAAACATTTTTAAAATACTATTTTCCTTGAAAATGGTCTTCAAGTATCATTTTAAAACATTTTGTAAAACATTTATGAAAACATGGTTTTTGAAATAAAACATATTTCTGACCAATCAGAGAGATATGGTCAAATTTTCAAAAATTTTATTTCTTAATTATATTAAGTAACAAAGAGTGAAAAATGGTAATAATACATGGATATATCTTGAATAAATATATGATAAAGAAACTAATTATTTTTCTTGAGACATGGATCATAATATTTAACAAAAGAAGCATAATCATTAACAATCTCAAAAAGAGATGAGATTGTTTCAATAAAATCTAACCACTTTTTAGCATGGGATGATACTATCCATGTAATAAAATGAAATTAAATTAAGATTAAAATATCATGAAAATATTTATATTCATGTTATAACTTGTAAAATGGAAGTTTATACCCCTTGAAAAATAATTTTTGTGTATAACCAAACATGAGTCTCAAAGAAGGAAAATTGAGACAAAACTATTTTACCGATTTGGAAAATTTTGAAACATAAACCCCATTAAATAAAGATAATAGAATTGATATGTAAATACACATAAATTTAATTATAATAATAATATAATAAATCCATGGGTAGTATACACACCACACAAGAGGAATGGGTGGTGAATGAAGCATGTATCTCAAGGAAATAAAAAGTGAGATGAAATCCCCTTACCTTGTGTCTTTAATCTCTTCATACTCATACAATATTCCCATATAATAAATGAAAATTTTTTATACATATTTTAAAGAATAATATTATTATATATAATACCATATATGTTTTTATTAAGACCTTATATTACCCACTTGTTAAAAATACTATGTTAAGGTTTCACTTCGGGTAATATCTTCTTTGTTCTTCGCGTGTGTCTTAATTTGTTATATCCTTTAGCCTTATACTTATATAAAAATTTAAAAAATTTAAATCATTATATAAATAATATTTATAAATATTATATTTTCATTAAAATAATATATATAATATATAAGTATGAAATGTAATACATCGTTCATGGAGACGGTAAGGCGTACTTACACATGAACGTTGTTGCCTTTTTTGTTGTTGTATTGAAAGAAAAAAAGAAAATGAAATATAAGTATCTATATATATATATATAATTATTATAGTAGAAATTATTATATCATATATATCATATAAGTTCACTAAACTCATCCTCAATATATTTCATGTAGTGTGTGAACGCATCATGTCGCTTTGAGGGGGCGATAGTCCAAACTTCCTCAAATGAAATTATCATTTTTACACCAAAGGAAAAGTAAAAAGGTATGATTTCTAAAAGGAATATAGGAAATTAAATAAATAATAAATATATTATATTGAATATATAAATAGAGTGTCTATCATAATTTCCTCCATGAGAGACAGTAAAGGAAAAATGAACAATCATCATTTAGTGAGGTGATAGTTTGCCGGATACATAAAAAATATGTTTGTTACCCATTATATGGATGTGTGTATAATTTAAAGTCTAAAAAATAGCATAAAAACGTCATATAATATTTAATATACTGGGTTTTATACAATCATGGAATAAAGAGAGTCTAGGGGGTGGAGAAATGAAATAAAAAAAGGAGTTTGAGAGAATGTGTGACCTCTTAATAGGGTAACTACTTTTGGTTTGTTCCAAAAGTATTCCTTGGATTGATTTTTGAAAAAAAGGAGGATTAAAGGAGGAAAGGAAGTGTGTTGGGAAGTGTATTGGGTAGATATTTTCTGAAACTATGTGGTTTTATAGGTTTAATGAAGAGGGAGAGGTGGTGGCCATTTATATGGAAGGGAAAGGACACACTTGTCATTTTTGAAAACACGTTAGGTGTACCAACATTTTTTACATAAAAAGAGTCATAAAAAACCAGCCAAAGTCAATAATTAAAGGTTTATGGTAGATTAATTTCCATAAAATGGGTGTTGGAAAAGTGTATAGGTTATTTTGGGTCTTAAATTTAAGGTTTAGTACTTTGTTAACCTAATTTTTCTCTTAATCATTGTAATTAATTTTAATCACTTTCAGTAATCTATTTGGAAAAAAAGTTGAACTTATTATAAATTAAAAATTATTATGATTCCAAATATGGAATAATATTTTCTAAATTCAAATAACATAATTAGAATAAATTAATTTAAAAGTAATCCCACTGATGGGAGGATACTATGGGTTTTTAAAGTAAAAATGTCCAAAAGTTTGCGAAGTTTTTTATGACCACTTTTAAATTAGAACAGATTACAATGACCTAAATTGTATTCATTTATAAAATTATTATCTAATTATACTTTTCAATAAATTTAAAATATAATTTAACCTTTAAAGTAGATTAGATGAAAAATATTTTTTGAATTAAAATTCAGTATTTTTAACTATTCATTAAAAAATTAAAATTTATAGAAAAATAATTTTTGTTTATCATAACCTATTTTTTTTTGTTTCTATTTCAAATATAATGTTTATTTTGACATATTAAATCTATATAATTGAAAAAAATATGATTTAAAATGGGTTCTCCATTAAAAGTCAGTAAAACTACCTTTATAAAAATATAGGGTTTTAAGCATAAAATTGGGTTTGATCTTATCTTATATCAATGAAATATATTATATGATTATAAAAAATATTTGTTTGAATATATAACATATAAATTTAATTAATATTTTTCACTCTTAGTAATTAATTTAACTTATTAATATAATTTTTTTTTTACATAAAAATAGACTTTTATAAAATCAGTCACTTTATATTCATTTGGCTTTTATATTCCTTTATAATTAATGGTAAACCTATAATATTAAATTTAATGGTCTTGTTATTTCCTATTAAATAATAATATTTTTATAATGAATTATTTATTGTCAGCACTCAGTCTTTCATGTTATATAATCCATTGAGGAAAGTCAGTCTTGCATGTAACGTAAGCTTACTGTGGTGTTCCGTATAGAGAAAGCTAAAATTATGTTGCATGTAGTGTATGATTTTATTACTATTGAGTACAATATAAGATAGACATAGTGCTTTAATACAAAATAAACAATTTTTAGTGTTGTTTGAAATGAAAATTATCAAAAGTATTAAATTAATTTCAGAAAAAATATTTCACAAAATATATAGGTGTTAACATTATAACCCCTTAAAATGAATTTCGACCTTGAAATTTATCTAGGTTAGGAAAGGTTTAATACTTTAGAGTTACATTCATAGAAACCCACATAGTAAAAAATAATACTAAAACTTCCTTTAAAAAAGAAATATTGAACCATAATGGTTACCCAAAGTAACTCATAACTAGATTCCCACATAGGAGAACATTGGAGGGAAGTGAAAACATGGACATAGAAGAGAAATATAATCATCAAGTTCTAATGGAGAGTGATAGAGAACTTGGTCAGGATGATGTTAACAATCCAAAATCTATAAATCTGTGATTATCTAAGGGACCATTTGATTAATCAGAAAAGAAGGTATTGGGATAACATTTTATTTATAAATATTTTTCTTAAAGATGATGAATTTTCATAAAAAGATATACTTGCATGATTTCAGGAAAACCATACCCTTTGTTGTTAATTGATCCACTTAACCTCTTTCTCTAAATCATGAGTTTATTTTTTCATTCCTAAAGCACTAATAGATCACGAGATCCATGATAATTCATCTTATCTCTCTTCAGTTACCATCAACACAAAATTGTTTGAGCATGTTATCCAATGTGCATGAGTCCTCATGTGGTGAGATAATGCTTTAATCTCACAAACTTTATCTGAAGTTGAACATAAACATCCCATAAATGGTTAACCTTACAACCATTATAAATGATGAAAATCCAAAACATTATAAATATAGTCACAAAATCATCTTAACATTGATCCCCTATATATAAAAAATTATTTCATGGTTCTCACATTCCAAACACATGAATACCCTCATCATATATTCTCTTAATACCTGGTAATAACCTGAGTTACCATAAATAATTTTATAAAACATGCATGTTTACTTATTTAAAAGGTTACTGGATATATTCTTTAAATCCAAGAAGTTTCAAATTTCATCTAGGATGACATAGAACACCTTTTCAACCAATCAATAACCAGATCCAGGGTAATCAGTTCTATCTAATCTACTTTATCCAAATCAATCATCTCTTTATCCAAGAGAAACAAAAATTTCTTAATATCTTGATCACATATAGGCTTACCTTCCCTTAATCAAGATTTCAATTTTAAAAGTCTTTATTAACATTAAAAATATCCTTTTTAGTCCTTAATAAAAACATATACTGAATATACTTATATATATTTCATAATTCATATAACATAATTTTTTTTAATTCCAAAACATAAGTACATTATTCATCCAAATTTATTCTTAAACCATTACTCAAGATTCAGCAACTTATTCCTTAACACCCCTCTCTTAGAATATGAAATATGAATAATGTCTTAAGGTTCTTCAACCTCAATCTAACAATGGTTCTTATAATTAATGTAAAGAATACTAGAAGAACATCCCATAGCTTTTATATTTCATTTGTGATCTCTTTATCTTTATAAGTATAACCAATACTCACACCACCTTTCTTATTATCTTTATGAGTTTTACACTTGGGAAATTTATTTTCATAATGCTCATAATTTCCACATCTGAAACATTCAATGTTAACCATGTTCCTTTTAGTTCTCTCCATTGACTAAAACTAGAATTAATGGGGTGAGAAACACATATTATATAAGAAGACCACATAATCATGAAAAATTACTTATAATATGTCTAAATCATGGAACATAACTTTTAATCAATGAAACCTTCGGTTTATCCTAGGCTATTCATAGTAAAATTATGTGTAAATCCTTCATGATGGTTTATGAAGAGTTCATTAATTCTCAAAGCATATCCCTTGGGAGTAACAAACCAGGTGTGTATCAAGGACCACTTCCATGTAACATATTACCCTAAGTCATGCCTAGAACATCTTGTCAGAGTTGTTACTCCTAGTTAAATCTGTGCAAGAGACACATCCACTTATAGTATCTAAAAGGGGATATATTGCTAAGAATCCACTCACTCTATCCTTTACCAAAATTCTAGGACATTTTTCTTAATTATTAACTCATCCTTATACTTATCCTTAAATAAATCCCTAGACATATCCTTAGAAATATACCAAGGTATACCCCTTTAAGTTTTCTTATCCTAATTTCTAAAGTTTGAACAAACATTTCCTTTGATACCAACTATATTGAACTAGGCTTATCATACATGGATATTATATCATTTTAGATGAATATTTAGTACATTAGAAAAATACACGTCTGAGGATCGTAATAGTTTAGTGTTTTTGAAAAATTGGAAACAAAATCTTCTATCATAGTGAAATATCTTTAACAAATCCCATAAATATCTCCACCTTTAGTATTTCTACCTAAAACCTTTATTCATAACTTGGGGAAAAGAAACATAAAAAAGGGGTGAGCTCAGATGCTCAGTAAGGGTAAATAAATGAAATTCATAAGAAAACACGAACAAAAGGGTATGGAACTTGAGCATAACATTTTAGGAGCATAACCTCAATATTAGAGATCATAATAAATATCAGAAGTTGATAATACATGGATCATAATAGAATTAAGAGCATAATTTACGAAATAATAATATAGGAATAAGACAATGAATTTGTGGAATGCACATTTTTTGATAATGTTGTGAATGTGTATAAGTAGAAACACATTTAATAATTAAGTTATACAAATAATATCATGTCCCCACATCAACTTATGGACATACAACCAGGTCCATGCATAACATTGTGAATGTGTAATAAGGTTCACACATAATCTTATGGACATGAAACCAGGTCCATAAATAACATTGTGAACATGTAGTCAGGTTCACACATAACATTGTGAATATGTAATCAGGTTCACACATAAACATATATACTCATGAGTCCTCCATCATTACCCAATTAATTATATGGAGACATAGGTCCCACCCATATCATAATAACATCATTCATACATGTTCCACAGAATAAAACTTTTATCATATCATAACCCGTAAAAAGGTATAGTTTTTATAAACATCAAATCATAACCCATGAAATGAATTGGGTATCATTATCATTTCATCAAATCATAAACTATGATAAGAGATAGGTTTCGTAATCCCATCAAGAAAGAATATCCTATGAAAAGAAGTGTGTTTAAAAAGAATATAACTCATTGAAGAGAAATGGGTTTTATAAAAATCATGACATCAAGCAAAAACCATTCATAGAAATAATATGAATGTAAAATTTATATCATTTCATATAAAGGAATGAGTAATATAAGATATTGTCATATAAGATGGGAAATAATTTTGAAAGATATTTTAAAAAAATTTCTTGGGTAAAATATATTTTATTCTTGGAAAATTATTAAAAAGCATTTTTATAACCATTTTATTAAAAATAAACTTAAAAATTATAAAAATTATTTTAAATCATTTTGGAAACCTTTTTCTTTGAAAACTTATAAATAGTGCTTGAAAATGATTAAAAAATTTCTTAAACATAAAAAATTATTGAAAATACTGTATCGCCCCGACCCTAGTTACCTAGAGTCGGTGCATTATTACATAACATTGGCATGATCACAAGAAAGATCAAATCTCGAAAGACCGATTGGTTTAGTAGCCTTGGAAACACTAGATATATTCATAAAGTTTTACATTACATCATAAAGTGAAAAACTACTACAACAACATAATGTCTCCATAGTCCACACTATTATCCCCTCATAAAATCCCTGCAGGTCATTCATAACTTACTTCTTCACATCCTGGGAAAAATAAAACATAGAAAAGGGGTGAGCTCAAATGCCCAATAAGGATAAAAATATAGAGAAAACTTTCAAAAATAAGCATAAACATTTGAGGCAATGTATAACTAAAACAAAAGCCTTTTAAACTTGAAATTCAACATAGTATGGAAAAAGTAAAATGAAATAATGCCATTTACTTATTCACATGGATATTCTACTAATCGAATAATCACATGCAATATCAATAACCACTTTCAGAATGATGGGATGCATAATGCCAGACTATCATAACCACATATCCAAGGACTCATGCCAAGACTACATATAAGATTTTGCCAAGGCCTTTTTCCAAGACACTAGTTTGTCTCATGAGACCTACTGATGCATCGAGGAGCTATAGCGGGCTCCACCCGTCACATATTAAGTCCAATGCATTCCCATATGAAAAGGTTTAAACATAACAAAAACATTCATATTAAAACTAGCATACGAAATGTCAATACTTTCACCATAAACTATGAATGGTATAAAAATAGCACATCCACAGTCAAACATATCAGAAAACCTTCAATACAATATAGAAGTTTTGTATCATAATAAATCAACTTCAAATAAGCGTAAAATCCATCAAAGGATGTTGACATAGATGAAATCAAAACTCTTTTTAGAGAAATATCTCTTTCTATTTTAAGAGTCATATATTTATAAAATAAAAAATTTTCTTTGAAAATATTCTTATAAGCTTTT
The DNA here is from genome assembly GCA_963277665.1 of Viscum album. Lineage (NCBI taxonomy): Eukaryota > Viridiplantae > Streptophyta > Magnoliopsida > Santalales > Viscaceae > Viscum > Viscum album. Next base: position 1,524,783,658 of record OY728141.1, on the reverse strand, counting down.
AAGGGAAGCTTCGACGATTTTATAATGGCGGAAAATAACCGCACCCACTGTATAGGTTAAAAAAAACATTCTTACCTTAATTCTGTCGAAAAGGTTAAAAAGCACCTTGTTTGGAAAACGATGGAAATATTCATTTATAAACCACTTATAAAAAGTCAAACAAGGGTATAAATGAATTTAACCCATATTATTGTAAAAATTAAATATGTTTTGAAATATGTTTTTAAGAAACATGGATGTGGATGATAAAGAGATCCCAGTAGATTATTACGTATAAACAACCTCGGATAATGAAGAGATTGTGAAATAACCCTTACCTTGTACTTTTCCTTGGTTGGGGTAGGTTAACCTCATTTATAATGGTGAAATAATTGTTATTAAATTATACAAGAATCATAAACATTAATATGATTTCATATATGATCTTTTAACATTGATTTGTTAATAATATCTTAGTATTATCGTTGTTTCAGGTGTTAACTTACTCATTTTATTTTATATGTTTTGTTAAGTAATCCATGTTTTTAATGGAAAGGTTGTATATTATTCATATCCAGAATTATATCAAGTTTTTAAACATCATTTTTAAATCATCAAATGATAATTATACTTGAATGGATACGATGGAGAATGAATCTCATCACGTTCGTGGAGACGGTAGTCTGTACGTGCGCACGAGCGACAATATCATTCTTTTGATATTAAAATAATATATAAATGGATGGTATATCCTATATAAAGAATCATTAACATTCTATATTTATTATTTACATGAGTTACACATCATTATTATACCCATCCAAATAATAATATATTGAATAAGAATTACACCACGACGTGGAGACGGTAAGCCGTACGTACGCACGTATGGTGACATGTTATTCAAAGGGTGGATAGAATACTGAATATGGTTGTACAATATTTATAATAAAATCAAAGTATATATATGATACTGGAGTTATTATTTTATAATGGTAATAACAAAGTAAGAATAAGTGGAAGAAGAAAGGAACTTGGAAAAGGGTGGTGAAATCATTACCTCTTCTTCGGGTTCTTCCTTTTGATTTGATCAAAAGGGATCCCTAGGTTGACTTTCTGATCAAAATAAGGCCTCTAGGTTGTAGTGAGGGAAGTTGGGAGAGTATTTGGTCAGAGTTTGTCCGAACCAAAAGGCTTTTAAGGTGTGAAGAAATGAGAAGGAGGAGTGACTTTTTATAAGAGGGGTGAGGGGCACCTTTGGAAAAGCAAGAAATATTAATTTATAATAAATTCATATTCGGTTTCTAATGGCTAAAAAGTTTATTATTTAAATGTTAAGGTGGGTATAGGTCAAAAACCACTCAAACAATAGAATTTAGATAGATTTGGATACTTATATTAACCTTATCTTTAAGTATTAACTCTAAGTTAATTAGTTTCACTTTTACAATGTCTCTTTGTATTTGTATATTATATGGTTAATAAACTTACTATATACATCCAAGAGACCCCCAAGTGGTCCATTAATGATACAACTATCATGTTATAAGTCTCGTGGACGAACCTTAGATTTTTAGGAATTTAATATCAATTAATAATATAATTTTTGTTCTAAAAACTCTTTTATGTCAATTATGACACTATTCAATAGTTGATTTTTGTGAAACTCATAACAGAATTATTACTTCAGAAAAAGTCAATTAAATCAATACTAATATGTAATATTATCCTATAGAACTATTTTAATTCATTAAAAGTCTCAAATTATATTTTTTTGGGTATTTATAATATCAATTATTTTAAATTTTCACTATTATGGTAATTACTGCATCATCATTGTGTCATAAATAAATTAAATTATGTAATCTCTAAAAATTATAAAATATCATTATGTAGGAAATATTCTTAGATTTCTAATGAATATTTATATTTGAAAATCCAACATATATAACCCTATGTAAAAATTGTTTTGCTAAAAGTTATATGCTTGTGTCATTTTTGTATTCATTTTAACTTAATTAAGATAAAGTGTCCCTATCACCTACAAGTGGCTCCATGGGGTCCCAAAATCGACCCAAAGATGCCCATGGTCGTCCATGTATCAACCAATAAGGTTATGACACGTTTTACGGTAATTGTTTATTATTATAATATTATTTTTAACCCTTATTTAACGGATTTACCCTTTAACCATGGTAAATAAAATATTTACCGAAGTAATTATTCAAAATGTCTAAAAATAAAAGTTACCTATTTACACAATTTGAACATACTGATTCAAATATAGAACCCATTTTTCCAAATTCAAAACACATAAGTGGCAGAAATTAATTTAAAATTAATTCCCGTTGTTAAAACAAAAAGCGTGTTTTTAAGAGATAATAACTTTCAAAAGATTGGCAATTGTTTATGTCTGGTTTAATTGTGAAATTATGTCCAATGACAAAAATTGAATTAAATGGTAGAAATATATTATAAATATACTTTAAAACCACTCAAATTCATAATTTATCAATATTAATTATTTTGATTAAAAAAGTTGTTTTTAATTAAAATTTAGTAATTTTCACTATTCATCAAAATATTAAAGTTATCCGAAAAGTTCCAAAATTTCACCCTAGACTAAATTCGATATTCCGAATCCAAAAACGAAGTCCATTTTGAAATATAAAATATATATAATTTCAAAAAGTAGGTATTACTATTCATAATGGCCAGTTTGATTGGTTATGGTGTGTGTTAGAACTCGAAGTTCCGTACAACACACGGTACTGTATTATTCAAAGGAAAGCATACCGTGGAAGCTTGGGATGTTTCATTTTAAATTTTTGATTTCCCTATTTAGTAAAAAAGTTTAAAATATTGTTTTTAAAAAGGGTTCACTATTGAAAGTTTATAAAAATGAAATACTGAAAATGAATTTGTTCTTACATTATGTCTAAGAAACTCATAATATGGATTCTAAAATTATAAGGATTATATAAAGTTTAAAATTTAGTTAATACTATTCATAACCTCTTTTGAATGGATTTTTTGGTAATTCATGGTGCGATTGAACTCGGTGTTGCGTGTAATGCAAGTTATTGAATTATTTTGAAGAAATAACACACTATGAAATCTTGGGGTGTTACATTCTCCCCTCCTTCAATAAATTGCATCCTCGCAATTTGAAATTGTTATTTGAAAATAAAAGGTTGAAAATAGAAAATATATTTGTGCGAAAACCCACATCGGAAATTAGGTTACTAAAATTTAGTCTTAATATGAGGAAAAGAGAAATGAAAGGGCCACCACCAAATTATGATCTCTATTAGGAGAACATTGGTGGAAATTAGAGACATATAATTGGAGGAAAAACATAAATATTTATAGGTAGTTATTGAGGTCATCAATCACAAACAAGTGTAAAATTGAGGTCCTTAAATTCATCAATCTATGATGATTTGAAATACCATCGGTTCAACACAACATTGGGTATTAGGATAACACATTTTTGGTTTTAGGATTCCTTAAATAAAGTATAAGAATTAATTTCTTCATAGAATAAGAGAAGGAGAAAAATATATTCTTGACAAGTAGAGTTCCATCCTTTAACTAATTTCTTCCACAAACTCATATTTCACTAAAAAAGATTATAGAACGAAAAAAATAAATTCTATTTATCATATTCATATAGGGTTCCAAAAAAAACAAATTTATAATTCATCTACCAGATCTTTAAAAAAACTACATTATTTAATCCCGGACATCACGTGGGTCAGTGGTAGGTGATACACCCTTTTTGCCCTTCGGTTGTGGGTTCAAGTCTCGTGGACTTGCCGGACGCGACGGGTTGCCGCTCAACCTCCGGGTTGTCCTTTTTTGACAATCCAAAATAATCCAAACTAGAACTATCCAAAATAATTCAGTCCAAAATTTATAAGGAAGGTAAACACAATGAAGATCCTTTTTTTCCGCATAATAACATGTGATCACCTTCATCATGTATTCTTTTAAAACACTGCAACATCCTGAATTATCATAAAACTTTATTGATTACATTCATGATCCCTTATTCCTTATAGAATAATAGATATACTTCTTCAATCCAAAAATGTTGTAAACCCCAACAATGATGGAATATACAAATCATTAATTAGTTTCAAGGTAGTCAAGAATATCCAATATAATTTATCCAAAACAATCATGTATTATTCTAAAATCACTACCTCGGTATCAGAACCATATTATGGTTTATCTTTCTCTCAAACATATATTTTCCAAAAATTTAACCTGCTATTGAGTCACTTTTCTTTATTCCACACAATCTCAAGTCCATAATGAAATAGTACTACAGTACAATCCTTATATACTCCATAATTATTATAACAAGTACATTGTTGATACAACACTCAAATGACATAATCAACATAAGAACTCTAATCATTCCTCTTCATCTGTGGTAGTATCATAACTTTATTATTATCCAATAGCATCATTTGAGGCATAGTCTGATGGTTGATACATAGGTTCGCATAGTGTCCAAACTCCTTGCAAATGAAGCATTGTACATTTGAAACCATTTTCTTACCCTTGCAGTCACGTACTTTGTGCCCCTTTCCTCCACACTTATAACAAACTCCCATTCCTTTCAGGAAAGTTCCAGGGTGTTTCTTCCCACAGTTATCACATATGGGAAAATTCTTCTTTTCCATCTTCCCTTTATCCATCTTTACCTCTTCCATCCTTTTCTTCTCCTGCTTCCCTTCAAAGCCATATGACTCAGTAAACTCTTTACTTATCTTATCAACACATGATATTATTTCTTCATATGATGATAATACATGGGAGACTATTTCTCTTATAAATTCTAGCTTAAGACCATGAAAGATATGATCATTCCTTCTCTTTGGATCATGTGCATGGCTGGAGTTCTCATTCCTTCTACTGGGCGCCATTACTAAACAATGGCATACACTAGATTAGTTTATGAATAAGAATACCTAATCCCAAACTTTTAAAACACATAACATAAATTAAATAGTTTATGGATATAATCCATAATCATAAAAATGTCTCCTTTTAGGAAGTATATACTCATAAACCCTTCATAATGGTTTGTAAAGAAAATGAGAATTATCCTAAGCATATCCTCCAGGAGTGTCGTAACCAAGAGTGCAGCAAGGCCCGTTGTCGTGCACCAGTTCCCGTTCAAGTCTAGCTCAAAGCGGTGTTTTCGGGTTTTACCCCTAGGTACATCTGTTCCAAAGCCGCCTCTACCTGCTCGTATCCACACAGGGATGTATTGCTCGGAAAACTCACAAAATCTCTAAAATACCAAAATTCTAGGATGTTCTTCTATACTAATCCTCAAAGTTCATCTTAGGTCTACGTTATCTAATCAGAGTTTATCTAAATCTAGCTTCCAAGGTTTGTACTAAACTTCCTCTGATACCAACTGTAACGCCCCGACCCCAGTAACCTAGAGTCAGTGCATTATTACATAACATTGGCATGATCACAAGAAAGATCAAATCTCTAAAGACCGATTGGTTTAGTAGCCTTGGAAACATTAGATATATTCATAAAGTTTTACATTACATCATAAAGTGAAAAACTACTACAAAAACATAATGTCTCCATAGTCCACACTATTATCCCCTCATAAAATCCCTGCAGGTCATTCATAACTTACTTCTTCACATCCTGGGAAAAATAAAACATAGAAAAGGGGTGAGCTCAAATGCCCAGTAAGGATAACAATATAGAGGAAACTTTCAAAAATAAGCATAAACATTTAAGGCAATGTATAACTAAAACAAAAGCTTTTTAAACTTGAACTTCAACATAGTATGGCAAAAGTAAAATTAAATAATTCCATTTACTTATTCACATGGATATTCTACTAATTGAATAATCACTTGCAATATCAATAACCACTTTCATAATGATGGAATGCATAATTCCAGACTATCATAACCACATAGCCAAGGCCTGATGCCAAGACTACAAATAAGATTTTGCCAAGGCCTTGTGCCAAGACACTAGTTTGTCTCATGAGACCTACCAATGAATCGAGGAGCTAAAGCGGGCTCCACCCGTCACATATTAAGTCTAATGCATTCCCATATGAAAAGGTTTAAACATAACATAAACATTCATATTAAAACTAGCATACGAAATGTCAATAATTTCACCATAAAATATGAATGGTATAAAAATAGAACATCCACATTCAAACATATCACAAAACCTTCAATACAATATAGAAGTTTTGTATCATAATAAATCAACTTCAAATAAGCGTAAAATCCATCAAAGGATGTTGACATAGATGAAATCAAAACTCTTTTTAGAGAAATATCTTTTTCTATTTTAAGAGTCATATATTTATAAAATAAAACATTTTCTTTGGAAATATTCTTATAAGATTTTAAGGGAAGATTCGATGATTTTATAACGGCGGAAAATAACCGCACCCGCCGTATAGGTTAAAAAAACATTCTTACCTTAATTCTGTCGAAAAGGTTAAAAAGCACCTTGTTTGGAAAATGACAAAAAGATTCCTTTATAAACCACTTATAAAAAGTCAAACAAGGGTATAAATGACTTTAACCCATATTCTTGTAAAAAGTAAAAGTTTTTTGAAATACATTTTTAAGAAACATGGATGTGGATGATAAAGAGATCCCAGTAGATTATTACGTATAAACAACCTCGGATAATGAAGAGATTGTGAAATAACCCTTACCTTGTACTTTTCCTTGGTTGGGGTAAGTTAACCTCCTGTATAATGGTGAAATAATTGTTATTAAATTATACATGAATCATATACATTAATATGATATCATATATGATCTTTTAACATTGATTTTTTAATAATATCTTAGTATTATCGTTGTTTCGGGTGTTAACTTACTCGTTTTCTTTTATATGTTTTGTTATGTAAGACATGTTTGTAATAGATAGGTTGTAGAGACACTAAGATTGATGTACATGGACATTACATTACTTTTGCGGAATACTTAATACATAACAAAAACAGACACACAAGGACCATAATAGTTTAGTGTCTTTGGAAACTTGGAAAGTAATATTCTAATCGTGGTGAAAGATCTTCAACATCTCCCATAAAGATCTTCCACTTTTTGTTTCCTGACCTAAAACCTTTCTTTTGATCCTAGGGGAAAATAAAACATAAAAATGGTGAGATCAAATGCTCAGTAAGGGTAAGCATGGATAAAATAAAACATACCATATACATTGGAACTTAAAAACATGAACATAATGTTTAAATATTAAAATCTTGAGCAACGACATAAAACATGGAAGTACATAAGGCATAGATCATAATGGAACATAAACCATGATAAAATAGAATGGAAATAAAACATGTAATTGTGGAATCCATTAAGCACATGTAATGATTTCCATAGTAGCCAAGGCATTGCTGCCAAGACCATCTTAGTGGACAAAGTCCCTTTCTGAATCGAGTTCACTCCTCGTTTCAGTCCTGTTTTACTGAACTAGTTTAACCTACCGTTCCAGTCATGTATATCTCATGAGATATAGATCTTTACCCAATGAATTAGAGGGAGATATAGGTTCCACCCATCTCATAATGAAATCATTCTTACTTGTGCCACAACATAAACTTTAAACATTCCTCATAACCCAAAGAATAAAATGGGTTTCATATCATATCATCATCATCACATAATCCATATAAAACAAATGGATATTTCTTCATAAGAAAAGTGAAAGCATGTAAATCATATAGACATTATACTTGAAACATAAAAATATGAAATAATTTCATCTTAGATGGAAAATGGTTTTGATAAAACACTTGAAATGAATTCTTGAGGAAAATATCCTTTCTTCTTGAAAATCATTTTATTTTCACAAAATGACATGAAATTTTAAAAGAAAGATATTTTTTTGAAAATAGTAATGAAATATTTTGGAGGAAGCTTCATGAAAATAAGGCTTTATAAAACCGTAAAAATCCGTTCGTGCCGTATAAGTTAAAAAAATCATTCTTCTCGTACTTTTGCCGGAAAAGTAAAAAAAAAGTACCTCGTAACGTAAACAAAAGAAAGATTCCTTACATAACATGTAGTAAAAGTAAAAATGGGTAAAAAAGACTTTAAAAATTCATGAAACCATTTTTATAAAATTTGGACATGGATGATAAATATAACCCTACTAAATACTTACGAATAAGCAATCTCAGATAAAAATGAGATTTGCAAAATTATCCCTTACCTTATGTCCGATATGCTTCGTATGTATCCGAAACTCCTGTGTAATGATTTAAATAAATTCATTGACTTATTACAGAATCATATTCATTGTTATGATATCATATATGGTTCACTTATGACTTTATATTACCCGTTCTTTTGTAAATTCCATGTTAAAGAGTGTTTTGGGTAAAATCGTTTCATTTGTCGTCCGTGTTTTGACTTGTAATTATTCATATGATTACATAGATCACGATTACATAATTCCAGAATATACAACATGATTTATATATAATATATATTCAGAATATACATATATATAATAGATCGATAAATGGAAAGAAATACACCATTCTTGGAGACGGTAGGCCGTACGTACGCATGAACGCTGTTTTCGTTTCCTTATTGAGTTGAATGGAATTAAGTAGATGACATACATATATAAATAAATCCAGTAGCTTTATAATTTCATATATTTCATTATTATTTCTTATATATACTTTATAATCATTCTTAAATGGTTAACATGGAGAATGAATCTCATCCCGTCGTGGAGACGGTAGTCCGTACGTACGCACGAGCGATGATATCATTTCCATAATTATTGAATTGAATTGGAGTGGATGATAAAATATATCAGAATAAGTATGATGTTATAATAACTATTTATAGTTATTATTTACACCATTATACCCATCCATGTAAGGTGTTGGTGGAAAAACAGATTACACCACGGCGTGGAGACGGTATTCCGTACGTACGCACACACGGTGATTTTGTTTTCCGTATGATGGATAAAAGGTGAAATGGTGTTGTTTCATATTTATAATAACAAATAAGTATATTATTGATACTGATGTTATTACTTTATAATGAAACAACTAATGAAGAAGAAGTTGAAGAAGAAAGAAGCTTGAAAGAATCAGGAGAAGAAATTACCTCTTCTTCGATACGCCTCTTTGAAACCTCCTCTTAGGGCACTATGATTGGTCTTTAAAGTAGAACAGAAACTCTAGGATGTTTCTAGTGAAGTGGAGAAGATAATTTGGCAGGGGTTGGCCAAGCTTGAAGGTTCAAATTGGTGTGAGGAGGAGAGGGAGGAGGTTCCCTTTTATAAGGGAGGAGAGGGGCACCTTTGGAATTCTTAAAAATATTAATTTATAATAAATCTAACCCCACTTAAAAACCTCAAAAAATGACTCATATTCAAATATTAGATGATATAGGGTTGTAATTTCATCAACCTATCAAATTTAGATATGTTTGGAACTTATTTTAAACCTTATCATTTTGATTTATCCTTATTTAATCTATTTAAGTTTATTTGTGGTAATAAAATTCTAAATTTTAAATTATAACAAATAATTACTTATTTGTTGTGAGTTTTCCATAATTGTTTACTTTATAAAATTATATACCATATAAATATAAATTTATAATTTTTACATATTTTTGGGATTTTTAATCAATTTTATAATATGTTATTTTTATAAAATAACAATAGTGTCAATTTTGACACTATTCATTTATTTGAATTTAAATAAAATATATACAGAAGATATGTTCGAACTAAAAGCTTTAATAGATTAATAAAAGGTCATATGTATCTATAAAATTATTGGATCACATTAAATATTTCATATAATATTTATTTTATTATTTTTAAAACCATTTATTTGGTTTAACTCTTAATAAAATAATTACTACAACATTTTTGTATAATTATTTAATATACTTATTTGTTGCATAAAAATTTAAAATAAAATCCTATGATAAAGATAAATCTATTAAATTTCACAATAATACTTTTACTCGATTTTATCATCTTAAAATTACAATATTTAAATTGTTATATTTATTAAATTATGAAGGTGACAACTTTGGCATCATTTAAAATAAAATAATATAAGTGTCATAATCCCATTTATAAGGATCCAAACGGTTATATATTAGGTCATTGGATGATTAAGGTGTATATATACACTAATAATAAGTTTTGGTCAGGTTTGTGGGCCTTTTAATGGGTATTATTATTTCAATAAAAACTATATTACTTATTTTCCACTTAATAAATAATTTCTGTATCATTAATGTATCACCTTTAATGACAATTATTTAATCCCTAAAAACTCTAAATAAATTATCATGATGTAGATAATTTTATTAGATTTCTGGATACTATTCATGTTCTATGTTTTAGGATGTTTATCACTAAATTAAAATTATTATACTTATAAGATTTAAGAGAGTGACATGTTGTCACTTTCTTTGGTTTTAATAATAATTAAATTATTTTCATGGTCAAAAGTCCATAAAATGAATCTAATCTGACCCTTAGTTGATATGGGTTTACTTTTAGCCATCCAATAGAATTTTGGCATGTGTTAGGGTAATTTTATAATATTATATTTACCCTTAATTACCCGATTTACCTTTAACTATGGTAAATAAAATTTACCGTAGTTACTATTCATAATTTCCAAAAATAAAAAGTAGCCTATTAACATAATTTGGACCCACTGATTCCAAATATGGAATCCATTTTTTCAAATTCAATGCACAGAAGTTGCAGAAATTAAATTAAAATTAATCCCGTTGTCGAATGAAAACGGGTTTTTGTTTAAAACATTGCAAAAGATTGAATTGATTTAACCTACGAAGTCAATGTAAAATCAATGCTAATGAAATAAATTATATTAAATGGTAAAAATATATTCTATTTATACTTTAAAACCATTCAATATTATTATTTAACCATATAAATTATTACGATGAAAAAAGTTGTTTTTCATTAAAATATAGCGTGTTTTTACTATTCATCAAAATATGAAAGTTACCAGAATAATACGAAAAATTTATCCAAAGTAAATTTTTATTTCTTGATTCCAAAGAAGAAATTTATTTTGTCAAATTGAACTTATAAACATGTCAAAAACTAGATTTAAAGTTGGTGCACCATCAAAAGGCGGCAAAACTGCATTTTTTGAAAAATACTTATTTTACACGAAAAATTTATTTTGTTCTTATACCATGTTCTAGAAAATATTTAAGATGAATAATAATGTTATAAAATCCAAAATTTAGTTAATACTATTCATAACGGCTAGTTCATATTAATATTGTTTTTTAGTAAAACCCGATATTGCGTACAACACATGCTATCAAGGAAGGTCGTGATTGCGTGTAATGCAAGCCAAGTCAGAGTTGCGTGTTGTGAAAGAATCCTTCATTGTTTCGTATAACAGAATCCAACCATATTTCATTTATACATTGAATATATATATATATATATATACACTAAATGTTGCGTAGAATAACTATTATCAAAATTGTGTGTAACACGATCCAAGAATAGTGTTGCGTGTACTGAAAGCTAATACGGTGTTGCGTATAGCGCAAGGTAATCTTGGTGTAGCATACAACACAAGACATTAATGAAATTAAAAGAATATTTTTCATAAAATCTCAGGGTGTTACATTCTACCCCCCTTAAAATGAATTTCGCCCTCGAAATTCGTCGGGGTTATAAATGGTTTTTCTACTTGAAAGTTTCTTTAATTGAAACCCACATCGTAAAAAGGAATACCAAAACTTATCCTTAAAAACTAAAGTATGAAATGTAACGGTTACCCAGATAAACTAATCACTGGGTTTCCATATAGGAGAACATAGGTAAAAATAAGGATATGGAAGAAAAATCTAACCATCAAGTTCTGATGGAGAGTGGTAGAGAACATGGCTATGAAAAATACATCAATCACAAAGCCATAAATTTGTGATGATCTAAGGTACCACATGATTCATCAGATATAAGAGCACTAAGACAACATTTTTGGTTTTCAATATCATTTCCCTAATGTTGAAAATTTTTAATTAGAAGAAATACTTTCTTGATTTTGGTACAATCTCACTATTGTTCGTGCTTTGAACAATTTCCACTTCATCTCTTAAAGAAATTAAGTTAAATTTGTTATTCGTGAAGTGTTAACAGATCATGTGATAGAATTATGGGTCATTCCATCTGTTTCAAACAAAAGGTTAGAAAAAGTTATCAAATATACATAAGTCCATCTATGGTGAGATTAATCATATATGGTTCCTAAAATGGACTTATACTTCATATATCATACCGCTTAATAAAATAAAACTAGTTTCTACTAACTAGGGACTTCCTGTAGGTCAGTGGTAGGCGATAAAGGCCAGTCGCACTTCAGTTGTGGGTTCGATTCCCACAGCCTTGTCCGACGTGATGGGCTGTCGCCCGTCCTGCAGGTTGTCCTTTTTCTAAAACTACATTACTATATCATCCCATCAATAATATCGAAAAAGGTTCTATCCTTAAATAATAATAACTTATGTCCAACATAATCCATTCCAATCTTTAGGCTTATCCATAATATTGCAGTCCATTGTCATATTATAGTGAAAACGATTACCAGAGATTTCATATAAGAAGCATGTTAATACCATCTTTGATCCCCATATATCATAAGATATGTCTTGTTGGTCACATTAAAAACATTTGAAGGCCTTAATCATGTATTCTCTTGAAAAATGAATACCCATTGAACCTTAGTGAAAACATGAATGCAGTTAAAAGTTAACACTTTCCACATACCAAAATCCTCAAAATTCTATATACTCAAACCATGATATCACTTAGTCCTTATATCAATCATGAGCTCATGAATACAATCAAACATCTCATTATCTTCTTATTCCTTAATTATGCGCAAATCATTTACTTTACAAAAATATCTGAATAACATTCCATGGTTACTGGTACCATTCAACATATACTTTCAAATACTTTTAGTAAAAACAATAGTGTAACAATCCTTAGATGATTCTTTATTCCATAGTACCATTAACTATACAACATAACTCTCAATAAATATACAATCATTCCACTACCTTAAAATCAACCGACTGAGGTTCAACACTTCTTTCAGCTCATATATCATTTGTAGTCTCCTCATCATCATACACATAAATACTACCCATATGACCATGCTGATTCTCTTCATGAGATTTTCCATTAGGGAATTGGTTTGCATAATTCCCGTACATTCCACATTTAAAACATCTAATCATTGTTGATGTCATAGAAATACCATTATCATTGTCCATGGTGTTAACTGAACCTTTTCCTTTGCACTTACTGGCTTTGTGTCCTTCTTTTCCACACCCAAAGCATCTTCCAGTTCCTTTGAAACAATCTCCCTGATGCCTCTTCCCACATGATTTACATGAGGGAAATTGAACTTTCTTTACTCTATGATCATCATGAAACTCCATCTTTCTCTTATTATCTGAGTCGGGAAACTTACCAAATTTGAGATTATTGATCATATTATGAGATTTCTGATTAGGCATAATAACGATGTTTGGACTTCCAGATCACGTTTCATTTGGTTTATCATGAAGAAAATCATTCCATTGTCCGTCATATCCTCCATTATCATGAATCTTCCTGTTTCCAGCTGATTAGAAACTTTAATAGGCTAATATTCATTGCTAATATATGTAGTTTTCATGTGCCTTGCTATTCATAAATACCATTTTAGTGAATTTTACATTTTGAACACCCATTCTCATCATTTGTGCACTTCATGCCTAATGTGCACCAATTTAGGCCCAATATTTCATCTAATTTTAAAGAATGTAACTATACATATTTTAATTTTATATTTTTGGAAATAGATATGAACTTAATTATGAACATTTTTTTTTCAGGGATCAATGGATTATTAATAAAAGATGATGGAGATTTTTGATGATTAATGGAAACAATTCTGGAGAAGGAAGATTGGATATCATCCCACTGATTGGACTATGGGGACCACAATAAAATCCCAATGAAGCCCAAAATTTATGGAAGGATATAAGACATATAGGAGAACAAACCATTATTCTGGAGCCAGTGCTAATTCGTTCTCAATGGTGGTGATTAAGGAGGCCCAAGTTGAAGCTTTAATTTTGGTCCAGAGTCTGCGGCCCAGAAAAACAGCCCTCTATTAAACTCATATCTCCCTAACCACAAAGTATTTTGGGCTTAAATTTTACATTCGGTTAGGGGACATCAGGGTATTCATTTAAGTATTCTAGGGTCCACTCAAATTCTGCCTTATAGAAGGTCCTTTAGGCGCGTAGTTCCGGTAGATGCATGCTGGCTGCAACTTCGGGGCAAGAAGTGGAAAAGTTTCTCATCATTAATGTTCCACCCACATTTCCCCAAAATAATTAATTAAAGGAACATGGGATGTCGGGGGCTCGGCCAAGGATTCATTTTTTCTTATTTAAGGTAGGAGTGGTGGTGGATTTAGGGATGTGGGGGTGCTTTCTTTTCATTGTAATGTTATTATGCCAATTTGCCTTTGTAATGTTCTTCCTTCTCATGTAAGTTGTTCGAATCACCTTAGTCTTCAATAAAAGTTCTTATTATTCTCTTGTTCTATTCTCCTCCTTATCACCTTGATACCTTTGCCTCAAGTTGTGAATTTATTCACACCAAACCTTGTGATTTTTTTCACACAACAGTGGAGTTATCGTTATTTTTGTTGTTTTTACTTCTTCAATTCCACCCTCATAAGTCTACTTTCCGCTTCCGTTGAGAACATGTCATCAATGGAGGGATAGCTCTTTTATGGGTTGATCCAAGGGAGTAGAAAGGGGATGGATTGAATGTTATTTCTCATGCCCTAAATTCGTCCTCAATGGTGGTGATTAAGGCGGCCCAAGTTGAAGCTTTAATTTTGGGCCAGAGTCTGCGGCCCAGAAAAACAGCCCACTATTTAAATCATATATCCCGAACCACAAAGTATTTTGGGCTGACATTTTACATACTGTTAGGGGCCATCCGGGGATTCATTTATGTCTTCTAGGGCACACTCGAATTCGGCCTTCTAAAAGGTCCTTCAGGCGCGTCATTCCGGTAGATGCAAGCTAGCTGCAACTTCGGGGAAAGAAGTGGAAAAGTCTCTCATCATTAATGTTCCACCCACCTTTCCCCAACATAATTAATTAAAGGCACATGGGATGTTGGGGGCTCGGCCAAGGCTTCATGTTTTCCTATTTAAGGCAGGAGTGGTGGTGGATTTAGGGATGTGGGGGTGCTTTCTTTTTATTGTAATGTTATTATTCCAATTTGCCTTTGTAATGTTCTTCCTTCTCATGTAAGTTATTCGAATCACCTTAGTCTTCAATAAAAGTTCTTATTCTTCTCTTGTTATATTCTTCTCCTTATCACCTTGATACCGTTTCCTCAAGGTGTGAATTTATTCACACCAAACCTTGTGATTTTGTTCACACAACGGTGGAGTGATCGTTATTTTTGTTGTTTTTACTTCTTCAATTCCACCCTCATAAGTCTACTTTCCGCTTCCGTTGAGAACTTGTCATAAATGGAGGGTTAGCTCTTTTATGGATTGATCTAAGGGAGTATCAAGGGTCTAGATTGAATTTTATTTCTCATTCCCTAAATGTTATTAATTTCTTTTAATTGAGTTTCTTTCATTCAATGATTTTTATTCTTCCTCTTCCTTATTGAATTTATTCACCCCACTTTCATGTGATAATTACATCCTTTACCTTGGAGTGCTCATGAAAATGATCCTACAAGTGTATAGGTGATTATCATATGTTTTGAAGGTGTTTAATCAGTAAGTGATGAGGTTAGTTTTAATTCATTGCATGAATCCTTCTCGAGTTAATGAAATTAAAATCATAAAAAAAGGAATTCATTCAATCCACCCTGAGCAATAACCTAGGATCAACTCATTTTCTCATAATTTGAATTCACATAGATCTTTTAGTTCTCTTTCAAAACAATCTAAAATCAACCCAAGTTGGCCACTTCATATCCAAAAATCCATCTCTTTTTATTGAGTGTCTAAAGGTTCTTCTTAGGTCTCTGAGGATTCGACAACCCAAGCTACACTACAAGCGACCGCTTGACCCTTAAAACTTGGGTAAATTTGGGTGAGACCAAATTTTGGCACCGTTTCCAGGGACCCAAGTAAGTAATTTAGACACACATCTTCTTTTCTCACCCCAAATTCTCTATTCTCACCCCCATCTCTCTTATCTTTACCCCTTTCTGTTTGTGTGTGTCCTGAGAATCTAGAATCCAACTTTCCATCTTCTCCAATGGAGTATCTTCCAAATTATCATGTCACAAACTCATGCTGGAATGAAATGGAAAATGGATATTGGGAAGCCCCTAAATTAGAAAATTTATTTGATCAACCCTTGAATAATTACCACACACCCGATGAGATCTACAATCAATGGGATGATGATTGTTTAATGGATCAATTTCCGACCCTCTCGAGGATGATTAGAGAGATGAATCTTAACGAAGTTAATGATTTAAAAACTCTTATCCATCCTAATCCTCAAAAACTCCTTGATGAATTGTGTATTCAAATGGATATAATGAGTTCCGAGGTATCATCTTTGAGATTAGAACTACAACGCATTAATACCTCTGAGGAACTAATACCTACACCAATTGTACCTTTCAAAACCTTATGTAGAGTGTCTAGTTTCCCACAAACCTCTCATGAATTAATTGAAGAACCGAACTTTGGATTTGGGGTAGGAGAAGTGAATCAAGAAATTGTTGAAGGGTCTTTAAATCAGGAGGAAATTGATTTCATGTATTCACAAGAGGGGAATTTGACATCATGGATTGAGTCTCCTAAATGTAACTCTGTTGATGATTTTTCAAAAACACTAATCACTGAACCACGAAGAGAAATAAAAAACATTGAGTCCATGCCCATTACTAATACTATTCTTTCCAATTTTTTGGTTGAATCTTCTGTTCAAAATGAAACAATTTTGTCAATAAATTTGGAAAATGAAACTGAGTTGGATTCAAATTCTCAACCTGTGTATAAATGTCCTATCCAAACCGAGCTCAAAATCATTTTCCTTCCTTCCCCACTCGAGTATCCAATCATTTGTGATAAACAAGAACTTGGGGTTTTCATTCATTCATCTCATGAAACCCAAAAAGGGGGGTTGATCTTTGATTTATTAGGAAATACTACAAAAGAAAAAATATCACCCATTTTTTATACTCCTTGGATTTTCACATTGATTTTAGAAAATAGGATTGTTCATGAATCAAATTCAAAACCTTCTTACCAACCACAATGGAGACTCATTCTTAATCAAGTTGAAGTGGAGAAAGATGAGGTCATTAAAATTTTGAAAGTTGGAATTGGATAATATGGGGGTTCAAGTCGAGCTAAAGACATTAAAGAAAAGCGCTGCATGGGAGGCAACCCGTGGTCTTCATCTTTCTAATCTTTGTGAATTGTTTTTTTTCCTTCATCTGCATTTTTTTATTTAAAAAAAATATATAGACTGTTGACCTGTTCTTCTTTTATGAGTAAGGATAGGTATGAAAGGGGAGCACTGTATTCATCCGTGTCACGCAGTGTGATCCCTGAGTAATACCTTACCCAGAAAATATAAAAAAGACAATGTATCATCAGTTTATTTTATTTTATTTTATTTTATTTTGTAGGTATTTAAAAAAAATAGATTGTTGACATGTTCTTCTTTTATGAGTAAGGATGGGTATGAAAGGGGAGAACCGTATTCATCCATGTCACGCGGTGTGATCCCTGAGTAATACCTTACCCAAAAATTTAATAGAAGACAATGTATCATCAGTTTATGTTATTTGTACCTTTTTTAGGTTAAAAAAATACAAATATATATATATATATATATTAAAGAAAATTAAAGTCATGTCATAGGTCATTTGGAAAAGCTGGTCACAACCATCCAAGCCATTGGGAGACAAACCAAAACTGAAGGGAGACATGGGAATGCATTTTCAACATCAACCACCAGGTGACTTCATTCCATAATTTTCATTTTCAATGTCTTCGTTGAACTTCTATCCTACCCCTTCTATGTTTGAATTCTTTAAACACTGGGGACAATGTTATTCTAAGTTGGGGGGGGAGATGAAAATGTGTGGAAGGAAAAATGTCATTAACCTTGAACATGATAACACACATTCCAAACTCTGAAATTGGATATCAAATAATTTTGCATGACTTGATTCTGATTTTAATGCATGTTTATGTTCATGTGCATAGTTATTGGAAAGTGCAGTTGTCTGATGTGATTTTTCACTGCTATATTTTCATCCATTTAATAAAAAAAACACAATGCACGTCCTCTAGATTGTGGGGTTTTAGTTTGAGTTCTTGGGGACCCATAATAAATAGCATATGATTGGCGATCATTTTAATTTTAACATGTGTTTTCAAAAAAAAAATCAATTGCGCGTTGAGAAATGAATTGACCTAATGTGTGGCTTTCGACACTTGGGGATCGTGACTCCATAGTTGTCTGGCCCAGAGTTGGGAATTTTATCTCTATTTGTGGTAATTTGAATTTGTTTTTGATTGAGTTAACTCGAGATGATTCCTGAGTATGTGAGCTTCACTTAGTGCCCTAAGGTCTTTGAGCCTGGGAGTCATCGGCAAAGTCTTTCTACATGGGTTGACTCGATTGAGTTCAATTTCAATTACCATGGAAAAATTGCAACAACAAAAAAAAAACCAAAAAAAAAAGAAAATAAAAAAATGAGTACTCATCTTATTATTAAAATTTGATTGCTCCTAGCGCTTCCATCTTTTCTCCCTCGAATGTAAATGAACCCCCACGTCTATTGTGACGCACAAACACTTCATCATGCTTAATTGAATTTGGATGAAATATGGAAATGAATTTGAACAAAGGAATGGGCTTGGGATTGAGATATGCCTGTGGAAATATCTTGTTTTAAATGATTTTGATGGGTTTCATAATTGTTTGGTATGTGATCTTTGGGTGAGAAATGTGTATTAAAAATGTTTTTGGAAAAGGTCATTCGAATTTCATTTTTGTGAGATATATTTTACTCGGGACTATCAAAACTCAAGTTGGGGGGTGTGATTAGCCACTTTAAGAGGCTAATATTCAATGCTAATATATTTAGTTTTCATGTGCCTTTCTATTCATAAATACCATTTTAGTGCATTTTACATTTTGAACACCCATTCTCATCATTTGTGCACTTCATGCCTAATGTGCACCAATTTAGGCTCAATGTTTCATCTGATTTTAAAGAATGTAACTATCCATATTTTAATTTGATATTTTTGGAAATGGATATGCACTTAATTATGAACATTTTTTATTCAGGGATCAATGGATTATTAATAAAGGATGATGGAGATTTTTGGCGATTAAAGGAAACAATTCTGGAGAAGTCAGATTGGATATCATCCCACTGATCGGACTATGGGGACCTCAATACAATCCCAATGAAGCGCAAAATTTATTAAAGGATACAAGAAATATAGGGGAACACATAATTCTTCTAGAGCCAGTGCTAATTCGTTTTCAATGGTGGTGATTAAGGCGGCCCAAGTTGAAGCTTTAATTTTGGTCCAGAGCCTGCGGCCTAGAAAAACAGCCCACTATTTAAATCATATCTCCCTAACAACAAAGTATTTTGGGCTGAAATTTTACATGATGTTAGGGGACATCCGGGGATTCATTTAAGTCTTCTAGGGCCCACTCAAATTTGGCCTTCTAGAAGTTAGGCGCGTCTTTCTGGTAGATGCAAGCTGGCTGCAACTTCGGGACAAGAAGTGGAAAAGTCTCTCATCATTAATGTTCCACCCACCTTTCCCCAACATAATTAATTAAAGGCACATGGGATGTTGGGGGCTCGGCCAAGGCTTCATTTTTTCCTATTTAAGTCAGGATTGGTGGTGGATTTAGGGATGTGGTGGTGCTTTCTTTTCATTGTAATGTTATTATGCCAATTTGCCTTTGTAATGTTCTTCCTTCTCATGTAAGTTGTTCGAATCACATTAGTCTTAAATAAAATTTCTTATTCTTCTCTTGTTCTGTTCTTCTCCTTATCACCTTGATACCTTTGCCTCAAGGTGTGAATTTATTCACACCAAACCTTGTGATTTTGTTCACACAACGGTGGATTGATTGTTATTTTTGTTGTTTTTACTTCTTCAATTCCACCCTCATAAGTCTACTTTCTGCTTCCGTTGAGAACTTGTCATCAATGGAGGGCTAGCTCTTTTATGGGTTGATCCAAGTGAGTAGCAAGGGGCTGGATTGAATGTTATTTCTCATGCCCTAAATGTTATTAATTTCTTTTAATTGAGTTTCTTTCATTCAATGATTTTTATTCTTCCTCTTCCTTATTGAATTTATTCACCACACTTTCATGTGCTAATTACATCCTTTACCTTGGAGTGCTTATGAAAATGATCCTACAAGTTTATAGGTGATTATAATATGTTTTGGAGGTTTTTAATTAGTAAGTGATGAGGTTAGTTTGAATTCATTTCATGAATCCTTCTCGAGTTAATGAAATTAAAATCGTAAAAAAAGGAATTCATTCAATCCACCCTGAGCAATAACCCAGGATCAACTCATTTTCTCATAATTTGAATTCACATAGATCTTTTAGTGCTCTTTAAAAAAAGACTAAAATCAACCCAAGTTGGCCACTTCATAGCCAAAAATCCATCTCTTTTTATTGAGTGTCTAAAGGTTCTTCTTAGGTCTCTGAGGATTTGACAACCCAAGCTACAGTACAAGTGACCGCTTGACCCTTAAAACTTGGGTAAATTTGGGTGAGACCACCAGCCATTTTCTAAAACCAAAAAATAATAGTGTGAGAGGCAAAAATCATGCTAGGGAAAACAACATAGTAAAGGGGAGCACCCTAAATATCTAACATATTTGGTTAAATTCTATGATCGTTACCATAGTTCTAGGACTATATCTTATACGTATACTTATCCTTAGGGACATCCCTAGACATACCTTAGAAATATATCTAGGGATCTCACTAACGTTCTCGCATCCTAGTTTCCAAAGGTTGACTAAACCTTTCCTCTGATACCAACTGTAGAGACCCTAAGCTTGACGTACATGGACATTACATTACTTTTGTGGAATACTTAATACATAACAAAAACAGACACACAAGGACCGTAATAGTTTAGTGTCTTTGGAAACTTGGAAAGTAATCTTCTAATCGTGGTGAAAGATCTTCAACATCTCCCATAAAGATCTTCCAC
Source organism: Viscum album (assembly GCA_963277665.1). Classification (NCBI taxonomy): domain Eukaryota; kingdom Viridiplantae; phylum Streptophyta; class Magnoliopsida; order Santalales; family Viscaceae; genus Viscum; species Viscum album. Next base: position 1,524,762,327 of record OY728141.1, on the reverse strand, counting down.
TTTTTGTTTCCTGACCTAAAACCTTTCTTTTGATCCTGGGGGAAAATAAAACATAAAAAGGGTGAGCTCAAATTCTCAGTAAGGGTAAGCATGGATAAAATAAAACATACCATATACATTGGAACTTAAAAACATGAACATAATGTTTAAACATTAAAATCTTGAGCAACGACATAAAACATGGAAGTACATAAGGCATAGATCATAATGGAACATAAACCATGATAAAATAGCATGGGAATAAAACATGTAATTGTGGAATCCATTAATCACATGTAATGATTTACATAGTAGCCAAGGCATTGCTGCCAAGACCATCATAGTGGACAAAGTCCCTTTCTGAATCGAGTTCACTACTCGTTTTAGTCCAGTTTTACTGAACCGGTTTAACCTACCATTCCAGTCATGTCTATCTCATGAGATATAAATCTTTACCCAATGAATTGGAGGGAGATATAGGTCCCACCCATCTCATAATGAAATCATTCTTACTTCTGCCACAACATAAACTTAAAACATTCATCATAACCCAAAGAATAAAATGGGTTTCATATCATATCATCATCAAATAATCCATATAAAACAAATGGATATTTCTTCATAAGAAAATTTAAATCATGTAAATCATAGAGACAGTATACTTGAAACATACACATATGAAATAATTTCATCTTAGATGGAAAATGGTTTTGATAAAACACTTGAAATGAATTCTTGAGGAAAATACCCTTTCTTCTTGATAATCATTTTATTTTCACAAAATGACATGAAATTTTAAAAGAAAGAGATTTTTTTGAAAATATTAATGAAATATTTTGCAGGAAGCTTCATGAAAATAAGGCTTTATAAAACCGTAAAAATCCGTTCGTGCCGTATAAGTTAAAAAAAACATTCTTCTCGTACTTTTTCCGGAAAAGTCAAAAAAGTACCTCGTAACGTAAACAAAAGAAAGATTCCATGAATAACATGTAGTAAAAGTCAAAATGGGTAAAAAGGACTTTAAAAATTCATGAAAACATTTTTAAAAAATTTGGACATGGATGATAAATATAACCCCAGTAAATACTTACGAATAAGCAATCTCAGATAAAAATGAGATTTGCAAAATTACCCCTTAACTTATGTTCGATATGCTTCGTATGTATCCGAACCTCCTGTATAATGATTTAAATAAAGTCACTGACTTATTATAGAATCATATTCATTGTTATGATATCATATATGGTTCACTTATGACTTTATTTTACCCGTTCTTTTGTAAATTCCATGTTAAAGAGTGTTTTGGGTAAAATCGTTTCATTTGTCGTCCTTGTTTTGACTTGTAATTATTCATATGATTACATAGATCACGATTACATAATTCCAGAATATAAAACATGATTTATATATAATATATATTCAGAATATACATATATATAATAGATCGATAAATGGAAAGAAATACACCGTTCTTGGAGACGGTAGGCCGTACGTATGCATGAACGCTGTTTTCGTTTCCTTATTGAGTTGAATGGAATTAAGTAGATGAAATACATATATACATAAATCCAGTAGCTTTATAATGTCATATATTTCATTATTATTTCTTATATATACTTTATAATCATTCTTAAATGGTTAACATGGAGAATGAATCTCATCGCATCATGGAGACGGTAGTCCGTACGTACGCACGAGCGATGATATTGTTTCCATAATTATTGAATTGAATTGGAGTGGATGATACAATATATCAGAATCAGTATGATGTTATAATAACTATTTATAGTTATTATTTACACCATTATACCCATCCATGTAAGGTGTTGGTGGAAAAACAGATTACACCACAGCGTGGGGACGGTATTCCGTACGTACGCACGCGCGGTGATTTTGTTTTCCGTAGGATGGATAGAAGGTGAAATGGGGTTGTTTCATATTTATAATAACAAATAAGTATATTATTGATACTGATGTTATTACTTTATAATGAAACAACTAATGAAGAAGAATTTGAAGAAGAAAGAAGCTTGAAAGAATCGGGAGAAGAAATTACCTCTTCTTCGATACGCCTCTTTGAAACCTCCTCTTAGGGAACTATGATTGGTCTTTAAAGTAGACAAGAACCTCTAGGATGTTTCTAGGGAAGTGTAGAAGATAATTTGGTAGGGTTTGGCCGAGCTTGAAGGTTCAAATTGGTGTGAGGATGAGAGGGAGGAGGTTCCCTTTTATAAGGGAGGAGAGGGGAACCTTTGGAGTTCTTAAAAATATTAATTTATAATAAATCTAACCCCACTTAAAAACCTCCAAAAATGACTCATATTCGAAGATTAGATGATATAGGGTTGTAATTTCATCAACCTCTCAAATTTAGACATGTTTTGATCTTATTTTAAATCTTATCATTTTGATTTATCCTTATTTAATCTATTTAAGTTTATTTGTGGTAATAAAATTCTAAATTTTAAATTATAACAAATAATTACTTATTTGTTGTGAATTTTCCATAATTGTTTACTTTATAACATTATAGACCATATAAATATAAATTTATAATTTTTACATATTTTTTGTGATTTTTAATCAATTTTATAATATGTTATTTTTATAAAATAACAATAGTGTCAATTTTGACACTATTCATTTATTTGAATTTAAATAAAATATATACAGAAGATATGTTCGAACTAAAAGCTTTAATAGATTAATAAAAGGTCATATGAATCTATAAAATTAGTGGATCACATTAAATAGTTCATATAATATTTATTTTATTATTTTTAAAACCATTTATTTGGTTTATCTCTTAATAAAATAATTACTACAACATTTTTGTATAATTATTTAATATACTTATTTGTTGCATAAAAATTTAAAATAAAATCCTATTATGAATATAAATCTATTATCTTTCACAATAATACTTTTACTTTAATTTATCATCTTAAAATAATAATATTTAAATTGTTATATTTATTAAATTATGAAGGTGACAACTCTTGGCATCATTTAAAATAAAATAATATAAGTGTCATAATCCCATTTATAAGGATCCAAACGGTTATATATTAGGTCATTGGATGATTAAGGTGTATATATACACTAGAAATAAGTTTCGGTCAGGTTTGTGGGCCTTTTAATAGGTATTATTATTTCAATAAAAACTATATTACTTATTTTCCACTTAATAAATAATTTCTGTATCATTAATGTATCACCTTTAAGGACAGTTATATAATCCATAAAAATTCTAAATAAATTATCATGATGTATATAATTTTATTATATTTTTGTAGACTATTCATGTTCGAAGTTTTATTATGTTTATCACTAAATTAAAATTATTATACTTATAAGATTTAAGAGAGTGACATGTTGTCACTTTCTTTGGTTTTAATAATAATTAAATTATTTTCTTGGTCAAAAGTCCATAAAATGAATCTAATCTGACCCTTAGTTGATATGGTTTTACTTTTAGCCATCCAATAGAATTTTGGAATGTGTTAGGGTAATTTTATAATATTATATTTACCCTTAATTACCCGATTTACCTTTAACTATGGTAAATAAAATTTACCGTAGTTACTATTCATAATTCCCAAAAATAAAAAGTAGCATATTAACATAATTTGGACCTACTGATTCCAAATATGGAATCCATTTTTTCAAATTCAATACACAGAAGTTGCAGAAATTAAATTAAAATTAATCCCGTTGTCGAATGAAAATGGGTTTTGTTTAAAACATTGCAAAAGATTGAATTGATTTAACCAACGAAGTCAATGTAAAATCAATGCTAATGACATAAATTATATTAAATGGTAAAAATATATTCTATTTATACTTTAAAACCATTAAATATTATAATTTATCCATATAAATTATTACAATGAAAAAAGTTGTTTTTCATTAAAATATAGCGTGTTTTAACTATTCATCAAAATATGAAAGTTACCAGAATAATACGATAAATTTATCCAAAGTAAATTTTTATTTTTTGATTCCAAAGAAGAAATTTATTTTGTCAAATTGAACTTATAAACATGTCAAAAACAATATTTAAAGTGGATGCGCCATCAAAAGGCGGCAAAACTGCATTTTTTAAAAAATACTTATTTTACACAAAAAATTTATTTTGTTCTTATACCATGTACTAGAAAATATGTAAGATGAATAATAATGTTATAAAATCCAAAATTTAGTTAATACTATTCATAACAGCTAGTTCATAATAATATTGTTTTTTAGTGAAACCCGGTATTGCGTACAACACACGCTATCAAGGAAGGTCGCGATTGCGTGTAATGCCAGCCAAGTCAGGGTTGCGTGTTGTGAAAGAATCCTTCGTTGTTTCGTATAACAGAATTCAAACATATTTCATTTATACATTGAATATATATATATATATACACTCAATGTTTCATAGAATAACTATTATCAAAATTGTGTGTAACACGATCCAAAAATAGTGTTGCGTATACTGAAAGCTAATACGGTGTTTCGTATAGCGCAAGGTAATCTTGGTGTAGCATACAACACAAGACATTAATGAAATTAATAGAATATTTTTCATAAAATCTCGGGGTGTTACATAGGTTGTATATTATTCATATCCAGAATGATATCAAGTCCTTAAACATCATTTTTAAATCATCAAATGATAATTATACTTGAATGGATACGATGGAGAATGAATCTAATCGCGTTCGTGGAGACGGTAGTCCGTACGTATGAACGAGCGACAATATCATTCTTTTGATATTAAAATCATATATAAATGGATGGTATATCATATATAAAGAATCATTAACATGTTATATTTATTATTTACATGAGTTACACATCATTATTATACCCATCCAAATAATAATATATTGAATAACAATTACACCACGACGTGGAGACGGTAAGCCGTACATACGCACGTATGGTGACATGTTATTCAAAGGGTGGATAAAATACTGAATATGGTTGTACCATATTTACAATAACATCACAATATATATATGATACTGGATTTATTATTTTAGAATGGTAATAACAAAGGAAGAAGAAGTGGAAGAAGAAAGGAACTTGGAAAAGGGTGGTGAAATCATTACCTCTTCTTCGGGTTCTTCCTTTTGATTTGATCAAAAGGGCTCCTTAGGTTGGCTTTATGATCAAACTAAGGCCTCTAGGTTGTATTGAGGTAAGTTTAGAGAGTATTTGGTTAGATTTTGGCCAAACCAAAAGGCTTTGAAGGTGTGAAGAAATGAGAAGGAGGAGTGCCCTTTTATAAGAGGGGTGAGGGGCACCTTTGGAAAAGCTAGAAATATTAATTTATAATAAATTCATATTCGGTTTATAATGGCTCAAAAGTTGATTATTTAAATGTAAAGGTGGTTATAGGTTTAAAACCACTCAGCCAATAGAATTTAGACAGATTGGGGTACTTATATTAACCTTATCTTTAAGTATTAACTCTAAGTTAATTAGTTTCACTTTTACAATGTCTCTTTGTATTTTTATATTATATGGTTAATAAACATAATATATACATCCAAGATACCCCCAAGTGGTCCATTAATGATACACCTATCATGTTATAAGTCTCTTGGCCGAACCTTAGATTTTTAGGAATTTAATATCAATTAATAATATAATATTTGTTTTAAAAACACTTTTATGTCAATTTTGACACTATTCAATAGTTGATTTTTGTGAAACTCATAACAGAATTATTACTTAGACAAAAGTAAAATAAATCAATACTAATATGTCATATTATCCTAGAAAATTATTTTAATTCATTAAAAGTCTCAAATTATATTTATTTGGGTATTTATAATATCAATTATTTTAAATGTTCACTGTTATGGTAATTACTGCATCATCATTGTGTCATAAATAAATTAAATTATGTAATCTCTAAGAATTATAAAATAAAATTATTTAGGAAATCTTGTTAGATTTCTAATGAATATTTATAGTCGAAAATCCAACATATATAACCTTATGTAAAAATTGTTTTTCTAAAAGATATATGCTTGTGTCATTTTTGTATTCATTTTAACTTAATTAAAATAAAGTGTCCCTATCACCTACATGTGGCTCCATGGGGTCCCAAAATCGATCCAAAGATGCCCATGGTCGGACATGTATCAACCAATAAGGTTAGGACACGTTTTAGGGTAATTGTTTATTATTATAATATTATTTTTTTACCCTTATTTACCGGATTTACCCTTTAACCATGGTAAATAAAATATTTACCGAAGTAATTATTCAAAATGTCTAAAAATAAAAGTTACCTATTTATAAAATTTGAACATCCTGATTCCAAATATGGAATCCATTTTTCCAAATTCATAACATAGAAGTGGCAAAAATTAATTTAAAATTAATTTCCGTTGTTAAAACAAAAAGCGTGTTTTTAAGAGATAATAACTATCAAAAGATTGACACTTGTATATGTCTGGTTTAATTGTGAAATTATGTCCAATGACAAACATTGAATTAAATGGTAGAAATATATTATAAATATACTTTAAAACCACTCAAATTAATAATTTATCAATATTAATTATTTTGATTAAAAATGTTGTTTTTAATTAAAATTTAGTAATTTTCACTATTCATAAAAATATGAAAGTTATCCGAAAAGTTCCAAAATTTCACCCTAGGATAAATTCGATATTCCAAATCCAAAAATGAAGTCCATTTTTAAATATAAAATATATATAATTTCAAAAAGTAGGTATTACTATTTATAACGGCTAGTTTGATTGGTTATGGTGTGTGTTAGAACTCGTTGTTGCGTACAACACACGCTACTGTATTATTCAAAGGAAAGAATACCATGGAAGCTTGTGATGTTTAATTTTAAATTTTTGATGTCCCCATTTAGTAAAAAAGTTTAAAATATTGTATTTATTAAGGGTTCACTATTAAAAGTTGATAAAAGTGCAATACTGAAAATGAATTTGTTCTTACATTATGTCTAAGAAACTCATAATATGGATTCTAAAATTATAAGGATTATATAAAGTTTAAAATTTAGTTAATAATATTCATAACATCTTTTTAACAGCTTGTTTGGTAATTCATGGTGCGATTGAACTCGGTGTTGCGTGTAATGCAAGTGATTGAATTATTTTGAAGAAATAACACACTATGAAATCTTGGGGTGTTACAAATATTTTCTTTGAGAAAAAATTAAAAAAAATTTAAACGATGATTTGAAAAGAATAAAACAATTTAAAATAATTTTACCTTGAAAATTTTCTTTAAAGATCATTTGAAAACATTTTTGAAAACATGGTTTTTAAAATAAAAAAATTTCTAAATGAAGAGAGGGATACTTTTAAAGTTTCTTAATTTTTTTTATTAATTATCTTAAGTAAAAAAGTGTGGAAAAATTGTACTAGTACGTTGATATATCTTGAATAAATAGAGGATAAATAAACTTATGAGTTTTATTGATAGATGGATCATAAGATTTTGTCAAATAAGCAAAATCATTAACAATCTTGAAAAGTGATGAGATTGTTTAAATAAAATATTATCACTTGGTAACTTGGGATAATACTCTACAAGTAAAAATGTGAAATTATATGAATCTCAAAATAGAATGAAAAGAAGTATATTCCTGATATGGCATGTAAAATGGATGTTTTTACTCCTAAAAAAATAATTTATGTGTATAACCAAACATGAGTTTCAAAGAAGGAAAATTGAGGCAAAACTATTTTACCAATTTGGAAACTTTTTAAACACAAACCCCATTAAATAAAGTGTATATAATGGATATGTAAATACACATAAATTTAATTATAATAATCATATAATACATCCATGGGAAGTATGAACACCATAAAAAATGAATGGGTGGCGAATAAAGCATGTATCTCACAGAAATAAAAAGGGAGATGAAATCCCCTTTCCTTGTGTCTTGAATCTCTTCGTACTCATGCAAGAATCCTGTATAATAAATTTAAGTTTATTATAAATATTTCTAAGAATCATATTATTATATATAATACCATATATATTTTTATTAAGACCTTATATTAACTTCTTGTTAACAATCCTATATTAAGGTTTCACTTTGGTTAATATTCGCTCTATTCTTCGCATGTGTCTTAATTTGTTATATCTTTGGCCCTTATACTTATATCATGATTTACATAATTTAAAACTTGATATAAATATAATTTATATATAGTATCTATGAATTATAATAATCAGTAGAATATATTTGTACAAAATAGAATACACTGTTTATGGAGATGATAAGCCGTACGTACGCATGAATGCTGTTTCTATTTTTATTATCACATTGAAAGAAAGAAATAAAATCAAATATGAGTATTTATATATGTATATATATAATTATTAAATTAGGAATTATTATATTATATATATCATATAACTTCACTAAAACCATCCTTAATACATTCCTTGTAGTGTGTGAATGAATCACATCGTTTTGATGGGGCGATAGTCCACATTTCCTGAAACGAATTTATCATATTTACACCAAATGGAAAGTATAATGATATGTATTTTAAAAGGAATAAATCATATTAAATAAATAATAAATATAATATATTAAATATATAAATATATTTTCCATTATATTTTCCACCATGAGAGGTGGTAAAGGAAAAACGAACAATGATCATTTAGTGAGATGATAGTTCGCCGAACACATAAACAATATGTTCATTACCCATTAGATGGATGTATGTTTAAGTGTAGGTAAAAAAATTAGCATAAAAATATCATAGCAAATTTAATATACTATTTTTTATACAATCATGGTATAAAGAGAGTGTATTGGGTGGAGAAAGTAAATAAAAGAAATGAGTTTGAGAGAAGGCGTTACGTCTTAATCGGGTAACTCCTTTTGGTTTGTGCTAAAAGGCTTAGTTTGACTGATTTAAACACAAAGGGAGGATCTAAAGAAGAATTTACATATTTTGGTAACTTTATTTGGTATATTTTTTTGAACTTGAGTGGTTTGAGAGGTGCAAAGAAGAGGGAGGGGTAGTGTCTATTTATAGGGAAGGGAAAGGACACACTTGGTATTTTTGAAAACAAGTTTGGTGTACCCACATTTTTACCTAAAAGAATTTATAAAAAACAAAATAAACTAAATAATGTAAGGTTCATGGATGAATAATGGCCATAAAATGGGTGTTGGACAAGTGTCTATGTCCTTTTGGGTCTTAAATTTAAAATTTAGTACTTTATTAACCTAATTTTTCTCTTAATCGTTGTAATTAATTTTAATCACATTCACTAATATTTTTTGTCAAAAAAAGTTGAAATTATTTGATATTATAAATTATTAGTATTAAAAATATTTAATCCATTTTTAAAAATTCTAATAATATAAGTGGAATAAATTAATTTAAAAATAATCCTACTGACGGGACGATACAATGGGTTTTTAAAGTAAAAACATCCAAATGTTCACTAAGTTTTTTATACCCAATTTTAACGTGTAATGGATACAAATGAACTAAATTATATTAATTGATAAATTTATTATCTATTAATTATTTAAAATAAATTTAAAATATAATTTAACCTTATAAATGGATTAGATGTAACATCAATTTTGAATTAAAATTTAATATTTTTAACTATTCATTAAAAAATGTAACCTTATAGAAAAATAATTTTTTTTTCCTAAGCCAGATTTTATGTTTTTATTTAAAATATTAAGTTTATTTTGATATATTAAATCTATAAAAGTTACAATAAATGGATTTAAAATGGGTTCACCATTAAAAGGTTGTAAAACCGCCCTTATAAAAATATAGGTTTTTAAGCATAAAATTAGATTTGTTCTTATATTATATCTATAAAATATATTTTATGATTATAAAAAATATATTTTTTGAATATATAACATATAAATTTAATTAATATAATTTACTATTTGTAATTAATTTATCTTTTTAATATAAATCATCTTTTTCACATAAAAATAGATTTTTATAAAATGAGTCCCTTTATATTCGTTTGGTTTATATATATTTTTCTAATAAATAAGTAACCTATAATATTTAATTTAATGGTATTTTTATATACTATTAAATAATAATATTTTAATAATGAATTATTTATCGACAACACTTAGTCTTGCGTGTTACATAATCCATTGAGGAACATTAGTCTTGTGTGTAATATAAGCTAACCTCTGTGTTCTATATAGAGAAATATAAAATTTATGTTGTGTGTATTTCATGATTATCTTAATATTGAGTATAATTCAACCCATACATAGTTCTTTAATATAAAATAAACTATTTTTAGTGTTTCATGAAATGAAAAATATCAAAATGATTAAATTAATTCAAAAAAAAATATTTCAAAAAATTTTAGTGTGTTACACTAAATGTATCTATAATTTCATTAGATTCACCAGAATCTTAGTTTAAAAATAAATTTATTCTATGTTTTTGGAATTTAATTTATTCTATATATATTAACTATAAATTAAATCAAAATATTATTTATGTCAAGAATAAGTTATTTGAATTTTATCTCTTATTTATTCACAAGATAAATAAATATAATATTTATTTATTCATGATATGTGTGAATATAATATTTATTTTTTTATAAGTTAAGTGAATAAAATAAATATTTATTCATAAGTTATGTGAATATAATATTTATTTTATCGAATAATCATGATTTAATTATTCAAGGTTTGATAATATTTATAGGAGAATTTTATTTGAGTTACTGACCCAATAAATATATTTTAATATCATTTAAATAAATATATATTTTTTATTTAAGAAATTATATTAGAATAATAAAATTAAATTAAAATTATAATAATTTTATTGTTATATTAATGGAGGTGACATAGAGAATTATTAGAGTTAAATTAAAAGAAAATGAACTGAAGTAAAATTCTTTTAATTTAAACCAAATTATAAAATAAAAAATATATCATTTCTTTAAAATGTGAATCTGATTTAATTTAATTCTCCTCTCAAGACCAAGAAAGAGAATTCATGATAATTCTCCCACATCTCTCAATCTTCTAGAGAGTGAAAGTAAAATATTTCTACACTGGATCACAGATGAATGGTGTGAAAACTTGATTACATAATGCTAGCACCCGAGATATAAATATTGAAGTTAAAAATTTCATGGAATATGTTTTAATATTTCTAGATGAATTCTTGATTTTATTCTTGAATAAAAAACAACATAACATGATCTGATATTGGGTCGGTGATTTCAGCAATGGTAAAAAAATCAAATTTATAACAAAATAATCCAAAAAAATTATAGATTCATAGAACATATATGAATATCATTATATGGGTTATCATTTGGATTTTTGAATCAATGAAAACATCAACATTATCAAATATTGGGTTGATGATGTCAACAACTAAAATAAATAAAATTAATAATAAAATAATCCATGTATTTATTTAATTTTAAAATCATTCATAAATTATGTGTGATGATCCTATTAAAGGATTTAAGTTAATTTCAGTGAGTTTAAATGGAAATTTTTTAAATATACACATTATCCCAATGATTCCACAACACCTAAATCCATCAACTGATATTAAAAAAGTCATAATAATTTATAATTTTTATTACAATTATATTATTAAAACTCATCTCAAGGTTCGAGTTATATTTCCAATGGTTGATACAACATGTGAATAAAAGTTCATATGTATAAGAAATAATTAAAGAGAATGAGATATGATTCATTAGTAAATGTTTATTTTATTTTATTTATTATTTCTATTAATCTTAAATAAAATAAAAAATTAAAAAAAATAAAATGATGTTTGTTTGACTTAGTTAAAAGTTGGATTTTATATTTTTCATTTACACTCAATGTTGGTTTTATTTTAATAACATTATATATATATGAATCTATACTCAAATAGATGATTAATTTTCAGGGGTGGGAATCAATTTTTCTTCTTTACAAGAATATTTATCTATTTTATCCTTCAATTGTATAATCATTTTACTCCATAATAGATTTTAAAAATGATATAGGTGATAATAAAGCTAAGTTTACATTTCAAGAACTTGAATTTGTTAGGACTTTAAAGAAATTTACAGAAGCGATGTGCCTTTTTCTAGATGGTGAGTTGTTTTTAGTCTTTTATAAGCTATTAAAACAATCCATATCATTTTTCAAGAATAAATCTATTGGAAACCTTTTACAATTATAGAATAATGTAAATAATATGACCAATTTTAAAATGGGACATAGGATAGTTTTCAATGGGTTTATTGTTTACTCCTACTGAGAAAGGAAGATAAGAATATAGTTAAAATTTAAAATATTTTGAAAATATTAATTTCTCAACAGCATGAAATTTTTTAATATTAATTTTTTCTTATGGGATTATATTGAAGTAATTTTTTCCGGTGTTTTTAAGTTAAATATTCTTATGCACTCATTTATTATAAATAAATTCTTTCCTAAAATGTTAAAGTTTATATAAAGGAGTTAATAAGTTATTTAAGGATGACTGAAAATATTATCAATGATGATAATATAACATGGAAGAATATGGATAATAATTTTATAGAGAAAAGGTTTATTTATAAGGAAATAGAGGAAACATCTTCATTAGTTGAGAAAGTAGATAAAAAAAGTCTAAAAAATAGAAGTCCATTAAGAAGAAACTGAAGTGAAAGGATACTAAGGAAATTTTTACCAAGTCTAAAAAAAAATCTTATGTTTTAAAAATAATTGAATATATTTACTAGATATTAGTTATGAAGTTATAAGAAAATATTAAAAAACAAAAAAGTGTATTTTCAAAAGAATAAACACTTCTGAAAAAATACCCTATACCAATGGTTTGGAACCGTTGGTATATGCCTCCAAACCATTGGTATAGCATATACCAACAGTTTAGAGAACCATGTTCAAGTAAGCTGTGGGGATAGGTCTATACCAACGGTTTTGGGAAAAATATTGGTATTGACCTATACCAACGGATTTCAAAACCCTTGGTATAAGTAATATGAAAATCTATACCAACGGTTCCATAAAACAATTGGTATTTGTAATTCAAAAAATAATCATTCGGTGGGTTTGAATCCTAGAACCTCCTGTTTGTGATTGAATGACCTAACCACTTACCTAACTTACTTTTATTAACATAATTTCATAAATATACATATGTATTATCATAAGTATTTTAAATTTTGATTTATTTAATGTCCTCTATAATAAGATTCCTTTAAAAATACATGTACCTATACCAATAGTTCTCAAAACTGTTGGTGTAGACCTATACTGACAGTTTTGAGAACCGTTGGTATAAGTTCTTTGATTTTGGGACCTATACCAACGGTTTGGACAAAACTGTTCGTATAGGTCAAAATTAGTGAACTATACCAATGGTTTTCCCAAAACCGTTGGTATAGCTCCAAATTAGTGACCTATACCAAAAGTTTTGGGAAAACTGTTGGTATAGGTCCATTATAGAGACCATATACCAACGGTTTTGGCCAAACCATTGGTATAGGTCCAAATTAGTGAACTATACCAATAGTTTTCCCAAAACCATTGGTATAGATCATATTTCCAGTAGTGAAACCTAAGGATGAAACAAAAAAATAATTTTTTAGATTAAGAAAACTGGAAGTTATATAAATAAAGGAAATATGAGATAAAGAAACCTAATAAAGAAATTTATAAAAATTAAATTATTGAGGGTAATTTTATCATTGATAATAATCATAGAGTTTGGTAATAAATAATATTATCTACTGGGGATTTTCATCAGAAGTGAGGATGCGCTCGTAAAGGACTCCGCAATAGGGTTTCCCTTCCCCCGCTGTCGTCTTCGTCTCCCCCGCGGTGGATCGGCTTCCCTCCAGTGCTTCGGTCAGACGAGATCGTGGCATTCGTGTCTCCTGTGGCGGCTTACCCTCCATGGGCTCTAACATCTTGGAGGATCTCATCATTTTTTGCCTTTTGATTTGGACAGGGATTTTCTGGCAGCACGGTGAGTCTAATGTTTGAGTTTCCTGCTGCTGTGGTGAGGTTTCTATCACGCTTCTTCATCGTCTAGATGCATTGGGTGGATCTATTCACTGTGTGTAGGATTGAAGGCAGCGGAGGGTTTTCGGTCCTGCTTTGGTGCAGGTTTGCTTCTTTCCCTAGTTTGCATTTTTTTTCTTGGTTTTTCATTTTAGTTGCGATATTGGATCTGGTTTTGTTTTGTGGTTGGTCTTCTTTGGCGGTGCTGCTGTGATGTGGTATCAGTGATGGTTTTGAGTTATTTTTTAGTGACTTTGACAATGGTGGTGCGCGATGATCGGTTATGTGAAGATTTTGTTATTTGGATGGGGACCTGCAACTAGTTTTGTGCATGTTTCTGGTGTAATATGGTTTCACCGAATGACAATTGTGGATTGCTGCAACTGATATTTCTACACTGATTGATGTTGTTTTTTTACTTTTATGGTGGTTTTTCAGATTTTGGATGGATGTTGGACAATGTTGGTCTTCTGGAGGTGCTGCGACTTTGGATTGGGATAGGAGTTTGAATGTTTAATTGGTTCGAGGTTGCGCTGCGGTTACCTGCGGAGTAGGGTGCAACATCCGGATGGATTGGTCTTCCTCGCTTTTTCCTATTCATTTCCCTTTGTGGATGTGCTCTTTTCAGGGCCCATCTCACTTCATTGGAGGGTGGGGCGGAATCCGACTGGAGTTTATCGGCGGGTTTGTGGATTTGGGCTGGTGTTGACGGTCGCATCGGTGGGCATTTGAAGAGACCAACTCTAAGGTTTGTCTAGCTCTCCTGATGTATGTTTCCCCTAGTTCGTGGTACCTCAGCCTTTTCTTGGTGTCTTCATCTCCAATGTGATGGTTTTTCAGTTTTAAGGCTTGAATGGATTTCATCCATTGTGCTTGGATGTTTTTTTGTTGTGTATTTGTGATGTGGTGAGGTCATGTATGGTTTCTCACTTTTTCCTTAAAAGTGTTTGCATAATAATAAAAAACAATTTTCAGTCAAAAAAAAATATCTACTGTAGAAGAGACCATATTTTTATTTCTCTATTAGTAAAAGAAAAATCAAAGTAATAAAAGTGTATATTCTATCATCCTTAAACTCCCTTTCATAACATCAATGTGAAAATTGAGATAAAGATGCTAATTTAAATTCACCAATATAATTGGAATCAATTATGAGGTAGGCTATATAATAGGATGTTCTAGTTTTTACTTCCTCATTATTAAGGTATTCATCCAAATAAACAAAATCCAAAAGTTATTCTACTAAAAAAACTCATAAAACTGATCTAATTCTAGGGAAAAACTTAATTAAATAAACATAAATATCTATAATACTTTATAAGAATTTTATAAAGAGACAAGTTCATAAGTATTATCTAAGACTTTACCCAAAAAAGATAAATTTCTAATGACTACATATGAGAATGAGGAGGAGGAACAAGTTGAACAATCAATTAATGTTGATGATGCTAATAAGATTATTTCAAGAAATAAATACCATCCATAAGATAATCCTAAATATAAAGTAGAAATTTTTTATTCTAATTTATAATTATCCAGACAATTTTATACAAATATTGATCAATTTTTAAAGGATAATTGTAACACCCTAATATATTTGGAATGTATTTCCCTTTAATAAATTTGATGTGTTCGATATTTTGTGGAGAAAAAAACACAAAAATTATGTGAATAATTATTATAAATTAAAAAAATAATCATATTATATGGTATTTAGATAAAATATAATTGTTGAAAATAATTTATAATTCACTTAGGAATTAATATTAATCTGAATGAACTGTTTTGAAATGTTTTGTTTATGAGAATTATTTTTATCATATAAGTTTTATTTGAAAATTAATTTATAGTATTAAACTTATATAAATAAACTTTTTACACACTTAAAAAATGAATTTTTTGGTTATCAATTGGATAAAAATGAAAATAAAAGCATTTTATGGTTAAAAGAGATGTTTTTTCTGAAGAACTTCTTTTATTCTTGCAATTTGTTTTTTATTAATAAATTAAATTGATAAATATTGGTAAATTATTTTAATGAAAATTTTAGGTTATATTATCAATGAATAAATTTACATTCATCTAATGATGATTACTAGGAAAATAATTGGAGTAATTTCAACTTATACTTGAAAAATGAATTTTTATAAAAATTGTTTTCATTATGTTTTATGGGTTTATTTCTAAATTAATTTATTCCACTTATAGGAATTGAATTTGATAAAATGGATTTAATATTCGAAATTATCATGTAAAAATTTGGTAAATAGGAATTTTTTTTCATAATGAACAGTAAATCTGTTAAAAATTCATTACTATAGTAAAGGTTAAAAGGGTTAACAAGGGATTAAAAAAAAGTGATAAGGGTTAAAATAAAATAATTTTTTTTCTAAATCCTATTGTATGAATGTTTTTCAACCCTATATCATCAAATATTATAAATATATACAACTTGTAGCAATTTTTTTTGTTAATGTGACTTTATATTATTTTAAAGTGTATAATAATTATATGTTTTCCACTCCCATCACTTATAAAGGGGTTCCTCCACTCCTATCTTCTTCACACCTTTTTGAGACACTAATCTTGAATAAACAATGATTAAATATTTTATCAAATTTATTATCCATGTTCTAGAGGTTCTGGTATTCTTAAAATGCCAACCCAAGGTTCTTTAAGAAGTGATCCAAATAATATTTCTCAAAGAATAATCAATCATCTTCACCGAATCCTTTTAGTAAATTTCTTTTTATACTTCCTCCAAATCATTTATAAACATATTAACTTGATGAAACCAGTATATTTAATATATTTAAATGTTTTATTCTAGTGGTGTAACCATTTTATATCTCTTTTATATATTATGGAAAATAAAAACATCGTTCATGCATATATACGGACCACTATCTCTATGAAGTGATGTATTTTAATTTTAATCATCATATCTCTTATATGGTTATATAGATGAATTTAATGGATATATATGATTTTTATAACATAATTTTTATTATATAAATAGAATATATTATCTACCTTCTTACACTTCCATCATTTGTAAAATGATTACGTTTCTTGTGCGTACATGTGGACTACCACCTTAGTGAAGTGATGTGATTTGTTTTTCATTTATGATTTAAATGAATGGTAATAAGTATAGATTTAATAAATATATATTAAATTTATGATACAATTATTTTTATAAAATTATTAATAATTATTTACCATTCTTTCATTCCATTTATTAAAAAGTGGAAACATCACCAGTGCGTAAATATGGACTATCATCTCCATTAAGTGATGTAATTCATTTTTCATCACCAGAATATATGAATAGTTATAAAAGTGTATATAATGAATAAAAATTATATTTATTAAATTATTTATATTATATTAATTTTTAAACCAAGACCAAGGTTTAAGTACAAAAATTGTCGAATGAAAACATGCAAAGAAAACATACAAGTTTTCACCCGAATATAGATTTTAATAAAGAATTTATAATAAATGGGTAATTGAAAATTTTAAGGGAATGATATATAGTAAATTATATATTAATATTGTTTTTTAATATATTTATAATAAATATATATTTATTATATAGAATTTTTTAATTTATATGATGTAAGATGATACTTAAGGTTAGGATTTATGTTACAATCTCTTTTTATTTTGGGATTGTTTATGTTAAATTTCCATTATGAAAAATTATATGATCCCCATAATTTAAACCTTATATATTTAATTAACCTATTTTTATTTATAGGTTTTTTCTATATTTAGTACAATTTCCTCTCTTTGTTACTTAAAATTACTAAGAACATGATTGTAAGAAAAAACAACTTTATTTATTCTTTTTGGGTTGGGAATCTTTGTCTTCCATATCCATGTTATTAAAATAATTTTATGGATGTTTTTACCTGTACTTGAAATATTTTTAAATTTTCATTTTCACTACCTTTGAATTTATTTACATAAATCTGAAAGGAAACTTTTTAAAAATCTTTCTGAACAAGTTATTTTTGACTTTTTATGAAAGTCTGGAAAAAATGTTCTATTTTGACATATATGACTTGAATGGTTTTTACTACTATTAGAACCATTTTTTTATTTGACTATTATTTTACAATTTTCCATGGTTTTTCTCAAATAAAATCTTTTTCTAATTATTCTTATAATTTTATTTTTTTAATGATACCAAAATAAAAGGATATTTTTATCATTTTCAAATAAATGTTCAAATGCTCTTTTAAAGGTTTTTTATATATATCAACATCCTTAATATTTTTTATGCTTCAATAAGGATATGGTATTATATTACCATCCACTTATTTTCTCTGTATGGATTATGATTATATGATGATGATATGTTTATGAAACCTATTTATTTTCAATAGGTTATGTTGTGATGATATGATAAATGTTTTTATGGTACTGTAAAACCCATATATAAGGTTTTCATTATATAATAGGTTGGACCATAATTATATATCACTCCAATTATTTGGGTAAATAATTATACCTCATGAGATAACATTAATTGGAATGGGAAGTGTACCCATTTCAGTATGGGACTCCATCCACTATAGAAGTCTTAGTAGTGAGTATTGACTAAAGAATTGATTTTCTATTATTATGTGTATGAAAAAACTTATGTCTTATTATTATGATATATTTTCATGGGCCATGATTTATTATTTATGTTTCAACACTATTATGACTTATGTATTTTTTTATGAAAAATCTGTATGTTATGACTCACAATTAATGATCTCTGATTGATTGGGTATGACTTTCGTACATTATGATCATGTTATCATACCCTTATGCTTATATTATATTCAATTATGATAATTGATTGATATCTCCCATGTATACCCTTATTGAGCATATGATCTTACCATTTATTATGTTTCCATTTTCCCTAGGTTATGAAGATATTTT
Source organism: Viscum album (assembly GCA_963277665.1). NCBI lineage: Eukaryota > Viridiplantae > Streptophyta > Magnoliopsida > Santalales > Viscaceae > Viscum > Viscum album. The sequence goes on along the minus strand of OY728141.1, from coordinate 1,524,743,363 downwards.
TAAGTAGGTTTTTTCTAAGATTGTTACTATGAGAGAAGAAATTTTGTTGTATATCTTTAAGATATTTTATAAAATAATTTTATTATGTATCTATTATAAAAAGACACTAAACCTTTATGGTTATTGGGTGTGAATTACTTTGTAATATATAAAGTTTTCACCGAAAATTATTTAATATTTTTGTATGTTATTCTTGGGTCACATTAAAATATAATTTAAGGAAGATTCCAGTTGATAAAGAAGATTCTCAATAAGTTTCTCGATTCTTCCAAGATCACATTAAATATCCAAAATAGTCTTAAAATTCAAAGTATGGGTCTGAGGAAACTCTGGCACTCTATATTGGATAGTTCTCAAATTATTATCATCATAGAGAATCAAATAAAAAAATAAAAGGAGAATAAAACAACTATAGAACCAAATGCCTTATGATATTACTCTTAAATAATAATCTTTTTATCATAAAAGAAAAACACAACACAAGAGGGAGACATAATTCAATCATCTCAACAAAAAATAAATCTCAATATGAATCAAATCATTAAAGGAACTCAAGATATTGACAATGAATCAATGTACCATGTTCCAATGTACACTCTTTAAACATTCATGTATCCATAAGACATAAACCAAATGAATGATGTTTCCATGAAACACCATCTCTTGATAACACTGAATCTCAATATAACACTCTATGAACGTAACATCTTGCTCAATATAAAAATCTCCTATACCAATGACATGAGAGTTGTCATGAAGATACTAAAAAACCTATGGCATATGAAAGTTATCATTAAATTAATCTTTCTATGGAGGAATCAATAACCAATATGCAACCTCACCAATATAATATAATTCCTTAAAAGTACTTAAAAAATGGGGATACATCTTACCATATTGATCAATCCTCTATTTTCCATGATGAGGAGAAACCTTCAGGAATACATGATAAATAACATTAAAATCTAGAGGTATCAACCTATAATAAATATAAGACTTATGATGGTATAAATAAGATTTTATCCACTCATAAATCAGTCATACCTCCTCTATCTTTCCTTACACTAGATTTGGCACAAGGATCATTGACTCTATGACCATGGTACACAATAATAGATATCTAAATGACATTACATACAACACTTCAAACAAATATAGGCTAAAGGAAGAGTCATAACTATTGTTACAGTAAAAATCAACCAATGATAGGTTATTCACCCAAAAACCATAAAAAATTCAAAACAAATGTGAAAAAAATATCCTAAAATATTTAGATACTCTACTCCATATGACCATTTACCAGAGGAAAAAACATAGTTATAAGCTATAACTATGAGTCAACGACCTTATACAATACATTATACAACCTCAAAGTGAAATTAGGATATCAATTTTAAATGAACATCCTTGGAACTCCATGAAACATTACCACCCCTTCCACATACTTCCTTATCAAAACATCTAATTTAATCAACTCCTTAACTTAAAATAAATTAGAAAACATAGTCATGTGATCTAAAAAAACCTATATAGAATAATATTCTCCTAATTCCTTAGGCAACCCTGTAACAAAATCCACAGATATTTTCTCCAAATTGTATTTGTAGAACCTTATAGAGATGTAATAACCTAGTTGGAACATGATGTTTAGCCTTAAACCTCTTATAAACAAGGAACTAGAGAATTAATATCTTCCTATAAAACAATACTCAATGTTCTCTATCAATCCACTAAAATTTCTCCTTCAAAGCATGATATATCTTGGAAATTCCTAGATTCACTACTAAAGGAGAGATACGAAACTACGATAATATATTTATTACATGTACTAAGGAAAGGATACCTTTCTATGAAAAATACTCAATGTTCTCTATATTTTGACCATCCATCAAAAGAATCACTATTAATAATATGATCTCTCTAGACTTATACTCTTGATTCTTTTAACTGGTATTCCACTACTCACCGAAACTTCTATATGATACAAATGAAATCTATCCCTAACTTCATACAAATACAAGTGAAAATATGTAATATTCTCCATCATATATTAATCATCACCATATTTTTGAACAATATCACTATAAGACCTACTACATAAAGCATCAGTCCCTATGTTTCCTGGTTTATATAAAATCTCTAAATCATAATCTTAATTAAACTCCACTCACATTTATTGTCAATGATTGAAATATTTATATAGTAATATGTAATACTAACTCTTTTAGTTAGTAAAGACTATGAAACACTCTTCAAGAATGTAATTTATCCATATATTTAAAATAAAAACCATCACTAACAATTAAATATTATGTGTAGAAGAATTGTGTTCTTATGGTAGTAAATAACTAGATACATAGGATATAATTTCCCTCTCTTTCATAAAAAACACCCTAAAAAAATATGTGAATAATCATAGTAAGCCTTAAGAATTAGTATTTCCTCAAATAATTGAAGGATGGGTAAACTAGTCATTTTACTTTAAAAAATTGACAACCAACTAAAACTATGGTCTCCAATTAAAAACCCAACCTTTTTCAGTCAAATATAAAAATGATGCTAAAATATAAAAAATCAGATACAAACCTCCTGTAATATATAGTCAAGAAAAAGAAACCCTGAACCTCATTAAAAAATCATCAACACATTTCAAGAAACCACGAAAATAATATTATATTGGTTCACAACCATTTTATACTGAGAAGTGATATGACTAAGAAAACAATCTTATTATGTATGAAATTTACACTTTGAAATTATTAGGATCACAATGGAATTTGGTAATATATACCCTGAGAGGGGGTAGGGGAGGAATTAGGGTATTAAATTATGGTTTCAAATATAGTAGAAACACCTATTGGGTCTAAGGAGAAATTTGATTTTGTTATATTAAATGGATCATTTGCAATGTACATTATGTGAACTCTATGACCAATGATTTTTTTTCCAAATAATACTGAAAAATAATTTTTTATAGAACCAAGAGAGTTGATCTTTCACAATAATTTATAATTAATTTAAAAACACAAAAAGAAATATTACCTCAGTCTTGAAATATTTCTTCATTTATGATGTTTATCTTATGACCCCAACAAATGTTGTATCATTGTGTTATGAGGACCCAAAGTAGGTCCCCTCTTGTGGTGATACAAATGTTCAACTTCAATATCTGAACAACATTGATGATTCTATGGTTTCTAGCATAGTCAACTAATTTTCTTTCATTATTCTTCATGATCACTTCATATTCCTTTAGGATTGAAGAAATTTTCTCTTGTTCTTTTCAGTGTTGAGAGGAAGAGAGGAGGTATATCATGAGAGTGAATTATTCCACACAATGATTAACCTTTCTATGTTTAACAGAGGAGTCTATTTATAGACTTAGGGTTAGAGTTTAACATTTAATTAATTACAAAAAGTACCTTAATAATATATTAAACCAAAATGAACCTCATGTAATGTAAAATAATAATAATAATATCTTATTTTATGGTGTACACTAACCCGTGCAATGATTTTAATTTTGGTAAATAAATATTCATCACCAGAAAAAATCTAGTCTACTATTTATCCTCAACATTTATTAAATTTTAGAATAAATATTGGATAAGTATTATTCATTCAACAAATAAATAAATATTATATTAATAGTGTAGATAATAAATATTTATTTAATATTTTTTTATCTAAATAAATTATTTATTCAATAAATAAATAAATAAATATTAATTTTTGAATAAAAATAGATAAATAAATATCATTTATTCATGTAATTATATAATTACCTAGAGAATAAATATTTATTTAACATTTTAAACAATTTGATAAATTTTAAATAATATTACTTCTTGTTCTAGAGAATAATATATATTAAAATTGTTAAATATAATTAATATTAAATTGATATTTTAGGAAACACTTCTTGTGTGACCCTCTAGGCATCTTACTCAGTGGTATTAGGTGTACTTGACTGAAGTCCAATATTACTATCTCGTAATAGGTCAAGATACCCACAAAGGAAGACGATATGTCACAATGTGAAAACCATATATAAATGCCCACTATATAATATAATCTCTTTTCCATGATATCTCATCATGTAGGTTGTACACACATGTCATCACCTTTATGCTTGATACTTATTTCTATGACTATCTCAAATAAACTCATCATTATAAAATGGGGTTGAAATTTAATGAAATAGCTCCATTCCAATCAAAGGGACAATATATCAACTTCTATAAATGTGTAAGGGTAAATCATCCCTTGACTTATTCATTAATAACTTATCATCTGTGACGTACCCAACATACCTAACTTCACTGTGATCATATTTACTCAAATTTTGTGATAATACATCAAATTATGTGATTCATAAATTTCATTAATAATAATCTTAAAGTATTAGGATCATTAAACATTCTCACAGACAAGCATATATATATTGACATATAAACATGTGGATTTTTTACACACAGATTGTCATAATACTCACCCCAAAGGTACCCCTCTTGGGAAAAAAATGAGATAAGGGAGATCATGATGCCCAAAGCTCACTTATAATTGGCCACAGGTTGGAGAAATTCATTGAGTGTATATCATTCACATATATGGAAGGCATTACCGTTTTATGATATGAGAAACAAGATATACTATTAAGACACAAAACAAATACTACTCAAGATAAAATTAAATAAAGATCCCAAATACATGCATGAAATGTCATACAATGGAACAAATGTAAATGAAACTAAAAGTTTCAAAAGATAATCCTAAGTAATGAACATAAAATCCAAAAAAGATCTTAGTGAGAAACAACTGATGCTAACTCATCACCTAAATTGGTATGCTAATTTCCAAGCCACAACATTTCTATCTCTCACCAAGTATCACATATAAGTGAACATATAATATAATATGAAAAGAAGGTTCCCCACTCCCACTTCCTAACTGGTTTTCTTCTCTACCCAAACATCACACATCTAGATCTCTCTCTCTAAAAGTAATCCCTCCCAAATACAACTAGGATAAAGTATCATACCATGAACCTTGTTCATTATATCATCTCATCATATACCATTCACCCTATGCATCAAATCATCACGTCATCCCATTCCACAACCCTAGATAGTAACTGAGTATTTTATGGGAGCCACCACAACCCATATGACATGTATTATACCTTAATACATTACAACTCATACATTTCATACCTATAATAATTTTTAGGATACTATATCGAGAGAAAAACATGTATGAAATATACACAATCCATTACAAACCTTTACACACATATATAGGTAATGATAACCACCATGTATAAAAGTATATAATACTACCAGGAGATGAGAGAGGGGTTATAAGGGTAGTCAACTATCCATTCTTTTCCAACCTAGATGTTAGTGAAAATGGCCTCCCAAAGACCACTGGATGTTATTCACCCTTATGAAATAGGTGGGGAATCATATGAAATTAGAAAACATAAAATGTTTAATATATCTCATAGCTACATTATGGGAATTAGACTAGTGTTAGGATCAATTGTAACTATTATCTCTTAGACACCCGGTTGGAAATGTTATGAAATAAATATCCTGTAATCACACAAGCATTAAAGGATATTCATTTAATTAATTATTTACTTATTACATTTCAGTTTAAATTAATTAATTAATTATCCATTAATTAATATTATTCCATTCACATTTCATTAACCACCAAGTGAAGCCCATGCCCTCTAGGTATAACCCAATCAATTCAATGGTTCCACAAGATTATAAACATTTTTATTCCATTAAATAACTAACCCCATGTGTTAAAAAATTTAATAATCACCATAATTCAATAATTCTAATTACTCTAGGATAAATCCTAATATTCTATAAACGATATGCATAAACTAATCACAACTAGATGCCTCAAGCAGTGGGGAAAAAATTCAGGTAAACATGCAACCCGACTATCTGAACTTTAAAGTAGAACATTATCAAGAAAGTATCCATATTTCAATATATCAATGGGTAATACAATCTTCAACCTGTTCCATCAATCCTTGTTCCATCCTTGACACCATCATGCATTTCATCATGCATATCTCCATGTATATCACCATGAATCCCTCCATATTAGACACCAACTGATACAAAAAATCCTAACATCACTTCCCATATCATTCCAGAATATCAAGCATACTAGGATTACATCATGTCATATAGAAAAGATCAAATCCAAAGAAAAAACAAAAGGAAGCAAACAACAAACAAAGTTAACAAAGAATTTGATCCCTAGAAACAAGTCATTCATCCTTCACATGAAAATAGGATCACTCAGCCCTATGCATTTGTCTTTAACAAAAAATCCGTTCTTTATTATCTTGTATTAACTGATTAATTTATCATAGGTTACAACCATATGCAACCTAAGATGTCTAATATTACATGATATTAACTATTTAAACATGATACCAAGTATAACTTCTAATTTCAACACTTTAAGGATGAAAAATTCCATCAACACACCTCTCTAATATTATAAATAGTAATAATTTCTAGCTTCATGTTCTTTATCCAATTTCATTAACATATTGAAGAATAGTTTCAATTAAACATGTCGATGCACTAATTTTTCATGAAAATATTTGTAAACATTTTTAAAATAAATTTTATTTTTGTAATCATTCTCCCCATGAAATTAATGGATTTATTTAAAATTCATTGATTTTTATTTAAATTATTAATTAAAAAAAAGTAAATTAAAAATGTTTACTTTGAAATTTTTATTTTAATTATTGAATTTTTGGTTTACCCATACACATGGACTAAGGGCTACATAAGGGTAAAACATTCTACCTACACATAGGATTTATCTTGAGGTTCTATGTAAGGGTAGAAATCCAATTTAATAAGGGTGAACCGCTTTCATACACATTGTATAAGGGAAGGATAATAGGTAAGGGCCTTGGCTCTTTATGTACTGTGTAAAGGTAAAGGTCAGGCTGCGTAAAGGTATACATCACTGTGTAATGGAAACCTATGGATTCCACTTTCTGTATAAAGGTAATGGCTGTATAAGTGATTTGGAGAAACTATGTAATGGTACCAGTTGATTCCAGCTGCTATGTGAGCTTAAGGTTTCACTGCATAAAGGTAATATATTTGTCTAAAAGGTTTCATAAAGGTAAAATAGAGTTTTGTAATGGTACCTTAAGTTTTCAATGAGTTATGTAAAGGTAAAAAATGTCATGTAAGGATAAATTCATCTTCTATTAAGTTTCATAAGGGTAACCACTACTATAATTCTATTCCTTTTCCACTATTTTTTCACCCCATGAAATATCAATGAATTATCATCAAGATCTGAGTTCAACCCAACGTGATACTACAATGATGATGGATATTCCCTGCCTAAATAAGGGATCCACTCTCAAAGACCTTACATGAGGAAGGATGAGTTCACACCATGAATGTGGTTTACACCACGTTTCTTCAATCATACATATGTACTAAAGAGGATCCCAATTATTTAACACTTTGAATAAGTATTCATGGCATGAATAAAATGTTGACAATAAATTAAAACACGATCTATGTGAGATTTGAGGAAGAACATTGACCTAGGGATTTTTCTTAGTTTGGAATAATTGAAGAGGTCCTTAAACAATTGTATTTTGTAACACCCCAAGCTTCTACGGCACGCTTCTCTTTGAATAATGCGATAACGTGTGTTGTACGCAACACCGAGTTCTAACAACCAATCAAACTAGCCGTTATGAATAGTAATACCTACTTTTTAAAATTATATATATTTTATATTTCAAAATGGACTTCATTTTTGGATTCGGAATATCTAATTTAGCCTAAGGTGAAATTTTGGTACTTTTCGGATAACTTTCATATTTTGATGAATAGTGAAAATTACTAAATTTTAATTAAAAACAACTTTTTTAATCAAAATAATTAATAGTGATAAATTATGAATTTTAGTAGTTTTAAAGTATATTTAGAATATATTTTTACCATTTAATATAATTTTGGTCATTGGACATAATTTTACAATTAAACCGAACATAAACAAGTGTCAATCTTTTGATAGTTATTATCTCTTAAAAACACGCTTTTTGTTTTGACAGCGGGAATTAATTTTAAATTAATTTCTGTCACTTCTGTGTTTTGAATTTAGGAAAATGGATTCCATATTTGGAATCAGGATGTTCAAATTGTGTAAATAGGTAGCTTTTATTTTTAGACATTTTGAATAATTACTGCGGTAAATATTTTATTTACCATGGTTAAGGGTAAATCCGGTAAATAAGGGTTAAAAAATAATATTATAATAAAACAAAATTACCCTAAAACGTATCTTAACCCTATTTGTTGATACATGGTCGACCATGGGAATCTTTGGGTCTATTTTGGGACCCCATGGATCCACTTGTAAGTGATAATGACACTTTATTTTAATTAAGTTAAAATGAATACAAAAATGACACAAGCATATATCTTTTTGAAAAACAATTGTTACATAGGGTTATATATGTTGGATTTTAGATTATAAATATTCATTAGAAAGATAAAAAGATTTCCTACATAATGATATTTTATTTATAATTTGTAGACATTAAATAATTTATTTTATTTATGACACAATGATGATGCAGTAATTACTATAATAGTGAAAAATTAAAATAATTGATATTATAAATACCCAAATAAATATAATATGAAACTTTTAATGAATTAAACAAATTTTCTAGGATAATATGATATATTAGGATTGATTTAATTGACTTTTTTCGAAGTAATCAATCTGTTATGAGTTTCACAAAAATCAACTATTGAATAGTGTCAAAATTGACATAAAAGAGTTCTTAAAACAAATATTATATTATTAATTGATATTAAATTCTTAAAAATCTAAGTTTCAGCCAAGAGACTTATATCATGATAGGTTCATCATTAATGGACCACTTGGGGGTCTCTTGGATGTATGTAGTAAGTTTATTAACCATATTATATAAAAATACAAAGAGACATTGTAAAAGTGAAACTAATTAACTTAGAGTTAAAACTTAAAGATAAGGTTAATATAAGTACCCAAACCTGTCTAAATTCTATTGGTTGAGTTGTTTTCGACCCATCCCCACCTTAACCTTTGAATAATCAACTTTTGATCTATTATAAACCGAATATGAATTTATTATAAATTAATATTTCTAGCTTTTCCAAAGGTGCCCCTCACCCCTCTTATAAAAGGGCACTCCTCCTTCTCATTTCTTCACACCTTCAAAGCCTTTTGGTTCGGCCAAACTCTGCCCAAATACTCTCCCAACTTCCCTCACTACAACCTAGGGGCCTTAGTTTGATCAGAAAGCCAACCTAAGGAGCCCTTTTGATCAAATCAAAAGGAAGAACCCGAAGAAGAGGTAATGATTTCACCACCCTTTTCTAAGTTCATTTCTTCTTCCACTTCTTCTTCCTTTGTTGTTACCATTATAAAATAATAAATACAGTATCATATATATACTGTGATGTTATTATAAATATGGTACAACCATATTCATTATTCTATCCACCCTTTGAATAACATGTCACCATACGTGCGTACGTACGGCTTACCGTCTCCACGTCGTGGTGTAATTGTTATTCAATATAATATTATTTGGATGGGTATAATAATGATGTGTAACTCATGTAAATAATAAATATAACATGTTAATGATTCTGTATATATGATATACCATCCATTTATATATTATTTTAATATCAAAAGAATGATATTGTCGCTCGTGCGTACGTACGGACTACCGTCTCCACGAACGCGATGAGATTCATTCTCCATCGTATCCATTCAAGTATAATTATCATTTGATGATTTAAAAATGACGTTTAAGGACTTGATATAATTATGGATATGAATAATATAAAACCTATCCTTTACAAACATGTCTTACGTAACAAAACATATAAAAGAAAACAAGTAAGTTAACACCTGAAACAACGATAATACTAAGATATTATTATAAAATCAATATTAAAAGATCATATATGATATCATATTAATTTATATGATTATTGTATAATTTAATAACAATTATTTCACCATTATAAAGGAGGTTAACCTACCCCAACCAAGGAAAAGTACAAGGTAAGGGTTATTTCACAATCTCTTCATTATCCGTGGTTGTTTATACGTAATAATCTACTGGGATCTCTTTATCATCCACATCCATGTTTCTTAAAAATGTATTTCAAAACATTTTTACTATTTACTAGAATATGAGTTAAAGTCATTTATACCCTTTTTGACTTTTATAAGTGGTTTATAAAGGAATCTTTCGGTCGTTTTCAAAACAAGGTCCTTTTTAACCTTTTCGACAGAATTAAGGTAAGAATGTTTTTTTAACTTATACGGCGGGTGATGTTATTTTCCGCTGTTATAAAATCTTTAAAGCTTTCCTTACAAGCTTATAAGAATATTTTCTAAGAAATTTTTTTATTTTATATGGCTCTTAAATGATTTCAAAATAGAAAGAGATATTTCTCTAAAAAGTGTTTTGATTTCATCTATGTCAACATCCTTTGATGGATTTTACGCTTATTTGAAGTTGATTTATTATGATACAAAACTTCTATAATGTATTGAAGGTTTTGTGATATGTTTGACTGTGGATGTACTATTTTTATACCATTCATAGTTTATAGTGAAATTATTGACATTTTGTATGCTAGTTTTAATACGAATGTTTTTGTTATGTTTAAAACTTTTCATATGGGAATGCATTGGACTTAATATGTGATGGGTGGAGCCCGCTATAGCTCCTCGATGCATCGGTAGGTCTCATGAGACAAACTAGTGTCTTGGCACAAGGCCTTGACAAAATCTTATTTGTAGTCTTGGCACAAGGCCTTGGCTATGTGGTTATGATAGTCTGGCATTATGCATTCCAACATTATGAAAGTGGTTAGTGATTTTGCATGTGATTATTCGATTAGTAGAATATCCATGTGAATGAGTAAATGGAATTATTTTATTTATGCCATACAATGTTGAATGTTCAAGTTTGAAAGGCTTTTGTTTAGTTATACATTTTCCTAAATGTTTATTCTCATTTATGAAAGTTTCCTCTATATTGTTATCCTTACTGGGCATTTGAGCTCACCCCTTTTCTATGTTTTATTTTTCCCAGGAAGTGAAGAAGTAAATTATGAATGAACTGCAGGGATATTATGTGGGGATATGAGTATGGATTATGGAGACATTATGTTGTTGTAGTAGTTTTTCATTTTGTGATGTAATGTAAAACTTATGAATATATCTAGTGTTTCCAAGGCTACTAAACCAATCGGTCTTTCGAGATTTGATCTTTCATGTGATCATGCCAATGTTATGTAATAATGCACCGACTCTGGGTAACTAGGGTCGGGGCGTTACAGTTGGTATCAGAGGAAGTTTAGTACAAACCTTGGAAGCTAGATTTAGATAAACTCTGATTAGAGCACGTAGACCTAAGATGAACTTTGAGGATTAGTATAGAAGAACTTCCTAGAATTTTGGTATTGTAGAGATTTTGTGAGTTTTTCGAGCAATACATCCCTGTCTGGATACGAGCAGGTAGAGGCGGCTCTGGCACAGATGTACCTAGGGGTAAAACCCGAAAACACCGCTTTGAGCTAGACTCGAACGGGAACTGGTGCACGACAACGGGCCTTGCTGCACTCTTGGTTATGACACTCCCGGGGGATATGCTTAGGATAATTTTCATTTTCTTTAAAAACCATTATGAAGGGTTTATGAGTATATACATCCTCAAAGGAGACATTTTTATGATTATGGATTATATCCATAAATAGTTCAATTTATGTTAAGTGTTTTATAAGTATGGGATTATGTATTTTGATTCATAAACTGATCTAGTTTATGCCATTGTTTAGAAATGGCGCCTAGTGGAAGAAATGGAAACCATATCAATGCACACACTTCATGTAGGGATTGCCCTCCTGCTCAAGATAATTATAGTGGAGCTGGTGATGCAACTGGAGCCGATCAGCTAATCACCATACTGGGACAACTTACTCAGGTTATGAATAATAACCTTACCCATATGGAGCACCCTGATCCGCAGCGTGGAGGATCAATGTTAGATCGATTCATGAGGCAACAACCACCAACGTTCAATGGGAGTACAAATCCCTTAGTAGCTGAGCAATGGATATTTTCCCTAGAGAAAATATTTCAGGCTTTGGGGAGCAGTGAAAGGGAAAAAGTTATCATGGCAGTTTACCGCCTCACTGGAGATGCTGATCAATGGTGGTCATTGATTAAAAATACGAAGGAAGATGATGAAGTATCAAATATGGAATGGAGGGAGTTCAAAGATCTGTTTTTAGAAAAATACTTTCCTCGCGACCATCGAGCAGATATGGAAAGGCAATTTCTAAGTCTAAGACAGAAGGAGGATGAGAATGTCACAAAGTATGAGGCTAACTTTACAAGGTTAGCAAGGTACGCTGGTGATTATATACGTAACCAAAGAAGTAAGATTGATCATTTCTTTGATGGGTTAAAACCATTTCTCCGTCGAGCATTAGTCTCACAATCCTTTTCATCATACGAAGACATTGTCTCATGTGCTATCAAGACCGAAAAGGAATTCTCTAAGTCTTATGACTTTAAAGCAAAGCAAGAGAAGAAGAGGCCTGCTGATCAATCTGGGAATGGAAATAAGGGGAAGAAAGAAAAGGTTGAATATCCATCCTGTGGTAAATGTGGGAAGAAACACCCCGGTTCTTGCTTGAAGGGAATGGGAGTCTGTTACAAGTGTGGTGAAAAAGGACACCAAGCTCATGATTGCAAAGGGAATAAGGAAGCCACCAACGTTCAGTGATACAATTGCAGGGAGATGGGGCATTATGCAAATTCATGTCCTAAGCGTCAGGAGAACTTACCTCAGAAAAGGCCAAGGGATCAAGGCCAGGCTTATGCTATCACTACTGCAGAGGTAGAAGCTCCAAAAGACGTGGTGGCAGGTAATTTAATGGTTTCCCCAAGTTTAGCAAATTCATTATTTGACTCTGGATCGTCGCATTGTTTCATATCTTCCCAGTTTTCTAAGAAAATTAGATATTTCCAATTTGATTTAATAAGGGATTTGTCAGTTAAAACTCCTAAGGGAAGTATCATTGCAACAAAGTTTTGTGAATCAGTCCCCTTTAGAGCACATAAATTTTCATTATCTGCTGATCTCATCATCATACCTATGATTGAGTTTGATATAATCCTCGGTATGGACTGGCTTTCGGACTATGATGTGAAGATTTATTTTAAGAAGAAAGAGGTTACGATTCTTGATGATAATGATAAGGAACACCTTATCTTTAGAGCAGAATCGTCACCACCTAATTCTTATTTAGATCCACCCCCAGTAGCTCAACTTAATTCAATTATTGGGGAGGAAGAGAATGAAATAACTGTTGGTGAGGAAAGGAATGTTCAAATAGAGGATGTACCTGTTGTGAATGAATTTGTAGATGTATTTCCGGAAGATTTACCTGGACATCCTCCAGAACGAGAAGTTGAGTTTTCCATTGATTTGATTCCTGGATCAAGGCCTATATCGAAGACCCCTTATAGAATAGCCACTGTAGAGTTAGTCGAACTAAAGAAACAACTAGAGGAATTGAGTAATAAGGGATTTATTCGCCCTAGTGTTTCTCCATGGGGAGCCCCTGTTCTTTTTGTTAAAAAGAAAGATGGATCTATGAGGTTATGTATCGACTACAGGGAGATCAATGATATAACGATAAAGAACAAGTATCCCCTACCTCGTATTGATGATTTATTTGACCAACTGCATGGAGATCAATACTTTTCAAAGATTGACCTTCGATCTGGATACCATCAGTTGTGTGTGAAGAAGGAAGACATTCCGAAGACAGCATTTCGAACCAGGTACGGGCATTACGAGTTTACTGTAATGCCGTTTGGATTGACTAATGCACCCTCTGTATTCATGGATCTGATGAATAGAGTTTTCAAGGAGTATCTCGATGAATTTGTGGTGGTATTTATTGATGATATCTTGGTATACTCCAAAACCTATGAAGATCATGAAAATCACTTGCACATTATCTTGAAGACTCTGAGGAGGCATGAATTATATGGGAAGTTTAGCAAGTGTGAATTCTGGATTCAGGAGATTTCTTTTCTTGGCCATATTGTCTCTAAAAATTGAATCTCTGTTGATCCTTCTAAGACCAAGGCAATCCAAGAATGGCCAACACCTACAAGTATAACTGAGGTACGCAGTTTTATCGGTTTGGCAGGTTATTATCGACGTTTCGTCCAGAATTTTGCCCGATTGGCTAACCCATTAACGAAGCTCACATGTAAAGGGGTTAAATTTGTTTGTACAAAAGAGTGTGAAGAATGTTTTGAAGAACTGAAGAAAATATTAGTCAATGCTCCTATATTGACTCTACCATCGGGGAATGATGGGTTCATTATTTATAGTGATGCATCAAAGAAAGGACTTGGCTGTGTCCTTATGCAGAATGATAGAGTTATTGCCTATGCATCACGACAGTTGAAAATTCATGAACAAAACTATCCTACTCATGATCTCGAGTTAGCAGCTGTGATCTTTGCTTTGAAGATATGGAGGCACTACCTCTATGGTGAAAAATGTGAGATTTATACTGATCACAAGAGTTTGAAGTATATTTTCTCACAAAAATAACTCAACATGAGGCAAAGGAGATGGCTTGAATTACTCAAGGATTATGATTGCATGATACACTACCACCCGGGGAAAGCAAACAAGGTGGAATATGCTTTGAGTAGAAAAGACCATGGAGTTTTGAACAATATGAGAATTGAAAGGGATCCAATTTTCATGGATCTAGTGAAGATGGACATGGGAATAACCAGGGAAGGCGAAACATCATTGCTTTTTCAAATGGTTGCCAAAACATCTTTACTAGAAAGGATTAAGAGTTCTCAGACCGATGATGAAGAATTTCAAAAGAAGATTAAAGCTGTGAATGATGGGAGATTGAGAGACTTTGTGTATGAAGATGGAATTTTGAAATTTGGGAAGGGACTTTGTGTTCCCGATTTACCTGATCTAAAAAGGGAATTGCTGGATGATGCTCATAGTTCCAATTTCTCTATACACCCTGAGAGCACCAAAATGCATAGAGATTTGAAGGAACATTTTTGGTGGGACAACATGAAGAGTGAGATTGCTGATTTTGTGTCAAGATGTATGGTTTGTCAACAAGTGAAAGCTGGAAGGCAACAGCCTGGAGGAGTCATGCAACCTCTTCCCATACCGGAGTGGAAATGGGACAATATTACGATGGAATTTGTCATGGGGATACCAAAGACTCCTAGAAGGAATGATGCAATATGGGTTATTGTTGATCGTCTTACCAAGTCAGCACATTTTCTTGCTATAAGAGAAGATCTACCCCTGGAACGTCTAGCAAGACTATATATTAATGAAATTGTGAGACTTCATGGAGTACCCTTATCAATTTTTTCTGATCGTGATCCCCGTTTTACTTCAAGATTTTGGAAAAGTCTTCAGAAATTCCTGGATACTGAACTTCATTTGAGCACTGCTTACCACCCTCAGACAGATGGACAATCAGAACGGACTATTCAAACCTTTGAAGACATGTTGAGATCTTTCTCACTTGACTTTCAGGGTATGTGGGATCAATATTTACCACTGGTAGAATTTTACTATAAAAATAGCTTCCATTTGAGTATACAGATGGCACCATATGAAGCGTTATACGAAAAGAGATGTTGTACACCAACCTGTTGGGATGACGTTGGTGAAAGAAAACTTGTAGGCCCAGAACTGGTGGAGGAAACGGTGGAAAAGTAGAAAGTAATCCAAAATCACATCAAAGCAGCTCAAAGTAGGCAGAAGAGCTATGCCGATAATCAAAGGAAGGATTTGGAATTTCAAGTCGGTGATCATGTTTTCCTGAAGGTATCTCCGTGGAAGGGAGTCATACGTTTTGGTAAGAAAGGTAAATTGAGTCCCAGGTACATCGGACCTTTCGAAATTCTAGAACGAATTGGGGTTGTAGCTTACCGATTGGCAATGCCGCCAAGTCTCTCCAAAGTTCACGATGTGTTCCACGTATCTCTGTTGAGGAAATACATGCCTGATCCAACGCATGTACTCACCTATGAGGAATTAGAACGGGAACCCGATCTTTCCTATTGTGAAGAGCCTGTCAGGATTCTTGATACGAGAGAACAAGTACTGAGAAACCGGACGATGCATCTGGTAAAAGTTTTGTGGAGAAACCATAAGATGGAAGAGGCAACGTGGGAACCCGGGGAACTTATGATGAAGAACCACCCGAGTCTTTTCATGCGATAGTATTATAGAAATTTCGAGGACGAAATTATTTGAAGGAGGGGATAATGTAACACCCCAAGCTTCTACGGTACGCTTCTCTTTGAATAATGCGATAGCGTGTGTTGTACGCAACACCGAGTTCTAACAACCAATCAAACTAGCCGTTATGAATAGTAATACCTACTTTTTAAAATTATATATATTTTATATTTCAAAATGGAATTCATTTTTGGATTCGGAATATCTAATTTAGCCTAAGGTGAAATTTTGGTACTTTTCGGATAACTTTCATATTTTGATGAATAGTGAAAATTACTAAATTTTAAATAAAAACAACTTTTTTAATAAAAATAATTAATAGTGATAAATTATGAATTTTAGTAGTTTTAGAGTATATTTAGAATATATTTTTACCATTTAATATAATGTTGGTCATTGGACATAATTTTACAATTAAACCGAACATAAACAAGTGTCAATCTTTTGATAGTTATTATCTCTTAAAAACACGCTTTTTGTTCTGACAGCGGGAATTAATTTTAAATTAATTTCTGCCACTTATGTGTTTTGAATTTAGGAAAATGGATTCCATATTTGGAATCAGGATGTTCAAATTGTGTAAATAGGTAGCTTTTATTTTTAGACATTTTGAATAATTACTGCGGTAAATATTTTATTTACCATGGTTAAGGGTAAATCTGGTAAATAAGGGTTAAAAAATAATATTATAATAATAATAAATTACCCTAAAACGTGACTTAACCCTATTGGTTGATACATGGTCGACCATGGGCATCTTTGGGTCGATTTTGGGACCCCATGGATCCACTTGTAAGTGATAATGACACTTTATTTTAATTAAGTTAAAATGAATACAAAAATGACACAAGCATATATCTTTTAGAAAAACAATTGTTACATAGGGTTATATATGTTGGATTTTAGATTATAAATATTCATTAGAAAGATAAAAAGATTTCCTACATAATTATATTTTATTTATAATTTTTAGACATTAAATAATTTATTTTATTTATGACACAATGATTATGAAGTAATTACTATAATAGTGAAAAATTAAAATAATTGATATTATAAATACCCAAATAAATATAATATGAAACGTTTAATGAATTAAACTAATTTTATAAGATAATATGATATATTAGGATTGATTTAATTGACGTTTTTCGAAGTAATCAATCTGTTATGAGTTTCAAAAAAATCAACTATTGAATAGTGTCAAAATTGACATAAAAGAGTTCTTAAAACAAATATTATATTATTAATTGATATTAAATTCCTAAAAATCTAAGGTTCGGCCAAGAGACTTATATCATGATAGGTTCATCATTAATGGACCACTTGGGGGTCTATTGGATGTATTTAGTAAGTTTATTAACCATATTATATAAAAATACAAAGAGACATTGTAAAAGTGAAACTAATTAACTTAGAGTTAAAACTTAAAGATAAGGTTAATATAAGTACCCAAACCTGTCTAAATTCTATTGGTTGAGTTGTTTTCGACCCATCCCCACCTTAAACTTTGAATAATCAACTTTGGATCCATTAGAAACCGAATATGAATTTATTATAAATTAATATTTCTAGCTTTTCCAAAGGTGCCCCTCACCCCTCTTATAAAAGGGCACTCCTCCTTATCATTTCTTCACACCTTCAAAGCCTTTTGGTTCGGCAAAACTATGCCCAAATACTCTCCCAACTTCCCTCACTACAACCTAGGGGCCTTAGTTTGATCAGAAAGCCAACCTAAGGAGCCCTTTTGATCAAATCAAAAGGAAGAACCCGAAGAAGAGGTAATGATTTCACCACCCTTTTCTAAGTTCATTTCTTCTTCCACTTCTTCTTCCTTTGTTGTTACCATTCTAAAATAATAAATCCAGTATCATATATATACTGTGATGTTATTATAAATATGGTACAACCATATTCAGTATTCTATCCACCCTTTGAATAACATGTCACCATACGTGCGTACGTACGGCTTACCGTCTCCACGTCGTGGTGTAATTGTTATTCAATATAATATTATTTGGATGGGTATAATAATGATGTGTAACTCATGTAAATAATAAATATAACATGTTAATTATTCTTTATATATGATATACCATCCATTTATATATTATTTTAATATCAAAAGAATGATATTGTCGCTCGTGCGTACGTACGGACTACCGTCTCCACGAACGCGATGAGATTCATTCTCCATCGTATCCATTCAAGTATAATTATTATTTGATGATTTAAAAATGATGTTTAAGGACTTGATATAATTATGGATATGAATAATATAAAACCTATCCTTTACAAACATGTCTTACGTAACAAAACATATAAAAGAAAACAAGTAAGTTAACACCTGAAACAACGATAATACTAAGATATTATTATCAAATCAATATTAAAAGATCATATATGATATCATATTAATTTATATGATTATTGTATAATTTAATAACAATTATTTCACCATTATACAGGAGGTTAACCTACCCCAACCAAGGAAAAGTACAAGGTAAGGGTTATTCCACAATCTCTTCATTATCCGAGGTTGTTTATACATAATAATCTACTGGGATCTCTTTATCATCCACATCCATGTTTCTTAAAAATGTATTTCAAAACATTTTTACTATTTACTAGAATATGAGTTAAAGTCATTTATACCCTTTTTGACTTTTATAGGTGGTTTATAAAGGAATCTTTCGGCCGTTTTCAAAACAAGGTCCTTTTTAACCTTTTCGACAGAATTAAGGTAAGAATGTTTTTTTAACTTATATGGCGGGTGCGGTTATTTTCCGCCGTTATAAAATCTTCAAAGCTTTACTTACAAGCTTATAAGAATATTTTCTAAGAAATTTTTTTATTTTATATGGCTCTTAAATGATTTCAAAATAGAAAGAGATATTTCTCTAAAAAGTGTTTTGATTTCATCTATGTCAACATCCTTTGATGAATTTTACGCTTATTTGAAGTTGATTTATTATGATACAAAACTTCTATAATGTATTGAAGGTTTTGTGATATGTTTGACTGTGGATGTACTATTTTTATACCATTCATAGTTTATGGTGAAATTATTGACATTTTGTATGCTAGTTTTAATACGAATGTTTGTGTTATGTTTAAAACTTTTCATATGGGAATGCATTGGACTTAATATGTGATGGGTGGAGCCCGCTATAGTTCCTCGATGCATCGGTAGGTCTCATGAGACAAACTAGTGTCCTGGCACAAGGCCTTGACAAAATCTTATTTGTAGTCTTGGCACGAGGCCTTGGCTATGTGGTTATGATAGTCTGGCATTATTCATTCCAACATTATGAAAGTGGTTAGTGATTTTGCATGTGATTATTCGATTAGTAGAATATCCATGTGAATGAGTAAATGGCATTATTTTATTTATGCCATACAATGTCGAATGTTCAAGTTTGAAAGGCTGTTGTTTAGTTATACATTTCCCTAAATGTTTATTCTCATTTATGAAAGTTTCCGCTATATTGTTATCCTTACTGGGCATTTGAGCTCACCCCTTCTCTATGTTTTATTTTTCCCAGGAAGTGAAGAAGTAAATTATGAATGACCTACAGGGATATTATGTGGGGATATGAGTGTGGATTATGGAGACATTATGTTGTTGTAGTAGTTTTTCATTTTGTGATGTAATGTAAAACTTATGAATATATCTAGTGTTTCCAAGGCTACTAAACCAATCGGTCTTTCGAGATTTGATCTTTCTTGTGATCATGCCAATGTTATGTAATAATGCACCGACTCTGGGTAACTAGGGTCGGGGCGTTACATATTTCGTGTTTCAAGAGTATGATTTGTCTGAAATCAAGGGTTTTATATGAATATAAATTCATAGGGACTCAGGATCAATCAGGGAGTTCCACAAGTCCAGGAGCACTCAACCTAGAAGTGAAACTGAATGATCGGGAGCCCATCTACCGCTGAACTTCCTTATATTAGGGAAATAATGTTCATATTCCCCTTGTGATTATCATAATGGGGTAGATTTTTTGTGTCTAGTTTCTTGGGGACATCTTTTCTATTTCAATTCATGTTTGGGTTACTAAACTCTTTTTTTGAATTCAAAATCTCTTTATTTTTTCATTACATGACCAATGTGTTTTGGTTTCAAGAGTATATTTTTGATGCATCAACTAATCAGTCTTGGTTGTGTGTGGCCATTATATGATATCGAGTTATTATGTTTAAAAAATATTTTGGGTCACCTAATTTTGTAGTCGATCTAAATAATTTACTATAAAAATAAGGAGAATATTTAATTATAGAAAGGGTACCCATACCAAGGATCATTTTAGACCAATTTTTTTTGATAAATACGGATGAACACACAATTCATTACATCCCAAGAACACATTCCTAAAAATAACTAAACCTAAAATACAATCACAACATGATTTTTCAATATAATGTTAATTTTAATTTGATTTCTAAACACTCCTAAATTATTCTAAACTATCCTTGTGGGTTAGACACCAAAATCACTAAATAATACACTTTTTTTATTTAGTTTTTTTGAGTTTTATAAATTTAAAAATTGTGTAAACCTGGTGGAATTAAAAACTCTTACTTGGGAAAATAAATTTTTGAAACTATTGTCGAGGATGGTTTCCAGTTATTCTCATGTTAATTAGAAATATTTGTATTTATGTTTTTTTAATTAATTATTTTACACTTGGTATTTTCTTGCTATAGTATTAGGTTATAATTTTACATATGATTACTCCACTCTTGATAAAGTAAATGAAGATGAAATTATTTATGATCCATATTTATAAAAAACCATCTAAAAGTATAAAATGGAAAAAAGAATAGGGTATGAATACGTAAAATGATACACAATGGCTAGATATGTACATATTATACCATTGAAGAGGTGTACACTCATAGACTAAAGAAGACCCTCAAGAATGGGTATTCAAACATTCATTATAGTGCCTCCAGTTATGGCCCTTCAATTTGAGATAAAGCTAACTATCATTCAAATGATCTCAAATTGAATAAAATTTTCTCAGCTACATCATGAGGATCCTAACACTCACATAGGGAGTTTTCTTGAACTTTGTGACACTTTTTAATTTAAAAAATTCTCAAAAAATGTGGTAACATTAAAGTTGTTTTTGATTTTTATTGAAATAAAAATATAGGGAATGTATTCAAAGACTACTAACTCATTTCATTACTATATGGTGTGATTTGGTGAGAAGTTTCTTAACCCAATTCTCCCCCATAAAAATCTATGACCATTAGGGTCGATATTTTAAATTGTAACCAATTTTATAACTAATATCTTTATAACACTTGGGAACAATTTAAATATTTAACATGAAAATTCCATCATCATGGTGTAGAACTATAGTTGTTAATTCAAAATTTTTATAAAGGTCTATCGTTAATGTAATAGTGGGAAGATCATTGATGATGAAATCACCCAAGGATATCTATAGCATTTTGTATGATATGGAAAATAAAAAATTTCAGTGGTACTTAGAAGGAACCCAAAGATGATGGGTGAAAATGGTGCATAATAGATAGATGGTTTCACAAAATCAATTCATGACTAAGAATATGGAAGTGATGATGGATCTATATAACCCCAAAGTACATACAATGATGATGTAAATTATGTTTATTATAATAGATAAAATTAATTTCAAGGGTGGAGGCCATAATAACCATAATGTCAAAAATACCAAAGAAATCCATTGGGATACTGACAATAAAAACCTTAAGGTCCATCACTCTCTATTGAAATCCATTCATTTGAAAAGACATTAGACACAATTATAATAAAAAATGGGGATGCAATCAAGGAAATTAAGTAAGAATCAATGAACCAAAAATATGAATTATGAAATCTAGAGTTTCAATTCAGAAAAATCACTGAACAACTTAAAGAGAGGCCAAGAGGAGTACTAATAGAAAACCCTGAAATTAAACCATGAGGGGATTCAAAATCTATAACCTTATAAAGTGGAAAAATTACAAAACACAACCTTGGAAAAATTTGGAAACCTCAAGAAAAAGAAACTGAAAATGAATTAAAAGTGATGTAAAATAATAAGAAGGGAAAAACTGAATAATAACAATTAATGTATGAACCTCCACCAAAATACAAGCCATACCTACCATTTCCAAAGAGGGTGAAATAGGACAAGATTGAATCACATATAGGTAAGTTTCTTGATTTTTTTAGTTTCATATTAATATTTATTTGAAAAAATCCATTATAATTATTATAACATCCTAAAAGTTTATAAAATAACTAGGGATGAATAAAATAAAGATAAAAGATACTAGAACAGTATCACTCATGATAGAATGTTCAGTTATGGTATCAAAGGACTTACCAAAAAAGAAACAAGACCTCATTAGTTTTTACATTCCAATTTTTATTGGTCATAATAAATTTAGGAAATATTTATTTTATTTGGTTTCTAGTTTCAATATCATGTCATACACCACCTTAAAAAGCCTGATACTTTAGGGATTAAACCAGATAAGAGTTTCACTATAACTAGAATATTCAACAGTGAAATAACCAATAGGACTGATCAAGTAAATTCATATTATAGTTGATAATTTTATCTTACCTGTGGAATTTTTAGTAATGGATATGGATGAGGAGAGGAAACCTATTATTCTTAGAAGACCATTTTTGGTGACTAGAAGATAATTTATTGATGTAAAAAGTAGTGAGATGTGTCTGAGAGTGGGAGGTGAATAAGTCAATTTCAATAGGCATTGATTAATGAAGAGATATGATGTGAAGGTAGATATCTTTAAGGAAGATAAACGGTGTGAAGTTTAAGAATTAAACATTTTATAGGAAATTAAAGAGATACATGTTTTACAGGTTGATGAATAAAAATAAAAAACAAAGAATAAAGGAGGATAACTGAGAGATAAGATCTCCGATGATGGAGGAACAACTACTATAAAAAACATTAAAGAAGGATAATAGGTCTGGATAGTGAACATCATAATTTTTTTTATTTTATTATCTAAAAAATAATTGGTTGATAGGCTTGATGGATGTTGAGAAATTTTTACCCAAAAGAAGGATGAAGCTATTTTCAGAAGAAGGAGGCCGAAATTCATAGATAAGTCATATATTAGGCCATTTTTGGATCTATACAAGGTAAAATAATTCATATATTATATCACTTGAGTTAAAATAGGTATGATGGATCCAAAAATAATAAAAAAATCACTTTCATGAGGTAACCCGAGTTTTTAGGATTTTTATTTCTCTATTTCAAGAAATAAGCACCCTCCCCCACATATTTTTCATTGAAGAAGGGCCAATAATTTCACTTGTGTATTTTTATTTTTTAGGTCCTTCAAGGATCATGTTGAAGAATTAAAATAATCTTGGAATTATTCATTTTGTGGGATTATGAATCAATTTTTGTGATGACTAATCATGTTATGGACTTGGAAGAACATAACCATAATATCCTAGTACCAAATCTTCATTAAAAAATGGAGAAATATTTTCAATTATGTATTTTTTTCTTTTTTATTATCCAAATTATTTTTTAATTATATTATTAAATTTTATCTATATTTTTCTTGACCACACATATACTTTTCTTATTTACTTAACTTATTTAGGAGTCATGATTTTCTTAGGAATCCCATGATCCCATGTTTTAGATTTCAATAATAATGTGAGTGAATGAGTAAGATGAAGAATTTAATGATTAGAGTTAAGAATAGATGTTAATTTTATGACTAATGATTTGAGGTAATTTTTTTATTCTAGTAAATGAAATTTCTCTTCCATTTTCAGGATTCGAATTTCTAAAAATAATATGGATTGATTTATTATTATCACTTCATTCTATTAGGGATTTTCCAATTTCACATGTTTCATTACCAAGAGGATTTCTTGACCAAATTATTCCAATTAAATCCTAATAAAATTTATTGAGTGATCTTGGGGCATGTCACCTATTATAACTTTATTTGGAAGTTTTCAAAGTTATGATTTTCTAAAATCACATTTAATATGATTGAGGAATTATTATTGATAAGTCCTATTCATTGAGACCATTTTTTATATTAATAATTGTTTATCCCATAGAAACCATTAATGAAATTTTTAGTAATGAGATTCATTATAATCCAATTTTTCCCATTCCTACTATACTCTATTCATTTGTATGATATTTTTAATTTGAAGTGTTGGGGTGAGGGAAGTCATGGTGGAAGGGATGAACAACATTAAAATGAATATATTTGTGGGTGATTATATTTTTTTATTAGGAAATGTTCATGATTAATTCATTTTATTTTTATTTATTTACTTCCTAGAAATGAAAAAAGGGGAATAAATAAATGAAAAAATGAGTTGTAACTTGGGGAAATAAAAATTCACCATTACTTGTTTAATGATTTTATCATTTGGGGTTAGGTGGTGGATGTGATATTTTTTATATTAATAAAATACATTTTTTTTAAAAATAGTTTTAAATAGAAAAAATAAAATAAAAAGTAGAGAAAATTAAAGAAGGTGCTAACCTTTTATTAGGTTTACAATGTTAATGACCTTAATATGGAGCTTTGGGAAGAGGGTGATGTTACTTTTTATAGGACATATTCTCATTTTACTTTTTTTAATATCATGCATTTTGACTTGAAGTTAAACCTATTTTCTAATCATTATAATTTTAAACGTCAATTCCTATCAAAATTAAGCCTCAAATTCATTAGAAACTTTATTGCAATGCCATCATGATTTCATGTGTTTTTTCCTTACAAAGTATATAATGTTGATAATTTTCTTGCTTATGGGAATGAGCATACACTCATGGTATGGGCATAACTCTACTTGAATCTATATCATGAGTGATGAGAGGAAAGAATTTAGTGTGAGGTAGATCACAAAATGACATGATTAATAATAATAAATTAATAATCTTGAATAAATAAATGGAGAAGATCCATAATTTTCCACTGGGAGAAAGTAAAATACTCAGGGTTGATTTTTCTTTTAAAAAATTTGAAGTTTAATTGATATTTTATGTGAAAATTGAAATTTTGGTTTAAAATTGATAATAATTTTATTTTATTTCTTTTAAATTTAAATATTTGTATCATTGGTGTAATTTGAAATTTTTTATTGAGATTCAATTCTTGAGTACATACACAGCTCAAGTGTGGGGGTATTTGATGCACTTATTTTTCATAAAAATATTTACAAAATATTTTATAATAAATTTTAATGTTATAATAATTTTCCTCATGTAATTAATTTACTTAGTTAAATATGGGTTATATTAATTTTAATTATAAATTTTTTAGAAAAAGGAATTGAAAATGTTTAATTTGGATTTTTCATTTTGATTTTGGATTTTTTGGAATTTTTGGTATACGATTACCTATAACCTAAGGTTTATGTACAAATTAAAATTTCTACCTACACACACGAATGATTTTGAGATAATTTTTAAGGGTAAAAAGCAAATTGTTTAAGGGTAACCCTCTACCAAACACACTGTGTAAGGGTAGAAGATCAGCTATATAAAGGTAAAATTGGCTCTTCATATATTGTGTAAAGGTAACTTGAATTTCAAAAGCACTGTGTAAAGGTAAAGGTTAGGATACACAAAGGTAGAAAATACTCTGTAAAGGGAACCCATGGAATCTACTAGATATGTAAAGGTAAAGGCTACATAAGGGTATAGGAGAAGCTTCCTAAGGGTACAATTGATTTTATCCACTACATAAGGGTAAGGTTGAACTGTATAAATGTAATAGCTTTGTCTCAAAGGTTGTATATTGTTAAAATAGAGTTTAGTAAAGGTAACTAAGGTGTTAAATGAGATATGTAAGTGTAAAATTAGTCTATGTAAGGGTAACTTCATCTTCTTCTAGGTTGCATAAGGTTTACCACTACCAGGTTGCTACAATGTTTCCACCATTACTGCACCCTAGGGAATCACCATGGATGATCACTGAGAGCTTAGTTTGACCAAATGGGAGGATACAATGAATATGGAGATAGAGTTCATGAAGAAGGGATCCAATATTGAATCCCCTTCATGAGGAAGGATAAGTTCACACCATGAATATACTTCAAAATATTTTTCATAGAGCATATAAAAGAACCAAATAAGATTATAGTACATTTATTCTTTGAATAAATATTCATGACATGAATGCGATGTCAATAAAAAATTAAAGCACAATCTTTGTGAGATTTTTGGAAGACTTTAAACCTTGGGATTTAGCTCTTCATGTATGATTGAAAAGTTGTGTGAAAAAGGGGCATCAGGGTTTGAAGATTATTATGTTTCTAATATCAAGGTTTTTATAATCCAATGAATTCTGAGGGACTCATGAGCATGATAGAGTTTTATAATACTAAGATCACTCAAACTAGGAGTAGAACCGGAGGATTGGGATCCCTGCTGCTGCTACTCTTCCTTCTATTAAATTAATCATGTTATTATTCCACATTATGATTAGTATGAGGTGGAATATTCTTTGTGTTGGGAGATGTTATTATAGGGGGAGTGTTTTGTGGGGATATATTTTCTATTTAATTTCATGTTTGGGTTTCTTCACTTTTATTTTTTATTCCAAATCAATTTCATTATGAATTACATGACCACTATTTTCTCAATTTGAGGAGTATCCTTTCAATGAAAAAACTAATCATCCTACATTTTGTATAACAATTATATAATCGAGAGTTATTTTTTTAAAATAGGTTTAAGGTTATATAATTTCAAAGTTGATCTAAGTAATTGACCATATGAATAGGTAGATTATTCAATTATCCAAAGGGTACCTAGACCAAGGATCCTTTTAGACCGAATTCTAAAAAAATATGAATGAACATATAATTATTTGTATCCCTAGCACACAAACCTGAAAATAACTAAACCCTTCATTCCATAACAACTTTATTTCTCATTTTTTCCATTTTAATTCGATTCCTAAACACACATAATGCATTTTAAAAAACGATTGTGGGTTTGATACCCAGACTTGATAATTACTACACTTTTGTAGTTGGGTTTTTTGAGTTTTATAAATTTATAAATTTCATATACCCAATGGAATTAATGATGCCTTCCTAGTCTCATCACATGAATTAAGAATTACTTTTTATTTCCCATCAAACATAAGAAGAACAATTTACAAGGCTGTGCCTCTTTAATTATTTAGCTAGAAAAATTACCATATTTAAATTATTTAACCATTTTAATCAAACTAAAATGATAATATCAATAATAAAAAGAAGTATAATCAAATTATAAACATATATAACACATTATTTATTAAATCAATTGGAAAAACGTTATCAAGGTGAAAAAACGTGCGATCACTACAACCATAAACCATTTCTTCCATTAATACAGTTTAATATTTATTATGTTTATTTATACCATCAACTAAATATATAAATCATGATTAATTTATGATTGTACATAAAATAATAATAGAATTAATTAATCCCCTACCACAATGATTTCAACATTCTTTGATTGAGAATGAAACAAAAACATAGAACTCTGATGACCTCTCCCACAAGGAAACTATAACCTTATAAGAATTCTACACCACAACCATGAAAAAAATATAAAAATAATTCCATAAGAAAAAAGAAGATAAACCAAAAAAACATGATAAGAATGAATGGGTGTAAAAAAGAATAATCAGAGAAGAAACCATAAGAGAAAGAGGGAAAAATCACCTTAAACTACCATAGATCGAACATGGGAAGCCTATGATCAATCCATTTTGAAAGGGATTTGAAAACATTGAGATAAATTTTATAGGTGCCTAGGATTAAGTGAGAATTAGAGTATTGGATTAGTCTATTAGTTCCTTATTTTAATAATCACAAATCATGTTTATCTTATTTATAACCCATTTTATGTTTTTTGAAAAATAATTTATTTTCTAGAAATTTGTAAAATTTTTATTAAGTGTAGAATAAAATAATTGAATAAATGAAGTGACCATGATATAAAGCCGTAAACCAGTGAATTATTAGATAAAATATAATTTTAATTGATCAATTATAAGTTCATTTGATTTACTTTAAGTATATGATAATCAACTGTATGAAAAATATTGACTATAGGTACAAAGTGATCGACCATGCGACCTATTAAAAAATCCAACAAAAAATCTCACAAAGTACTGAAGAAACCATGGATACTAGTGTGGAACATCTTAAAATTACTACCATAATGGATGTTGATATGGAAAACTTAAAAGTGAAATTACATAAATATTGTATTATATTATTAAATATATTAATTAAACTAATTTTTATGGAGAATTAAATGTCGATCAGAAGCATTTATTGAGCCTGGATTTCCTACCAAAATATGAGTATCTTCAATGACGATTTATAAAGGGATATTTTTGAATAAATCCATTAATAAACTAGAGAAATTTAGAATAAATATATTTGATACAAAAAAGAGGACAATAGAATATATACGAGACATGAGAATATTATAATTTTTTATAAATGAAAAAGATGATCCAATACTCTATTTTTGAACATCTAAAAATATGTTATCACTTGAACTTCAATGAACCATATGAGTACATATGAATGCCTTTACGAATCAATTCAAAATCAAAATATGACATAGAGAAGAGAAGAACTACCTATAGAACAATAAATTCATATACTTTACTATACTAACTTCATTCCCTTCCCTTACTATGTTTTTCACTATTGAGCTGTGTGTGTTTTTACTGATTATAATTTATCATTAGATCCTGTATTATAATAGATTCTGTGAGATAATATCTTTTATTTATTATCATTTATTATATCATAAAGAAATTTGGAAAAGAGTTTTTAGCTTGTATTTCCTGCATGAAATTGTTCACATTTCTATTCACCCACAAAGAACAATATAAGAGGCTATGTGTAGCCTGGATAACCTTATGTTCTGTTGTGTAAAACCAAATATAGGCTATGGATTATTTTATGTTTAATAAACCCCTTTTAAGAAGGAAATTTCCAAGTGGATATGACTAGATCTTATCTTGAAACTAAACTTATTGAATTTAACCATTGTCTGTTTTTATTGTTTTTTCTCTATTTTAAAACAAACTAATATTTTCTTTCAAAATTATAATAAAAAAACATTAATTTTATAGTTATCTTTATTTTTTGTTTTATATATAGAGTTTGATACAAGTAAATTAATTTCAAAATTAAATATTTTTCAAAATTATTTTAACTGCACTATGATCGTGCTTTTGAAAATCATTTTAGAAGATTAAATTATAAATTTACATAGTGTTATCTAACTGTTAATTTTTAAAAAATTATGGGATTTAATTTTTCGATAATTTTTAATGGAAATTTTTATTTGAAACTCAATTCAACCCCTCTTTAATTATACACTTCAACCAACATTTGGTATCAATGGTGCTTCTCAATTGCTTTTAACTGTGATCAAGTTTTAGCAAAAGATAAAAAAATTATGTTATATCTAAATTTATTTATATATTGATATTAATAGAAAATCCGGGAGGTATAATAACCTACCTCATTATTTTAATGTAACCAAATATTATTAATGGATGATCAAAATAAAAAACCATAGAGAGAGCATGAGTTTTGATATTTGGACCATAATCAAGGATAAACATGAAAATGCCAAAGATGTTAGAGATTAATGGTGTGATTACAATATGGATACTTAATATTTGAGATGTAAATACACGAATAATGTACATTAGGATAATATTAATTTAATATAATATCTTATTTTTTTACTGCATTTTAAATTTGGGATACACTTTATATATCTCCTGAAGGAACTTATAATATTAAAGAAACGTGTTTGAATACTTACACCATTAAATAAGATAAAATTAAATCCTAAAACTTCTAGATGCTCAATATATAAAATTAGTTTAACTATGTGAGGCCCACTCATGAAGACCGCCCAGGACATCTAAACATTTTCCTGCATGGTTCTCTCCAGAAAAATATCAAAAAGATACTGGAGCTTGGTATAGGAATTTATGTTCTCATGTGACTTCATGAGTTTTCTATAGGTAGATAAAATATTAATAATGGGACATATAGAACATTTTCAAGTGTTTTTCATAGATATTTAACTCCTCAGCAAGAAGATCTGAGATTAAGGATTCTAGTACGTATGTTTTTTGTTCATCACTCGGCAAAACCCGTAAGCATATGAACCATTACTAAAAGTTATTACTAGTTAAGAGATGATATTTATCTATAATTTATCATTGGGATAATTTTGTTGATTAATTTTTTATTATTATACATCAATAATAGATAAGGTTATTAGTATTTTACTTAATTAAAATTATGTGAGACATAATAATTTTTAATTTAATCAAGTCTGTCATTATTTTATCAAGTCTCAACGACCCTCACCAATGAAATTAGAATGTCCCATAACTTTATAAATTATAGTTTAAGAGATCTATATTTACCTTCTTATTATCTATACAATTTCCATGAAAACCATAAGAAGTTTTTAGGAAGGTTTTCTTTCCAACTACGGTTTTATAGTTCCTTGTTATATTGAGTGGACTACCATATCCTGAAATATTGACATATATTTCCATAAAACGTGCCTCAAAATTTGTAATTAATAACTATGGTCATTAAATTCAATAAAAGTTTGGTTATATTGATCCATCATCTTAGTTAATATTCCCTGATAATTAAAAGTTCCCTCAACTATAGACTTAATCGACACTTTAACTATAGTTTATTATAATTTAGATTATGAAATACATAATTACTTAAGAATAATTTGATAGATTTGTTTATTAGAAAAACATTTTTTTTATCTTTTACATGTTTTTTTAATATTAAGTGGATTTTACATAAGTGATTTAACATGTATTGATAAAATATTTACACATAATCCTTTTAATTTTATTTAATCTTTGCATATTAATTTATTTATTTATGTTATTGATGTCTTTAATCAATAAAATAAATTATGAAATATATAGGAATAAAATAAATAAAATGTGAAATGGTTATGAGCTTTAACTATTAGTTTTTTTATTTATTAAAAAATAAAAAAAACATTAACCTCAGGGAAAAAACTCCTTGATCTAGTATGGGATCAAGTTTTCAGCAATCCACCCTTATCTTATACATCTCCTTTGTTTGGTTTCACCTTGGATTCATCTTGAACCAACTCCATGTGACTAGAGTTGGAGTTGGTTCCTTAGAACCAAATTCCGTGTACTTTATGATTACCTATATTCATTGTTTTGAAAATTAATAAACACCTTATCACATAATGATTGTTCTTCTGTATAACATAGTGTGTGATAATATCCTAATAATAACTATCACACTAAAAGGTAATAGTAGTTCCCGCTATGATGAGATCCCAGAGTTTCCACGATAGTATACTAAAATATATTTTCTATATCTGTATGATGTAATTTTAGGGACACAAATTATACAAGAAATCATGGGTGGAGACTCATAGGACTTTGAGACACCTTCTCATGGTGTACACCCTTAGTATTATCCAGTGTAGGATATTTTTAAAATAAGATCTACAAGTAAGAAATCCACATTTATATGTGTCATTGGATGTTCCTATCTATAAATGTGTGTATTGATCCTTATACTTTCATATTATTATTAATAAGTATTTTGAGTTATGTACTTTGATGAATTAGTGAAAATCATGATGACATATGTTCTCAACGAGGTAGGATACATTGGGTGTGTCACAAATAATATTTCATTAATGAATAATACGAGAAAGGATTTGTACCTTATGTTCGTTAATAGAAGTTAATATATTAGGAAAATTGATGGAAATGATATAGCCTAAATAAATCAATGGACATGGTTTTCTATAGGCAAGTTCAATTTCCAGAAATTCAATGAAAGAGACATTGTGAACATAGGTTGATGGCACTAGCATGAAACCTGTTATATTGGAGATATTGTGATAAAGTGGTTATATTACACAATGATCCTATATATGAGGTAATATTTCAATGAGACATTAAATTATTTCTCTATGGTTTTCTTGGTGATTTTCTAGATGCTAACCTTGGAATTTAGGTTGCTTCGCCTAATGCCACCAGAAAGAGGCCTAGAGGGTCACACCTTATATGTATCCAGAATCTCAATTAAATAATATATTATTATTTATTTTTTAACAAGTTGAATATAATATTATTCCCACATGTGTTTTAATAAATATTCATGTTTTCTTGATTTCATACATTCCATTACTAGTTATTCGAGAGAATATTATGTGAGGGGAATATTTAATAAATATTTATTTTTTATTTAATGAAAATAATATTTATTTATTTATTGTCTAATAATGCATGCATATTTATTTAATAAATAAATATAAATTATTCAAGGCTTGATGAATATTATGGAGGAATGGGGGTTTAGTATTAATGGTCTGATAAGAAATAATATATATTAAATATTATATGAATAAATAATATTGAATTTTAATTCACAAGTTAAGTGAATATCAAGAAATAATAATAATATTTTTTTATAGACATGGGGTTACACAAGGTATTAAATAAATAATAAAGTGCAATTATTTATTTCTAACCCTAGATATAGTTAAACCCAATTATATTATTTTCAATGAGATCTAATTCATTTATTTTGTTATGCACAATGAATTTGGAGAATCCTCTCGAAGATCTAGAGAGATCACTTATCCATGAACACTCCTAGGAATAGAGTGTGATCATCCTCCACCTCCCACTCTTGAGTATAGAGAGATAAAGGATAAAACTTTAGATGTGATTCTCATGGAAATCAAAGGTGAATGAATAAAGTGATAGGATCTAACATTCTAGAACCCGAAGATTCCTATGGTGGTGTTCAGATATTTATGAAACATGTGTGGATCACCACTAGAGGGAATATTCTCTTGATTACTTCAATTAAACGATTATGTAACATAGATATGTTGTCAGATTCATCAATTAAGAAATAATCCTCACAAGGTAATTTATAATTAATTAAATCAATTATAAATAACATGTGATGATCTTGTTCTTGGTTCTAGTGTTCTATCTCTTAGCAATTTTTCTTTGATTCAACTCCATTGATCATGAAATTTATCATTATGTAATTCCTAGATTTATCATTTATCATGACAAAAATCAAATTTTGTTATGACCCATCGTATTCTTCCACTTCACCTAAAAACTACAAGTGATATTAGAGTGGTCACATATTTTTTATAATCATTTAAAAGATCATTGATTGATTTATACATTTGTTATTTAGTTTTAAATTAATGTTTAATCATGATTTAATATGGATTGAGATATCTAATTCTTCCTATTTCATTTATAATAAATATATTCAAATTTATTAATTTTATGAATGAAATAAAATTGAATATCTCATCTAGAGGTGCCTAGGATTCTGGTTAGAAAATGCAAGATTGCATGCCGTGTACCTGAAGGTACACACCATGTATTAGTACTCAATGCACCAAAAACTAATACTAAATTTATTCAAATAGTGTTCATTGAATACATGTGTTGTATTTAATTATACAGTGCATATTGACTAGGCCATCCTAGCACACAATCAGTTGGAGTACACACCATGTATCCCACATACACGATGTGTAGTCCTTTAGTCACTGATGGACCATGTATCTTCTTACATGGCCTACTAGATTGGTGATCATGTAACTTGGAGACCACATTCTTTGAATCCCTTGTACACATTGTGTACTCTAATTTTTTTTGGGCATGGATACACACTAAGTACCTAGGAGTGTGTCTCAGATAGACAATGATAAATGTACACGCAATGTAGCTGGTTTTGACACATTGTGAAATTCTACCAAATTGCGTAGAATTAAAATTGATAGGATATGAAATATTATGGGTTTTAATATATATAAATATTTAATTAATTTCTGCATAATGTTCATATCTTTATATCATGTATGAGTTGTATTATAGTTATTACTCTGCAAACATTAAAGCCTAACATGTGAAAGAAAAATCAAGTAATCCATGTAATCATTAAGTTGATAACACACATCATAAAAGTATGTGCTAAATTGTGTATTACACATGTCACAAAAGTAAATAGTATATGAGTATAATACTAATTGGGTAGTTCAGATAGGTACTCACCATATTTCCTCCAAGGTACATTTAAGCAAAAATTTAATTTTGAATAAATTTATTTAATTTTTTGAAAATTATTATGGATTAGAATCTCAAGGAAATTTAGTTGATAATTAAGATAAAATAATTAATTAATTAAAATAAGATAATTAATTGATTAGAGGATGATTTATCTTAAATAATAATGATTAGAATTGAATTCCATTTTTATTAAATTGTTAATTTGTCTTAAACTAATGGATGATCATAAGCTTAGACCAAAACCTTTATATCTAATTGGTTTCATTTAATTTTAATTAAATTGTTGACCTGTATGTCATATCTCATCTCGTTATGTAAGGGAATGTGTTCCCATGGTTTCTTTTATGTAAACCCATTATTTCCCTCACCTACGTGTGAGAAAAAGAAAATGTAATTGATAGAGCTCCCAAGTTAGTGGAGGCAGTTCAACTTTGGAGCCGGTGAAAAATAAATCCAAGATAGGTACATAGGTGTACATGTGGAAAGATGTAACATGAACCTTAATTGGTTCAATTTGTTTTCCCATAGATGTAAAGTTAGTTTTTCAACTTCTAGATAAAATAACCATTAGTAAAAAATCACGATCATACCACTTTATTATTTTATTTCTGTCAAGTATCATTGTCAGTTCATTATGGTTTTTCTGTTGTGATCACAAGAAATAATGAATTAATAATAATGCAACATAGTTTTAAAATAAATGGTTTTTTTGAATAAATATTTTCTAAGACATGGTTAATCACTTAATTAAATCCAATTAATATGAATTTTTTTAATAAATATAATAATTGGAAATTTATGCATGAAAGGATAAAATACCTAAAATAATTTAAGTTAAACCATTATTTCCTTCCACTGCATTAGTTAAAATTGAACCATATTTTAAAGTGAATGACTAGCCAAAGTTTGGTGCTATCAATTATTGGTAAATTCCAACATGAAGTTTTGGGCTAGCTTAAAATAGTTCACATCAAGGGTTGTCTTCAAAAGTTGGAAATTGTGTAATTGAGAGGTAAGAGTTGAGGAAAACCAATTTAAGGATTTTAGGATTGGGGAGTCCACTCAACATTATAAAGAACAATGGGTTAATACAATTGGCATTTGGAATTCCAACTTAAAACCATTCAAGTTTCTTGACCAACCAATTTTTGGGTAACAAGAAGGGGAATATGGCTCTTTTCCACTAAAATTTCCGAGAAATAGGACATTCCAATGCCAATGGCGAGGGATATTGGATTTTGATAAAATAGTGTGATATTAGTAAATATAATATTAATTTATTTTTTTAAATTTTATCAGATAAAGTATTAAAATGATGCTAATATTATTTGTAGAAAAAATAATAAAAATGACTTCAAACATATCACTATGATCCATACATGAGAATGATAACCTTCTCACCAGAAAAAAAATCCCAAGAGTGGAAAATGCACTTACATGTTATCCTACTCCATGGAAGTAAATTATTGGTGCTATAAGACCCTATTCCAATTACAAATGGAAATGAGGATAGTGATGAATAGTTAACTCTCTTTGAGAAACATTTGAATTATTCCATAGATGATTAGTTCCATGCTATTATCCATGACCAATGATTTTTTCAAGCAACATGAGGACCTAGATATGTATAGAATGATGTCTCAACTTTGGTATCTCTATAAAGAGATGGTAATAAAGGAGAGATATGAGATCTGTAATGATTTTTTAATACTAGTATTGAAGATTCTATGCTAGCTGGGTCTCATGTAGTCAAATTTATTGGCTACATTGAATTATTATAAATATTAGGGATTAAATTCCTAGATAAGTTGCACAAAAATATCATAATTTCATCACTGAACAAGACCATATCAAGTTTTATTGTTACTTATAATATGAAAAATAATGAGAATGGTATTTTATAACTTAATACTTTGATTCACCAAGTGGATAAGGACATAGGGCATAATAAACCCATTGTACTCATGGTGAATAAGAAAAGGTAGAACAAGGAGAAGGGGTCTAAGAATCATAAAAGTCAAAATCTCATGAGCACCATCCTTCCAAGAAGAGGAAGATCTAGAGGTGGGGAAATGAAAAATAGGTAGTATGTTTTACATTTCGAAAGAAAGGACATTGGAATAACTACACCTAGAATCAAGGGGAAGTTAAAGGTGCATTTGTTATCCAGTGTAATATTTCAATATCTACAAATTGGTCATTAGATATAGATTTTGGTTCTCACATGTGTATGTAGATGAAAAAACTAAGTAGATTCCAAAATAATGCTATAGGATAGGTGGATTTGAGTGATAATAATTTTTTAGGATATATTTTCCAGCCATTGGTGACGACTAACTTTCATTTCCAATAAAAATAATTTTGATTTTAAAAGACTTTTATTATTCACCAATTGTTACCAAGAACATAATTTCTGTATCATGCTAAGATATAGATGGGTTTATTTTAAATTTTAGAAATAAAAGTTGTTTCTTTTATAAAGAAAACATATTTTATGTTATGAAACATTTAAATAACTATCTTTATGTGTTAAATTAGTAAAACCATATATTGTAAATTGATAACGAATCTTGTTCACATGACTCATATAACACCCGACTATGACATCACTATCTTGGTCATGTAAACAAAAATCATTTGAAAAATCTCTATAAACATGGTTATTTAGACTCTTATAAGCTAAAAAAACTTGAAATATGTCATTATTGTTTAAAAGGAAAAAGGAAAAAATCTTCATTAAACATATAGGGTGAAAGGCCCACAAAGATTCAAGGATTTATACACACTCATGTGTGTGGACGATTTCCAATTTAAGGTAGTAGTGGGTATTCTCACTTCATAACTTTTACTGATGAATTTTTTCAATTTAGTTATGTCTAATTGATGAGGTATAAGTCCGAGTACATTGGGAAATTCATGGAATTCAATAATGAAGTACAAAATCAAATTGGAAAGATGATAAATAAGCTTCGATCAAATCGATGTGGTGAATATCGTAACCAATAGTTTATCGAACTTCTATAGGAGTCTAGGATTCTATCACAACTCACTACACCTTAGAAACCATAATGGAATGGTGTTAGTTAAAAGAGTAACTTTACCTTATTAGACATGGTATGGTCAATGAAAAGTCATGCAGAACTTTTATTATCCTTTTTTGTATTTTCATTACAAAATACAACATACACATTAAACCGAGTACCAAATAAAGAAAAAAATGAAATTACCATCAAGTTATTAAGTTGAAAGAAACATTTTTTGTCATATACATGTGTATGAGTTTGATAGTCATTTGTTAAGGCCTTGTCACGAAACAAACGAGATCCTCAGGGCACAAAGTCTATCTTTGTAGTGTATCATGTGGAAAAAAAGGGATACTACCTATACGACCCCTCAAAAGAGAAATTAATTTTCACCAGACAAGCCATATTTATTTATTGAGAGAACATCCCAAAAAAATAATGGGAGAAATATTTACTTTGATGAAGTTGATTCTCAAGATGCACAAGAGTTGGTAAAAGAATAGATTCCACAAGTGCCCATGGAGGTAGTCCATGAAAAACAAGTACTATGTATAATAAAAATATAGGTAAGATAACTAGAGAGATATGGTTTTATAATCACCTAAGATGGTGACTCATTATTGGTATATAATGATGAACCTATCTTCTAAAAAGTGGTAGTAGTGAGATCAAAAGATACAAGAAGGAAATAAGCCATAGACTCTAAAATGGATTCCATGTATCATAACCATGTTAGGGTTCCATTCGATGTTCCAGTTGATGTAAATCTCATAGGGTGAAAATGGATATTCAAGAGAAAACTGGACAAGGAAGGTAAATTAAATAACTATATAGCAAGGATAGAAACTAAAGGGTTTAAACAACATCAAGGAATTTACTATGATGAAACATTTTTCCAATTTTCAATATTTATTTTGATCATAATTATACTTGCTATACTATTATACCATGACTTTGAAATTTTGAATATTGATGTCAACATTACATTCCTTAATGTGAACCTTCATAAATATGTTTGTATTACACAACAAGAAGGGTTTGTGAATCTAGGTGGCACCAAAAAGATTTTCAAGTTACAGAGGTCCATTTATTGATTGAAGCAATCATCTAGGTTATGGAACATTTGATTCAATAAAGCGATAAAATAATTTGGTTTCATTAAGAATTAATGTGACACATGTGTTTATAAGAGGTTTATTGGAAATAAAATCTATATCCTAGAAGTATATGTTGATGACATAATACTTATTGGAAACAACATACCAGTCTTATAGTCTATTAAGGACTGGTTCAAAAAATTGTTCTCTATTAAGGACTTAGGTGATGCGGCCTATATTATGGGGATAAAGATAATTCTTGATAGATTAAAATGTCTTCCGATAATTAGTCAATGTATATAAATTGACCATATATTAAATAAATTTAGCATGGAACAATCCAAGATGGGATTAGTTCAAGTGTTACATGGTATTAATCTTTCTAAGAAAATGTGTCCTCAGACACAATATGAGAGATAGAATGAGTAATATCCCACATGCTTTACCAATTGGATAAATAATGTATTCTATGTTATTTATTAGAATTGATGTTTCCTATGCATTGAGAATGGAAGTAAAATATCAAGAAGACCCAAGAGAAAAACATTGGTCTGCTATTAAGGATATCCTCAAGTATATGAGAAGAACTAAGGATAAGTTCCTGGTGTATAGAGGAGACAAGGATATGGACATTAGGGATTATAATGTTTCTAGATTTTAAATAGATCAGAATGATCTAAAGACATAATTAGGTTATGTTTTCTGACTAAACAGTGGATATGTGAGCTAGAAGAGTTCAAAGCTACGAGTTGTTGATGATTTTAAATTAGATTCCAAGTATATAGAGGCTTTTGATGTAGTCAAAGAAGATGTTTGGATAATAAACATTGTCCAAGATCTTTATGTGTTACATAATAGTAAAGATACTATCAAATTGTATTGTGATAATACTGAAATGGTGGCTCCTGTAAAACCGCCAAGGTCACACCAACAGGAAATGAATATACTCCTAAAGTATCACCTATCAAGGTATTTTTATAGTAGTGGTGAATTTGAAATAATAAAATTTCCAAGAGAAGAAATTATGGAATACCCCTTGACTAAAGGCCTATTTTAGCAGAAGCATGAGTATCTTGTCAGAGCTGTAGGAATAAAGATTGTTAGTAGTTGGGTCTAGTGTAAGTGGGAGTCTTTTGGAGTTGGTTCCCTATAACCAACATCTATGTACTTTATTATTACCATTATTTATATTTTTTAATATTAATAAACACCTTATCACATCATGATTGTTCTTATAGATAACATTGTAAAGACCTGATCTCCAGTAGCCTAGAGTTTTTGGTTACTTTATTACATTGGTACAAAGTACAAACAATCACATCCCAAAGGACTGAATAATTTAGTAGCTTTGGAAAAAAAGATACAAAAATTAGTATTACATCACATCTTAAAATGAAATACAACATAGTAACTCTACTAGAAACATCCATATTCTCCTAGATTAACCCTGCATGCCAATAATAATATACATCTTTTCATCTTGAAGAAAAACATAAGAAAGGGTTGAGCTCAGATTCTCAGTAAGGGTAAGAATACAATTGAATATATCATAAATAAAAATAAACAATAAAGAAATATGACTAACTAAAAACACATTCCATTAAAACATAATCTTGATCATAATATGATGGGAATGAAAGATGATCAAATAATTCCATATAAATAATCAGTTGAGAATGAAACTTAACCTTGGGTGTTATACGAGTCGAATAATCACAGGGATTATCAATATATAATCTCATAATGAGATAATGCATAATTAAGGACATCATAAACATACCATCAAGGATTTTTCCAAGACACCATACATAATCGAATAAGATATTAGATAATACCCAAACTAATTTGTCTCATGAGACATACCAATGCATCAAGGGGCTATAGTAGGTCTTGTCTGTCAATTACTAAGTCAATTTAATTACTTATATTAAATGGGTGACACATAATCATCATATAAATTACTATTGAAACTATCATATGAAATAACTATCTCCAAACAATAAATACAATCATAAACCATCCAGTGTAATATGACGAATGGTGTCAAAATAGCACATCCAAAATCAAAATGATCATAAAAAAATCAATAAAATATGATAGACGATATCATAAGAGATAAAAAAATAATTATAATATCCAAAAAAGGGTGTTGACATATATTTAAACACTCTAATAAAATCATTAATAAATTATTGATAGAAATACCACTTTACTTTGAAA
This sequence comes from Viscum album, assembly GCA_963277665.1. Taxonomy (NCBI): domain Eukaryota; kingdom Viridiplantae; phylum Streptophyta; class Magnoliopsida; order Santalales; family Viscaceae; genus Viscum; species Viscum album. The sequence goes on along the minus strand of OY728141.1, from coordinate 1,524,702,423 downwards.
ACATTTATTGAAAGAAACTACACAATTATAAAAGAAAATATTTTATTTGAAAATAACATTTTAAACTTGTAAAGGATTACTAAATACATTAAGGAATGATGAAAGTGGGAAAATAAACTCATTTTTTTTATGTTAAAACAACATTCCTTTTAATTTTTTGAAAAATCAAAATTTAAATGAGTATTTTTAAAAGAAAGTGTGATCGTTAACCAAATGAATCGGTTATGTGTATCAGATATAAATCAACATAAAACCAGTGGAAATAAAAAATAAGATAATAAAAATTCATTTCACATATAATAATATAATTAAATAATTAATGGAGTAGAAGTTAAACCCAAAGAATGGAAATTCGGTTAAGAATTCCCATACCACTTTGTAATTAGTCGAACCGTATACTCCATAAAATTAATGATCATTAAATGAAACATTGAATGCCATGAAGATAAAGATATTAATGATATGATATATTTAAGGGAAATATATACACCAAAAAAATAAATAAAGGTTGAATATAGAGTATATCTCATAGAAGTAAATGTGAGATGAGAAACCCATACCTTATATCCAAAAGTGTTCTGAACTTGTACTTAATGTCTTATTGAATATCATGTCCTTGGGAACCTCATTAAGACACTTAGATTTGATTTTTTGAAAATAAAATCAGGTTTTGGATTTTGGGATGATTCTTGGTAATGGAATTGGATATTATTTAGATAAACTTCAAGTCTTAGAAGGTGTGAAGAGTAGGGGTGGTATTTATAGGGGAGGAGTGTGATGATTTTTGATTATTGTATTAATTTATTAATTATTTTGTATCAAGACTATAAATATTTTTGATTATTATGGCTATGTATAGTAACCAGTTCAAGTGAGTTCGAACTAATGGGTGATTATTTTATAAATGACTATAAAATTCATGTATTTTACTTGTAATGTTATGTACTATAAATTATCTTATTTTACTATTCATAAAAATTTCAACTATTTTAGAAAAATCCCATAAATTAACCCTAACCATTTTTCACCGTGAATATTTTAAAAATGGACTCCTTTTTATAAAAAATTACTATCTAAATATGAGGTATTTAATTTGTAAATAAAATCATTATTTATTCAAAAAATACCGATTTTAATATTATAACTAATTTTACGACACTTTGAAAAATTAATTGTGGTCTTGTAAAATTATCATATAATATTAATGAAACAAAATATTAATTTATGAATCTATTTTATGAAAATAAATTTTCTTTTAAATCATTATATTAACTATAAAATTGAAAATAATCTTTTACATTAAAAAAAACCAACACTTAAGTTATCATTTTTAAAACATTTATTTACTTATTCCATGATATATATATATATATAATATTTTAATTTATGAGATACCAAAATTTTATTTATACTTTAATAGGTGGGGTTATTATTCTATGTCCACATTACAATTCCTACTGGTCACATTACTATTCCTACAGTTGTGTTAATATTTAATATAATATCATGATTTATTTAAGCTCATTTTTTCATGAAACATAAGCTATAAAATAAATCGAATTTATTTAAGAATATACATAACTTAAAATATTTGGGGTGTTATATTATTAACTCGTAAAAAAATTGCATCCTCACAATTTAAAATTTCACTTTGAAAATCAAATTTTGATACATGAAAACTATTTTGTGGAAAACCCACATCGTAAATTAGGTTAATAAAACACCCTTTTAATAAGAGGGAAAGAAAAATGTAAAGTCACAAAAAAATTAGGTTTTATAATAGTATAATATTAATATATAGTGAAAATATGGACATGGAAGAAAAATAAAACTATCAAGTTTTGATGGAGAGTGATATAGAAAATGGTCCTTAGAGATTTAACTATAAAAAAATATAAATCTAGGATCAGTTAAAATACCATTGATTTCTTAGTAGGGAAAGTATAAGTTTAACATTTTTGTTCTAAAATACTTTTCATAGGGGTTGATAGATTCTTTTACTATCCAGATAAAGTACTTGAGAAGATAAACTTACTCGATTTCATTCCACATTATAATCATAATCCCTTACTTTTTATGTGTTTTTATTTATCTCCTTTTCAATTCATACACTAAGATACGAATATTCAAGACAAATTTTTCATACCTAAAACACTTTTAATGAATCATAAGTTACTCAAGTCATTACTTTGTCATTTAAATATTTATCAAAACTAAAATGGTTAGAACATGTTATCCAATATGATAAATCACACTTTAACCTCAAATAATAATATCCACTGTTCAAATTAATCCATTCCATAAGTAGTTACCTTAAGACTCATTCAAAATACACCTATCCAAATTTAAATTCTAGAAAAATAGAAGGATGGTCACTAAATTTCTATAATAAACTCAACATTATACCCCCCAAACAACATTATGTAACTATAATTTTCACATATGAAATATATGAATACCTTGACCACTGTAAAACCTTAATGAAAACATGAATTCTCCAAAAAATAAAATCTCAGGTTTTCAGATATATTCCTTAAATCCAAACGTGTAGTAAACTCTATAAAGTTAACAGAAACTAATATATTTCATTGTCACTAATATTATCCCATTTAATTCCCTTTATCATTATTATCTCAAAAAAATTGGCACACAATTAGGGTTATCTACCCCAAATTTTATGTTTTTGAAAAGTTCAACCTACTGCAAAATCACTTCTCTTGGTATTATTCATCACAAGGTTCTAAATCCTAAAAGAAAATGTACTACAATACAATATCATGATTTTTATAACTATAATTTCATTGATAAAATAATTTTAAAACATAATTGTTGAATCAAAATACACAAATACATTAATCTTTCCACTTCTACTGTAGTAACAACATAAGCATGACCTTGATCCATTTTATTCTAAGCTATATTTTCTTGACACTTGGAATATTAATCTGCGTAGTGACCCATCTCCTTAGAGTTGAAACATTAGACATAGAAATATTATTTCATTCCCTTGTTTTATGATCCTAGTTGTAACACCCCAAGCTTCTACGGTACGCTTCTTTTTGAATAATGTGATAGCGTGTGTTGTACGCAACACCGAGTTCTAACACACCATAACCAATCAAACTAGCCGTTATGAATAGTAATACCTACTTTTTGAAATTATATATATTTTATATTTCAAAATGGACTTCATTTTTGTATTCGGAATATCGAATTTAGCCTAAGGTGAAATTTTGGTACATTTCGGATAACTTTCATATTTTGATGAATAGTGAAAATTACTAAATTTTAATTAAAAACAACTTTTTTAATCAAAATAATTAATAGTGATAAATTATGAATTTGAGTGGTTTTAAAGTATATTTAGAATATATTTTTACCATTTAATATAATTTTGGTCATTGGACATAATTTTACAATTAAACCGAACATAAACAAGTGTCAATCTTTTGATAGTTATTATCTCTTAAAAACACGCTTTTTGTTTTGACAGCGGGAATTAATTCTAAATTAATTTCTGCCACTTCTGTGTTTTGAATTTAGAAAAACGGATTCCATATTTGGAATCAATATTTTCAAATTGTGTAAATAGGTAACTTTTATTTTTAGACATTTTGAATAATTACTGCGGTAAATATTTTATTTACCATGGTTAAGGGTAAATCCGGTAAATAAGGGTTAAAAACTAATATTATAATAATACTAAATTACCCTAAAACGTGTCCTAGCCTTATTTGTTGATACATGTTCGACCTTAGGCATATTTGGGTCGATTTTGGGACCCCATGGTGCCACTTGTAGGTGATAAGGATACTTTATTTTAATTAAGTTAAAATGAATACAAAAATGACACAAGCATATATCTTTTAGGAAAACAATTTTTACATAGGGTTATATATGTTGGATTTTATATTATAAATATTAATTAGAATGATAAAAAGATTTCATACATAATTATATTTTATTTATAATTTTTAGACATTAAATAATTTAATTTATGTATGACACAATGATGATGAATTAATTACTATAATAGTGGAAAATTAAAATAATTGATATTATAAATACCCAAATAAATATAATATGAAACTTTTAATGAATTAAAATAATTTTCTAGGATAATATGATATATTAGAATTGATTTTATTGACTTTTTTCTAAGTAATAAATCTTTTATGAGTTTCAAAAAAATCAACTATTGAATAGTGTCAAAATTGACATAAAAGTGTTCTTAAAACAAATATTATATTATTAATTGATATTAAATTCCTAAAAATCTAAGGTTCGGCCAAGTGACTTATATCATTATAGGTTCATCATTAATGGACCACTTGGGGGTCGCTTGGATATATATAGTAAGTTTTTTAACCATATTATATAAAAATACAAAGAGACATTGTAAAGGTGAAACTAATTAACTTAGAGTTAATACTAAATGATAAGGTTAAAATAAGTACCCAAACCTCTATAAATTATATTGGTTTAGTGGTTTTCGACCTATCCCCACCTTAAACTTTTAATAATCAACTTTGGATCCATTAGAAACCGAATAAGAATTTATTATAAATTAATATTTCTAGCTTTTCCAAAGGTGCCCCTCACCCCTCTTATAAAAGGGCACTCCTCCTTATCATTTCTTCACACCTTCAAAGCCTTTTGGTTCGGCCAAACTCTGCCCAAATACTCTCTAAACTTCCCTCACTACAACATAGAGGCCTTAGTGTGATCAGAAATCCAGCCTAAGGATCCCTTTTGATCAAATCAAAAGGAAGAACCCGAAGAAGAGGTAATGTTTTCACCACCCCTTTTCAAGTTCCTTTCTTCTTCCACTTCTTCTTTCTTTGTTATTACCATTCTAAAATAATAACTCCAGTATCTTATATATACTGTGATGTTATTATAAATATGGTACAACCATATTTAGTATTCTATCCACCCTTTGAATAACATGTCACCATACGTGCGTACGTACGGCTTACCGTCTCCACGTCGTGGTGTAATTGTTATTCAATATATTATTATTTGGATGGGTATAATAATGATGTCTAACTCATGTAAATAATAAATATAACATGTTAAATATTCTTTATATATGATATACCATCCATTTATATATTATTTTAATATCAAAAGAATGATATTTTTGCTCGTGCGTACGTACGGACTACCGTCTCCACGAACGTGATGAGATTCATTCTCCATCGTATCCATTGAAGTATAATTATCATTTTATGATTTAGAAATGATGTTTAAGGACTTGATATCATTCTGGATATGAATAAGATACAACAAACATGGCTTATGTAACAAAACATATAAACGAAAATGAGTAAGTTAACACCCGAAACGACGATAATTCTAAGATATTATTAACAAATCAATGTTAAAAGATCATATATGATATCATATTAATATATATGATTCTTGTATAATTTAATAACAATTATTTCACCATTATACAATAGGTTAACCTACCCCAACCAAGGAAAAGTACAAGGTAAGGTTTTATTTCACAATCTCTTCATTATCTGAGGTTGTTTATATGTAATAATCTACTGGGATTTCTTTATCATCCACATCCATATTTCTTCGAAATGTATTTCAAAACATTTTTATTATTTACAAGAATATGGACCAAAGTCATTTATACCCTTGTTTGACTTTTTATAAGAGGTTTATAAAGGAATCTTTCCGTCGTTTTCAAAATAAGGTCCTTTTTAACCTTTTCGACAGAATTAAGGTAAGAATGTTTTTTTAACTTATACGGCGGGTGCGGATATTTTCCGCCGTTATAAAATCTTCAAAGCTTCCCTTACAAGATTATAAGAATATTTTCAAAGAAAATGTTTTATTTTATATGGATCTTAAATGATTTCAAAATAAAAATAGATATTTCTTTAAAAAGAATTTTGATTTCATCTATGTCAACATCCTTTGATGGATTTTACGCTTATTTAAAGTTGATTTGTTATGATACAAAACTTCTATATTATATTGAAGGTTTTGTGATTTTTTTGACTGTGGATGTTCTATTTTAATACCATTCATGGTTTATGGTGAAAGTATTAACATTTCGTATGCTACTTTTAATACGAATGTTTATGTTATGTTTAAACCTTTTCATATGGGAATGCATTAGACTTTATATGTGACGGGTGGAGCCCGCTATAGCTCCTTGATGCATCGGTAGGTCTCATGAGACAAACTAGTGTCTTGGCACAAGGCCTTGACAAAATCTTATTTGTAGTCTTGGCACGAGGCCTTGGCTATGTGGTAATGATAGTCTGACATTATGCATTCCATCATTATGAAAGTGGTTATTGATTTTGCATGTGATTATTCGATTAGTAGAATATCCATGTGAATAAGTAAATGGCATTATTTCATTTTATTTATGCCATACTATGTTAAAAGTTCAAGATTGAAAGGTTTTTGTTTTAGTAATGCATTGCCTTAAATGTTTATGCTTATTATGAAAGTTTCCACTATATTGTTATCCTTACTGGGCATTTGAGCTCACCCCTTTTCTATGTTTTATTTTTCCCAGGAAGTGAAGAAGTAAATTATTAATGACCTGCAGGGATATTATTTGGGGATATGAGTGTGGATCATGGAGACAATATGTTGTTGTAGTAGTTTTTCATTTTATTATGTAATGTAAGACTTATGAATATATCTAGTGTTTCCAAGGCTACTAAACTAATCAGTCTTTCGAGATTTGATCTTTCTTGTGATCATGCCAATGTTATGTAATAATGCACCGACTCTGGGCAACTAGGGTCGGGGTGTTACAGTTGGTATCAGAGGAAGTTTAGTACAAACCTTGGAAGCTAGATTTAGATAAACTCTGATTAGAGCACGTAGTCCTAAGATGAAATTTGAGGATTAGTATAGAAAAACTTCCTAGAATTTTGGTATTGTAGATATTTTGGGAGTTTTCCAAGCAATACATCCCTGTCTGGATACGAGCAGGTAGAGGCGGCTCTGGCACAGATGTACCTAGGGGTAAAACCCGAAAACACCGCTTTGAGCTAGACTCGAACGGGAACTGGTGCACGACAACGGGTCTTGCTGCACTCTTGGTTACGACACTCCCGTGGGATATGCTTAGGATAACTCTCATTTTCTTTACAAATCATTTTGAAGGGATTATGAGTATATACTTCCTCAAAGAAAACATTCTTATGATTATGGATTATATCCATAAATAGTTCAATTTATGTTAAGTGTTTTATAAGTATGGGATTATGTATTTTGATTCATAAACTGATCTAGTTTATGCCATTTTTTAGAAATGGCGCCTAGTGGAAGAAATGGAAACCGTATCAATGCACGCACTCTATGTAGGGATTTCCCTCCTGCTCAAGATAATTATAGTGGAGATGGTGATGCAACTGGTACCGATCAACTAATCACCATACTGGGACAACTCACTCAGGTTATGAATAATAACCTTACCCGTATGGTGCACCCTGATCCGAAGCGTGGATGATCAATGTTAGATTGATTCATGAGGCAACAACCACCAATGTTCAATGGGAGTACAAATCCCTTAGTATCTGAGCAATGGATATTTTCCCTAGAGAAAATATTTCAGGCTTTGGGAGCAGTGAAAGGGAAAAAGTTATCATGGCAGTTTACCGCCTCACTGGAGATGCTGATCAATGGTGGTCATTGATTCAAAATATGAAGGAAGATGATGAAGTATCAAATATGGAATGGAGGGAGTTCAAAGATCTGTTTTTAGAAAAATACTTTCCTCACGACCATCGAGCAGATATGGAAAGGCAATTTCTAAGTTTGAGACAGAAGGAGGATGAGAATATCACAAAGTATGAGGCTAACTTTACAAGGTTAGCAAGGTACGCTGGTGATTATATACGTAACCAAAGAAGTAAGATTGATCGTTTCTTTGATGGGTTAAAACCATTTCTCCGTCGAGCATTAGTCTCACAATCCTTCTCGTCATACGAAGACATTGTCTCATGTGCTATCAAGACCGAAAAGGAATTCTCTATGTCTTATGACTTTAAAGCAAAGAAAGAGAAGAAGAGACCTGATGATCAATCTGCTAATGGAAATAAGGGGAAGAAGGGAAAGGTTGAATATCCATCCTGTGATAAATGTGGGAAGAAACACCCCGGTACTTGCTTGAAGGGAATGGGCGTCTGTTACAAATGTGGTGAAAAAGGCCACCAAGATCGTGATTGAAAGGGGAAGAAGGAAGCTACCAACGTTCAATGCTACAATTTTAGGGAGATGGGGCATTATGAAAATGAATGTCCTAAGCATCAGGAGAACTTACCTCAGAAAAGGCCAAGGGATCAAGGCCAAGCTTATGCTATCACTACTGCTGAGGTAGAAGCTCCGAAAGACGTGGTGGCAGGTAATTTAATGGTTTCCCCAAGTTTAGAAAATGCATTATTTGATTCTGGATCATCACATTGTTTCATATCTTCCCAGTTTGCTAAGAAAATTAGATATTTCCAATTTGATTTAATAAGGGAGTTGTCAGTTAAAACTCTTAAGGGAAGTATCATTGCAATAAAGTTTTGTGAATCAGTCCCCATTAGAGCACATAAATGTTCTTTATCTGCTGATCTCATCATAATACCTATGATTGAGTTTGATATAATCCTCGGTATAGACTGGATTTCGGACTATGATGTAAAGATTTATTGTAAGAAGAAAGAGGTTACGATTCATGATGATAATGATAAGGAACACCTTATCTTTAGAGCAGAATCGTCACCACCTAATTCTTATTTAGATCCACTCTCAATAGCTCAACTAAATTCAATTATTGGGGAGGAAGAGAATGAAATAACTGCGGGTGAGGAAAGGAATGTTCAAATAGAGGATGTACCTGTTGTGAAAGAATTTGTAGATGTATTTCCGGAAGATTTACCTAGACATCCTCCAGAACGAGAAGTTGAGTTTTCCATTGATTTGATTCCTGGATCAAGGCCTATATCGAAGACCCCTTATAGAATGGCCACTGTAGAGTTATTCGAACTAAAGAAACAACTATAGGAATTGAGTAATAAAGGATTTATTCACCCTAGTGTTTCTCCTTGGGGAGCCCCTGTTCTTTTTGTTAAAAAGAAAGATGGATCTATGAGGTTATGTATCGACTACAGGGAGATCAATGCTATAACGATAAAGAACAAGTATCCCCTACCTCGTATTGATGATTTATTTGACCAACTACATGGATCTCAATACTTTTCAAAGATTGACCTTCGATCTGGATACCATCAGTTGTGTGTAAAGAAGGAAGACATTCCGAAGACAGCATTTCAAACCAGGTACGGGCATTACGAGTTTACTGTAATGCCTTTTGGATTGACTAATGCACCCTCTGTATTCATGGATATGATGAATAGAGTTTTCAATGAGTATCTCGATGAATTTGTGTTGGTATTTATTGATGATATCTTGGTATACTCCAAAACCTACGAAGATCATGAAAATCAATTGCGCATTATCTTGAGGACTCTGAGGAGGCATGAATTATATGGGAAGTTTAGCAAGTGTGAATTCTGGCTTCAGGAGATTTCTTTTCTTGGCCATATTGTCTCTAAAGATGGAATCTCTATTGATCCTTCTAAGACCAAGGCAATCCAAGAATGGCCAGCACCTACGAGTATAACTGAGGTACGCAGTTTTATTGGTTTGGCAGGTTATTATCGACGTTTCGTCCAGAATTTTGCCCGATTGGCTAACCCATTAACGAAGCTCACACGCAAAGGGGTTAAATTTGTTTGGACAAAAGAGTGTGAAGAATGTTTTGAAGAACTGAAGAAAAGATTAGTCAATGCTCCTATATTGACTCTACCATCGGGGAATGATGGGTTCGTTATTTATAGTGATGCATCGAAGAAAGGACTTGGTTGTGTCCTTATGTAGAATGATAGAGTTATTGCCTATGTATCACGACAGTTGAAAATTCATGAACAAAACTATCCTACTCATGATCTCGAGTTAGCAGCTATGATCTTCGCTTTGAAGATATGGAGGCACTACCTCTATGGTGAAAAATGTGAGATTTATACTGATCACAAGAGTTTGAAGTATATTTTCTCACAAAAAGAACTCAACATGAGGCAAAGGAGATGGCTTGAATTACTCAAGTATTATGATTGCACGATACACTACCACCCGGGGAAAGCAAACAAGGTGGAAGATGCTTTGAGTAGAAAAGACCATGGAGTTTTGAACAATATGAGAATTGAAAGGGATCCAATTTTCATGGATCTAGTGAAGATGGACATGGGAATAACCAGGGAAGGCGAAACATCATTTCTTTTTCAAATGGTTTCCAAACCATCTTTAATAGAAAGGATTAAGAGTACTCAGACCGATGATGAATAATTTCAAAAGAAGATTAAAGCTGTGAATGATGGGAGATTGAGAGACTTTGTGTATGAAGATGGAATTTTGAAATTTGGGAAGAGACTTTGTGTTCCTGATATACCTGATCTAAAAAGGGAATTGCTGGATGATGCTCATAGTTCCAATTTCTCTATACACCCTGGGAGCACCAAAATGTATAGAGATTTGAAAGAACATTTTTGGTGGGACAACATGAAGAGGGATATTGCTTATTTTGTGTCAAGATGTATGGTTTTTCAACAAGTGAAAGCTGGAAGGCAACAGCCTGGAGGAGTCATGCAACCTCTTCCCATACCGGAGTGGAAATGGGACAATATTACGATGGACTTTGTCATGGGGCTACCAAAGACTCCTAGAAGGAACGATGCAATATGGGTTATTGTTGATCGTCTTACCAAGTCAGCACATTTTCTTGCTATAAGAGAAGATCTACCCCTGGAACATCTAGCAAGACTATATATTAATGAAGTTGTGAGACTTCATGGAGTACCCCTATTGATTGTTTCTGATCGTGATCCCCGTTTTACTTCAATATTTTGGAAAAGTCTTCAGAAATCCTTGGATACTGAACTTCATTTGAGCACTGCTTACCATCCTCAGACAGACGGACAATCAGAACGGACTATTAAAACCTTAGAAGACATGTTGAGATCTTGGTCACTTGACTTTCAGGGTATGTGGGATCAATATTTACCTCTGGTAGAATTTTCCTATAACAATAGCTTCCATTCGAGTATTCAGATGGCACCATATGAAGCGTTATACGGAAAGAGATGTCGTACACCAACCTGTTGGGATGACGTCGGTGAAAGAAAACTTGTAGGTCCAGAACTGGTGGAGGAAACGATGGAAAAGGTGAAGGTAATCCAAAATCACATCAGAGCAGCTCAAAGTAGGCAGAAGAGCTATGCCGATAATCGAAGGAAGGATTTGGAATTTAAAGTCGGTGATCATGTTTTCCTGAAGGTATCGCCATGGAAGGAAGTCATACGTTTTAGTAAGAAAGGTAAATTGAGTCCCAGGTACATCGGACCCTTCGAAATTCTAGAACGAATTGGGGTTGTAGCTTACCGATTGGCAATGCCGCCAAGTCTCTCTAAAGTTCACGATGTGTTCCACGTATCTCTGTTGAGGAAATACATGCCTGACCCAACGCATGTACTCACCTATGAGGAGTTAGAACTGGAACCCGATCTGTCTTATTGCGAAGAGCCCGTCAGGATTCTTGATATGAGAGAACAAGTACTGAGAAACCAGACGACGCGTCTGGTAAAAGTTTTGTGGAGAAACCATAAGATGGAAGAGGCAACGTGGGAACCCGAGGAACTTATGATGAAGAACCACCCAAGTATTTTCATGTGATAAGTATTCTAGAAATTTCGAGGACGAAATTATTTGAAGGAGGGGAGAATGTAACACCCCAAGCTTCTACGGTACGCTTTTCTTTGAATAATGTAATAGCGTGTGTTGTACGCAACACCGAGTTCTAACACACCATAACCAATCAAACTAGCCGTTATGAATAGTAATACCTACTTTTTGAAATAATATATATTTTATATTTCAAAATGGACTTCATTTTTGGATTCAGAATATCGAATTTAGCCTAAGGTGAAATTTTGGTACATTTCGGATAACTTTCATATTTTGATGAATAGTGAAAATTACTAAATTTTAATTAAAAACAACTTTTTTAATCAAAATAATTAATAGGGATAAATTAATAATTTGAGTGGTTTTAAATTATATTTAGAATATATTTTTACCATTTAATATAATTTTGGTCATTGGACATAATTTTACAATTAAACCGAACATAAACAAGTGTCAATCTTTTGATAGTTATTATCTCTTAAAAACACGCTTTTTGTTTTGACAGCGAGAATTAATTTTAAATTAATTTCTGCCACTTCTGTGTTTTGAATTTAGAAAAATGGATTCCATATTTGGAATCAGGATGTTCAAATTGTGTAAATAGGTAACTTTTATTTTTAGACATTTTGAATAATTACTGCGGTAAATATTTTATTTACCATGGTTAAGGGTAAATCCGGTAAATAAGGGTTAAAAAATAATATTATAATAATACTAAATTACCCTAAAACGTGTACTAGCCTTATTGGTTGAAACATGTTCGACCATAGGCATCTTTGGGTCGATTTTGGGACCCCATGGTGCCATTTGTAGGTGATAAGGACACTTTATTTTAATTAAGTTAAAATGAATACAAAAATGACACAAGAATATATCTTTTAGAAAAACAATTTTTACATAGGGTTATATATGTTGGATGTTATATTATAAATATTAATTAGAAAGATAAAAAGATTTCATACATAATTATATTTTATTTATAATTTTTAGACATTAAATAATTTAATTTATTTATGACACAATGATGATGAATTAATTACTATAATAGTGAAAAATTAAAATAATTGATATTATAAATACCCAAATAAATATAATATGAAACTTTTAATGAATTAAACTAATTTTCTAGGATAATATGATAAATTAGGATTGATTTTATTGACTTTTTTCTAAGTAATAAATCTTTTATAAGTTTCAAAAAAATCAACTATTGAATAGTGTCAAAATTGACATAAAAGTGTTCTTAAAACAAATATTATATTATTAATTGATATTAAATTCCTAAAAATCTAAGGTTCGGCCAAGAGACTTATATCATTATAGGTGCATCATTAATGGACCACTTGGGGGTCACTTGGATATATATAGTAAGTTTTTTAACCATATTATATAAAAATACTAAGAGACACTGTAAACGTAAAACTAATTAACTTAGAGTTAATACTTAAAGAGAAGGTTAAAATAAGTACCCAAACCTGTCTAAATTCTATTGGTTGAGTGGTTTTATACCTATCCCCACCTTAACCATTTAATAATAAACTTTCGAGCCATTAGAAACCGAATATGAATTTATTATAAATTAATATTTCTAGCTTTTCCAAAGGTGCCCCTCACCCCTCTTATAAAAGGGCACTCCTCCTTCTCATTTATTCACACCTTCAAAGCCTTTTGGTTCGGCCAAAATATGCCCAAATACTCTCCCAACTTCCCTCACTACAACCTAGAGGCCTTAGTGTGATCAGAAAGCCAACCTAAGGAGCCCTTTTGATCAAATCAAAAGGAAGAACCCGAAGAAGAGGTAATGTTTTCACCACCCCTTTTCAAGTTCCTTTCTTCTTCCACTTATTCTTTCTTTGTTATTACCATTCTAAAATAATAATTCCAGTATCTTATATATACTGTGATGTTATTATAAATATGGTACAACCATATTTAGTATTCTATCCACCCTTTTAATAACATGTCACCATACGTGCGTACGTACGGCTTACCGTCTCCACGTCGTGGTGTAATTGTTATACAATATATTATTATTTGGATGGGTATAATAATGATGTGTAACTCATGTAAATAATAAATATAACATGTTAATGATTCTGTATATATGATATACCATCCATTTATATATTATTTTAATATCAAAAGAATGATATTGTCGCTCGTGCGTACGTACGGACTACCGTCTCCACGAACGCGATGAGATTCATTCTCCATCGTATCCATTAAAGTATAATTATCATTTGATGATTTAGAAATGATTTTTAAGGACTTGATATCATTATGGATATGAATAAGATACAAAAAACATGGCTTATGTAACAAAACATATAAAAGAAAATGAGTAAGTTAACACCGGAAACGACGATAATTCTAAGATATTATTAACAAATCAATGTTAAAAGATCATATATGATATCATATTAATATATATGATTCTTGTATAATTTAATAACAATTATTTCACCATTATACAGGAGGTTAACCTACCCCAACCAAGTAAAAGTACAAGGTAAGGGTTTATTTCACAATATCTTCATTATCCGAGGTTGTTTATATGTAATAATCTACTGGGATTTCTTTATCATCAACATCCATGTTTCTTCGAAATGTATTTAAAAACATTTTTATTATTTACAAGAATATGGGTTAAAGTCATTTATACCATTTTTTGACTTTTTATAAGAGGTTTATAAAGGAATCATTCCGTCGTTTTCAAAACAAGGTCCTTTTTAACCTTTTCGACAGAATTAAGGTAAGAATGTTTTTTTAACTTATACGGTGGGTGCGACTATTTTCCGCCGTTATAAAATCTTCAAATCTTCCCTTACAAGCTTATAAGAATATTTTCAAATAAAATGTTTTATTTTATATGGATCTTAAATGATTTCAAAATAAAAAGAGATATTTATTTAAAAAGAATTTTGATTTCATCTATGTCAACATCCTTTGATGGATTTTACGCTTATTTAAAGTTGATTTGTTATGATACAAAACTTCTATATTATATTGAAGGTTTTGTGATTTTTTTGACTGTGGATGTTCTATTTTTATACCATTCATGGTTTATGGTGAAAGTATTAACATTTCGTATGCTAGTTTTAATACGAATGTTTATGTTATGTTTAAACCTTTTCATATGGGAATGAATTGGACATTATATGTGACAGGTGGAGCCCGCTATAGCTCCTCGATGCATCGGTAGGTCTCATAAGACAAACTAGTGTCTTGGCACAAGGCCTTGACAAAATCTTATTTGTATTCTTGGCACGAGGCCTTGGCTATGTGGTTATGATAGTCTGGCATTATGCATTCCATCATTATGAAAGTGGTTATTGATTTTGCATGTGATTATTCGATTAGTAGAATATCCATGTGAATAAGTAAATGGCATTATTTCATTTTATTTATGCCATACTATGTTAAAATTTCAAGATTGAAAGGTTTTTGTTTTAGTAATGCATTGCCTTAAATGTTTATGCTTATTATGAATGTTTCCGCTATATTGTTATCCTTACTGGGAATTTGAGCTCACCCCTTTTCTATGTTTTATTTTTCCCAGGAAGTGAAGAAGTAAATTATGAATGACCTGCAGGGATATTATGTGGGGATATGAGTGTGGATCATGGAGACAATATGTTGTTGTAGTAGTTTTTCATTTTATGATGTAATGTAAGACTTATGAATATATCTAGTGTTTCCAAGGCTACTAAACTAATCGGTATTTCGAGATTTGATCTTTCTTGTGATCATGCCAATGTTTTGTAATAATGCACCGACTCTGGGCAACTAGGGTCGGGGTGTTACACTAGTGGCCTTTATCTCCACATTTTTTAAACTCCCATTCCCTTCAAGCAAGTATCGAGGTGTTTTTTTCCAAAATTATCACATGTGAAAAAATACTTCTTTATTTTCTTATCATTATTTATCTCTTGCTCTTATATCCTATTCTTCTCTTTTTACCTTTAAAACTATAAGAATTGAAGAATTATTTCTCTTTATTCTTATCACAAGATACTATATCTTCATATGATGAGAATTTTTGGTAGACAAGTGACCCTCTAAGGATTGGTTTAAGCCTAAAAAATGATTAATCTTACTCTTTGTATTATATGTATATTCTATAGCATTCTTGGATAACCTTGTAATGTTAACTTCATACTTATCAACATTTTATTCTTCCTTTTGTATTAGACTTAAGAATTGTCTCTCCATATCCACTTGTTGTTATCTTGGAAAATATTTTTTTCCAAGAAAATTTCCTTAAAATAATTCCCTTCCATGTTTGAAATGTCCTCTTCCTCCATAGTGTTTTGAATCAATTACCACCATTGATCCAAATATCTTTAGAGATAATAAATTTCCATGATAACCATATCCCATTAATTACTTTCCAAAGTGAGAAATATCTTTTCTAAGGAACTTATCCATTATTCATCTACAAATGGATTTATAGTATCATTGAAAAATGAAGGTTTTTGTCACATTAAGTGATTTAACATTGTTACACCACATTGTGTATTAGGTTTCTACATACGAGTAAGGTTATTACTTATAACCTAACTCAGTTTTCATAGTACAATTATAATTTTTTCATCTCCAATGGCAGTTGTAGCTCGAACATCAATATATTTCATAATAGGTAAATACCTACAGAGAATATGTGAATTTATATGATTTCAATTCCTTCCACTAGGGACTATTTTTAAAAAATGACAAACTCTATATTAGATCATAACATTATAAAACATAACGTATAATCTAAAACTAGTGAAACACTTATTGTAAATTGAAAATTTAGGTATAACTAATCTCTAAATCATAATCTTGGTTACTTTGGGAATATTATCAAATTTAGTTAAACAAACATATTTTCCTAATCTATGTTTTCCTAAATCTAGATTCCAATGTTTATACTAAACATTTTCCGATACCAACTATAAGGACCCCATCCCTAGTAGCCCTGATTTGGTGGTTACTTTATTAAATTGGTATTAAGTACAAGTGATCTCATCCCAAGGGACCAAATTGTTTCGTAGATTTGGAAGACTATATAGAAACATAATTATTACAATAAAACTTGAAATTAAATATAACATAGTAAATCCATTGGAAACACCTCTATTCTCATAGATTAACCCTACATGTTAATCATAATATATATCTTGGCAACCTGGGAAAAAAAATATAAGAATCAGGTGAGATCAAATTATTATTAAGGGTAATCATACATCAAAATATATCTTAAATAAAAATAAACAATAAGGAAAGGTGGATAAATAAAAACACATTCCATTAAAACATACTCATGAGTATAATATGAAATGAATAAAATCTGATCAAATAATTTCATATAAATAATCACTTGAGAATGAAACTTAACCATTGATATTCTACTAAGGAAATAATCACATGGATTATCAATAAATAATCTCATAATGGGGGATTTACTAATGAGGGACATCATAAATATACCATCAAGGTTTTAGCCAAGACACTATATGTAATCCGGTATGACATCAGCCAATACCCATACTAATTTGTCTCATGAGACCTATTGATGCATCGAGGGGCTATAGTAGGCCCTAACCATCACTTACTAAGTCAAATTAATTCCTCATATTAAAGTGTTTAAAAATAATCAACATATACATTCATATGGAAAATATAATATGAAATAAATTTACCCAAACAATTAACATAATCATAAACCATCTAGTGTAATATGATGAATGATATAAAAATAGCACATCTAGAGTCAAAATGATCATAAAGAATTCAATAAAATATAATAGATGGTATAATAAGAGACCAAACTCAATAAATCATAATATACAAAAAGGTTGTTGGCATTGATAAAAATACCATAGTAAAATCATTGATAAATTTTTCAGAGAAATACCACTTTACTTTGAAATCCTTCATTTAAAAAATATGAAATTATAAAATAAAAAAATTTCTCTATAAATAACCTTGCAACATTTTAAAGGATTCCTCAATATATTAAGTCATAATAAAGGTGGAAAAATACATTCATGTCATATAAGTTAGAAAAACATTCATTTTAAATTTTAAAAAAAATAAACATTTAAAAGAGTATTCTTAAAAGAAAGTGTGAGCATTAACCAAATGAATCGATTATGTGTATCAGCTATAAATCCACATAAAACAAGTAGAAATAGAGAATAAGATAATATAAATTCGTTTTACAAATAATAATATCATGAAAAATCAATGTAGTATAGGCTTAACCCAAAGAATGGAAATTGGGTTAATAATTCCCATACCACTTTGTAATCAATCAAACCACATGCCCCATAAAATTAGTGATCATCAAATGAAACAATGAATGCAGGGAAGATAAAGTGATTAATGATGTAATAAACTAATAACTCATGAATAAAATTACCCTTCTTTTAATGTATTATAGATATAGAAAACACATGGACTCTTTTTTTATTGGATTTAAATAACTGTTAAGTATCATAACTGTTGATAATATAGCCGTTGAATAGAGAACACACAATTAATATAAATATAAGGTTTTAACAAATAATTTAGTCATAAAAAAGGAGATGGTGGCCTAATATAGTAGACTCATGCCATAAAAATCTCCTTTTTCAGATATCATAAAGGAGGTAGTGTCATTGAGATTCTCTCTTGACCAATCCCAAGCCGAGCTTCAACACGTTAAGCATGGACGAAATCGCCTATGAGAGAAGTTCAAGTTGATTACCACCTGGGTGCTGTTATTCGAGCCACCCCAAGAGTCTTTCACCATCACACACCTTACCCTTAGGTCTTATTCATGTGTTATAAGGGGTTATGTAACAATATATTAGTTACTTATTGTGTAATACCTTTAGATAAATAAAATTCTTGTTCCATTAATTCCTTTATGGGAATAGTATTTCTTAAAAAATGATGAATTTGATAAATTGATTTTTCAGGTCAAAATGGTACTTTTGAGAAATATACGCACTATTATATTTTATTAATAATATTATAAAAACAGTTCTTATAAATTATGATTATATAAGATCCTTATCTATAAATGATTAGATAATCAGTTTGATTAGATTTACATTTTTATATGATAAAATAGAAAGTGTATTTTTAAAGAATTTATTTTAATGAATTAATTAATTTTTTTTTTAAAATTAATAGTTGAATAAAATATTATTATCAAATTACTTTATTAATAATAACTGAGTATTTAATTTTTATGAAGTCAAATGTAATTGTTATTAAGGTTTAAAAAATGTTTTTGTCAAAATCCATCAAATTTTCAATAAATATCGGTTCCCATTTTGAAAGTAAAAATTCACATATTTAGAAATTTTTTTAGATAAAATGAATATTGTTTTTGGAATTAGGATGTTGAAATTATCCAACAGTGAATTTTTCAAAATTTTTTGAGACAGTCAAATTTTAGGGTAAAAATTAAATAATATATAAATATAGTGTGTTTTAGGACATCATAATGACCCAATAGTGATGTAATAAATACCATAAAAGGGATATTAGACCAAATATATGTTTTAACTTTCATATAATTTGATTTTATATTTATTTGACTTTTTTTATAATTCCTTAGTGAATCCTCTAAAATGTATAACATATTTTACGATTTTACGTTCACTTCTTCAATAATGTGACTCACCTCCACATAATCAAGGATAATTTTTTATATCTTCAGACCATGGAATTATAAAATAATTTTTTTACTCTTCTTTGGAAAAAACCATGTGAAAAAACCATGGTAAGGTTTATGGTTTTGAATATTTAATTATATACATTCTAAATCCTAAGTTTGTGAAATATTAAAGAACTCCCCTCTCATTTCATATATAAAACCACCAAAGTTCCCAATTCTATTCACTAAAAATACTTGTATCACGTCCCAAATCTTTCCTAACCTCTCTATAATCCCCCCTAGCACCCCAAGCTCCCATAAAGACCCTCTTCAATCTTTTCAAAGTCACACACTCAAGTAAGGGTTTCCTTCCTTTCTCATTTTTATCCAAGTTTCCTTATATTGTTACACCCTTAAATTTTCAATTACAAATGATAGGGTATGTTTTTGAACCTCCTCAATATTGAACCTATTATGTTTTAATGACGAGATCCCATTTATCTCTCATTATTCCATCCCATGTACACCATTACCATGCTAAAATTTCGTAATAATTATTTCATTTCCCCTCTTTCTTCAAGTTTCTTTAACATGTTACAACTTATATTTAAAAATTAATTTTGTTGGAAAATGTATTTATATTAATCTCTTACTTCCCATTTAATGTATATATGATGATATACCCCTTTATCTCTCATCAACTTTTTTTTATGAATTTTTATGTCACACCATTTTACTGCCAAAATTGTAAAATCATCATATAGTGAATACCATACCAATTTTTCTATCAAGGGTATTCAACTTTATGAACATATAACTTTTTTTATTGAGGAATTAAATTTATTTATCCCAAACTCTTTTATCATGGAATGATTTATTATGAAGAATGAATCCATGTTTTAGGATCTATGTGGCACACTTAAGCATGAGAATGAAGTAAAAGTGACGGGTGTGCCTGAAATTATATAGCGCTCTAATGCATTGGGTAATGTTTAGTATCATGATATGTCATGTTTGGATAGGGGTTTAACTTATTCCTTTATAGTAATTTTTTCCATCATGTTGGGACAGGGTTTTACCTGATTCCTTTTTGTTAATGATGTAGTATTTTAAGTTGTTTCCACATTTCCATGTTATGATGATCATGTTATATCATGCCTTTATGTTCATGTTTCTCTTCTTCTCCATTGATATGTATATTTCCTAACATGTATTGTATTCTTCATGTTATACCCTATTTACTCCCTTATCGGGCTTTATATCTCACCATTTTCTTATGTATGTCCTCAGGTTATCCCATGCAATGCTAAGTATGAAATAATTTTGTGGTCATCCTAAAGAAGTTTTCAATAAAGATGTTGTATTTTATGTCCTAAGTTGTCATGTACTGTTCTGAATCCCCAAATACACTAGACCTATCGATGTTCTAGGTTTTATTAAGTGAATGTTTATGTAATAAATCATGTATATATATGAAATAAAGAGCATGATAATTATATTTGGTATGAAAGGATATGTTTAGTTATTTTTGGGATTAGGATTATAAAATCCTAGTGAAATACTTAGGTGTAAGACTAAGTATAAGAAAATAATTCCTTAATTTTGGTTAGTATAGAGTAAGTGGTTTATCAAGAAAATACATCCCAATCTGGATATGAATAAGTAGAGGTGGATCTAGGAGGGATGTATCTAGGGGTAAAACCCAAAAACACCATTCTGAGCTAGACTCGAGCGGGAACAGGTGCATGACAATGGGCCTTACTGCACTCTTGGTTTGAAATTCCTAGGGGATATTCTTTGGTAAATTAAAAAGATAAGTATGAACCATTATTAAGGGAACAAAAAAATTCCCCTAAGAATATATGTTAGGATGTAGATCATGGATAACTTATATCGAAACTTAGAAATTCACAAGTTAAGGATATAAATGTAATTTATAATTTATCCCTTTTTGTCATGGTATTCCCCTCTATGTGTTTAATAGCTTAAAATACATTGACCTAATTTTCCTTTAATTCTATATAATGGCTGGTAATAGGAGGAATCGAGCTAACAATCGATGCAAAGACCAATGTGATGACTGTTATAATGAGATTCCCAATCCATTGGGAGGGGGGATCACAAACTTTGTCATGATAATCTCTTATTTAACTCTTGTTTTGAATAGAAACATGGGTCAAGAGGAAATTACACCCCCTTCAAGAAATAACAAGTCACAATTGAGAGCTCCATGAGTCATATACCTCCTACTTTCAATGAATCATCTAATCCCTCAATCACTGAACAATGGATCAAATCCATTGAGAAGATATTCTCAATACTTCAATATTCTGAATAAGAGAAGGTTCTTCTAGATGCTTATCATATGGAGGGTGAAGCTGATCAGTGTTGGACATTGATCAAAAATACAAATCCCGAGTAAGAGATCAAGGCGATGGGATGGAAGGATTTTCAGAAAATGTTTTTTGATAAATATTTTCCCTACACCCTCTCTCTTATGATGGAAAGATATTTCATTGCACTCAAGAAAAAGGATGATGAATCTATTGGGCAGTACAAGGAAAGCTTCACCAGACTTTCATGACACACCATTAATTTTTTCGTTACCCCCGAATGCAAGGTTGACCACTTATTTGGTGTGGTAAAACCTATATTATGGAAAGCCCAGGAGATCAGTGACTTTGAAAGCTTTGAGAAGATTGTTCGATGTGCCCTCAAAGTAAATATGGAGATCAGTGAATCTTTGGGGTATCATGGGGATACAAATTAGAAAGTGTACTTTAATTTTGGTTGTCTGGTAGATAAATCCAACGGTGCTATAAAATTATAGCATCCCACTGTCCAAAGGTGTGGATAGAATAACTCTGGAAATTTCCTAAAGGGGATGAGGAAATTCTTTAGGTGTGGGAAGGAAGGACACCTATCCAGTGATTGCTGATAATAAAAAAATGCTACTATGATAGAGGAAATTAATGATCTATTCGATCCTCAATGTATTGTTCATTTCTACAAATGAAAAGAACTAGGGAACTTTGAAAACCACTACCCTAAGACAAGGTTTTTCAGAGGAAACCAAAAACCTCCAAGGCAACAACGGTGATCTTTTTCCATCACTACCACCAAAGTGAATCTCAAAAATGAAGTGGTGATAGGTATGATAGTTATTCATTAAAGAATGGAGAAAATATATTTTGATTCTGGTTCTAAACATTCTTTTATATCTCGATATTTTAGAAGAACAATCCAAACATCACCACCAATAATGGAAGTAGAGATGTTGGTGAAAACGTCAAACATGGAAATTATTGAATCCCATTAATATAACTCCTACCCTGTCACAATTTGTGGATTAAACTTCCCATTGAACCTCATCATACTTCCCTTAGTGTAATTTGATGCAATTCTTGGCATACATTGGATTTACCTATTTAGATCAAACATAAATTGTCATGAGAGGGAAATCACTCTCTATATGGTGAATCGACCCCCGATTCTATACAAGTGAAAGGAGGTGGATGAATCTTCTTTAGAACCATCATATCAAGAATGGATATTAATTCAATATGAGCACACATATCTTTCTCATATGATTGAGTCTAAGGAGTGAACCATCCTCGAAGACATGCCTATTGTGAGGGAATTTGCTGATGTGTTCCCCGAGGAAATTTCTTGGTCTTCCTCCTAGAATAGATATTGAATTCTCTATTGATCTTATACCTGGGGAATTTAAAATATCCAAGAATATATATAGAATGGATGTTGTGGAGATTGAGGAACTATATAAACAACTACAGGAGAATATGAATGAAGGGTTTATACACCCAAGTGCTTCACCATTGGGTGCACCAGTCCTCTTCATCAAGAAGAATGATGGGTCAATTCACTTTTTAATTGATTATAGTGAGATAAAAAAATCATGATAAATAAAAAGTATCCTTTGCCACAAATTTATGACTTCTTCAATCAGCTATATGGAGAACAATACTTCTCTAAGGTGGATATACGGTCGAGATATTACCACGTAAGGGTGAAGAAGGAGGATATCCCCAAGACTAATTTTCATAGAAGGTACGAGCACTATGAATTCATAGTAATTCCTTTCAGACTCACTAATTCTCCATCAATCTTCATGGACTTGATGAATAGAGTCTTTATAGATTACATGGAATTTTTTTTGATAGTCTTTATAGAAGATATTATAATATCCTATAAAACCAAGGAGGAGTATCTAAGCACTGTACTAGAGACCTTGCAAAAAGATAATATCTATGAAAAGTACAACAAGTGTGAGTTCTAGTTGAAGGAAGTCTCATTATTGGGTCATATCATCATAATAACTATGATATCTATGGGTCCTTCCAAAACAAAATCAATTAAGGTATAGCTAAGGCCGACATTTGTGAATGATATCCGTAGATTCCTAGGGTTAGCTGGATATTATTGTTGATTGGTGTGAAATTTCTCACGATTATCAAACCATCTTACCAAGATAACTCGGAAGGGAGTCAAGTTTTCTTAGAATGATGAATGTGAAGAAAATTTCATGGAGTTGAATAAGAGGCTTATCACCGAACCTACACTCACACCACCCATAAGTGGGTAGCTTTTCATAATCTTCAACGATGCTTTGAAGAAGGTATTGGGATGTGTGTTGATGTAGAATAAAAAATCATCACCTATGCCTCAAGGAAGTTGAAAATTCATGGGAAAAACTATCCCAAACATGATCTGGATTTGGGAGCTGTGATCTTTGTGTTGAAAATATGGAGGCATTGTCTCTTTGGGGAGAAGTGTGATATATATACAGATAAAAAAAGTCTCAAATATATATTCACACAAAAAGATCTAGACATGCACCAATGAAGATGGTTAGAGCTCATCAAGGATTATGAATAATCAATCCATTACCACCATGGGAATGGAAATATGGTGGTGGATGCTATAAGTAGAAAGTACCCAACTATTCTATCATTGATGAGAATTGAAAAGGATCTAATCTTATTAGATTTGGTTAAGATGGACCTGGGAATCATAAACAAGGGAACATCATCAATCCATACACAAATTATTTCTCAAACATCTCTTCTGTAAAGGTTAAAGGATGATAAAAAAGATGATGTTGGAATTCATAAAAAAGTGGAAGCTATCAAGAAAGGGAAATCCTCAGAGTTCAATGTTAATGAAGAAGGAATTGTGAGATTTGTGTCAAGACTATGTGTTCTATCAAATCCAGTGTTAAAGAAATAACTTTTGGATGATGTACATAGTTTGAATTTCTCAATTAACATAGGAAACACATATATGTATCAGGATCTATAAGAGAATTATTGGTGGGATACCATGAATAAGGAGATCACTGAATATACATAAAAGTACTTGGTATGTCAGCAAGTGACATATGAGAGGAAGAAGTCTAAGGGGATGATGAAACCATTATCTATACCAATATGAAAATGTTAGAACATAACCATGGACTTTGTCATCAGAATTATGAAGACATACAAAGGAAACAATGCTATATGGGTTGTGGTATATCATCTTACAAAGACTACACACTTCATTTTAATTCAAGAGGATTTAACATTGGATCAAATGGAACATATATACTTTAGAGAAGTGGTAAGGATACATGGTGTACCATTATCGATTGTATCTGATTGAGATCCAAGATTCACGTCTAAGTTTGTAAGAGTATCCAACACACTTTGAATACTAAGATGAACATTAGTATGACTTATCATCCTCAAACTGATGTCCAATCTGATCGGACTATCCAAACACTTGAGGAAATGTTGAGAGCATGCTCAATGGACCTTAAAGGAGGATGAGATCAACATATTCCTCTAGTTGAGTTAACTTACAACAACAGTTTCCACTCAAGCATACAAATGGATCCTTATGAAGACATTTAGGGTAAGAGGTGTAGAACACTGGCATGTTGGGATGAAGTTGGGGAGCGAAAACTTCTAGGTCCAAAAATGGTCGAAGAAATGATGGAGAAGTTTTAGACCATCTAGAAGCACATCAAAGCTGTTTAGAGTTGACAAAAGAGTTATTATGCCAACTGTCGATGAGACATATAGTTTGATGTTGGAGATATGGTTTTACTTTATATATCTATGTGGAAGAGAGTGATGAGATTTTGGAATAAGGGAAATATTAGTCCAAGGTACATTGGAGATTTTGAGATCCGTGATCGCATTAAAGCAATGTCCTATTGACTAACTATAACGACCCATACTTTACATACATTGTTAATACTTCAAAATTGAAGCACACTTATTACAACATATGACAAAACCACAAAGGACCGTATAGGTATAGTGTCTTTAGAAACTGGGAAACATAAACAACTGGTTCATAAATCTTCTACAGTGTCTCCCATTTATTTCATCATATCTAGGGTCCCTTTTAGCATATTCTACTTAATATCTATCTTCCTGACCTGGGGAAAAGAAAACATAAAAGGGTGAGCTCAAATGCTCAGCAAGGGAAAATAAAGGAAATAAAAATCATATCATATCTTTTTGAAAATCAAAACCTGCAAAAGAGATCATAATATCTTAACATGGAATAAATCATAGAAGTGAAAATGAGATCCCCAAAATCATAACATAAAACTTGAAACTTTGTGGCATGCACACATAATCATGGAAAATCATTTCTTGTTAGTCATGACTCATTGCCAAGACTATCTTAGTGGACAAAGTCCCTTTCTGAACCGAGTTCACTCCTCGTTTCAGTCCTGTATCACTGAACCGAAATAACCTTCCGTTCCAGCCATGTCTATCTCATGAGATATAAAATCTTTACCCAATGCATTGGAGGGAGATATAGGTCCCACCCATCTTATAATGAATCCTTTCTTATGTGTGCCACATAATCATAAAACATACATCATCGCATAACACATGTAACAAAAATGAGATTCTTGAAACATCATGACATCATAAATAAATTCATATAAGATAATGGAATTCATAAAAATAATTCCATCACAACATGATCAAATCAATGTAATAATAGGGATAAAAACAGAACCCTTTTATTATCTTAGATGGAAAATAATTTTGATAAAACACTTGAACTTTATTCTTGAGGAAAATATCCTTTCTACTTCAAAAACATTTTTCCTTTCTTAACATGTCATACAACTTTAAACTAAAAGAAGTTGATTAAAAATAAACTTGAAAACTTGTAAAGGAAGCTTCTTGGAAATAATGTTTTAAAAATCCATTCATGCCGTATAAGTTAAAAAAAACATTCTTCGTACTTTTGTCGGAAAAGTCAAAAAGTACCTCGTACAAAAAAATGACAAAAGATTCCTTTCATACATATTACTAAAAACTCACCGAAGGGTAAAAATGGATTTTAACCAATTGTAGGTGGATGTAAATAATATTACATATTGATGAAACATGGATGTGGATGATAAAATACACCCCAGTAAATACTTACGAATAGACAATCTCGGATAAAAATGAGATTGTGATATCTCCCTTACCTTAGGTCCGATTAGCTTTGTACGTGTCCGAAGCTCCTGTATAATGGTTTAAATAATGTTATTGACTTATTACAGAATCATACATATTTATATGATATCATATATGGTCATATTATTAGCTTCTTGTTAGTAATATTTCATTGTTACTTGTTACTCGGGTCTTTATAACTTTTTGTTCTTATGCGTATTTTGTCGAATAAATTCTTATTCTTATCTTTAGGTTATAGATAATTCATTTCCAGAATGGTATTAGTGTAGTATATACCATATTCATTTATTCAATTCATTTATATAATCATTATGAAATGAAGATCATGTAGAACGAGTCGCATCACATCGTGGAGACGGTATTCCGTACGTACGCACGAGTGATGATATCGTTCCTATGATCGTGGGATTGTATTGGAGTATATATATATTATTTCAGTATCAATATTACTTCATAATAATAATATTTAGTTACTCATTACACCATTATAACCATCCTTGTAAGGTGATGGTGGAAAATAGATTACACCATGGCGTGGAGACGGTATTCCGTACGTACGCACGCGTGGTGATTTCATTTTTCCGTAGGATGGATAGAAGGTGAATTAGGGTTGTTTCATATTTATAATAACATATCAGTATGTAATTAATACTTATGTTATTACTTTATCATGAAACAACTAAAGAAGAAGAAGTTGAAGAAGAAAGAAATTGAAAAGATCGGTAATGGATATTACCTCTTCTTTGGAACGCTTCTTTGAATCCTCCACTTAAGGAACTAAGATTGGTCTTTGGAGAAGACCAGGACCTCTAGGATTATTCTAGGGAAGTGGAGAGGAGAAAATGTCAGGGGTTGGCCGAGCTTGAGTGCTCAATTTGGTGTGAGGAGGAGGGGGAGGAGGTGCCCTTTTATAAGGGAGGAGAGGGGCATCTTAAGAATATCTCAAAATATTATTTTATATTAAAGTCAAAATCGGTTTATAATGGTTACAAAGGGTCTTATTTCGAAGATAAAGTGGGGAAGGGTCGAAATCCTATCAACCAATAGGATTTAGACAAGTTTAGGGTATTATTTTAACCTTATCAATTAGATTTAACTCTAAGTTAAATAATTTAACTTTTACCATGTCTTTTTGTTTTCTTTCACTATATGGTTAATACACTTACTATAACATGCCAAACGAACCCCAAATTGTTTATTATTAAAATATATATCCTTATCTAAGTCATTTGGCCGAACCTTAGATTTTTAGGAATAAAATAACAATTAATAATATAATATTTGATTTAAAAACTATTTTGTGTCAATTTTGACACTATTTGATATATGATTTTTGTGAAAGTCATAAAAGAATTATATGTTCGAACCAAGTTGATTAAATCAACATTAATATATCATAGTAACCTATAAAATTAGTTGAATTCATAAAAAGTCTCAAATTACATTTATTTTGGTGTTTATAACATCAATTATGTCAATATTTCATTAATAAGATAATTACTGCATCATCTTTGTGTCATAAATAAATTACATTATTTGATGTCTAAAAATTACAAATAAAGTATCATCATTTAGGAAATCTTTTTAGCTTTCTAATGAATATTTACAATTGAATTTATCTTATGTATAACCCCATATTAAAAATGATTTACTTATTAAACTTTGATTTTAACTATTTTAACCCTTCTTTAAATAAATTAATAATAAATGTCCTAATCTAATCCAAGTGGGCCTAAATGGTCATATTTTATTCCTAAGTTTGTTTTTGGTCGAATTACACTTTTCCAATAGAATTAGGACATGTGTTAGGGTAATATTAATATCATATTTACCCTTAGTTACCCTATTTACTATTAACCGCGGTAAAAAAAGTAAAAAGTTACTATTCACCAAAAAATTATTTTCATCTCATTGAACCACATTTTAGTCCTTGATATTAACCGTGTCTCTCGGATTTTCGAAATTCCAATCACCGAAGCGGTAAAATTAAGTTTTATGCAAAATTCAGTTTTTAACCTACCACTTAGTGGTTTCACTATTCATCAAAAATTGAAAGTTTTCAGAAAAATACCAAAATTTCACCCTAGGCTAATTTCGATATTCTGAGTCCAAAAATGAAGTCCATTTTGAAAAATAAAATTTATAAAATTCCAAAAAGTGGTTATTACTATTCATAACGGCTAGTTTTAATAGCATAATGTTGTTTAGTGAAACTCGGTATTGCGTACGACGCAAGCTATCGAGGAAGGTCGCGATTGCGTGTAAAGCAAGCCAAGCAAGTGTTGTATAGAAAAAGATTCCTTTGATGATTTATATAACATAAAAGTCTCGGGTGTTACATTCTACCCCCCTTAAAAAGAATTTCGCCCTCGAAATTCGTCACTTTGCAACAAACAGATGAGGATACTTCTCCCTCATCATATCCTCAAGCTCCCATGTAGCTTCTTCAAGTTGGTGGTTTCTCCATAAAACTTTCACCAAGCGAGTGGTCTTGTTTCGTAGGACTTTTTCGCTACGATCCAGAATCTCTATCGGCTGTTCTTCATAAGAAAGATCTTGCTCCAGCGGTACAACTTCTGAGCTGAGTACATGTGAAGGATCTGGTATGTACTTTCTCAGGAGAGATACATGGAACACATCGTGAACTTGAGAGAGATTCGGTGGAAGCGCCAATCGGTAAGCTACCTTCCCAACACGATCCAATATTTCGAAAGGACCGATATATCTAGGGCTCAACTTCCCCTTCTTTCCAAATCTCATAACCCTCTTCCAGGGAGATATTCGTAAGAACACTTTATCACCCACTTCAAACTCTAGGTCTTTTCTTCGGTTGTCGGCATAGCTTTTCTGTCGACTCTGAGCTGCTCTTATGTGTTGTTGAATAGATCTGACCTTTTCTGCCATTTCATCAACGAGATCAGGTCCTAATAGCTTTCTTTCCCCAACTTCATCCCAGCAAGTTGGAGTCCTGCATTTCTTTCCATAGAGAGCTTCATAAGGAGCCATCTGAATACTGGAGTGAAAGCTATTATTATAAGAAAATTCCACCAAAGGTAGGTGTTGATCCCAACCTCCTTTGAAATCCATAGAGCAAGCTCTCAACATATCTTCTAGGGTTTGAATTGTTCTCTCAGACTGACCGTCTGTCTGGGGATGATAAGCAGTGCTGAAACTCAACTCTGTATCTAGAGTATGCTGAAGACTTCGCCAGAAATTCGAGGTAAATCTCGGATCTCGATCAGATATAATAGAAAGTGGTACTCCATGCAATCTTACCACTTGCTTTACATATATCCTGGCAAGCTGATCTAGAGAGAAATCCTCTCTAATAGGAATGAAGTGTGCAGACTTTGTAAGACGATCAACTATGACCCAGATAGCATTATTGCCTTTGGATGTTTTAGGAAGTCCTGTGACAAAGTCCATAGTGATGTTTTCCCATTTCCATTTGGGTATGGGTAATGGTTGTAACATCCCCTTAGACTTCTGTCTCTCAGCTTTAACTTGTTGACAAACCAAGCATCGAGAGACATATTCAGAAACATCTCTTTTCATGCCATCCCACCAGAAGTACTCTTTCAGGTCCCTATACATCTTCGTGCTTCCAGGATGAATAGAGAATGAAGAACTATGAGCCTCATCCAGCAGCTTTTTCTTTAATTCGGGGATGGGAGGAACACAAACCCGATTCCTGAACTTTATTATCCCATCACAATCAAGGTTGAATTCAGGAACATTTCTCACCTTCTTTTGTAACTCGACATCTTCTTTCTGTGCCTCTTTAATCTTCACATGTATAGATGGTTGAACATTCATTTGAGAAAGATAAGATTTTTCCCCTTCCATTATAATTCCAAGATCCATCCTTTGTAAATCCATAAATATTGGATCTTTTGTGATCCTCATCATGGATAAACTAGCATGGTCTTGTCGACTTAATGCATCTGCCACCTTGTTTTCTTTCCCAGGGTGGTAATGGATTGAGCAGTCATAATCCTTAATCAGCTCCAACCATCTTCTTTGACGCATATTCAACTCCTTTTGTGTGAAAATATACTTTAAACTTTTATGATCAGTATAAATATCACACCTTTCACCATAAAGGTAATGCCTCCAAATCTTTAATGCAAAGATTACCGCAGCCAACTCCAAATCATGTGTTGGGTAATTTTGTTCATGGATTTTCAACTGTCGTGAGGCATAAGCTATCACCATATCATTTTGCATAAGAACACACCCCAATCCCTTCTTGGATGCATCACTGTAGATCACAAACCTTTCTCCACTACAAGGCAGTGTGAGCACAGGTGCACTGGATAACCTTCTTTTCAACTCCTTGAAATTCTCTTCACATTCCTCTGTCCAGACAAACTTAACTCCTTTCCGAGTCAACTTGGTGAGTGGATTAGATAATCGTGAAAAATCTTTTACAAAACGTCGATAATATCCAGCCAAACCAAGAAAACTTCGGATCTCAGTTACTGTTGTTGATCTCGACCATCTTTCGATAACCTCTGTTTTTGCTGGATCCACAGATATCCCCTCTTTTGAGATTATGTGACCCAAAAATGCAACTTTTTGAAGCCAAAATTCACAGTTGGTAAATTTGGCATAAAGCTTCTCCTTTCTCAGGGTCTTCAATATAATTCTCAAGTGATCTTCATGCTCTTCCTTGCTCTTTGAATAGGCAAGAATATCGTCTATAAAGACTACCACAAATTGATCAAGATAGTCTCTAAAGACTCTATTCATTAGATCCATGAAGATAGCAGGGGCATTAGTAAGACCAAATGGCATCACTATAAATTCATAGTGTCCATACCTTGTACGGAAAGCCGTCTTTGGTATATCCTCCCTTTTGACCCTTAATTGATGATACCCTGAACGAAGATCAATCTTGGAAAAGTATTGAGCTCCGCGTAGTTGGTCAAATAAGTCATCAATGCGTGGGAGAGGATATTTTTTCTTGATAGTGATCTTGTTAAGTTTTCGATAATCAATGCAGAGTCTCATTGATCCATCTTTCTTCTTAACAAATAGAACAGGTGCTCCCCAAGGTGACGCACTAGGGCGTATGAATCCCTTATCAAGATTCTCTTGGAGTTGCTTCTTCAATTCCTGCAACTCAATTGGGGCCATTCTATAAGGTGTCTTTGAAATAGGCAAAGCACCCGGTACGAGTTCTATTGAAAACTCAACTTCACGATTTTGTGGAAGACCCGGTAATTCCTCCGGAAAGACATCATCAAACTCCCTTACAATGGGCATATTCTTAATCGTGAGTTTCTCACCAACCATTTGAGATAAATAACCTTCATTTAGTGGAATCAATACCCATAAGATGGAAGAAATTTCCACTGGAAGGTTACGTTCATCCTTGCATTGATAGACGATCGTAGATTGATCTGGAATATGAAATGTGACTTCCCTTCTTTGACAATTGATATGAGCTCCATGTAGAGAAAGCCAATCCATGCCAAGAATCACATCAAATTCCACTAAAGGAAGGATCACAAGATTTGCAGGAAGCACTTTCCCACAAACTTCGATCGGAGAAGAATTATAAACTTTTGATGCGATTGATGTGCCATTAGGTGTTGTCACAGCTAACTCAACATCTAATTGTTGAGGTAGTACGGTGATACCCTTAGAAAAGTCTTCAGAAATTAAAGAGTGGGTGGATCCAGAATCAAATAAAACATTTTCTACTTTAGAGTGGATGGTAAGTGTACCTTTCACCACATCGTTATCGTACTCCACATCGCTGATAGAAATTGCATGTGACTTTCCTTTGTCTTTAGCTTTAAGAGTTTGTTGACGTTGACCATCATCATCAACCCTTGGATTTGGGCATTGATTGGCATAATGCCCCATCTCCTTACACTTGAAACATTGAAGTGTTGTAGGTTCATTCTGTGTATCCCTTCCTTTGTTTTCATCATTAGACATCTTCTTCCCATTATCACGGCATTCAAATGCCCGATGACCTTCTTTTCCACATTTAAAACATTTACTTGTCTTTTTAAGACAACTCCCTCCATGTTTCTTTCCACACTTTGAGCATAAGGGAAAGTTCATCTTCTTTTCAGTGTGCTCTTTAGAGTTTCCTTTGAATTCCATCTTCCTCTTCTTATCAAACCCATGTGACTGATGGGTTACTCCAATCTCCATCTCGACTTTGAGAGCACATCGAACGATTTCCT
The DNA here is from genome assembly GCA_963277665.1 of Viscum album. Taxonomy (NCBI): domain Eukaryota; kingdom Viridiplantae; phylum Streptophyta; class Magnoliopsida; order Santalales; family Viscaceae; genus Viscum; species Viscum album. The sequence continues at coordinate 1,524,669,325 of OY728141.1, read as the reverse complement.
CGTAGCTATTGAAGTCCCTTATGGCTAACGCCCTTCGAAGACTTGGTTTTAAGCCACTAAAGAATCGATCGATCTTACTCTCAGGTTGGATAATAATACCAGAAGCGTACCTTGCAAGTCTTGTAAAATTTGCATCATAGGTACTAACAGATTCATCATCCCTTTGCTTCAGTTCAAGAAACTCTTTCTCCATCTTTGTTCGGAGAATACGAGGGAAGTACTTATTGAAAAATAAGTTCTTGAACTTGTCCCATTCCATAGACTCAATTTCATCCCTTTGCCTCGTATTCTTAACAAGATTCCACCATTGATCAGCATCTCCTTCCAAACGGTACACTGCTAGGATGACTTTATCATGTTCAGAACATTGAAGAACTGAAAATATCTTTTCAGTAGTACTAATCCATTGTTCAGCAACTAATGGATCAGTAGACCCGCTGAAAGAAGGTGGACGCTGCCTCATGAAGGATTCAACAGAATGTTGCTCCCTCCTTTGCTCGTTTGGAAGTCCTGCATGATTCATAGCTTGAGAAAGTTGTGTGAGCATGGCTACAAGATTTTGCATTCCAGCTCCCATATCGTTCGGTTGCTCAGGGGGACAATCATTGCATTGCCCATCGCATTCCGCATTAACACGGTTCCTTCGGGTTCCAGCCATTGACTAAAACCAAGAAGAATAGTGTGAGCAACACTAATTATAATAGGAAACCACATAATTCAAGAATAAAATTTTCATGCTTATGGTCTTATCCTAGGTTATTCAAGGCCATTTCTAAAACACTAAGATTGTGTACTATGCTTAGACTTATCCTTAGGGTTCTTACTAAGGCTTTCACATCCTAGTTTCCAAAGGTTGACTATACCTTTCCTTTGATACCAACTATAACGACCCATACTTTACATACATTGTTAATACTTCAAAATTGAAGCACACTTATTACAACATATGACAAAACCACAAAGGACCGTATAGGTATAGTGTCTTTAGAAACTGGGAAACATAAACAACTGGTTCATAAATCTTCTACAGTGTCTCCCATTTATTTCATCATATCTAGGGTCCCTTTTAGCATATTCTACTTAATATCCATCTTCCTGACCTGGGGAAAAGAAAACATAAAAGGGTGAGCTCAAATGCTCAGCAAGGGCAAATAAAGGAAATAAAAATCATATCATATCTTTTTGAAAATCAAAACCTGCAAAAGAGATCATAATATCTTAACATGGAATAAATCATAGAAGTGAAAATGAGATCCCCAAAATCATAACATAAAACTTGAAACTTTGTGGCATGCACACATAATCATGGAAAATCATTTCTTGTTAGTCATGACTCATTGCCAAGACTATCTTAGTGGACAAAGTCCCTTTCTGAACCGAGTTCACTCCTCGTTTCAGTCCTGTATCACTGAACCGAAATAACCTTCCGTTCCAGCCATGTCTATCTCATGAGATATAAAATCTTTACCCAATGCATTGGAGGAAGATATAGGTCCCACCCATCTTATAATGAATCCTTTCTTATGTGTGCCACATAATCATAAAACATACATCATCGCATAACACATGTAACAAAAATGGGATTCTTGAAACATCATGACATCATAAATAAATTCATATAAGATAATGGAATTCATAAAAATAATTCCATCACAACATGATCAAATCAATGTAATAATAGGGATAAAAACAGAACCCTTTTATTATATTAGATGGAAAATAATTTTGATAAAACACTTGAACTTTATTCTTGAGGAAAATATCCTTTCTACTTCAAAAACATTTTTCCTTTCTTAACATGTCATACAACTTTAAACTAAAAGAAGTTGATTAAAAATAAACTTGAAAACTTGTAAAGGAAGCTTCTTGGAAATAATGTTTTAAAAATCCATTCATGCCGTATAAGTTAAAAAAAACATTCTTCGTACTTTTGTCGGAAAAGTCAAAAAGTACCTCGTACAAAAAAATGACAAAAGATTCCTTTCATACATATTACTAAAAACTCACCGAAGGGTAAAAATGGATTTTAACCAATTGTAGGTGGATGTAAATAATATTACATATTGATGAAACATGGATGTGGATGATAAAATACACCCCAGTAAATACTTACGAATAAACAATCTCGGATAAAAATGAGATTGTGATATCTCCCTTACCTTAGGTCCGATTAGCTTTGTACGTGTCCGAAGCTCCTGTATAATGGTATAAATAATGTTATTGACTTATTCCAGAATCATACATATTTATATGATATCATATATGGTCATATTATTAGCTTCTTGTTAGTAATATTTCATTGTTACTTGTTACTCGGGTCTTTATAACTTTTTGTTCTTATGCGTGTTTTGTCGAATAAATTCTTATTCTTATCTTTAGGTTATAGATAATTCATTTCCAGAATGGTATTAGTGTAGTATATACCATATTCATTTATTCAATTCATTTATATAATCATTATGAAATGAAGATCATGTAGAACGAGTCACATCACATCGTGGAGACGGTATTCCGTACGTACGCACGAGTGATGATATCGTTCCTATGATCGTGGAATTGTATTGGAGTATATATATATTATTTCAGTATCAATATTACTTTATAATAATCATATTTAGTTACTCATTACACCATTATAACCATCCTTGTAAGGTGATGGTGGAAAATAGATTACACCACGGCGTGGAGACGGTATTCCGTACGTACGCACGCGTGGTGATTTCATTTTTCCGTAGGATGGATAGAAGGTGAATTAGGGTTGTTTCATATTTATAATAACATATCAGTATGTAAGTAATACTGATGTTATTACTTTATCATGAAACAACTAAAGAAGAAGAAGTTGAAGAATAAAAAAATTGAAAAGATCGGTAATGGATATTACCTCTTCTTTTGAACGCTTCTTTGAATCCTCCACTTAAGGAACTAAGATTGGTCTTTGGAGAAGACCAGGACCTCTAGGATTATTCTAGGGAAGTGGAGAGGAGAATATTTCAGGGGTTGGCCGAGCATGAGTGCTCAATTTGGTGTGAGGAGGAGGGGGAGGAGGTGCCCTTTTATAAGGGAGGAGAGGGGCATCTTAGGAATATCTCAAAATATTATTTTATATTAAAGTCAAAATCAGTTTATAATGGTTCCAAAGGGTCTTATTTCGAAGATAAAGTGGGGAAGGGTCGAAATCCTATCAACAAATAGGATTTAGACAAGTTTAGGGTATTATTTTAACCTTATCAATTAGATTTAACTCTAAGTTAAATAATTTAACTTTTACCATGTCTTTTTGTTTTCTTTCACTATATGGTTAATACACTTACTATAACATGCCAAACGAACCCCAAATTGTTTATTATTAAAATATATATCCTTATCTAAGTCATTTGTCCGAACCTTAGATTTTTAGGAATAAAATAACAATTAATAATATAATATTTGATTTAAAAACTATTTTGTGTCAATTTTGACACTATTTGATATATGATTTTTGTGAAAGTCATAAAAGAATTATATGTTCGAACCAAGTTGATTAAATCAACATTAATATATCATAGTAACCTATAAAATTAGTTGAATTCATAAAAAGTCTCAAATTACATTTATTTTGGTGTTTATAACATCAATTATGTCAATATTTCATTAATAAGATAATTACTGCATCATCTTTGTGTCATAAATAAATTACATTATTTGATGTCTAAAAATTACAAATAAAGTATCATCATGTAGGAAATCTTTTTAGATTTCTAATGAATATTTACAGTTGAATTTATCTTATGTATAACCCCATATTAAAAATGATTTACTTATTAAACTTTGATTTTAACTATTTTAACCCTTCTTTAAATAAATTAATAATAAATGTCCTAATCTAATCCAAGTGGGCCTAAATGGTCATATTTTATTCCTAAGTTTGTTTTTGGTCGAATTACACTTGTCCAATAGAATTAGGACATGTGTTAGGGTAATATTAATATCATATTTACCCTTAGTTACCCTATTTACTATTAACCGCGGTAAAAAAAGTAAAAAGTTACTATTCACCAAAAAATTATTTTCATCTCATTGAACCACATTTTAGTCCTTGATATTAACCGTGTCTCTCGGATTTTCGAAATTCCAATCACAGAAGCGGTAAAATTAAGTTTTATGCAAAATTCGGTTTTTAACCTACCACTTAGTGGTTTCACTATTCATCAAAAATTGAAAGTTTTCAGAAAAATACCAAAATTTCACCCTAGGATAATTTCGATATTCTGAGTCCAAAAATGAAGTCCATTTTGAAAAATAAAATTTATAAAATTCCAAAAAGTGGTTATTACTATTCATAACGGCTAGTTTTAATAGCATAATGTTGTTTAGTGAAACTCGGTATTGCGTACGACGCAAGCTATCGAGGAAGGTCGCGATTGCGTGTAAAGCAAGCCAAGCAAGTGTTGTATAGAAAAAGATTCCTTTGATGATTTATATAACATAAAAGTCTCGGGTGTTACACTAACACTCCCACCAAACCTATCTCAAGTACATAATGTATTCTACGTATCACTATTGAGGAATTACATACCTGATACATCGCATGTACTCAATCCAAAGGTGATACCATTAGCTATTAAATTTATTATGAGGAGAAGCCATTGAAGATCTTATATCGTATAGAAAAAGTTATACGAAATAAGACAATTCCCCTCATCAAAGTGTTGTGGAGAAACCACAAGTTTGAAGAAGTAGCATGGGAACTAGAGGAAGTGATGAGGCATAGTTACCCTCAATCTGTTTTAGTGTGGGAAAAACAAATTTCAAGGGAAAATTTTTTTAAGGGGGGAAGGTTTTAACGAACCGATCATTTTTAAATAAAATTTCCTTTATTTTAATGTCTTATGGAAATAAAAAAAACACACACACTTTTTATTATTATTATTTGGTTTAAATTAATGTTATGTATCATTACCATTGTTAATATAAATGTTGAATAGTGATCACATGACTAATATAAATATATGGTTTTAAAAAATCTTTTTGACAACAACAAAGGAGATGATGGCCTCATCCAATAAACTGAGGCCGTACGAAGCTCATTTTTTGGACCTTGAAAAGATGTTAGAGTCACTGGGATTCTCTGTTGACCATGACCAATCAAGATTCAACACGTTAAGCTTGAATGGAATCTCCTATGGGAGATGTTCATGTCAATAGAGATTACCACCCAGGTGATGTTATCCGAGCCGCCACAAGAGTCTTTCACCATCACACAACTTACCCTTAGGTATTATGTGTGTGTTATAAGGGGATATTTAACAAGGTAATAGTTACTTATTATGTAATCCCTTTTGAAAAATAAAAGTCTTATTCCATCAATTCTTTTACGGGGATAGTCTTTCTTAAAAAAATGATGAATTTTATAAATTGATTTTTCAGGAAAAAATGGTACATTTGAGAAATATATTCATTATTATACTTTTATTATTAATTTTATTAAATAAATTCTTATAAATTATTATTATATCAGTTCCTTATCTATAAATGATTAGGTAATCAGTTTGATAACAGTTATATTTTTATATGATAAAACAAAAAGTGTATTCTTAAAGAATTTATTTTAAGGAATTAATGAATTTTTAAAATAATTAATTTTTTTAAAAATATTATCATAAAATTAATTTTTTTAATAATAAATTATTATATAATTTTTATGAAGTCAAATGTAATTTTTACTAAGGTTTAAAAACTGTTTTTGTCAAAAACCGTCAAATTTTCAATAAATGTCAGTTCTCATTTTAAAAGTAAAAATTCACATATTTAGAAAATTATTTAGATAAAATGAATATTATTTTTAAAATTAGGATGTTGAAATTATCCAATGGTGAATTTTTCATAATTTTTGGAGACAATCGAATTTTTGGGTTAACATTAGATAATATATAAATATATAGTGTGTTTTATGACATCATAATGACCTAATAGTGATGTAATAAACACCATAAAATGGATATTAGGATAAATATTTGTTTTAACTTTAAAATAATGTTATTTTATATTTATTTGACTTATTTTATAATTCCTTAGTGAATCCTCCTAAATGTATAACATATTTTATAATTTTATGTTTATTTCTTTAATAATGTGACTCACCTCCACATAATAAAGTGTAATATTTTAATATCTTCAATCCATGGCCTTATAAAATAATATTTTCCACTCCTATTTGGAAAAAACCATTGGAAAAAACCATGGTAAGGTTTTTGGTTTTGAATATTTAATTATATAGATTCCAAAACCTAAGTTTGTGTAATATTAAAGAATTCCCCTATCATTTTATATATAAACCCACCCAAGATCTCACTTATCTTCACTAATTTTTTTATCACATCCCTACACTGTAATATCAACTTTAGAATCCCCCAAGGCACCCCAATCTTTTAATAATCCCCTCTTCAAGATTTTGAATTCACACACTCAAGTAAGTGTTTCCTTACTTTCTCAATTTTATCCAAGTTTCCTTATATTATAAAACCATTTTATTTTCTATTGAAAATTATGGGGTATATTTTAGAGCCTCTATAATACTACCCTTATTATTTTTTAATGATTATATACCCCTTTATCTCTCATTAATCCCTCCTATGTACACCTGTTACCATGCCGAAATTTCATAAGAGTTATTTCATTCCTCCTCTTTCTTCAAGTTTCTTTATTATGTTACACCAACTATTTACAAATTAATTATGTTTTAACATGTATTTATATGAACCTATTACTTAAAATTTCATTTATATATTAATATAGAACCATTTATCTCTCATCAACTCTTTTTATGATTTTTTATGTCACGCCGTTATGCTGCCAAAATTGCACCATGATTTTCCAGGCCAAAATCGTCGTGTAGTGAATACCATACCCATTAACCTATAAAGGGTATTCAAATTTATGAACATATACCTTTTTCATTGATTAATTACATGTATTTACTCCACACACCTTGATCTTGGAGTGATTTATGATGAATAATGAATCCATGTTTTATGATCTATGTGGAACACTTAAGCATGAGAATGAAGTGAAAGTGAGGGGTGTGCCAAAAATTATATAGCACTAAAAAGCATTGGTTAATGTTTAGTATCATGATACATCATGTTGGGATAGGTATTTAATTAATTTTTTATAGGACTTTTGTACATCATGTTAGGATAGGGGTTTACGTGATTCCTTTATGTTAATGATGCAGTGTTTTAAGTTGTTTCCACACTTCCATGTTATGATGATCATGCCATATCATGAATTTATGTTAATATTTCTATTATGATCCATTGATATATCAATTTCCAAAAATTTATTTTATTCTTCATGTTATTGTTTATTTACTCCCTTACTGGGCTTTATAGCTCACACTTTTCTTATGTATGTCCTGAGGTTATCCCATGCAATGCTAAGTATGAAGGAATTTTGTGGTCATGTAAAAGAATGTTTAAATAAATTTGTTGTATTTTATGTATTATGTTGTCATGTAATGTTTCTAATCCCCAAGGACACTATACCTCTTGATTTTATGGGTTGTATTAAGTGAACTTTTATGTAATAAATCATGTATAAATATTAAATAAAGAGAAGGGTTGTTATAAATGATATGGTATATTAAAGTTCATTATGTAGACCAAAAACATGAAATAGATTTTTAATAAGGAGTATATCTTAAATACGTAAAAGTTATATGAGAAATTCTTACCTTATGTCCAAAATCATTATTCACTTATACTTAATATCCTCTTGAATATCATCTCCTTGGGAACCTACTAAAGACACTTGGATTTGGTATTTTAGTAACACCAGTAGGTCTTGGACATGTTAAAGAGTCTTGGGAAGGGAGTTGGGAAAAATTTAGAAAAGATTAAAGGCTTAAAAGGTGTGAGGGGAAGGGGTGGTATTTATAGGGGAGGATAGGGGTGTTTTTTTATTATTTTGATCATTTATTTATTATTTTAGCTCAAGGCTATAAATAGTGTTGGTTATTGTGACTAGTAATAGCATATAGTGCCTGTGAGTTCTACCTAATGGGCTCTTAAATCATAAATTATTAAAAAATTCATGTATTTAACTTATAATATTAAATACTTTAAATTACCATATTTTAGTATTCATAAAAAATTAAACTATTTTAGAAAAATACCAAAAATTCATGATAACAATTTTTCAATGTGTAGATTTTAAAAATATACTTCATTTTATGAAAATTATCTTCTAAATATGAGAAATTTAATTTTTAAATAAAATCATCATTTATTCAAAAAATTATGATTATAATATTATAACCAATTTTACGACAATTTAAAATTTTTTTTATGGTATTGTAAATTTATATTATAAGTATAATGAAACAAAATATTAATTTATGAATCTATTTTGTGAAAATAAATTTTATTTTAAATCATTATATTAATTATTAAATTATAAATAGACATTTACGTTTTAAAAAAATACCAACACTTAATTTGTCATTATTAAAAAAATTATTTACTTATTCCATGTTATAAATATATCATATTTTCATTTATTAGATTCATAAATTTTATTTATAATTTCATAAGTGAGGTTATTGTTCTAATGTCAATATTACTATTCCCAACAATCACATTACTATTCCAATGATCATGTTAATATTTAATAGTATATCACAGTTTGTTTAAGTTCAGTATTATGTGAAACAAAAGATATTGAATTAATTTATTTATTTAATAAGATACATACCAAAAAATATTGGGTTGCTATATATATACTATGTGATAATTTCTTAAGAGTAGTTGTCGCACTAAAAGGTCATAGTAGTTCCCCACTATGATGAGAACCTATAAGGGTCACGATAGTATTCTTAAATATATATTCTATATCTAGATGATATCATTTTAGGGACACAAATCATATAGAATATCAGGGGTGGAGACTCATAGGACATTGAGGCACCTTCTCAAGATTTATGTCATTAGTATTATCTTATGTAGGATATTATGAGAACAAGACCCGCCATCATAAAATACACATTTATATGTGTCATTGGATGTTCATATCCTCAGACACATGGATTGATACTAAGAATTTAAGATTATTATTATTGGGTATTATGAGTCACATACTTTGATGTATTGTTGAAAACTGTGATGACATATGTTTATGATGATGTAGGATACGATGGGTGCATCACGAGTAATATTTCACTAATCAATAATAAGAGAAAGGATTTGTTCATTTTTTTCTTTAATGAAAGTTGATATCTTAGGCCCTTTTATTGAACTGATATATACTAAATAAATCAAGGTTCATGGTGCTCTATAGGAATGTTTGATTTATAGAAAGTCAAATAAAGGGACATTGAGCAGGTAGGTTGATGGAACTAGTGTGAAACCTGCTTGATTAGAGATATAATGATAAAGGGATTATATTACAAAGTGAGAATCCATATGAGGTAATATGTCAATGAAGTATTAAATTATCTCTCTATGGGTTCCTTGATGTGTTTCTAGATTATAACCTTGGACTTTAGGCTATTTTTCCTAATGCTATTGAGAAAGAGGACTAGAGGGTCACACAGTATGTGTATCTAGAATCTCAATTAAATAATATATTATTATTTATTATTTAAAAAGTTGAATAAATATTATTTACCCATGTGGTTTAATAATTATTCATGTTTATTTGATTGTTTATATTCCATCACTAATAATTTGAGAGAATATTATGTGAGCAGAATATTTAATAAATAATTATTTTATATTTTGTACATATAAAATTTATTTATTTATTAGATAATAATGAAATTATATTTATTTAATAAATAATTAGACATTATTCAAGGATTGATAAGTATTTTGGAAGAATAGAGGATTAATTATAATGGTCCAGTGAGAAATAATATATATTTAATATTATTTGAATAAATAATATTTAATTTTAATTCAAGAGTTAAGCACATGTTGAGAAATACTAATAATATTATTATTATGGGCATGGGATTCTACAGGAGATTAAATAAATATTATAGGGAAGTTGTGAAATTATTTATTTTTAAACCTAGTGATATTTAAACCCAATTATATTATTTTTAAAGAGACCCAATTCATTTGTTTGGTTATGCATAATTGATCCAGAGAATCCTCTCAAAGCCCTAGAGAGCTCCCTTATCCAAGAATTCTCCCAATAACAGAGAGTGATCTTTCTCAATCTCCCACTCTAGAGTATAGAGAGATCAATTATAACAATTTGTAAGTGATTACCATGGTGATCAAAGAAGAATGACACAAGAAATAGGATTTTCTATGCTAGGACCTAGAGATTCCTATGGTGACATTCAGAGATTTGTGGATCATGTATGGATCACTGCAGGAGGAAATCTTCTATTGATTCCTTTAATAAAATAATGGTACAATGTAGATTTTTTGTAATATACCTGAATGAATAAATAATTATCACAAGGTAATTCTTAATTAATTAAATTATTTATAAATAATAGGTGATGGTCCTGATCTTGGTTCTAATGTTCTATCCCTTATCTATTTTTATATAATTTAATTCTATTGATCATGAAGTTTATCCTTGTGTAAATATTGGATTGATCATCGATCAGGGAAAAAAAAAATTTGGGCATGACCCATCACACACTTCTACTGCACCCAAAACCTACACCCAGAAGCTCCATCCTTATAATGATTTTACTTCACTCAGAGTCGAAGGGAACCAAAAATGGGGTTTACATAAAATAAACCATATACATGTATGATAGTACATAATAAAGAGGGGGGATGAATCTCAATCCATCAATTCAATTTAATAAAAAATTATAAATACCCATTAAATAATTAAATTAAAATAAACCATACGCATACAAAAACTAGTCTAAGATTATGATCACCCATTATGAAACTCAAATGTATTTAAAATAACTAGCTAGAATTTATTTTGATAAGTTATTTTATTAAGATAAACATGCATGGATTAATTAGATTAATTTTATGATTAATCAATTAATTCAAATTACCTTAATATCTATCCATTCTATCTTGGAGATACCCATACACAATTATTTTAAATAAAATAATTTAATTTTATATTTAATAAAATAAGTACACAACTTGTACTTAGAAGCAACTTGATGAGTACCTATTCAAACTACTTAGCTTTTATAGAGATTATATACAATATAATCATGTGAAACTTAACACACTCATTGTATCATGTAATTAATTGTCGTGTATGAGTCAATTAAATGACACATGAAACACATATTAACTAAAGTTGAGTGTAATGATTTCAATGCGTGTGATGTAGTCGATGTATTTTTACTATACATGGTGTGTAGTTTAGAAATTTACACAGAAATTAATTAATAATTGAATATATATATATATATATATAACACCTCACACATAGAGTGTAAAGGTCAATAAATGACACACTGAACACATGTTGTTGAGGTTTAAAGGAGTAATAAATTAAATTTTAATTTTTTTTCATAAACAGGTTGGATACATGATGTGTACATCCAACTATTCAACATGTATTGTTGTCACTATATTTCTATGATACACACTTAGGGACTATGTGTATTATTTCATGAACATTCATGGGGAACATGGAATAAACAGCTAATACACACCATGTAACCTCCTTGTAACACAATTGTCAGTTACTATGCATTGTGTAATTATTACTTAACATGTATTTGACTACACATTTTCAAAAGAGATAATACATATATTACATGAAATTAAACCTATGTCCATAGTGTGTAGTCCCACATGACATGTTCCAACCTGTCTTGGTCAACACATGGAACATTTAATGCACCACGTGTTCTTAACTGCATGATGTAGTGAATTAATTTATGTAATTTCTTGGTGAAATGAATTGAGAAACATAGTATGTACATTGGTTACATGCCATGTAATATTATGTTGTCTGTAAAAACTTTTTAGTACCTCTATATGGGTCCTTATAATGATCTTCATTAAAATTTAACTGGGTATGAATTAAATGAGTGATAAATGAATGTAGAAAAAAGATATCTCAATGATAAGATTTAAGAACTTATTATAAGAATTGAAAACTAACTTTTAACGCGTATAATGATAAAAAATAATTAAATAATTATAAATTTAACATGAATAATCTAATAAAAATTGATGTTTATGGACATATAAGAAGTGCCTGTAATGGCCCGGACCTCTCCGGACCATTACTTTGTCAAAAAGAGGGTCATGATGTGTTTGGGAGGGTAGAATGGACTTTTTCCATACTTTTCAGAATTTTGTTACTACACACTGTGTAGTGCTAGTACACGCTGTGTACCACCTTGTCGGGTATACCCCGTGTTGAAGCCGTGTCCTTGCCGCATGAAATAAATGAGTACATGCCGTGTAGCCCATACTACACGCCGTGTAGTTCCTCCTCGTGTAAGCGCTACCCTCAAACCGTGTGTTGACCAGTCAACGGCCGTCTGCCGCGTTGAAGGCCGTGTTGGAAGCTGCGTGGAGACCGTGTGAAATGGATGAGTACACACTATGTACTAGAAAGTACAAGCCGTGCACTTTAGTTTTCTCTCCTATAAAAGGATGGGGCCTCTCCTCCTTTTCAAAACACTCATCTCCTCCCCTTTCCCTCGAGCAGAGCTCTCCCAAGAGACTCCAAAGCTCATTTCTTCCATAACTTTTCCGTCCGAACTTCGATTTATGATCCGTAAGTGGCCATGGGATCGTAACAATGAGGAGGAACTTGTGAGCTTGGATCTATTGCTTTCCCTTCTGCCTTTACTTCCTAGCTTCTACCCGAGGAGGTTTTTCCGGGGTTTGACAGAAGCGACAGACGCCGACGGATGTCTTGTAAAGCTGATCCGGGGGAGCATTGTGATCAGAACCTGTTTAGGTAGGGATGTTACCTTCATCTCTCTCTTTTTGTGCATCATGTGGGGTGGGTATCCTCTTGTTTCCATGAGATACAGTTGAACCAATAAATAAAGATAATAACTGGCTTAAAGAATGGGGATGGGGAAGTTATTATGTTTATCTTTATGTTTATCCTATTGCTATGTTCTGAATTGAATAGGCTTCTGCCTTCAGAAAATCACGGTTGTTGGGGGACTTTGCTTGCGTAATTAAATGTTTCCCTATTTTTCTAGACCGTTTTGTGGATGGAAACTTTGTGGAATTTGGAAATTGGTTAATCACGTAAAGTTGGATGATTAAATGAATATTCGGAACTCTTGTGTGATCTCCCCAGTTGAAAAAAATGGAATAATAAACATGTGGGTGTTGGTTTGGTTACGCGGTGTGTGAGAAGGGGAGGGGGGTGAATCCTGGGTTATTACAAATAAGATGGGAAGTGGGGCTGAGGTAAATGATATTAAAGGGAAATGAGGTGGCACGAGCCTGGTTTTGTGATACGGTGGTAGAGATGTGGTTATAGTGGCAGCAGAGCTGCAGTAATGGGTTGTGTTATTAAAATAAAGTGGAAAGTTGATAAATTAAATATGGGGAAAGATAATGAATGCGGGAACAATCAATGGGGTTTGATTGATGATAAAATATTGGGTTGTGTTGCTTGTGTTTTATCTAACTTGATTTGTGGTTGGATGGGATTTTGTTCTACGAAACGCTTGATCTGGTTTGATAGTTTCCCAATAGTTAAGGAACTAATAAACTATTACTGATGAAACTTGAAAACCTAAATGGGGTTGGGGTTGTTTGTTTTATGCATACTTCTTAGTAGCAGTGCCGAGGCACATTCTCAGTTTCTCTGTTTAGAATCCATAGGTTGGGCTGTGTGTTTGGTATACACACACATATATATATATCTGTATCTTTGTGTTTTGTTGCACCCCACACATGTTGAGTGCTTAGTGCTGAACACTCCCATTTCATGGGAGAGGGCGTTTTCCCCTTAGTTACTAGATCCTTCCTGCTCCTTCTTCCATATGGTGTGATGGATTGAGGCGACCTTACAGCCAAGACTCTTTGGGTAGGTTTCGATTGGGGTGGTTTTAGCCCAAGACACTTCGGGCATGTTTACTGTTCCCAAGAATCTTCAGGATGAGGCCCAGGTGTGTTCGGGTGGGGATGTTATTGTGGTTGTGAGGCCCAGGTGTGTGCGGCCAGGATATGTGGTTTTGAGGCCCAGGTGTTTGCGAGCGGGATATGTGGTTCTTGAGGCCCAGGTGTGTGTGGGCGGGAAGAGTGTGGCTGCGTCAGGACGTTCTCTGTTAGGAAGAGAAGCTAACTAGTGGGAAATGGTGCAGGGTACCCAATACTCTTGTTCTTATATACTACTACCTGTTGTTATGTGTTTTTGGTGAGCATGGCTATTTAGGTTTGGTGGATATATTTCCTTGTTAGGTTGGTTTCTTCTGTTGTTCTCACGGGACATTAGGATGTCTCCCCACCTGTGCATGAGATATTTAGTTTTCCCTACTGAGTATACTTGTATGCTCACCCTACATCTACTTTCAGGTTTCCAGGAGGACTACCAGGGCCGTGCGGGACCCTACTAGTCGGGACAGTTGGAGTTGTTTCATTTGTTGTACTCTTGTTTCTTTTATAATTGTACTTTTGAGCTTTCTTGTACTTGTACTTTGATTCAAAATTGTTTAAACATGCATGTGGGATTGGTTTGGGTTTATTTATAAACACTTGTTCTTTTCCTTTTTGGTAGTTGACTTGTCCTATTTGCTGATCTTAAATAATAAAGGGTAATGCCTCCCAAATTTGTAGAAACTCATACCCTTGGTGCTAGTCGGCACTCCGGGGCCTACTGGAGGCGGGACTCGGGGGTCATTATCTCCCTTTCACAATTTCCAACTCAGGAGGGGAATCCTTGGTGGGAGGGGGTCGTGAAAGTGCCTATTGGTCATATGGATAACTCTATTTTTTTTCAGATTCAATAGTTCATTCACAATGTACATGACGTGAACATTATGGCCAATTTTATTTTCCAAATATTATTGAAAAAAACCTTTTTTGAACCAAGATAGATGATATTTCACATTAATTTATAATTATTATCAAAACACAAAAAGAAATATTACATTAGTCTTGATATCTTTCTTTGTTGATGATTTTGATATTCTAACCCTAATCAGTGGTTTTTTTTTGCATTGTGAGGACTTAATGTAGTTTCCATTTAGCAGTAACCCACACGTACTCCTTCGATCTCCGAACAATAGTAATGAAACACCTGGTGCGAGAATATCCAATTGATCATATTTCTTTGCTCATCTGAATCACTTCACATACCTTTAGGATTTAATGATTTTTATCTTATTCTTCTTGGTCTTGAGAGAAATAGAGGATAGAGATCTTGGGAGTTAATGTTTGTCCACAATGATTAAACTTTCTACGAATAATATAAAATTATATTTATATACACAAGGTTAGGGTTTAAATTTTAAATAATTTCCCAAAGACCTTTAATAATCTATTAAACCCAAAAGGGACCCCATGGTATGAAATAAAATAATAATTATATTTTATTTTATGGTGTGCTCTAACCCACATAATGATAAATACTTATTTTATAATATGGTTAATAAATATTCATCATTGGATAAAATCTGGCCCAATAACCCCCTTAATATTTATTGAATTCTAGAATAAGTATTTAAATAAATATTATTTATTAAATAGATAAATAAATATTATATTCATAATTTGGTTAATTAATATTTATTTTATATACACATGAGTAAATAAAATTTTTAGTAAAAAATATATTATTTATTATTGTAAAGATAATAAGATATAAATAAATATTATATATTCATGTAATTAAACAATTATATTGAGAAATAATGTGTATTTAAGATTTTTGATCATTTAATAATCTTGAATAGTTATTACTTCTTGGTCTGGAGAATAATATTTATTCCAATTGTGAAATATAAATAATTTCTAACTTAGGTCAAGGGAAACAATTGGTATGAGACCCTTTAGGCCTCTTCCTCATTGGAATTAGGTGGGCTTGCCTAACGTAGAATATTATTTTATAGTAACAGGTCAAGTCACCCACATAGGAAGAAGATATGTCACAATGAAAAAATATATAAATACTCACTGTATAATATAATGTTGTTTTCCTGATATCTCATAAAACAGGTTTCACACCCATATTATCAAACTTTATGCTCGATACATCGTTATTTTATTATTTAAAATAAAATCTTTATTACACCATTACCATGAAATTTCATATGACAATTCCATATCAATCAACGGGATGAAATATCAATTTTCATAAAGATGGAAGGGATAAATAATTCCCTCACATTATTCATTAATAACATATCATTTGATACATACCCTACATAACCAATTTTTCCAATATCATATATTGTCATTATTTATGGAAATACATCAAAGTGTGTGAGTCATGATATGACTTAATAATGATCTTAAAGTTTAGGGATCATTAGACATGCTCTTAGAATGGAATATCCAATGACACATAAACTTGTAGAATTCGTACCATGTGTGAACTTCATGAGATGAAGTCTCATCTATTTAATATTACTCACACTTGATAGTAAAAATAATATACACCCCATCATAGAATATTATCTAGACATAGAACAAGGTTTAGGAATATGACCCTCGAATTTTATGTTTCTCTTCATAATGGGAAACTACTATGCCTTTTTTCAATGCAATAGACACTCTAGGAAATTATTACATTAAATTCACAAAAAACTATTAATGATATTTAATAATAAATTTTAATTAATATTCATTTCATGGAATATAAATTCAATATAAATTACAAATAGTTGGTTATAATACATAAAATCCAACATGAAACTCATTTTGACTTAATCACTTTTTCCTCAAACTCTCACTTCCCTAGATGTTAATGGATTCATAATTAGTAGTATTACACATAATTTCTTCTCTGAATGATAATTTTATAGTTATTACTATTGTTTTAGCCTTAACCATATTTTATCAAGTATTTATAACCCACATTCACCATGTTATGACTTTCAGAATATAAACAATTAATGTAAAAAAGACACAATTATTTTACTTAGTTCACCGTTATCGAGCTAATTCAACGAGAATACAATTAAAATGCACCAATGTACTAGAATCCACTAATATCACTATTTTTTGGTGGGTTTAGGCTATATTGATCATAATATAGGAGTCACTCCCCTAAAATGTTTTAGGTATTTTTTTATAACCTACCAATGGTGATTCCCTTATTCATTCTCCTTTTGATCACTGATCCAGGAATGAAAACAACTTAGGATTCAAACAAAAAAAATAGTAACATTACCATTTTTTTTGTACTAATTTTAGATTAACACTCATTTATATCTACTTGAATCTTCTTTATAGAATGGCAGTGAATATTAAAACAAACACAACGTTAATTTCCATGAGATGTAATAGAATATTTACCTTCCTTATTTGGAAATGTTGTAACCAAATGATTTTGGTTAATATTGGATTTTTATCAATCATTGGAGTTATTTACAAGTGTTGGGGAAGGTAAATAAGAAATTGTAGTGTTAAATATATTTCCTACAGATAAATGGAAGTGGTTAGTGAATATGGAGATAATAATTCATAATATGATTATTTTATAATATCCTGGATTATAGAATGAGGTGGAGCATATATGGAATGATATATTGATGTGTAGAAGTATTTTATTAAATAAAAACAAAAAAATAACATGGAAAATTCCATAGTGAAACTGGAAAAGTATTAGTGAATAATTGAAATTGATTAATATTGCAAGAAGAAAGGGATGTTTTAGGGAAGATCTAAGAATTTTTATGAAGGGGTCTTCACCATTATATAAACCAAAACATGCTGAGTTGTCATGATTTATCTGTCTACTAAATTGAAGGTGTAAATGACATGACTAGATATTACCTAAGCATTTTAGATAAAATTTAAAATGAACAATTTTCCCGTAGAAAACCATAAATCTAACCACACTTTGGTGGTCCTAAGAAAAGATGTGATGGTGATTGGAAAAAGTCTTTAGTGTAGATTTGGAAAAGGAATAGAGGAATCATGAAAAGGGGAAGACCATGCCATAAAGAAATTTGGCCAGGAATATTCTGGGTGTAAAAGAAAATTTCATGGAGAAATTAATTTCACTTTATAAATTAAACTTTGAAACATAAGAATATAAAGTATGATAATAATGGAGGTCATAGTCAAAGGATTAGGTAATTTCAAAGACCTAGAGAATAAGAGATTCCTAAAATGGGAAATCTAGAGGAAGACAATTTCATAGAGGATGTAATGGTGATGTTTGGAATATTCTTGGGGGGTGATCTAAATAAATTACAAATTAGACTATTCCATAGAGATCGATATTCTTATTTGAGGGAGAACCTATGAGAAATGGGAACCCACTATAAGTTTTTTGGTTGAAATTGTGTACCCATGAATGGAAATTCAAATAAGTAGTGAGTCCAATATGTCATGGACCTCAGTGTTTAGTATTTTTATGAATTTTGGAGTTTCAGGAATTTTGGAGCTAAAGATAAATTGGTGTTTTAGGGAACATTTTGCTTGGATATGTACTATTCCATGGGAAGAAAAGTACAATACATGGAATGAAATTCTAGGAGTTAACCCAACCCTTTTGTAAGACCACACAATAATTTCTATTTCTATTCTAAGTTGAATAATAGGAGGTTGTGGTGAATTTTCAGGTGTAGTCACTCAACATAAAGGGATTTAATTTGACCACACTAAACCATGTGGACAACTTTCAAGATATATAGGTCATAGAGGAAGTAGAATTTACCAAAACCCTCATATAAAAAAGGTTATATTTCTAGAAGCCTATAAAAATGATCCTACAAGTTTTGGAGAGTGATCAGAAGAATAGATTATTTCATATATAAAATTTTGAGAAATAAATTAGGAGGAGGAGGTCTTAATTATATTGATATATCTAGATTTATGAGAATAAAGAGAGATAAACTACTATATCGAGTTTCTGAAGAGAAAAAGAAGTAGATATAATGAAAAATACTATTAGTACATCTAGTTTAGAGAAAGGAGAATGTGAGACATACAATAATTATACTATTGTATTTGGTTCATTTTTTGTGTGGATTAGGCTCATAGAAGAAGTGAAAAAACTACCACATTCATTTAAATCATAATAAGATAATTCCAATTATATAATTATCTTTATCTAGAAGGAACAAAAATGTTTTGTGGTAAACTATATAAGATATAGAGAAATCATCATATAAATTAGATTATATCATTTGGTATTAGAAGAGTAATAAGGGAGAAACAAGTGAGGATCATAACATAAAATATACTTGGATATAAAGATACAATGTGTTTCAATGACCAATGTTTAACATAAAAAATACCATTATATCTATAAAATATTAAAGAGACTCTCAGGTGTACAAATAGACCATTCCTCACTTGTGTAGTGTGTGAGAGTGGAGAATAAGAATTGTACCATGGATTGGTAGTGTTACCTTCTTGAATCCATTATAATTAACCTATTAAGAGTATTCCACCCTGGAAGACCGACACATCATTGGTGAATTCCCCTTCGATTATCCCTTAGTGGAGAACCATGTAAAATATTTGTGTGTGCATGCTTTATTTTCCATAACTATTTTATAATCCGAGTGAGAGGTATACTAGAATAAAATAATGAATGTGTTCCTTCTAACATAAGAACAAGATTTTTAAGGCTAAAAGGGATATCAAAATACTAGGTTTTAAATCTATGTACACACTGATTTACCCCTATTAGGGTTTATCATGTCATTATGGTGTTAGCCAGTGGTATTAGAGCCAAAAGGTCTTGAATTAAAAGTTAAATCTCAATATTTTTGGATTTTTTTCATACTTGGAATCAATTTTAAAATTCCATTTTTTAGGGGAAATAATTTTCATGGTTAAAAGAAATAAATTCTTATGTTATTGTAGGCTTATGGAAAGGATGTGATGGAATACATTCAATGGAATATTTATTTGACAAATCCCAGTGAGATGAATAGTGATGATAGAAAAGAAAATATCCTGATTAGATCTTTGTTCAATTAATCTATCAATAAAACCACTCATTATGATAATTACATTGAAATATGTAAGGCACTAGAAAATATTTATGGAAAACAGTAGAGAGAATGGAGGTTTGGATGTCTACCTTGATAGACGGTGGAAACACTATTGAAGATGTAAAACCAATGAACAATGTTGGTGAATAATGACTTATGATAAAATTAAATAAGAATAAGAATAAGGAAAGGACATATAGTAATAGTTACACTCAAATTGAGGAGACCTAAATTCTATTAGATGAAGGTAACATTACCAATGATGTGTTCCCCCCATTCAGAATATCATATCAATATTTAGTGTTAAGTGATATTGATATTCAGGGGGAGCCAGTGATTAATTCTAAAATGCTATTAAACCTAATATGGAAGTGATGAATACCTATGAAAAAGGGAAAACACATGTAACAAGTGGTATAAATCACACATTTTATTTCTCATTGTTTATATTTTGATGGTTTTGTGTGACCATGACTATGTTTATGGGATGAGATGAAGCTAAGAAAACACTAGATGCTGGTATTTTTTGAAATTGGTGAGTGAAATGGATAGCTTGAGTTTTTATTTGAATATTTTTCATGAAATTATGCTCTGACTCATTAATCTTATAGGATTTTTCAATTAATCAATTCCAAGTGGAAAATTCACTTATATGAGTCCTTAAAGAAATGTGTAGCTATGATTTGAAGAAATGGATTAGAGGTTGAAGTTATTAAATATAGTATTATTATATCCAAAAATTGGTATAAATAGTATTGTTAAAAATATAAAAAATTTATGAAAAATGATTATTTACTTTGAATCTTGAGTACAAGATGTTTATTTAAAAAGTGGGAGAAAAGATGTTAGATCTACCCCCATAGAGTTCATGAATATAGAGAGAGTTACCTTGAATGAAAAATTTGGATGGGTATTTTTGATGAAGAAAATATGGAAAATATAGTCCATTGTATTCAACTAAAAGAGTCCCTCTAGTGTTAAAGATGAGTAAGAATGCCTATTTCAATCTATAGGTAAAGAAAATCAGTGCATCCTTACTATCATAGGGGGAGAAAATATGTGTTGATTAGAAGAGTGCCTTTGAATTTTTATATCAAATGGAGAGAAAATATAGGAATCTTTAAAATATAAGTTTGGAGGAAAATAAGGGATAAAATCAGAAAGGTTGGATTCATGATAATATTAATAACAAAATAAAAATGGGTAAATGTTGCAACCCAAGGAGTTCGATTGATGTTGTATTTATGGTCAATCATTAGTGTTGTTTCCATGTGACTAAGAAGGTAAATAATATGTTAGAGTGTTGAAGCTTTGAGAAAGAGATGAGTGGAAGTGGTTGGTGAATATAGAAGGAATAATGTGTATTTAACACCCTATTACATTCCTCCTGGTATTTTTTGACTCTTGTTTTGGTTTTTTTTGTGAACATTCCAGGATTCTCAAGAAAAGAGAGCCTTTTTTGGGGGAAAATTGCCTAAATTATCGGGATGTATGTTTTTTTTGAATTAATAAAGTTTTTTATAAATGTTTAAATGGATTTAGAAGGTTATCCTTGGGTCCATAGAGCTTTAAGTTTTGGTTTGGAGGTGTTCTATAGAAAATTGGGCTGATCATTGCTTATTGAACATATTCACATCATTAATGGGTTAAATGACATTAATTTTTTGTAGGGAAGAGTCCATGTTTTGCGTACATGGTATGAAAATTTTATAGGCTATGTAACCATTACACGATGTGAAAACATTGATCAGGATTTAATTTAATAAGAGGAGATTCCTTTTTCAACATATTTTTAATTCATGCGATTTCACACTATTAAAGGGATTCATGACATAAATTCCCCAGTTCCAACATTTTTAAACATGTTGCATGCTTGTCTCTTTTTTAATTTGGTGTGAAGGATTTACTCTCAAACCCTATGAATATTTTTAGAGATTTTTTGTTTTCTCCCTCCATTTGGATATCTCCATTTGGTGTTTTACTCCTATGGTGGTTGCATCATATATCCTTGGTAAGCTGTTTTTTTACATCATCATTGCCTTTGGTCATGAAAATTGAATTGGTTATGTTTTTGGATACAATTCATGATCTATTGGTGTTTTTTATCAATCCATTAAAGTTTAATGTTGTTCCTTACCTTTTTAAGATTTCCCTATGGTTTTTCAATATCCAGTGTTGAAGGAGGATTGGTTTCCATCATTCTTATGGTAGGTGTATATATTAAAGTGTTGCTAATTATTTAATTTCTATAAGTTCTAGTTGAACCCTTTTATTTTTTTTATTGAAATGGATTTTATTTGATGTAAAAAGGGTTTTTATTAAATCTGAGCATAGATTTTAGAAATGGTTTTTTAAAAACATAAAACCTTAAGATCCTGGGGTGCATTAAGAAATGGACATAGGTAACCCTAGAGTGTATGACACCATTAGGGGTTATTTTTTGTGATATCAAAATACTTTGGAATGACTTGATATTGGTAAGAACCAACATATTCTTAGTTTAGGTTTATTTTATTTCTAGTAAATATTACCATAGGCTAGACCCAAAATGGTGCATTCTCGATATTAAAACTTGTATAGATTATCTGGTGATATTATTCTGGGATCTATGCTCACACCCTAATTTTTTCCTTTGGGTAGTTGTATACATTTTTTATAGGACTTAATTAAAAGGAAGGGCATCATGTAGTATTCCAAGTTCTCTTTTCATCTTTCGCCTTCGTAGTGGGATGGATTGGTGGTGATGGATGATCACAATGAGACTTGTTTATTTTGTTCTAATTTATCATTCTGGTTTAAAGAATGTGGATTTAATTTATATTTCTCGTGAATGCGTATTTATTTATTCTACATTTTACTTTGACATTTATTCAGTTTTACATGAGACTTTTGGTTCCTTTATTTATATCACCATTTGGTAGACCGTCTTGGGTGACTTTTCTAGTTAATCCATATCGGGTCATTACAAATTGGTATCAAAGGGAATACCTAGACTGAGGTGTTGTTGAAATTTCGTAGGAGTGGTTTGGAGTATTGGTGGATAGGAGTTAGGACCATATAAATTCAGATAGTATCTATAGAAAAAGGGCATGGACGACTCACTTCTGTGACTGAATCATTGTTACTATGGGTGGTCAGGTATTTTTTCCAAGATTGAGAGTTGGTGTTTGAGGTTATTTGAATGAACTAGATATGGGGTTTATTTAAATGGAACTATTATTTTCTAAAGGCATCATCCTTGTTCGAATAATTTATAATTGATTTAAATTATCATTGTTTAAATAAATAATATCAATATCTAATGTTGGCCATATTATTTTGGAAACTACTCATGATTGATTGGTTTTTATATTGTGATTGTTAGATAATGCATCCAAGAATAGCTCTTCAAAATATTAGTGAGGAAGTTGCGAGACAAGTTTAGTAGAAAAATACTCTGATGGAACCTTATTTGGAAGAAGCTGTAATCCACACTATTTAGACTCTAGGTCAAGAAGCTGTCGGGAACCTAGAATGAAAAATGGATTATAGATCATTTAAAAAGTTGCATCCACTTATCTTCCATGGATATAAAGGTTCGTAGAAATATAAATAATGGATTGAGTGTATTGATAGGATCTTCAAATTTCTAAATAATCCTAAGGACTCTAAGGTGGGATTTTCCATGTATATTCTTGAATGACTAGGATGTAGATGGTGGTAATATATTATGAAAGTTAAGATACATGAGGACATCACTTGGGTATCTTTCAAAAAAATATTCAACCTATAGTTTTATTCTATGAAATTATGTGAGTAAAAGGCCTGAGAGTTTTTGAACATTGATCAGGGATAGGATCCCATTATAGAGTATTTGACTCATTTTTATATTTTGTTTCACTTGGTACCATAGGTATTCACCAATGATTACATAAAATCTCAGAGATTTGAGTTAGGGTTGAGGGCCAATATTCAGTCAATATTGATTCTAACATGACTTTTAACATTTTAATAGCTAGTAAATAAGGTATCCTTCCAAGAGGCTGACAATTATTTAAAAACAAGTTTTGGAGGAGCTTCAGTTGGTACTGTCATTATCCAGGGTGTATCTTATAGCTAGAAAAAGAAGCGCACAAGTAGCCATTTTTCTTCCAGACCTATTTTGGGGGATTCATTTGGATAGTAGTAGGTTATTTCCTATTAGTGTGGGTGGCTTGGTCATACCAATCCTAATTTAATGGAGTGGCCCAAGACATGTCATCATTTTTTATAATATGTCCACCTAATTTTTTTGTGTGTCAGGATGTCCCAAGGAAGTAAGGCTAGATCCAGATTCACCAAGGGATCACATGTTTGTACTAATGCATCCATGGGTATTGGGTCTTATCCTTAGGATAAGGGTGGTGATCATATGGATAAGAATTATGAGAGAGGATCTTAGACTAGCTGCCTTTATATGATGGATTTTGCACTAGATGAATCTAAAGTAGGGCCTGACACAGTTAGTGGTATGGTGTTTATTTCATCTTTTACAGTGATAACTTTGTTCGATACATGTGCTACCCAATATTTTATATCATTAAATCATATTGATGTGTTGGAATTGAATTTAGATCTTACTTCATTATTACTATATCTTTCCATGCCTTTGGAAAATTGGTATAAATAAGGTTTCAAGTGCCCAACATGTCAAGTGATGATAGCGGACCATGAGGTTGAGTGGTACTTCTTAGTGATTGATCTTAACATATTCAACTTTATTATCGACATGGATATGATGATCAATGTTAAGGCCTATATATATTTTTATCATTTTAGGGTTTAGTTATTATAAACCAATGGGATCACTCATGTTGTTCATGGTTAGTGGGAATCTAGATTGGGAAGGGCATGGTAGTTTACTTCTTATGCTGGGGTAATGTCATGCCATTTGTTATTGATATTTTTTGATGCTTTTGATCCTTGTTTGGGAAGTCAAATAACTGTGGTGGTTCATGATTATGTTGAGATTCTTTTGAATTATTTTTTGGTTTACCTCCCTAGAAAGCGGTTGCGTTTACCATAGACCTACTACCTGGTACAATACAAATTTATATTCAATATTACTATATAGAGCCTATTAAGTTGTTTGAACTTATGGTCTATCTTCCAGATCTTGAGGCTAAGAGATTTTTTCATCCTATCATGTCATAATGGGTTTCTCATATCCTATTTATTATGAAATAATAATGGAACCTCAAAAATTGTATTGACTATCAGAAGTTAAATTAGATGATAATCAAGAGAAAATATCCCTTACCCAAGATTTATGATCTCTTTTATTATCTTAGAGTGGATCATTTGTTTTCAAAAATTTCAAGGTGGTTAGGGTAGCACCAGGTGAGATTCTAAGAAGAGGATATATATAAGACTTTGTTTAGAAGTTGGTATAATAATTTTTAGTTTTTGGTTATGCCATTCATACTAACTAACTATCCTTCAATTTTAATGGCATTGATGAAATAGATCTATCATTGGTTCTTGTACTCTTTTTGTGTGGTGTTCATGGATTATATTTTGGTTTACACTAAGTCATGGGAGGAGGACATGGAACATTTTAATATGATTATTTGAACATTGATGGAATATCATCTATATGATATGAGTTTCAAATATAAATTTTGGATACAAAATGTAAATATTTCAAGGAATATAATATAAGAGAGTGGAATCTCATTGGATCCTAAAAGGTACATGAAATTATGTCTTGGAAGTGGCCCAAAAAGGTGTTTGAGATCTGAAGCTTCTTGGGATTGGTCAGTTATTAAAGGTGGTTTTTTGTCACTTATGAAATCTTTTATATCCGATGATAGATTTAACCTGTAAGGGTGTAAATTTTGAGTGGAATGAAAACTGCAAAATATGTTTTGAGTAACTGAAGGTGAGACTGAATTCATGTCCAATTTTTATTCTTCCATAATTAGGTTTAGGTTTTGATGTTTTCTACGATTCTTCTGGAACAGGATGGGGTGTGTCTGGATACAAGGGAGATAAGTGGTATCCTATAAATCCCACTAGTTATTAAATCATGAGAAGAACTACCATACAAATTAACTTGAGTTTTACATGGTTATGCATGAACTCAAAATGCACCATCACTAATTCATTAGGGAAGGGTTTATGGTGTATTCAGATCATAATATACTGAG
Source organism: Viscum album (assembly GCA_963277665.1). Lineage (NCBI taxonomy): Eukaryota > Viridiplantae > Streptophyta > Magnoliopsida > Santalales > Viscaceae > Viscum > Viscum album. The sequence continues at coordinate 1,524,643,081 of OY728141.1, read as the reverse complement.
GTATATTTTAGATAATAGGGATCCGAAAATTCATAAGATATTATATGTAAAGTATTTACAAACTTATGATTTTGATATTTATTATACTATAGAAAAAGAGAATGTGGTCACTGATGCTATGAGTAAGAAATTTATGACACCAGCTATGAAGGAATTAGTGGAAGAGTAGTCTTTGATGAGTTCTATTTTACTGAGATAATCTTGGGAATATAAGAATCTTTTAGGTAGGTATGTATGGATTTAATGAAGTATGAATCATCATTTGATGAGTGGGTTCAGCTCAAAAATATTTCTAAACCTGAGTGCTAAGGCTTTAATAAAATTCATTATGGTGGGGATACCTCAAGTGAGTGGACTCAGTCTCCCAGTGGTGATTTGTGTTTTCAAAATGGTTTGGTTGTTCATTTTTACCTCACATAAGAGTATATAGATAGTGGAAAACATTATTTTTTGTATTTACACCTAGGTAATATCAATAAGTATCATGATTTGAGATGTTAGTATTTGTGGATGGGGATGAGATGATCCATTACAGATTTTGTATCATGGTGTATTACTTGTCGAAGATGTAAGGTAGAACACCAGAGTTATAATATTTTGTTTTATCCCTTACCCACTCCAGTATAGAAATATGATGAGATCTCCCTAGATGTTATCATTGGTTATCTACAGACTCCTAATGGGAAATATGTGATATGGGTGATCATAGATCAACTCATAAAATAAAAACATTTATTACCTCTTAAAGATATGAAGAATGTGGAGTAGTTTGGGGGATTATGTGTCTCATAGATTGTGAGACATCATGGGGTTACCTCTGCAGTTGTTTCTGATAGGGACCTAAGGTTCGCATATAGGTTTTGGAAAGGTTTACAAAAGTTTATGGGTACCCATTTGAAATTGAGCATGGCATATAATTCTCAGACGAATGGAACGATAGATAGAGTTATCCAGGTTCTTAATGATATCATATATACTTGTGTTCTTTATTTTGGTGGTTATTGGGAAAATTATTTTCCTTTAGTCATGTTTTCTCCTAACAATAATTATCAATATTATTGAAAATGGTTCCCTTAAAGGCTTTTCTTGGATGACCATGTAGATCTTCCTTGTACTGATAAGAGTTAGGAGAACAACCCTTGGTAGGGTTGAGTTTTGTTCAAGAGGTGATAGATAGGGTGTTTTTGATCCATAATATATTGATAATGGAACAAAGTGATTAGATATATTTTGTGTATCATTTTATCCATCCGTTGGAGTTCAAGGTTGCTGACAAGGTCTTTTTTAGAGTTTCACCTCACTTGGGACATCATCGGTTGGGTAAGTAGGTTATGTTGGAACAATGGTTTGTGGGTCCCTTTGATATTGTTTTACAACTAGGAAAGTTGGACTATTGGTTGGAATCACTATCTCAAGTTAATTCCATCTATGATTTGTTCCATGTTTCCCAATTGAGGAGGTGTTTACTAGATCCTTCCCATGTGACTAAATGGGAGGATGTCTATCTTGAGATAGAAATAATTTTGGTTGAGAAATGATTTCAGTGTATTGGTCACTTAGAGAGTGTGATACATGGTAAAATGATTCATTTGTTCCATGTAATATGGATGTGTGGATGTGATATCCAAGAGATGTGGGATCAAGAATTATTATTGAGGTTGTAGTGGCCTTCACTTTTGTCAAGTATAGGATGTTGAATAATTTATGGGGACATAAAGCGTAAATGGTGGGGAGATTATATCACCATTAAATTTCTTCAAAAATTCTTTGAATATTTTTTTTGTTTTACCTTTTTGATTGGGTTCCTTGTGGGATTATTGGGAATGAAGATCATTTTCAAGAAAAATTGTACTAGAATCAAGGGATGCATGTTTTTATGGATTAATGGAGTTAGTTTATAAATGTTTAAATGTATTTAGAAGGTGATATTTGGGTCCAGAGAGCCTTATGTTTTGGTTTGGAGGTTTTCTATAGAAAAATAGGTTTATTACTTCCTATTGGACACATTCAAATCGGGAAGGGGTTACACGGCATGAATCTATTATAGGGTAGGTTCTGCGAGACTTGTAGAGGGCATAGAAATTTTACAGGTCATGAAACCATTACACGACATTAAAACATCGATCAATATTTAATTTAATCTAATGTGATTCCTTTTTAGTGTATTTTTAATTAATGGTATTTAATACCATGAAAGTAATTCAAAAAATGAATTTATTGGGTTTAGTAATTCCAAAAACACTATATTCTTGACTCTTTTGTTATTCAGTGTGAAAGATTTCTTCTCAAACCCTATGGTGTTTTTTGGTGATTTTGGGTAATCTCCCCCCTTTCATCTCACTCTGTTTGGTGTTTTAATTATGTGGTGGTTGTGTCACATATCCCTAGTAAGTGGTCTTTCTACTTCTTAGTTGAATTTGGTTTTTTGTGGAAGCATTAGATGTGTTTGTGGTTTATATTTGTGATAAATTAGTTTTTTCTCTCAATCCTTTATAGATTCTTGTCATTCATTGTATTTTAAAGGATGATCTGTTGTTTTTTAATCACCATTTTGAAGGTGGATATGTTTCCATCATTCTTGAGGAAGGTGTATCTATGAAAGTATTGATACTTATTTAATTTATATATGTTTTTATTGACCCCTTTGGGTTGTTCATTGAAAGGATTGGATTTTATGTAAAAAATAATTGTAATTAATCTTGAGCATGGATTTTGGAAATGGTTTTGGAAAAACATAGCACATTGGGAACCTTAGGTGTGTCAGAAAATATATATAGTTAAACCTAGTGTGTGTGAAACCATTAGGGGTTACTTTTGTGATATCAAATAACTATGGTAGGAATAAATATCAATTGGGACAAAAAAATCATGGTTTAGGATTATTTTTTTCCTATTATGTATTCCCTTAGTCTAGTTCCAAAATGGTACATTTTTTGATAATAAAAATTATATAGATTCTTTGGCGATATACTACGAGGATCTATGCTCACACCTTAATTTTTTTCCTTTGGGAGGTTATAAAACATTCTTTTCACATCTCAAGGAAGCATAAAGGAATCATGTGTTGGATCATTAGTGATGGATAATATAAATGGGGGGGGGGTGAACAATTGTTTTAAAAATTTAAAGTAAAAAATAACCAGATTAAATAAAATATAAATCTACTGAGAGTGTAGTGTTCTTGATATAAAGTTCAATGGAAATAAAAATAAATAAAATAAGGATTTATAGAGGTTTAGATCACAAATATCTTAGTCCACTCCAAAACATCCTCTACTCATTTGGGAGATTGGAACCCACTAAGAACCTCAATTTTAAAGGTGTGAGAACCTTGTTACAGACCCTTCCTTTTACAAGAACCTCAAGGCACAACCTTGTATTTTACAAGAAACCAACGTAGTAGGTTTACCTAAATTTTTATTAGGAGTTGGACCCAGAGTTACTTTTAGGTGGAAGAATGACCAGATGAATTTATGTCTTTCCTTTTATTGGGAAAAAGAATAAATAGGACTCAATGAAATATAAACACAAGGAAAAATATTACATGAATAAAAACTAATACATGGAAATTAAAAGATGATTAGAAATATTGAATATGTTGAAGCTCAATGATTATTGATCACTTGGAAGGAACAATGTAAAATGTTTGAGTCCTTCTTTGATCATAACCAGATAACAAAACTCATAGAAGTTTGTGAAGATTAGAGAGTATTAAGAATGTTTCGAAGATTCATCATAATTTATGTCAAATTATCTTTACTGGTATTGTTTTTATTCCTTGAAGATATCTCCCAGATCACTAAAACAAATATCCTCTAGTAGTGTTTCCATTTCTAATATATCCATGAATTTTTTTCGATTATAACAATAAAATATTATGAATTTTACCCCGGATTTGTTAAATCCACACTGAAAAATAGAGTACAATTGGGATTTATATTTCTTCATGTAATATTAAAATAAAAAATTTATTATTTTAAGTATAAAAATTGTAAAAAAATTATATATATATATAATAGTTGAAATGAAATTATAATCTTCTTAATTACTAAGACATCAAAACTATAGAAAATAGAACATTCCATGAATTAAAATCTTCATGTATATGTGTACATAAAATATTTCTATTATCATTTTTTACACACTCTTACAATTATATTCCAACATGAAATAATAAAATATTTTATAAATTAATCATTTAAATAACATCAATTAAAATAATAAATAATAAAATTTTGAAACAAAATTTTAACTAAGGTGGACTAAAATTGTTGGTGGAATATTGACCTACCATTGATGTCCAATTATGGAAAAATAAAGAGCGGTGGAAGATTTTGTGACTAATGAAAATAGAGAGTGGTGGCATGATTTTTCTACTACTGAAAAAATGTTCTACTATTACAAAATTGATAAGATACACCATTTAAATTAGAAGAATAAAATAATAAGAGTCAACCACAATAAAACTATTCCCATAATACTGAGTAACCAAAGGATTCTAGAGAAGCAAGAAAAAAATGATACCATTGGAAGTCCAATAGTGGCAGATGATCTACCACTAGAGATTTTCAACAGTGATAAACGATTTAAGAACAACCAATTCACATAGAAAAGGAATACCACTATTAAAAAAATATGAAGTTCATGAAATAGTGATGGTGAAAGAGATGAAATCCTGAATAATTTATTTGAAAGGAGAAAAGTAAACATGAACTATAATTGAAGGATAACCTACTTATGGCATGAAAAAATAAGAAGAAACATTTACAACACCCAATGAGAAGAAGTGAAACAAAATAAAAGAATGGAAAATAAGAAGAAATGGACACTTCTAAAACATGTGGAAAAAAATTGATTATTGTACCAATGGAAATCCAATGGTAGAAAAACAAAGAAGCTTCCATCAAAAGAAAAAAGATATCGATAAAGATATAACAAGATCACCGAATTATAGTAGATGAAATATTGAATAAACTATAAATGGTATAATATTTACCGCTCAAGTATGATCCAAAAGTGGATGAATGATCTAAAATTAGATTTCAATTGTATAAAAATAGATAACAATCCTACCATTTAGTGCAATTGTTGACAATTGTAAAAGAAATATTCAATGGATATAGATGACCCACCATTGAAATCTAACGATTCCATCATCACAAAAACCACTGGAGGAGGTTAAAAAGTATTTAAACAATGGATTATATCAATGATTCATGGAAAACTCAAAATACTAGATAAAATATTGATGGCCAATGAAGTTGAAGTTGAAGTTGAGATACTGTTGATTCTATACTGAAGATGTGATAAGAAGATGTTGAGACTAAGAGACAAAAACTTGCAAGCTCAATATGATTCAAAATATTTATTATAAGCAATGGAGTTTTTGTGATAAAAATCAGATAACTAGAAATATAAAGACATATGAGGAAGAAGATAGAAATAATTACAAATCTAGAAGTTTAGGAGAAAAAATGAAACACAATATAAACAAAATGAAAACAAATAGAGGAGATCAGATTGATCCGATGGTCCAAGAGCTATCTAAGTATCTAAAGGATGAACAATGAAATCATATACACCATCCTACATAAAAAATGTATTGAGGTTACCCAATAGTATAATAATCAAAGTGCATCACTCCAACCACGATTTTTCGGTGGTGTTCAACACCCTCACCACTACACACACACACAATCTCTTTCTATATCTCTCTATCTCTATCTCACACACACATAGACACAGATGGGCCTTACACACAGGCCCGATGGGCTAACCAAGCTAAAATATTCATGATCTGTAGGCCTTTTTGCCTCAAATTGGGCTACCAAAGAAGGTACTCCCATGGGGATGACCCATTGGGTCCCCATAGTGTGGTTGGGGGTTAGCCTAGGTGGCTCACTTAGGATGGACAAATTTTCTTAAAAGGAAACATTATTAAAAAATATTAAGAAAAAATAAAAACATAATAATTGATAAAAAATAGAAACAAAATAATCAATAAAAAATTAACATTTTTAAAACTTGTAAAAAAATATTAATTTATTAAAAGACCTTTGAATTTAATAAAATGTTAATAGAGATCAATTTATAAAAAAAATAATACTGTTAAATCCTTATAAATACTTTCAAATACTAACAAACAATCCATTTTTTAAATTAAAAAACAAAGCATTTATTAAATTTTCAACAAAAATCTCCCCTTTGTTGAAATTTTTGAAAAATTATATTAGCATTTGTTCTATAAAATATAATCCCTTTTAATCATAAATAACTACTGTAAAATTAACCAAGTATAAATCTAACAAATCATTTTTAAACAGTATGTTTTAATTATCATTGAATCAAAATAGAAAAATAATAGTAAAATATAGAACTCATGTATTTTTTTAAATGGAAATTATTATACTAACAATGATTTTAAGCTTCTAACAAACCTAATTATATTTGATGTTCGCAAATTTAACATAATCGATGGGTTTTGTTAAAATTTAAGCTAACTATTTCATAGTAGGAACAAATTATAAACATATATCACCTTTATTTACATTATACCTAAGTAAATAAAATATAATATCTTTGTGTTTAGTTGTAGAGTGTTTAAGAGTGTTTTTAGGATTTAAATGGCACTTGAGTTATCATAGTAAATGTGAATTTTGTCAAAATTTATATTGAAATAATACAAATTTGGTGTTATCCAAATCCTCTATGAATAGAAACTATAAGAAGAAGCAAATTTAGTCTTATATATTGACAGTGGTACTAAAAATTGTTTCTTTGAGCTCTATGAAATTTAACTTTTCCCTAAAAAGTGACAAATACCTGTAGTTTTTTTTCATTCGTGTATGAAACCTTCTAATTCAGAGTCAAAGTAAGAAAATAAACCAAAATAATTTTTTTAGAATAGAATAGTCCAATACAAATAATACCCTTTCTATATCTAATTATTCTTTTAACAACTTTAAGGTGACTTTATTTGGGGATTGACTGAAACCTTGCACTTAAGAAAAATGAGAACATAATGTTTGGTCTAGAATTAGTGAGTTACAATAGGCTACCTATCATACCTTTATACAGTTTAATATCAACTGAATTACCATTCTAATATAATTTCAATTTGGAATTAGTACACATTTGTATTTTCATAGACTTACTAGCATTAATTGTAAACCTATTTAGATGTTCTTTAGAATACTGGGGCTTATTTAAGAAGATACCATATTTCCTTTGATTAATATACAAACCAAGTAAATTTTTTTCCTCCCATTAAGATCATGTCAAAATATATTTTAATTAGTTTATGAAAATCATCACAAAGAATATAATTTGTTGAAGAAAATATTATATCATTAACAAATATCTTTATAATTAGTATATCACTTGAGTCTCTTTTTATAAATAAAGATGGACCAAACATACCTTTAACAAAATCATTTTTTAATAAAAATTTTGTTAGTCTATCAGACCAAGATCTTGGAGATTTTTTAAGACCATACAAGGATTTATCGATTTTAAAAACACGATCTGGAAAATTATTATTTTCAAATATAGGGGGTTTCCTAACATAGACATCCTCTAAAATAATTCAATTTAAAAAGGCACTTTTTACATCCATTTTAAATATTTTGATATTTTTAAAACTATAAAAGGATAATAAAGTTATAATTGCTTCTATCATATAAGTAGGAGGAAAATAACCATCAAAGTCAATAGGATATTACTAGAAGTAACCTTGATTTAATAATATTTATTTGTTTTTAACTATGTTTCCATCTCCATCATGTTTATTATGAAAAATCCATTTAGCTCTTATAAAAAGTTTATCTTTTAGAAAATTAAATAAATCACACACTTTGTTCATTTTAAATTGATTTAATTCATCATGCATAACATTAGTCCAATTTGAATCAATTAAATAAATTTTAACATTGATAGGAACAAAGTCATCAAAAAAATAAGAGTTGGAATGATATAGTAAAACATATTTTCTGGTTTTAATTCTAGATTCTACATTACCAATTAATTTTTTTCAATAAAGTGATCTTTAAGAGTTTTCCATTCCTATAGATCAGTTTGAGAAGTGATATGATCCCCCTCAACTGATTCATTATCATTATCTTGCTCATTATTTCACCCAATTTAAATTATCTAATCTCATCATATTATTTGAAAGATTCATAATACTTCATATTAGTAATGTTTTAATAGAACATAACACACACAATTTCTTCAACAACTAAATTTTTCTTATTGAGATCTCTATAAGATTTTATAGATTTTGAATAATTTAAAAATATAACTTCATCTAATATAGATTCAATTTTATATAAATTGTCTTTTATATTTATGATAAAACATTTATATCCAAAGACCGTTAAATAACCAACTTTAGGTTTAAACCCTTTTAAAATTTCATAATGGACCTTGTTTTTGAAATATATAATAAAAAATATATTTAAAACAGGGAAAATTGCATTTACAACTTATACCCAAAATTATTTAGGTACACTAAATTCCATTATATTTGACTTAGTGATTTTTTAAATAGATCCATTATTTATTTATACCACACCATTCTATTTTGGTGTCCTAGGGGCTGATAAAAAATATTTATAACCATTTTATTCACAAAATTTATCAAATTCTAAATTTACAAATCTACCACCTCCATCAATTTCGATAGAGATGATTAATGTATTTTTAAAATTTTGAATAATCTTATAGAAATCCAAAAATTTGGATAATGTTTTATTTATTTTTTTGATAAGAAATAAATCCATAAAAATATGCTATAATCACCTAAAATTAAAAATATATAACTTTTTCCACCAAACTAGCATATTTTATAGATCCAAACAATTCAAGATGTAATAATTCTATATATATATAAATACTAACATAATTTATAGATTTAAATATTTCTTTGTGTTTTTTACCTTTTAAACAATAATCACACAATAGGTACTTACTTTTATGTAACTTGGGTAGTTGCAGAATTTGTTCATGATTTGACAGCCAGTGAAAAAATATGAAATTTTCATGCCCAAGACTCTTATGCCACCGAATTTCATCTGCTTCTACAAAATTCAAACACTTTACCTTTTGTTTGGATAGATCATAAAAAATCAATAGTATATACATTTTATTTTATATTTTGAGAGAATAAAACTAATTTATTTTTCCTAGATATATATGTATCATTTTCAAATATAAAATTTAATCTATAATCACATAAATATGATATACTTATAATATTATGTTTCAAAATAAGTAAATATAATAATTTATATATAATAAAAGTTTTAGAAAAACTAAATTAACCTATACCTTTAATATGACATTTAGAGTTGTCTCCAAAAGTTATAAGGCCACCATCACATGAATTAATTGTTAGAATCCTTAAAATATCACATGTCATGTGCTTAATGAAACCAATGTATAAGTATCATGAGTCATTGATACTTATATTGTAGATTTATTGAAATAAAACAATGAAACATACTATTTTGGTAGCCTTGCCAACATGGGTCTTACTAGATTAGTAATAGAAAACATTGGCATTGAAATAGATTTAAAGAATTTATTAGTGTGCTGATTAGAAAGTAAATCATTAGAAATAAAATTTCTAGTATTCCAAAATTATTGTGTAAACCTTAGTGAACACTCATTGAAATAATTCCTTTTCACTCTTCATTTAAAATATATTACATTAGAAATGATTCCTTTTGGACTTTTAACAAATTTCATCTTATTTAAACTTGAAGTTATACTGCTATATCCAAAACAATTATTATTTGTGTTTAATTTCATTAAATAAAGAATATTATCATATTTTTGTTTTCCTTAAACAAAATTATATAAATCAAATTTAAGATTAAAAACTTTGTTATTCAAATCCATATTATCATTTTCAAAAGTTTCTAAATTTATAAAGAACTTTTCATTAGATCCATAAGATGTGTTTGTTAATTTTTTATTTTATTTTTTTAAGTTATTACATCCATTTTATGTTTTATTTATACCATCTATAACAAAATTAAATATTCTATCTTTATCTTTATCATTTACTTCCAATAATTTTTTGACCCTTTCATTTTCCTCTTTCAGTTTTAGCAGATCATAATTATAATCCTCATTAGATTTATCATTTTGGGAAATAATGTTTTTCAAATTTTCACATTCCATTTTCATTTTATGATTTTCAATAAGAAAATTTTATTCTTGATTTTCAAGTTAGTATAATTTTAAACTATTTTTACTCCATCATTTTTTAATTCTTTATTTTGTTTAAGAAGTTTCTAAACACTGGAATTTATAGAATCATAATTATAACATGAATCAGAAACAATTTCTATTTAATTTCCATATAAAGAGTTATGATCCACATTTTTTGGAGTTAAAAACCGAGTAAATACTGAATCATTTACCTCATATATAATACCCATCAAGGAAAGATTCTATGTATCTTGTTCACTTCTAGAATCACTACTTGATTAAGAACAATCCGAACTATCCCAACATTTAAAAAATGATTTTTTTCCATTCTTATTCAATCATTTTATTTACTTAGATGTTTGAGTTAAGGGAAGTTAGTCCTTATGCGACCTTTATTCATGCACTTATAAGAGGTTAATTTGGAAACATAATTATTGTTATTAGTATTACCTTTCTGAACTTCCTCTTGAACTACCACTTCCTACCTTTTTTTTTGTGAACATGAAAAACTTATTTTTAAAGTTAGTCATATCCTTGACACTTTCTTGGAACTTAGATTCATAGAAATTATATGTTTCAATAAAATTATATTTAAATAAAATACCTTTTCTTCTAGTAAAACCATCTTTAATAATATTTTTCATATATAAATCACACTGAAATAGAGATCCTATTAGTTCATATAAAGTATGTTCTTAAAATTCTTACTCTCATCGATAGACACCTTATTTTCATGCCATGTTTTTGGAAGAGCTCTCAGTACTATTTCCCCTTGATATGTGTTATTAAAACATTTCTAAGAGAACTAATACCATTGGTTATACTTTTGAACTGATGAAACATATGGTTTACAAATTTTTCCTCTCATATCTTTAAGTCCTGGTATTTTTCTCAAATAATTCCTAGTTAGGTTCTCTTTAGCATGTGAGTAACATAGTGATTCACTTAAATTATCCTCTCTATAACATGTGTTGTCTTACAAGGTGGAACATGGATATACACACTTATTATTATTAAAGTGTACAAAATATTTTTAACTTTATAATTCAAAACACATTTTACCGTGTCATTAACTACAAGTTTCTCAGGATCAACTTTGGGTAGCTCATATGACCTATCCATGATAATCCAATGATCTATACTTAGTTGTTTCAAGTATGCTTCCATTTTTTCTTTCCAATAGCCATAATATCTTCCATAAAATAATGGGTGTTTCTATGGAATCCAACCATCATTGGCATTGACACCTTCTATATTGAAATAAGTATTTTATTTTATTCATTAGAATGCTAAGTCTAGGATATCAAGTTATCATAGAGTTAGAAATAAGTAGCATAAAGGATAACCTATCAGAGAAAATTCTCTAATACCAATTATTTGATATCATAACCACATATATTTTAACCTATATATGATTCCCATTTTTGGATCATTAGTGATAGGAAATATTATTAGACTGGGGTTGTCTGAATAGTCATTTTAAAAATTTAATGAAAAAAAACAATTAGAGTATATAAAATATAAATCAATAGTGAGTGTAGTGTTCTTTAAATAAACTGAAGTTCAAATAAAAAGAAATAACTGAAGGATTTATAGTGGTTTGTATCCCAAAGATCCTAGTATACTCCTCAACCACCTATACACCTCGAGGATATTGGAACTAACTAAGAACCTCACTTTTAAAGGTGTGAGAACCTTGTTAAAGATCCCACCTTTTATAATAACCCAGAGGCATAATCTAGTCCATTACAGGAGACTAAACTAATCTATTTACCTGAATTATGATTAGGTGTCAGAACTCAGACATTCTTTTAGGTGATGGAATAACAAAATGAATTCATGAATTTCTTTTAAGTTAAAAAAGAATAAACCATACTGAAATAAATATAAACAGAAGGAAAATGATTACACAAATAAAAAATAATATAGTGAAATTAGTAGATGATTAGAAATACCAAAGTTGTTAAATTTCAATGATCAATGATCACTTAGAATAAAAAAATTTGAATTTTTATGTCCTTATATAATCATAGTCACAATACAGAAGTCCCAAATGTTTGTGTACAATAGAGTGTCAAATATGTAGCACAATTTATGTTAAAGGATCCGCATCATTATTGTTTTTATTCCTTGAATATACCTATGGGAGAATTAAAACGAAGTTCCTCTAGGAGTGTGTCGGTATCCAACATCCACAAAACACTTTTTATAATACAATAACAAAATAATATGACTGTTACCTTCATTTGTTAAAGCCATTCTTGAAAGCAAAGTACAATCATGCTTTATATTTCTCTATGAAATATTAAAATAAAAAATTTATTATTTTATTTATAAAAATAAAATAAATTTATTTATAAAATATTTGAAATGAAATTACAATATTCTTGAATATTAGGACATAAAAACTATAAAAAACAAATCATCAAATGAATTTTAATCAACATTTATATGTATACATAAATAATGCTATAATTATTTTTTCACACTTTTATAATTGTATTTTAATATAATATAATAAAAAATTTAATAAAGTAATTATTTTAAAAAGATCTATTAAAATAATAAATAGAAAAATTAGAAACAAAAAATTAACTAATGGTGGATTAAAAATAATGCTGGTATATTGAACTACTGTTGGTGTCCAATGATGGAAAAACAAAGAGTAGGGGAAGATTATAATAATTCTAAAAATATATATCAGTGGAATGATTCTACTACCACTGAGAAAATTATTTACCATTTAAAAACAAAGAAGATCAACCATTTCACTTAGAAGAATAAAATAATAAGAGTTAACTAAAATAACCTTATTTCCATGCTATTGATAAATTAAAGGATTTAGGAGAATCATTAAAATAAATGCTACCTTTGGAAGTATAATGGTTGGGTATGATATATTATTTGTGATGACCTATGCAGCATAAGATTTAAGAATAATCGATGCACTTAGAAAGGAAATACCATTATTAAAAACAACTATAAGGTGATCCAACAGTGATGGTGAAAGAGATCAAATACAAAAGAATTTACTTAAAATATTAACTATAACTAAATGATAACCCACTGTTGGTATGAAAAAATGATGAAAAAAAATTTACAACACCAAATGAGAAGAAGTAAGAAAAAATAAAAGAAGGTCCAATAAGAAGAAAGAGCTAATACCCAACCCTATGGAAGAATCTTGAAGGTTCTAAAATTTTAAATACAATGGTAAGGAAATAGTGAAGCTACCATTGAATGAAAAAAGATACTGATGAAACTACAACAACATTGTCAATTTAAAGTAGATGCAATATTGAAGAACCAGTGGAAGATAAAACACCCACTGGTCGAGTTTTATCCACTGATGGATAAATTATCTAACGTTATATTAAAATGGTATAAAAATAGAGAAAAGTGCTACTGTGGGGTCAAATGGTCGACTATTATAAACGATCTACCAGTGGAAAGAAATGATCCATCGCTTGGTTCTAATGGTTCCATCATCGCTAAAAATATCAGTGGAGGATTCAAAGTCATCAAAGAGTGGCTCTTATTGATCCTGCATGAAAAAATAAGTTGAACAAAGAAAATATGGAAATATAAAGAAGAATAAGATGAATTCAATATACTATTGATACTCAAATGTAGATGTGAGAATAATATGACAAGACCAAGTGAGATAAACCTGTGAGATCAACATGATTCCAAAATCTTGGTTTTAATAAATAGAGTTTCTATGATAGGCATCGACGTACTGGAAGTCAATGGATGACTGGGGAAGAAGATATGAATAATTTAAAATCAATAAGAATGGGAGAAAAAATGTAACATTGGAGAGATAATAGAAAAATGAATTTAGGAGATTAGATTGATCTAATGTTCTGGAAGCTATCTTAGTTTTTAAAGGATGAAAAACAAAATCATAATCAATTTCCCATGTTAGAAACGAATTTAGGTAACCCAATGGTATAAAAATAAAAGTTTGATGCTCCCACCTAAAACTATCAGTGGGGTTCATCACCCACACCCCTATATACACATACATGAACCATACACACAGACCTAGAAGTTTAACTAGTCTACCCTATGTGAAATTTGCATGTCTTCTTTCATCCAAGTGGGATGAAAAAAGTAGGCTCTCCCATAGGGTTAACCCATTGGGTCCCCTTAGTGTGGTTGAGGGACACCCTAGGTGGAAAACTTAATATTTCCAATATATATATTTTTTAAAGGGAAAAAATATTAAAAAATAATAACAAAAAATAGAAACATAATAATTAATAGAAAAAGAAACAAAATAATCAATAATGAATTAACATTTTTAAAACTTATAAAAAAATATCAATTTATTAAAAATGTAACCCCCCTATATTTTTTGAGATATATTATTTTTAATTTCTTTGATGTCTTATATTATACACTACACCATGATTAGATTGTACTATACACAACACCATATTTGCTTGCAGTATACGCAACACTATTCTTGGCTCAAGTTACACACAATGTCAAGTTCATTTTGTGGAAATTATTCTATGCAACATTAAGTATAGATTTTGTTTAATGTATAAATGAAATGAGTTTTGATTATGTTATACACAACACCAAATGGAGCTTTCACTACACACATCCAGGACTTGGCTTGCTTCACACGCAATCGCGACCTTCCACGATAGCGTGTGTTGTATGCAATACCGAGTTTCACTAATCAATGATACTTTATTAAAATATTAAATAAACTAGAAATTATGAATAGTAATACCCACTTTTTGAAATTTTATAAATTTTACCTTTCAAAATGGACTTCATTTTTGGATTCATAATATCAAAATTATCCTAGGGTGAATTTTTGGTATTTTTCTAAAAACTTTCAATGTTTGATGAATAGAGAAAACACTGGGTTACTATTTAAAAACCGACTTTTTATTTAAATAATTATTTATTTTTTTAATTTATTTTAGGTCAAAATTGATACATAATACCTATATAAGTTCAATTTAATTCATTGGATTCATTTTATAATAATTTTAGATATATAAAAATTGTATTGAACTTTGCACCGTCTTTTACCCAGCTCCTAGGATAATTTGAAAATTTAAATAAAACTTAATTTTATTGCTTCTATGAGTTGAATTTTTAAAATCCGAGAGACACAGTTAATATCAAGGAGTAAAATGTGGTTCAATAAGATAAAAATAATTTTTGGTGAGTAGTAACGTTTTCCTTTTATTTACCACGGTTAAAATTAAATAGGGTAATTAAGGGTAAAAATGATATTATTATTACCCTAACACATGTCCTAATTCTATTAGATAAGTGTAATTCGACCAGAAATAACCTTAGGAATAAAATATCACCCTTTAGGTCCACTTGGATTAGATTAGGACATTTATTATTATTTTATTTAAAGAAGAGTTAAAATAGTTAAAATCAAAGTTTAATAACTAAAACATTTTTAATATAGGGTTATACATAAGATAAATTCGACTATAAATATTCTTTAGAAATATAAAATTATTTCCTACATAATGGAAATTTATTTATAATTTTTATACATTAAATAAATTAATTAATTTATGACACAATGATGATGCATTAATTACCTTATTAAAGAAATATTAACATAATTGATGTAATACCCAAATAAATTTAATTTGAAACTTTTTATAAATTAAAATAATTTTTTAGGTTAATAAGACATGTTAGTATTGATTCAATCAACTTTTTTCGAACTAATCATGCTGTTATGATTTTCACAAAAATCAATTACCAAATAGTGTGAAAATTGACATAAAATAGTTTTTAAAACAAATATTATATTATTAATTGTTATTATATTCCTAAAAATATAAGGTTCGGACAAATTAATTAGATAAGGTTATATATATTAATAATGAACCACTTGGGGTTCTTTTGTCTTGTTATAGTAATTTTATTAACCATATAGTGTAAGAAAACAAGATGACACTGTAAAAGTTAAATTATTTAACTTAGAGTTAAATCTAAATGATAAGGTTAAAATAGTAACATAAACCTGTCTAAAACCTATTGGTTGAGAGGATTTCTAACCATACCCACTTTAGCTTTAAAATAAATCAATTTGGAGCTATTATAAACCAAATATGACTTTATTATAAAATAATATTTTAATTTTTTCTTAAGATGCCCCTCTCCACCCTTATAAAAGGGAACCTCCTCCCTCTTCTCTTTACACAATTTTGAGCTTTCAAGCTCGGAAAACCCCAGAACATTTCCCTTCTAAACTTCCCTAGAAACATTTTAGAGGTTCTGTTCTCCTCAAAAGGCCAACTCTAGTGCCTTAAGTGGAATCTTAAAAGAGGTGCGTCGAAGAAGAGGTAATCTCTTCTACCGATTCTTTCAAGTTTTCTTTTTCTTCAACTTATTCTTCTTTAGTTGTTTCATTATAATGTAATAAAATAAGTATCAATAATATACTGATATGTTATTATAAATATTAAACAACCCCATTTCACCTTCTATCCATCCTTTGAAAAACAAAATCACCGCACGTGTGAACGTACAGAATACCGTCTCCACGCCGTGGTGTAATCTGTTTTTCCACCACCACCTTACTTTGATGGGTATAATGGTGTAAAGAATAAATATATATAGTTATTATAACATCATATAGATTCTGAGATATTATATCATCCACTCTAATTCAATCCAATAATTATGGGAACGATATCATCGCTCGTGCGTACGTACGGATTACCGTCTCCACGATGCGATGAGATTCATTCTCCATGTTAACCATTAAAGAATGATTATAAAGTATATATAATGAGTAATAATGAAATATATGACATGATAAAGCTAATGGATTTATGTATATATATATATATGTCATCTACTTACTTCCATTCAAGTCAATAAGGAAAGGAAAATATCATTCATGTGTACGTACGGCCTACCGTCTCCATGAACGGTGTATTTCATTTAATTTATCAATCTATTATATATATATATATATTGAATATATATGATATATAAATCATGATTTAAATTATGTAAGTAAATAAATCATGATATAATTATTAATAATATCAAGAACAACAAGTTCAAACACGTACGATAAATAAAACGATTTTACCCAAAACACTGCTTTAACATGGAATTTACAAAAGAAAGGGTAATATAAAGACATAAGTGAACCATATATGATATCATAACAATGAATATGATTATTTAATAAGTCAATGACATTATTTAAATCATTATACAGGAGGTTAGGATACGTATGAAGCATATCAGACATAAGGTAAGGGATAACTTTTCCAATCTCATTTTTATCCGAGATTGTTTATTCATAAGTATTTACTGGGGTTATTATTATCATCCATGTCCATGTTTTCTAAAATATTTTCATGTATTTTTAACCCATTTTTTACTTTTACCACATGTTATGAAAGGAATATTCCTTTTTTTAACATACAAGGAACTTTTTTGACTTTTCTGACAAAAGTACGAGGAGAATTTTTTTTTAAATTATACAGCTTGAACATATTTTTACGGTTTTATAATGAAATAACGTGTTATAAAATCGTAAAAATCTGTTCATGCCGTATAAGTTAAAAAAACATTTTCCTCGTACTTTTGTCAGAAAAGTAAAAAAAGTTCCTCATATGTTAAAAAAAGAAATATTCCTTACATAACAAGTGGTAAAAGTCAGAATTGGGAAAAAATACATGAAAAATGTTTTAGAAAACATGGACATGGATGATAACAATAGCCCCAGTAAATACTTACGAATAAACAATCTCGGATAAAAATAAGATTGGAAAGTTATCCCTACCTTAGGTATGATATGATTCATACATATCTAAACCTCCTATATAATGATTTAAATAATTCCATTGACTTATTAAAGAATCATATTCATTGTTATGATATCATATATGGTTCGCTTATGACTTTATATTACCCGTTCTTTTGTAAATTCCATGTTAAAGCAGTGTTTTGGGTAAAATTGTTTTATTTATCGTACCTGTTTGAACTTGTTGTTACTGATATTATTATTACTTATATCATGATCTACTTCCAGAATGTAAATCATGATATATATATCATATATATTCAGTATATATATATAATAGATAGATAAATGAAATGAAATACATCGTCCATATAGACGGCATGCCGTACATACGCATGAACGCTATTTTCCTTTCCTTATTGAATTGAATGGAAGTAAGTATATGACATATATATATACACATAAATACAGTAGCTTTATCATGTCATATATTTCATTATTATTCATTATATATACTTTATAATCATTCTTTAATGGTTAACATGGAGAATGAATCTCATCGCGTCGTGGAGATGGTAATCCGTACGTACGCACGAGCGATGATATCATTCCCATAATTATTGAATTGAATTGGAGTGGATCATATAATATCTCAGAATTATTATGATGTTATAATAACTATATATAGTTATTCTTTACACCATTATACCCATCCAAGTAAGGTGGTGGTGGAAAAACAGATTACACCATGGCTTGGAGACGGTATTCCGTACGTAGGCACGCGTGGTGATTTCATTTTCTGTAGAATGGATAGAAGGTGAAATTGGGTTGTTTAATATTTATAATAACATATCAGTATATTAGTGAGACTGATTTTATTAATTTATAATGAAACAACTAAAGAAGAATAATTTGAAGAATAAAGAAAACTTGAAAGAATCGGTAGAAGAGATTACCTCTTCTTCGACGCACCTCTTTTAATCTTCCTCTTAAGGCACTAGAGTTGGTCTTTTGAGGAGACCAGAACCTATAAATGTTTCTAGGGAAGTTGATAAGGGAAATGGTTAGGGTTTTTCTGAGCTTGAAATCTCAAAATTGTGTAAAGAGAAGAGGGAGGAGGTTCCCTTTTATAAGGGAGGAGAGGGGAACCTTAGGAAAAACTTAAAATATTATTTTATAATAAAGTCATATTTAGTTTATAATAGCTCCAAATTGATTTATTTCAAAGATAAAGTGGGTATGGGTAGAAATCATCTCAACCAATATGTTTTATACAAGTTTATGAGACTATTTTAACATTATCTTTTAGATTTAACTCTAAGTTAAATAATTTAACTTTTACCATGTCTTCTTGTTTTCTTACACTATATGGTTAATAAACTTACAATAACAAGCCAAACGAACCCCATGTGGTTCATTATTAATATATATAACCTTATCTAAGTCATTTTGACAAACCTTATATTTTTAGGAATAGAATAACAATTAATAATATAATATTTGTTTTCAAAACTATTTTATGTCAATTTTGACACAATTTGGTAATTGATTTTTGTGAAAATCATAACTGCATGATTAGTTCAAAAAAAGTTAATTGAATCAATACTAACATGTCATATTAACCTAAAAAATTAGTTTAATTTATAGAAAGTCTCAAATTAATTTATTTGGCCATTATATCAGTTATGCTAATATTTCTTTAATAATGTAATTATTGCATCATCATTGTGTCATAAATAAATTAATTTATTTAATGTATAAAAATTATAAATAAATTTCCATTATGTAGGAAATACTTTTATATTTCTAATGAATATTTATAGTCAAATTTATCTTATGTATAACCCTATATTAAAAATGTTTTAGTTATTAAACTTTGATTTTAACTATTTTAACTCTTCTTTAAATAAAATAATAATAAATGTGCTAATCAAATCCAAGTGGGCCTAAAGGGTAATATTTTATTCCTAAGGTTGTTTCAGGTCGAATTAAACTTATCCAATAGAATTAGTACATGTGTTAGGGTAATAATAATATCATTTTTACCCTTAATTACCCTGTTTAATTTTAACCGTGGTAAATAAAAGTAAAACATTACTATTCACCAAAAATTATTTTTATTTTATTGAACCACATTTTACTCTTTGATATTAACCTTGTCTCTCAGATTTTCAAAATTCAACTCATAGAAGTGGTAAAATTAAGTTTTTTGTAAATTTGCAAATTCTCCTAGGAGGTGGGTAAAAGACGATGAAAAGTTCAATAAATTTTTTATATATCTAAAATTATCATAAAATGAATCAAATGAATTACATTGAACTTATATAGGTATTATGTATCAATTTTGACCTAAAATGAATTTAAATAACATAAATAATTATTTAAATAAAAATTCGGTTTTTAAATAGTAATCCGGTGTTTTCACTATTCATCAAAAATTGAAAGTTTTCAGAAAAATACCAAAAATTCACCCTATGTAAATTTTGATATTCCGAATCCAAAAATGAAGTCAATTTTGAATGATAAAATTTATGAAATTTCAAAAAGAGGGTATTACTATTCATAACGTCTAGTTTATATAATATTTTAATAACATATCGTTGTTTAGTGAAACTTGGTATTTCGTACAACACAAGATATTGTGGAAGGTCACGATTGGGTGTAAAGCAAGCCAAGTCCAGGATGCATGTAGTGAAACCTCCATTTGGTGTTTTTTATAACATAATCAAAACTTATTTCATTTATACATTAAACAAAATCTATACTTAATGTTGCGTAGAATAATTTCCACAAAATAAACTTGAAATTGTGTGTAACACGAGCCAAGAATAGTGTTATGTATAATGTAAGATAATACGGTGTTGCGTATAGTACAAGATAATCTTGGTGTAGTTTATAATGAAAGAGATCAAAGAAATTAAAAATAATATATCTCGTAAAATCTCGGGGTGTAAATTCTACCCCCATTAAAATGAATTTCACCCTCGAAATTCATCGGGGTTATAAATGGTTTACTACTGGAAAGTTTCTTTCATAGAAACCCACATCATAAAAAGGAATACTAAAACTTCATTTTAAAAAGGAATGTTAGAATCAAAACGGTCACCCAAAGTAACTCAGCACTGGGTTTCCACATAGGACAACATAGGTGAAAATATGGATATGGAAGAGAAATATAACCATAAAGTTATGATGCAGAGTGGTACAATATCACTGTTGTTCGTGCCTTGAACAATTCCCACTTCATATCTTAAAGAAATGGAGTTGAATTTTTCATTTTTGATGTGTTAGAAGATCATGCGATAGAATAATAGGTCATTCCATCTGTTTCTATCGCAAAAAGTTTGTCACAATTTATTAAATATACATAAGTCCATATATGCTGAGATTAATCATATAGGGTTGCTAAAATGGACATATACTTCATCTACCATAGTGATTAATAAAATATAACTAGTTTATACTAACCAGGGACTTCCTGTAGGCCAGAGGTAGGCGCTAAAGGCCTGTCGCACACCAGTTGTGGGTACGATTCCCGCATCCTTGTCCGATGCAATGGGTTTTCGCCCATCCTACGCATTGTCCTTTTTCTAAAACTATACTATTATAACATAACAAAAAGTTCTGGCCTTAAAAAATAATATCTGATGTCCAACTTAATCTATTCCAATCTTTAGGTTTATCCAAAATACTTATATCCAATCTCATAGTATAAATAAAATGATTACTAGAAAGGTCATCTAGCAGGCATTGAATACAATCATTTATCACCCGTATATCATAAGATATATATATCTTGTTGGTCACATTCCAAATAAGTTAATTCCTTAATCATGTATTCTCTTGAAAAATTAATACCCGTTAAACCTTAGTGAAAACATGAATGTTGTCAAAAGTTAACTCTTTCCACATACCAAAATCCCAAAATTTCTATATACTCAAACCATGATATAAGTCATGAGCTCATTTCATTTTCTCTTTATCCCTTCATTATGCGCATATCATCTTATTTCCAAAAATATTTCAATCACTTTTCATGGTTACCGCTATCATATAATTATTGAAAACCAATACATAGATATTTCAAAATTCCACGATACCATAAATGAGATTCCATGATACTATTTTGAAATCCCATTACATAAATACTTGGTCATTCCACAACACTATTGTCATACTCAACATCACAAATAGTGATTGCATGCGACATCCCTTTGTCCTTTTCCTTAAGAGGTTTCTCATGTCGATCATCATTTACCCTTGGATTAGGGCATTGATTAGCATAATTCCCCATTTCCTTGCACTTGTAGAATTGAAGTGTTGGTGGTGCGTTCTCTGTAGTATTTTATTTATTCACATCATTAGCTACCCGTTTTCCATTACTTCGACACTTAGCTGCTCGATGACCTTATTTTCCACACTTAAAACATTTTATAGTCCCTTTAAGACAATCTCCACCTTGCTTCTTTCCACACATTGCGCATAAAGAAACATTCTTCTTCTTTTCACCATTGTTTTGATATTTTTCTTTGAACTCCATCTTTCGTTTCTTGTCAAAACCGTGAGATGGATATGTAACACCAACTTCTAGTTCTACCTTGATAGCACAATGCACAATTTATTCATAGATACTGAAGTCTCTTATCGTTAATTCCCTTTGAAGACTTGGTTTTAATCAACTGAAGAATCAATCAACTTTACTTTCAGGTTGGATGATAAAGCCAGATTCATACCTTTCAAGCCTTGTAAAATTCTTCTCATATATACCAACAGATTCATCATCCTTTTGCTTAAGCTCAAGGAACTCCTTTTCCATCTTTTTTCAAAGAATACGAGGGAAGTACTTATTGAAAAATAAGTTCTTGAACTCATCCCATTCCATGGATTCAATTTCATCTCGGGGCCTCACATTCTTAATTAGAGTCCACCATTGGTTTGCTTCACCTTGTAAATGGTAAACAACCAGAATGACTTTTTAATGTTCTGAATAGCGATGTATGGAAAATATCTTTTCAATGGTACTGATCCATTGTTCAGCAACAATTGGATTAGAAGACCCACTAAAAGAAGGTGGATGTTGCCTCATGTAGGACTCAATAGAATATTGTTCCCTTCTCTTCTCATTTGGAAGTCCATAATGATTCCTAGATTTTGTAAGTATGTCAATAAGATTTTTCACTCCATCTCCTATAACATTGGATTGTTTAGGAGGACAGTCATTGCATTTTCCATTACATTGATCAACACGGTTCCTTTGGGTTCCAGCCATCGTATAAAACCCAAAAAGAATAGTGTGAGAGGAAAAAGTCATGCTAGGGAAAACAACATAATAAAGGGGGAGTACCTTCAATATCTAACATCTTAGGTTTAATTATAATATCTTTACCGTAATTCTAGGACTATAACCTATACTTATACCTAACCTTAGGGACATCCCTAGACATACCTTAGAAATATATCTAGGGATCTCACTAAAGTTTTTTCATCCTAGTTTCCAAAGGTTGACTAAACCTTTCCTTTGATACCAACTGTAGAGACCCAAAGCTTGACATACATGGACATTACAATACTTTTTTGGAATACCTAATACATTAAAAAAATAGACACCAAAGGACTATAATAGTTTAGTGACTTTGGAAACTCGTAATATAATCTTCTAATCTTGGTGAAAGATCTTCAATATCTCCCATAAAGATCTTCCCTTCTTTTCTTACCTAAAACCTTTCTTTATATCCAGGGGAAAGGAAAACATATAAAGGGTGAGCTCAAATTCTCATTAAGGGTAATCATGGAGAAAATAAAATAAACCATATACATTTGAACTTCAAAGCATGAACATAAAGTTTAAACATCAAAATCTTGATTTGTGAAATAAATATTGGCAGTACGTAAGGAATAGGTCATAAAGAACCATTAATCATGATAAAATAGCATGGGAATAAAATATTTACTTGTTTAAAACCATTAATCACATGATATGATTTCCATAGTAGTCAAGGCATTGCTTCCAAGACCATCTTAGTGTAAAAATCCCCTTTCTGAATCGATTTCACTCCTCGTTCCAGACCTGTATCACTGAACCATATTAACTTACCGTTCCCGCCATGTCTATCTCATGAGATATAAATCTTTACCCAATGCATTGGAGGGAGATATAGGTCCCACCCATCTCATAATAAAATGGGTTTTATAAACATAATCCCATCATGACATAATCCATATAAAACCAATGGATATCATTTCATCATAATAAAAATCAAACCATGTAAATAATAAAGACATTATACTTGAAACATAAACATTCTAAATAATGTCATATTAGATGGAAAATACTTTTGATAAAACACTTGAAATGAATTCTTGAGGAAAATATCCTTTCTTCTTCAAAATCATTATCTTTTTACAAAATGCCATAAAATTTTAAAAG
This sequence comes from Viscum album, assembly GCA_963277665.1. NCBI lineage: Eukaryota > Viridiplantae > Streptophyta > Magnoliopsida > Santalales > Viscaceae > Viscum > Viscum album. Next base: position 1,524,618,677 of record OY728141.1, on the reverse strand, counting down.
AAAATGATTTTTTTGAAAATAGTTAAGAAATTTCATTATGAGATGGGTGGGACCTATATCTACCTCCAATTTTTTGGGTAAAGATTTATATCTCATGAGATAGACATGTCTGGAATGGTAAGTTAATCCAGTTCAGGGATACAGGACTGGAACGAGGAGTGAACTCGATTCAGAAAGTGATTTTGTCCACTAAGATGGTCTTGGCAGCAATTCCTTGACTACTATGGAAATAATACCATGTGATTAATGTTTTTCCACAATTAATTATTTTATTCCCATGCTATTTTATCATGATTTATGATCCTTTATGACCTATTCCTTACGTACTACCAAGATTTATTTCACAACTCAAGATTTTGATGTTTAAACTTTATGTTCATTCTTTGTAGTTCAAATGTACATTGTTTGTTTTATTTTCTCCATGATTAACCTTACTGAGCATTTGAGCTCACCCTTTATATGTTTTCTTTCCCCGGTATATAAATAAAGGTTTTAGGTAAGAAAAAAAGGGACGATCTTTATGGGAGATGTTGAAGATCTTTCACCAAGATTAGAAGATTATATTCTGAGTTTCCAAAGACACTAAACTATTACGGTCCTTTGGTGTCTGTTTTTTTAATGTATTAGGTATTCAGCAAAAGTAATGTAATGTCATGTATGTCACACTTTGGGTCTCTACAAAAATACTTGATAATTTAATGAAATGTTAATACAAATTAATTTATCAAAACAAAAACAATAATATTAAAGTATTAGAACCAATTTAAAATACTAACATCATATAGTATTCAAGGTTCTCTTTTCATCTGTCGGCTTCGTAGTGGGATGGTTTTGTGGTAGTGGATGGTCTCATGGAGAATTATTTTTGTATATTATGGTTTGTATTTCTATCTTGTCTTATGTGGCTTAAATTATTAAATATCATTTATATGTATTTAAAATACTAACATCATATAGAATTAAAGGTTCTCTTTTCATACTATTAAAGTATTAGAGCCAATTAAAAATACTATTTCATTATAGTTTAATATGATTATTAAAGAATATTATGGATTATGGAAAAGGTGTGTCCTATAAGTTATGAATTAGTGATGTGTTAAATGGGGTTTTTGAAGAAAAACCTGACAACAACATATACCAGGTAGTAGTGAATCTATCCAAGCTATAACAAAGAATGTAAATAGATGGATGTTCTATGAATCAAAGCATTTTTCAGAGAAGATGCATGCATTTTACTAAAGGGATCTTCACTATTCCATGAATCATGTCATGGTGAGTAGATATGGTTTATTTGGGAACTAAATAAAAGGAATAAATGACTTTATATATATTCTTTAAGTGTTTTAGATGGAGTTTCAAATAAAAAACAATTCTTATGGAAAACTGTGAAGGTCACCACACTATAGTGATCCCATAATAAGCCATGGTGGTGATTGGATTAAAGATGTAGTTTAAATTTTGTAAAGGATTAGTGAGACAATAAAAAATGGTGGATCGCACAACGTACGAAGCTCCCCAAGAAGTGTTTTAGCTGTAAAACAACCAAAAAAGTTTCCACCGTGTCATGGAGTGAGGCGTTTTAATTTGGAAATTCACCTATGAAACATGGTATGCCAGAGTATGAGCATGGTGGAGTCTATGGTTGAAGGTTGAAATGATTTCAGAGACCGAGAGAACTAGAGATTCCCAAAAATAATAAATTATAATGAATATTATTCCATAGAGTTCCAAATAGAAAAGTAGAAAATTTTCTTAAGGAGGATTATGGAAATGGATTGTGAATGGTGACTGTGCCATAGAGATCAGGGTTTTGATTTTATAGAGAACTTACGAGAAATGGGGATGATAATACGGGAGTTATGGTCATCGTGGATGAACCATGGATGGAAATTCAAAGAAAGAAATTTGGGATACCCCTATGTCATGGCCCTTGGTATTTATGAGTGCTGGGCATTTTGGATCTAAAGAAAAACATGCAGTACACAATATTTTATTGATCATTTAATTGGGATTTTTTGGAGATGAACTATGTCATGGGAAGAAAATTATAGAACATAGTTAAAGATTTGAAAAATATGTTTGATATTTTTGAGTGAATAAAATATGATATATCTACTGGACTTTATGGGTCTAGTTTTTGAAAAACCACATTCAGATGAGACAAAATATTTTCCATAATTTTAGATATGGTTAAAGTATGAAATAGACATTGAATGGTGTGAAATTTGGGGAGTTAACCTAACCCTTTTGTAAGACCACAAAATAATTACCATCACCATGCTAATAGGAATATGAGGATATTGTGGAGAAATTTTCTGAGTAGTTACTTCACTTAAAGGAACACAATTTGACCACATTAAATTGTGTGGACACTTGGAATGATCTCTAGAATTTAAAGGAAGCTAAATGGATCTTAACCCTTGGATAAAAGGGTTGACTTTTGGAATTATATAAAATTGATTATAGAATTTCTAGAGTGTGAGTATAAGAATACTATATTTTAGATATGAAATTTTGAGAAATGAAAATGGAGGAGGAGGCCCTGTTAATATTGATATATATGGTTTTATGAGAAGGGATAATGATCCACTGCTTTATCTAGACTATAAAGATAAGAAAAAATAGGAGAGACACTAAATAATACCATTAACATATCCAATTTAGAGTAATGAGAATATGATTCATAGAATAATTACATTGTTGTATCTGGTTTTGATTTTTGAGGAGTAGGATTAGATAAGAAGAAGGGAAAACACTTCCATATCCAATTGAAGATTAATAAGATAATTAAAACTCTAAAATTATCTTTATCAGGAAGGAAGAAGAAGGTTCTACTTTAAAGTACATAAGATATAGAGTAATACTCATAGAAATATAATTCTATAATCCATTATTAGAAGATGAATAAGGGAGCTACAGGAGAGGATCATAACATAGCATCTACATAGAGATAAAGATGTAGGGTATTTTAGTGACCAGTTATGAACTTTAAAAGGGTTCCATATCAATATACTATTGAAGAAACCCTAAAGTCTATAATCTTACCATTTTTTAAATGATCAATTCATGAGAGTAGATAAGAGTTATTGAACCTAGGATCGGTAGTGTACTCTTCGTAAATCCATCGTAATTAACCCAGTAATAGTATTACATCCCTAACAAACTTGTATATCATTGTTGTGTGCTCTTTGTAATATCCCTTATTGGTTAATTAAGTAAAATACTAATGTGTGGATGGTTTAATTTATATATATGTTTTATAATAAAGGTGAGAAACTTAAGAAAACAAGATATTGAACATGATCCTTCTAAAATGGTAACAAGATTTATTAGGGTAAAAAATCAACAAAAGAAAAAGATTTAAAATTTTCAACACCTTGATTCACCCCCTCTCAAGTTGTATTAACTTTTTTGGTCCTAACATAAAAGATAATAAAGGATTTCCAATCTTCCATCTTATTATTTCACTATTCTTTAATTAATTATTACTCAAGTAATAGATATATCAATGTTCCTCATTTTCTATGAAGCATCATTAGTTATTATTTATGGTGATAAATATATCTATAATTTCACTTTCTCAATTATCAAGGAAATTATCCATGGTTACCTCATCAAAGATATTAAATTACTTATTATTATTATAGAAAAATATTTCCAATAATCTAATTTAAAATAAAGTCAAATTTATTCATTGAATTCCCATATTTCCTTTCTAAATGATAGTATATTTGAAATAAGAAAACCCATGGTCTCATATTATTCAAGGTATGAGAACTATTATCATGGAATGATACTCCGCTCTTACTAATACCTTTTATATAATATCACATATCTATGTGAACCACCATGGATGAAACTTGTCTCTATAGATTTTTATTCTATTTCCTCAGTTAGATCATATTTTTATTCCATAGATTGAAGTATGATTCTTATTCAAAAACCAAATCCATGATATATACTCAAAATATTGTATTTAACTTCTCTATGATTGTGGCATGAACCACCTATAATCATGAAATAATCTTCTCCATTTTGGTGTTACATTATCCATAACTAGCCTAACTATCAATCATATCTCATGATATACCTTATATAATGAACCATGAGTGGTTGTATTAATATTAATATTTTATGATTGATAATGAACCTTAGTTAATAGATTCTATAGAAATGTTTCTCTTATGTATTACTATGAATCTTTTATATTAATTTTTAATTTTTTTACTTAGTCCTCTCAATGCCATATGAATCTTACATATAATTTAGATATTTTTATGTATTGTCTCAAGTGAAGTTTTTATTATTCTAATTTTTTTATATATTAGCATGGTTATTTTTACATATTCAGGTATAACTTTAGGAATTTTCCATATTTATCCATTAGTATCAACTTGGTTACCTTTACATATACTTCCTTTCATGCACTATATTTTCCATTTTTTAGGTACAACCTACATTACTTTTATATATTTCCTTTTCCATATTTCTTTATATTCTATATCTTCAAATGTTAATTTTACATATTATGTTATCATAATTTATATATATAGGGATATTCCCTAGTAATTTTCTAATTTTACTATGAACAAAACTCGTGTCATGATCCTTGTACTCATGTTGTGGTTTCCTCCTAAAACTCAACTGAGTTATTCCAAAAATATATCTTAGCCTTTAAAAGAGGTTTTTAAATAATAATTCAATTCTAGATTATCTACTTCCATAATAAATTTTGGAATATAATTTTCCATAATAACTTCTAGAACATCTTCTTCTCCTTTTTTATACTCCTCATATGAACTCCTCTTTTGGAATAACTTTTATAACATACTGAGATTCTATTCCATAATTAATCCAATTTTATACCACCTTCCATAACAACCATCTTAATAACATCAATAAGATCAATATTTCTAAAAGTTTAATAAATCCAACACTTTCCATCACATATTTATTAGTTTGGTTATAAATCCAACACCAAAATCAAAACTATATTTAAAACAAATACAACAACTACACCAATATTTAGGTGATTCTTAACAAAAATATTCCCATCTTGTTGATGATGATAAATAAGTACCAAAGCCATCTAAAAATTCCTATAATATTCCTCCTTAGTTCTTGAATAAATAAAAATATAATCAATAAACACCACATTAAAATGAGAAAGATAGGGGTTTAAGAAATAATCAATTAGTCTCATAAATACTGATGATACATTATTAACTTTTAAAAGAACTAAAATAAACACAAAATTTATATAATGACACAAAAAATAAAGTATTTGTTATGTAATATACTTTTACCATCATCTAGTGACACTATAACTATAAATCTATCTTTGAAAACCAGCAGCCTTCTTTCAAATCATCAATCAATTCATTGATTCTTGGTAATGAGTATCTATTTTTAACCACTACTAAGTTTATTTGGCATTAATTGATGCAAAAAAAATAGAATTCCATCAATATTCTTAGTGAAAATCACTCAATCATGCCATGTAGAAGTACCGGGAAGAATAAAACACCTCTCAATCATGTCATCAATCTTAATGTGCAATTCCCAAAACTCATCAACCACCATACAACACACAACCATTGATGTCAAAGATATCCCTGGATATAGCTATATATAGAACTCAATCTCTAACCTTAGTAGTAAACTCATGATCTCATTATGGAATAAATCCATGAAATATTCCACCACTCTATGTAATTATATAACTTATACCATAGAGGAAAAAATAATTAAACATAGAAGTTGGAATGTAATAATTTATGATTTCATACATCTCCACCCATTTCTTATATCTCTCTTCGCAATAACAACCGCATTATCTATATCCTTATTGGTGTATGTTACCCTAATTTGATGAAAATAAATGAAATATTGAAATATATAAAACCAATCATTTCAAAATATGACATTGTATGGTTACATATTTAATAAGATAAGGTCCCACCTCATAAGGATTTTTAAAATCACCAATTCTTGGTTATGAGTCACTCTAACCAATTTTAACCTGCCTCCCATTAGAGTATAAACCTGTGGGTTTAAGAATAATTTATATAAATAACTCTTGTATTTTCACCAACTCAAGTGTAATTAAGTAATATGATGCACTAGATTAAAATAAAATAGAATGAAAATTCAATAATACACAAATCATAACTATCACCACCTTAGTTTCTTCCATCTCATAAACTTCAATATCATGAAGTTGAAGAAAAATAAACTCTATACCTCTTTTAATAGCCTATAATCCATCTCACCTCTGATCATTACCCTATCTAAAAGTATTGGGGATATTACAAGGACAATCTCAACCACCACCACCCTATACTGGTGGTCTATTTGGTTTCTAGTTCTATTGAAGTTTAAACTTTCATTGTGGTTGTTTCATTTTATTGAATAGAACATCCATCGTCTCACTGTTATTTACATAAAATTTTCATCCCTTATAATTTTTAAAAAATATTTATGTATTTACCACCACATGGATAGAAAATAACTTCACCACCCAAAAATATAGGGTGTAAACTACCAAATTCTAAGAATTGTGAATAAGGATTCTTGTCTTACCGACTCAACTACACTAAAATAGATAATCACTTAATTATAACTCCACTTAACACAATAATATGATGATCTTCCTCATGTACCACTCATTTAACTCACTCAAAAGTCTTCCAAGAAATCAGTACATTATTTAGAACTTTTTATTTTTTATTTAGTGTGAAAAGACTAACCTATTATTGAATCTCATGTCATATCCCCTTTTTAAAGCAATAAAACATCAAATACTAATTATCTAAATACTATATTGAATATTTCATAGTGATTATAAAATTCACCCCGTACTCCCAAACACTGGTACTTCCCTGATGAATAGATAATAACTATTACTGATGCTCTGAATTAAGGGTTTTGGTTAAAACCTTTTTCTATAATATCTCATAAAACCAACTGTAGTTTAACAAATGTACTTCATTATCAATCATATATAAAATCCATCATTTTTTTACTACTCCATATAAAAAAACTACTCCCCGTGAAATCATTCTCATTTACTACTTGAATAATATATAATGTTATCTCTACCTCCCCTAAAAACTTCTCTATTTATTTATATAATATGTGTATATCATACTTAATTTTTTTTTACTATTATAACTCATGTAGAGAAACTCACCACACCTCTGCTATTGCTGGTTCCACCCTCAGACGAGTAACCATAGGTGAATCCTTCACCCTCTTTTGCTCTACTATATTATTTTTATGTATTGGTGGGATAACTAAGAACACACACACACAATTCTCATACTAGGGACTATGTAAATTCTCATACACCACCTAAAATCAAACAAAAATAACAATTAAATTCAATAAACATAGTTATCAAACCCGATACTATATAATTAATTTACCTCAACCTATACATATACCCTTATGATTATAATCCATCCCCATAGTAATGATTCATAGATAATAAAATTCTATAATTTGAATATCAGGAACCCTATGAATCCCTATTAGTTTTTTAGGTTTATCTTTTATACTATATTTAAGTAGTATGGAAAAATTTCTGACCCATACAATAGTTACCAATGCTTAATCCAAACTCTATCTTAGAACAATCACTTTGATATCATTATGTCATGACTCAACCCCACCAAGACTCCCCCTTAGCCAACAATAAAATCAAGAGTAACCCCTAAAGTCCACCTTCAATAGGTTATGGGTTACATACAACAAGGGTATAAAATAAAATAAACAGGAAGCATTTACCTTTTATAAGGTAAAAATAACTAACTCAGTGATAATGATAAAAATCTAAAATATGATAATTGAACTTCAACAGAATAAAATAATATATGCATGAGTATTTCAACCAAAATCCAACTAAAAAACTAAAATAAAACTATGCTAAAAACATCAATAAGTGAATCCATCGACTCCCAACTAGGCCACCAAATGCTCAAACTAATGATGCTCAACACCACCCTCAAAAAAATCCAGATAGTATTAAAACAATAGATAATAATGGGGTGAGTATATATGCATACTCAGCAGGTTCCTCCTACAAACCCACCTTTTTAATTAAATCAACATAATAAAGGATCATTTAATGATATATGTAAATAAAATTTATTCAATAGAATAACAATAGTAATAATTACATCAATGTTACATAATTCATCCACATTTTCACTCCCATCACCACCATAGACATATCAATAACACCTTGAGTTTTCTATACCACTAATAATATTATCTCTAACCATAATTAATCCATGTCAATATAATGTGGACCATATAGCTCTAGTTATAAAAATTTGTGGCGATAAAACTATAATAACAAAATTTGAATATATGGAAGAAATAAAAAATCCCTCATATACACCAACTTCTAGGAATACCACATCCCATGTAATCACAACATAAACTTCTAAAAAAGGTTTAAAAATTTCAATAATATAAAAATACATCATATTAACCATTAAAACATGAATATTTATATAAAATAAGTATAATTTGATCATCTTCATAACAATTCAAAACCAAAACCCCATAAATTAACTAGTTCATAATATCTCTTATTCACGAACTACTTATCTCTAAATTACCAACATATTAAAAATAGTAATATATCATATAAAAAAATTAAAATTCTATATAAAAAATTATTAACTAATTTAACCCATATAATATAAAATCCACTCTTCCATAAATTCCCTTTTCTTATTTAAATTCACTACTACCATCTTCTAAATTATCTTTTAATTTCACACTATTTACCATTCCATTCCATTTCTTATCGCATGTTCATGAATATATTTCTTAAATTATCAAATGTTATCATCCATTACCTATTAATTTATCAGCCTAATTATATTAATTCAATCAATACACATAAAATTTTATTTTTGAATCCCCCACCTCAATAGATCTTTAATAATTAATCTTTGAGAAAAGTATATAAAAATGATAATGATTCCTTATCTACCTATAATATATCAATCCTCCATCATTACATATGAAAGAAATGTTCTAAAGAAAACTCTAAATATCAAAATAACCCTTTTGAGATATAATAACATGAAATAATGAGAGTTAAAGAAAAAGAATATAACTTTGGACTGTAAGGATATTAATCACATGAAACCAGAGATTAATATCTACCAAGGAATGATAAATATAATCAAACCAGGTCTCTAGAGTTTCATGGTTCTATATATAAATTATATATCCCAATGAGGGAAGGAGGGGGAAAATGTTTATAATAAAATTTTAGTGTTAGAATTTTGTAATGAGATATGTGAATTCAACATGGGGTATTGAAACTTCTTGGATATTTTCCCTACAACTCCCCTTATTCTAAAATTTTTAACTATTGAGTTGAATAGGGCCTTGAAAAATGGAATTGGTGATGTGAAACTTACTATTTTCATCCAATCTTGGTCAAATTACTATATATTGTTGTGTAAATATGGTACAATTCCTGAAAAATACCCAGAAAGGAGTGTTATGACCACATAGTGTCACCCTCATTCCCCAACTCAAACTCTATAAATTTCATGTAATAGTTTATTTCACCACTCCTTTTTGGAATCAAATAATAAAAACCCCAACCTTTCACCTATAAAATATTTACAAGATTCTCCTTAATATAAGAGACACTCCCAAAACAAAAAGTATCGGTTTAAAGAAAATTCTAGCCTCTAGCTTTTTTCTTATACACAATCCAAATGAGTATCATGTTTCCCTATAAATGATATTTATATTTTAAACTATTATATATTAGTGTATGATCTACACTAGTGATATATATGATAATTTTATTTCATAGGATGAATTATGAAGACATTTTAGGAATTATTTTTTACTCTTTACTCTCAATATTGATTGAAAATAAGATTTGTTATATATTCAATAGAAAATTTCCGTAGTGATAGAGTTTTCGACACAACTCATTAATAATATATGATATTCCCTTTATATAATTTTATATGAGTGGTTTATAGATTGAATCAGATCTGTGTATTGAGATTTAGCATCAAGTAACATATCTTTTATTGAGGATGTATTTAAAGGTGGTAGAAACTAAAGAGGTGGTTGAATTAAATATTAGACATAAATTTGTGATTAGTCGAGATTAAATACATTATAATATTGAATTTTAGGACAAAATATTTCTCTCTCATAGATCATGAAGGCATCAATAGATCATGAGATGGATATAAAGGTGATTATAAGCATCATGTGTATGTATTGGTTGACCTTATGGAGGTTTCTAGGTTCTAGTTTTTTATCGATATTGTGTAAAGGATCATATATAGGTTCTATATCCCTATACATAGAGGCCTACTATAGTGAAATAGTGAATAGAAAAAATCATACCTTTTATATATAATTATAATAATATTTACCTTTGGGGAATTTTCAATTTTTAGGATTATAGGTGTCTTTATGGACCACCCAATCTAAGAAGAGATACTCAGGGATAGCCTAATTATATTTTTTTGACCTTAGTGACTTCTAGTTGTGTTGAGAACAATTGATTTGAGGTTGATTTTGTTTTTAGTAAGGTATGTCTTCTTGGTTCTTGAAGTATGATGTCAATATGTGTTTTACTACTTATTATTAAGAAGAACATAAATCTAATGATTTTGGACTATTTTTATTTCCTATGTTATGTGAAAGAGATTTTAAATTTTGAAAACATACGAAGAAATACTATTGAATTATTGAATTAAATATGTCTCAAAAAATATAATTTCATGAATAAGAATTTATTATGAAAAAAGGATTAATGGTGGCCATGAAAAATATAATCATATATATTGCATGATATTTTTATGAATAGAATTTGAGAAGTTAGCTTTCCAACTTTTTATTATCTAACTTTTTTTAGAGTTTACTAAAAAAAGGATCCAACCCACAGTCTGGTTAGGACACTCAACCAAGGGATCTTGTGGTACCCAAATTTCAACCACACCTAAGGGAGAAGCCCATGCTAGACCACTGGTGGTAGATATGGCTAAATAACATGCCTGTAGCGGTCTTGTATAAGACTTGATGGAGGTGAGGGTGGTCACTTGTGTGTTCCCACATGCCGCTGGGTAAGTACGTGTCAGTGCACTATGTGGTGGTGTAGTGTGTGTAGTGTGAGCGAGTGTGGATCCCTTATGGCCATATCAGGGTGTTGTGGCAGTTATTAAGTAATAAAATAATGTGAAGTGAACCAAAATTTTCAATGTGGGAAGGCAATGAGAAAGTACTGTAACTTTGTTTAAAAATATACATAAACAATGATGGATGCATGATCTATTAAATCCAAGCCATATGATTCAAATGAGGATCTTATTCCTCATCACATGTTTAAAGGTGTTTATAACACAGTTCTTCATCCATGTTCTAGACATGGTGATCATTGAATAAATTTGGTTCAAGATTAAAATCCATGATCAAACCCACCTTAAACATCTAATATCCAGGATAGTTTGATGAACATGCCATGAACGACATTCTTGCATTGACATTGGAGAAAAAAGGAACCTCAATAGTGATCTCACCAGTGATGGATCCAAGGTTTCAGAAAATATTAATGAAGATGATTAATTATGAGGTACATCTAAAATTAATATACATGCATGTAGTTTTACTCATATGCATGTAAACCAAATTAAAATGGTGGTGGCGACAAGAGAGCTAAGAAAAGGGTGTGTGTGTGATATTCATGCAGGTGTTTATTTTGAATGAACCATTGGTGATAATATGTCATGTGATGAGAATCTATAAGAATTTATGATGCTTTGGTAAGAAGCAGCGACCTTGATCCTTTGGGTATTCAGAATGAGCTATGGTACTTTCATAATTTATTGAAGTTATAGTTTGAAGAACAGGAAACATGCTACAATGTTTTTATTATCCACATGATGAAAACATTTCATGATTTTATTGGGAAATTTAAAAGATCCATTGGTGACTATAAAGAAGCAATATTTATCATACCACCGGAAGATATAGAAAGGCTATGCCTTTAGGTATTTTATTAGGTTTTAAAATATAGTATGATACTTCATTTAAACATAAGATATAATTTTCATTCATGAGATGCATGCATGCAGGGATAATCCATGGGTAAATTTTTCATATGAGATGAATAATTGAATAATCTCCCTCAGGTATTTGTGATATAATTCATGAAGAAAGGAAATAATCAACTGAATTCATGGGTATTGAAATGGGAATCAATGAAAACAAATACCCAACCCATTGGGTTATTTAAAATAAGTAAATTAATACCTAAGAATAATTTGGTTATTTATATTTTGTAAAAAAAGTATAAATGAGTTACACCAAAAAGATTTAAATAATGATTTAAATGATGAATTTAAATCAATAAATTAATTTAAATCCCCATGTACCACATTTTTGTATAAATATGTGCATAAAGGTGTTGAGAAAATTATTGACACACCGTTGAAATATATGTTGGAGATCCCTATACAATCGTTCTATTGAAAAGAGATAGAGATAAATCTGGGTTATTCTTTAAGAAGGTGATAACATGAACATGATCATTTTAAGGGAATTATCAAGAACAAATTTATGAATCACACAAGAATGTGTGATCTAAAAATCTTGTAGAGTAAGATCAGGGAATAATCCAGCAGTGGATCTACCTTTAATATCATTGAAGAATTTGTGAGATGCTGGTATACAAAACCATAGATTTTTGGGAGATAAATTAACTAATAGGAGTCAGTATAAATAATATTAATGGGATACCATTATAAATACCCCATTAGGATATGATTAATATTCATCATTAGTGATTAGATATTATTGTATTTTTTCTCTTATAAATTTTGGAGATTTCCTATACTTGTAATCAATTTTATTTACTAGTTGAGAATCCATGTTGGTAAATAGAACAAAAAAGGCAAGTCTGTAGTCACCCATTTCATTGGGGGATAACCTTGTAAATTTTTTTTGTTCTTTTTAGTTCTTTTAGTTGTTCTTATTTGGGAGATGTTGGACTTTAAAGAATGAGGTATTGAGATCTTGACCGATCACATAGGTTAATTTAAAAGGTTTAAATTTTAAAAAGCACATCAGTCATTCAATCCTCCCCCACATAGTGATATACAAGAACATGAGATCTACATGTCAGCTAGTGGATAAGAGGTGGATTGGAAGGTCATCAAGGAGAAGAAACTATACATGGACTATTTTATATAGTGGTGGTGAATGAGATAAAGGGACCATATAAAGTGAAGGGTAATATTTACCCCTTTTATACCCTTACACCCATTTTATTTAATGATAAAATATTTTTATTCATCCTTTAACCTCACCCTTATCCAAGGGTTGGAGATTATTTTATATATGAATTACAGATCATTTGAATTTACTAAAGTAGTTGAGGGGTGATTGAAAATTTTGGGGGTATATCGTCAGTGTGAGTTAAATGTGAGGAATGATCGATCTTCTTAGGATTTAGTCTTGTTACAAATATAACTATATAATCCCTTCCTTATCATGGATTGGTTCTATTTTTTTAAAATTTTTCATGGGTCATTTTTTGTGATAAGATATTTTCTTAAACTACTAAGGGGATAATGATACTTTTATTAGAGAGGGGTAGTCATTGGAAGAATTGATTTGTTAAGTTTAGGGATATTACCTCTCATTTGGATAGCTATTGAATTTTTACATTTGAGGTGGAGGATGAATTTCTTTTTATAAAATTTTATGAATTTATAAATTTTTTATAGAGAAATAATCAAGTTTACCTCTAAGATGTGAAATTGAATTTGGGATATATTTTCACTCAAGAGTCTCATTTATTTCTATGGTGTATTATCATATAGTACCTGTAGTGTTGTGGGTGTTGAAGAATAAAATTGTTGAATTTTTAAAAAAAATATTTTTATAGACTTGTTTATCTCTAGTGAAAGTTTCCATGATGGCATTTGGTAGCTTAAGTCCATGAATATATTATCAACGAATAAATCACAAGATGGTAAAGAAACATTGTTCACTACCTTGTATTTGTGATGCCTTTTATCATTTCATAGGTTCTAGTTGGTTTTTGAGGATTTATTTACTATATGACTAGCATCAGATGAGAGGAAAATTATATCACTTTCCAAATGCACCATTTTTATTCTCATATTAATAGATTTAATTTTTATTTATGAAATCTATAGTTATGAATGCTACAAAAGTATTTATATGATTGATTAATTTGGCGTTTTAATGATATTTGGATCAATTTTTATGGAATTTATAAATGATATCCATGCTTATTCAAGTACAGATGATTTTCATGTGAAATATATCAGGTTTTGGAGTTATTGAAAAAACATAATTTGTATAGAAAATTGTCAAATTTTCACTTTTGGACACATGAGGTTTATTTCTTATGCTATGATTTATTGAAGGAAGGAGTTTTAGTTAACTCATTAAAAATTAAAATTCTTGTTACTAATGGAAAGGAAATAATGTTTCTGGCCTATAGAGTTTTTGAGGCTTTGATGTGTATTATAATAGGTTGATGTCTATTTTTTGTATAATGAAGAATCCTTTATTAGGTTTAACAATCAAATCCTAGATTCACTAGGGATCAACATGAATAAATAATGTCACAAGTAAGTGAGCTCTCCAATCCCACCTCTAATAGGCTAGGGGATAATGGCTATCAATAAGGTATCTACTTAATGAACATGGGATGAATTTCCTCTATATGAAACTTTTTACTTTCTAAAATGAATCTCCACCCATATTTTAATGAACAATATCTATAAAAATTAAATTATAACATGCATGTATATCATAACACCAAAAAATACATTATAAAAAGTAAAAAATTAATCTATCAACATAAAAAATCATTTCAAGCATATGAGGCATAATAAAAACAATAAATGGGAGAATCCATTTTGATATCCTCTAAAAGACTCTAAGCTACCCACCTCCACATCTCTAGTCCATCTCTAGAATTCAATAACATATTCAAATATACCTTCTAAATTGAAACAATATAAGAGTGGATATGTGAAATTTCACATGCATGGGTGTGTCATGAAACATAATATGGTTGTCATGAACCAACACAGGACAACTCTAAACCGGTCACTTGAGCCGATCTATGACATAGATCAAAGGGCGTTCCTGATCCCCATGGGCTGGAAATTATTGTTGGGCATCAACAGAGTAAACCGAGGGAATGATTTTTCCCAACAAAATAAACAAACAAACTGATTAGTATGAATAATAAGATGGAAAAACCAAATATGTAAATAAACATCAGGAATAACATCATTTATACAAGGTTCAAAAAAATATAACCAAACTGTAAAATAAAACCCAAACTGAAAACCTCACAACCCAATATCTCCATGTGACCCTGAGGGTCACTCTCTAATACCAAGAACAATTGTCTTCCATGGGGACAAAGACCAAGATGATACCTACACCACAAGCTAAAAATAAGAAGAAACTATAGGTGTGGGTATTAAAACTCATTAGGTATACCAAATAAACACATTCTTAATGAAAATCATTTAAAAAAATGAAACAACAACCTAAAGTATAAAATAACATATACAAACTAATATTTTTCATGATTTTTCCATTTTAATATAAATCACAGTCCACTTCCTTTTCAATTCAAAAAACTAGGTTCATTTTCATTAAAGATACATTACTATTTTCAATGGGAAAGTGATTTTTTCATTTCAAAATGGAACAAGAGAGTATAAAACATTTTTATCTTATTGTTTTTCATAAATATTTATAAAAGAAATCATAAATTTTCATGAAATAAACCAAACATGAGATCACTATAATAACCACATAATAAGGGAAATAGAAATAAACACACATGAGTAACCAGATATCTCAATCATCCTTCATAAGTAACTATGTGCCAATAGATGTGGGAGGAACCTAAGATATTATGAATAATCTAGAACATACTAATCCATGAGACCCATCCTTGGAAGAATTCCTCACACGATGAAATCAAAAGATCCCTAAATACTCACGGCCACCCAAACTCAGGGTAGACGGATGGGAAAATCCCATAGCAATAAACTAATTATATCGACCTACTATGGGCCACCAACTAGTGTGTAATATATCCAGTGCAAATATTGTTTTTAGAAAATTCTCTCACAATGCCAAGTTCCCCTATATTGTGACTGAAGGGGTTTACCCAACTTATTCCAATAGATAATCCAATCACATGAACATATAATAATAATTCAATAACATACCGTACCCTAAATCACCTCAAGGATCCATCTCCAGCCTTAAAACTCATATATCACAATGGAGTCCATACTGAGGATCTCCCATTCTATATAAGTGATGGGTCACGAGGATTCCAGAGTGAGTACATCCAACAAATTCACATAAAAAAGGAGACAGAATAACCCAAAAAGAGTTTTCATAATTATCCTTTTCACCATTTTCAAAAAAGTTACAAACAGGCCTCAAGAGCATTTCACATAGCCATAATCCTTTAAAGAACCAAATAAATTTCCTACAAATGGGAAAACCAAGATTTTACATTTCAAAACCATTTGGAATGAAACTTCACTAAAGTTCTTATATTTCACTTTTAAACCAAAACCATTCTATCAAAATTCCAAATGTTCCACTAACCACCAACACATGCCAAACCACATTTTAAATCCAAATACACAATCCATTTAAATCCAAAACTCCTTGTAAACCCATTCAAGGAACCCAAATCATTATTTCAAATACTATAAATTCATTTACAATGCCAAACCATTATTTTTATATCACAAATTACTCATAAAATTCATTAGGGAATTCTCTCAAACACTTGGTGTGCAAAATATAACTGAAACAACACTATTTATCACAAAATAAAGGAGAAATCACCACCTTGCACACCAAAAAAATTTATACAAATATACAACTCAAAATTTAACCCCCATTGCACCTAAACCCAGAGAGAAAAACTAATATCCCAAAAGAATCAGAATAATAGAATAAAATGAAAAACTGAGTGTGATAATTCTCCCCTCCATTAATACTTTTCACCCCCAGAAAGCCAAAAAATTTCTAGTTTATTGATCAAAGACTATGGATTCCACAACCACATGATACAACCTCTTGAACGCTGAAACTTAATAATTTCCAAATTGAACTCACACATATTTCCTGAAACAAAACACCAAAGGACACTACTTTCGGAGAAACAATGCCAAATTTGAACCAAAACATTTATAACCATGCTTCAGACAATTTCGATGGGCGCACTACAAAAAACCCAAAATTTCCCCAAGATAGAGGAAATAAATATTTAGACAGACTCAAATGGAACCACATGACTCCTAACCAACATTAGAAACCATAACAAACTTATCAACACAGGGGGGTGGGGGGAATTGACTCCACTTCATAAGAAACCAACTAACACTGATTATTTTAAGAGAATTCTCAATGATCCCCAGGGTGGGTATCCACTCCATTAAAAACCAACTAGGAATGACCAAATGAAAATTAAAAATATGGAAACATAGGGCCTTTTCTCACACAGGCCAACCAAAAATCTTACACACTAGCCTACCAAGCACTTTTAAGAAGAACACAACCACAATATTGAGAGTACCCACTCTTGAATGAAGGGGAAAAGAATTGACCCAATTCTCCCTGCACCCTCGAAAGTTTCCTATGTGTTTGAAAATATTAAATTTGAGATATACGGCTAGAGATATAATGTTTGAAGAATTTTCTGCACCATAGTCAGGAGTCTAAAAACCCAAAAAATAACATGAATCATTCAATTATATTAAAAGAAAAATCAAAATTTCCAAAATGACTACCACACTTCCATTGAAAAAAAGTGTTCATTAAAATACTCACAACATTAACTTGCATTTAGAACAAAAAAACACCACCAAACAAACCTCTACATAAAAATAACCCTTGAAATATGAAACCCTTTCAAAAAGAAACTATAAACAAGTCCCCAAACATCACATCACTTTTGTGAATTGGCTCCTTACAGATTTGTAACAACAACCCAAAAAAACCAGTACAAGTGTCCTGAGCACCCACAAGCATGGAGAGCCTTGGATCACTTGGACATGATGTATTCTTTTGACCCTAGCTTCCACACTGATAATACAATATGACCTCATTCCCACAAGATGTTGACAAAGGATCTTGAGGCCTTTTGATTCCATGACTAGCATTAACAAATTTAAGTAGCTTCTCTATTTCCTTACCAGAACTCCCATCACCTCTCACAGGGACTAGAGGAAGGTTGGCTGCATACAACACTCTTATTAGCATAGATCCACCAAATAAGTTAGGTTGAGATCTAACACCTTAAACCTTAGATCAGGATGAAGTCTACACTCAAAATATTGAGCCTTCATAGAATCATTCTGAACATACAGTAGATGATAAGGAACTAAGTCTATAAAAATACAGAAGTATTCTAACACCAATTTGTTACCTTACTGTAGAAAAAAATCTCTATCCCCATTCTCACCTTTTTCATTTTAGAGAAATACTAACGAATAAGTGAATACTTGAAGAAACCCAAAGTAAGATATTCATAAGTATTATTATGAGACACAAAATCCCACCACTTCCATATAGAACCTTCAATCATAAAGGTATAAATATTCACCTTCAACTACTTATGAAACCCAAGGGAATTGATGACCCCTTCCATTTTCCACGTCCACTCATCCACTTCGAGTGGATCCTCTTGACCATAAAAAATAGATAGATCTAACTTCCAAAACTCAAGAATGAAATCCTTAGGTTGATCAACTAGAAGGCCTACTAATGGGAAACCACCCATAGACACACCATGAGTTTCCATAAAATCTCTATGGGAGTGAACAATTAGCAACAAGAAAACCAGGAGATTTATCAAAAACCAACTCATCAAGAAGAGTTCTCAAACTCAAAACACTGCATAAAAAATACTTCCAAATAATAAAAAGAAGCATCACCCACCCACTTTTTTTTTCTGAAAAACATAAAAACTTTAATTCTCAAAACATTTTTGAATGAAAAAAAACTTGGTGGGTCTAACTCTAACAAATGGCATTCCTTAGAGTAACACTCACATGCACATTCTCATGCCAAACTGAGAACCCATCAACGGTGCCATACCAAAACTCATCCGCACATCCATATATAACCATGCATGTGATCACCCATGAGAATACCGAAGGCCACAATAAGTCATTCCATTTCAAATTTCAAAACACTTTTCAAACTCCACCAACCACCCAATTATAAAATATTTTCAACTTACACATTTAAATCCATTTTTTGATGATCAAAAATTAAATTCCATGGATTTCCATCAAAAAATCTGTTTCATCTCATAAAAATTATTTGATTTAAACCCACTCCTTTTCATTTGAAAAAAATTTACAAAAAACTTCCACTTTTAAACAACCATTTTACATAAACCCAATGTTTTTATTATAAAAATCAAATCTCATTAAATCTTTTAAATTTTACCCAAAGGGGTTATTTTATAGAAATTAATGTTTCTAAGGTCTTCCACAAGGATAATTCTGAAAAAACATTTTCCTATTTTCTATAATTGAACCCTTACAACCCAAAACCCATTCTCAAAATTCCAGTACAAGGGTTATCAAAATATTTTTTAGGATCAAATAAGACTCGAAGAAACTCACAAGGGAAACTTGTGTTGAAGGGTGAATTATCCATATGGTTGTCGGTAATATACTAAACACACCACCATAAAAAAGAACCTTCTAGGACCATTAACTTTTCTCCACATGTTTTTCCAGGCCCTGTGATATCACAAAGACCACTATTCCAACTCCATTTTTGTATAAAAAACACCAATAAATAAAAAAAACTGAAATAAATTTACAAGACCAGATATCCCATGGAAACCTAAGGATCAGAACGAGAAAGGGTTCATGACGTCATTTTCATCCCTACCTCTCGATTCCTAAAAATACTACTCCATCTACATTGACATACACAAATAAAAAAATGAATTAGGAAGAGAAAGTTCCTCTAAAGATCCGACTTCACATTGACATAATTTTTTCACAAACCAATCTGGGTAAACCTCAGACCAGTCACCTGAGCCAATCTGTGACATCTCTTAAAGGGTGTTCTCGATCCCCACTGGCAGACAACTAGTGTTGGTCATTAACAGAGTAAACCAAGGTAATGATTTCACCCAATAATAAACAAAAAAACTATATAGTAGGAATAATAAAAATAAAACCACAAATAAATAAATAAACATCAGGTTGAAAATCCATTATAGAAGGATCTTAAAAATACAACCAAAATATACAATAAAATCCAAACTAAAAACCTGACAACCTAATATCTCCATGTGACCTTGAAGGCCACTCTCTAATACCAAGAACATCTATCACCCATGAAGATCAAGACCAAGCTGAGACCTGCACCACAAGATAGAAACAAGAAGAAACTATAGGCGTGAGTATTAAAAATCAGTAGGTATGCCCGAAAAATATATTCCCAATTAATTTCCTTTAATATAAAAGAAACATGAACTTAATGTTTTAAATACAATATACAAATTAATATTTTTCATTCATTTTCAATTTTAAAATAAATCACGGTTCATTTCCCTTTTCCATTCCAAAAAACCAAGCACTTTTCCATTAATGATACATTAAAATTTTCAAGGTTAAAGTGATGTTTTCATTTCAAAATGATACAAGGGAGTATAAAACATTTTTATCTTAAAACATATTTCTATAAACCTTTGAAATACAACTCATCACTTTCCAATAAAGACACCATATATGAGAGCACCATAATAACCACATAATAAGAGAAATGGAAATATATATACAAGAGTATCCAAGTATCTCAATCATCCATCATAAGTATATATTGGATAATAGACATGGGAGGAACCTAGGAGATCATGAATAATTCAAAACATACTAATACATGATACCCATACCTAGAAGAATGCCTCACATGATAAAATGAAAATCTCTCTAAATACTCCCAACCACCATAACTCAGGACAGAATGAGGGGAAATCCCATAAAAATAAACCCAATATATACACCTACTATAGGCCACTAGACAATGTTTAATCTATCAAGTGAAACAATCATTCTTTGAAAAATCTCTCATTATGCTAGGTTCCCATGCCTCACTTATAAAGGGGTGAGACAACTGATTCCAACCAAGAAACCAATCACATGCACATAAATAATAATAATTCAACAATAGGTCCCTCCCCGAATCACCCCAAGGATACATATCATGCCTTAAAACTCATAGATCACAAATGAGTCCATATCAAGGATCTCCCATTCTATACAGGTGATGGGTTATGAGGATTCCACAATGATTACATCCCAACTATTCACATAAATGAGTAAAGATAATCATCCAAGGAGAGATTTCATAATAAAAAATTTCACTATTTTTACAAAAGTTACTAACGAGCCTAAAAAACATTTCTCGTAACCATAATCCTTTAAATAACCAAATATATTTCCTAAAAATGGGAAAACTCCATTTTAAATTTTAAAAACATTGGAAAAAAAAATCCATCAAAGTGATCACATTTCAATTTTAAACCAAAACCATTCTCATCAAAATTAAAAATAGGAAACTAACCATAAACACATACCAAATCCCATTTAAAATCCAAATATACATTAAATTTAAATAAAAAACCCATTAGGAACCCATTTGAGCAACCCAAATAATCATTTAAAATACTATATATTCATTTTAAATTCCGAACTATTTTTTTTATGTCACAAATTACCCAAAAAAGATAATTTGGATTTTTCTCCATCACTTGATGTGCACAATATAACCAAAACAACACTATTTATAAAAAAAGGAGAAATCATCACCTTGAATGCCAAAAAATTTATCCAGAGATCACAAAAAATATTTAACACATATGGAAGGTGAGAAAATAAAGAAACTGATGAATCTTAAATTTAAAAGGCAAGTGAAAAGGGTAACTTACTTCAATTTCATGGAACTTCAACAAAACACACCCAAAACCACACTTTAATGGTTTTAGAAGAAAATAATATCTAAGAGTAACCATAAAAAATTTAAATCATCAACATAAATCAAGGGGAAACAAAAACCCTAGGTTAGAATGACCATAGATTAGGAAAACCTCAATAGAAAATGAAAGAAAGAGGAAGAGGGAGAATAAAGGAGGGAGAATAACTTTAAAATCTAGCTCATATCATTGAATAAACCCTATAATTACACAAAAGGAGGGTGTATAGGCTTTAGGAATAAGGGTATAGGACCATTAAGGTAACAAGAACTATAAGAAGGAGATGAGAGGCCTTTTGTGTTAAAAATACTGAGAGGGTAATTTAGGAAGTTCAGATAATTTATGTTTTGGGAAACTCACAAGGTTCGACCGCATGATTTTCAAAACCATACACCAAACATGTAGTAGCTAATGATTGAGAGTCTATTGATTGCATGGACAACCCACAGAGTTTGAATTACCATGTGAAAACTGTACGATAGCTTCTGTTCGAAACCAACACCTACTGCACGATTACTTGGGTTGGGCCACATGGTTTTCCAAACTGTGAACCAACTATTTGCAGGTTGATACCAATCCCAAAACCTATCTTTTCTCTATGAAAACATGAAATAACCAAGGAATAAATATAGGATTAAAAATAAACAATGATACACCTCAAAATTTAACCCCTTTCACACCCAAAACCTGAGAGAGAAACTGAGTTCCCAAAATATTCAAAAGAAAGATTAAAATGAAAAAATGGGTATTAAAATGGTCATCCTAGGTATTGAAATGGTCTCTCAAAAATTTACCCAAGTTTAGGGTTGAAGGGGTCTCTTATAGTGTAGCTTGGGTTGTCAATTCCTAAGAGACCTAAGAAGAAACCTACAGACAGAAACATTATATGGGGGGGGATTTGGATATGAAGTGGCCAACATGGATTTTATTTGAGTGGATTATTAATCGACCTAAATACTTGATTGAAATCAATTAATGGAAATGGGTTTATCCTAGGTGATTCCATGGGTGGATTAGATGAATTTTAATTTTAAAGTTATCAATTTCTTAGACCTAAGAGAGATTTATTTAGTGGGATCAAATAAACATCATATATTATGGGTTTAATAAAAATAATAATTCTAATATCCTATACATTTGGAGGGTAATATTCATGATCACTCTAAGGTAAAGTAATATATACACACTTGAAGTATGTGGTCTTAAAATTCAATAAGGGAAAATAAGGATTAAGATCGTATAACAAAATTCTCAATTAAAATAAAGGATTAAACATTTAAAGAGTTAGAAATAACATCAAATAAATCCCCTTTATACCCCCTTGTATCAACCCACAAGAGTTTTATCCTTCCATTTATACTATTCTCTCAATGTATGACAGTAGTAGACTAATACAGTTCTAATTTATGAGGAATAAAAATAATGAAATAACTGTCACTCCAACATTATGTAAATATTTTCACCACTTTTTATGTTAATGAATACAAAACATGCGAAACAAATTTCAAAGTTATATAAATATGAATATAATAATAGAAAATAAGGAACTTTTATTAAGTAACTAGAGTGAAATACAAAAACTTTTAATTGAATAATGTGACTAAAAATTCAAATTAGAAGCATAACATTCCAATGAAAACAAGGAAAATAATTTTCTGAATAATTTACCACTATATTCATAAATAGTCTTTTTTGAGGCTTAGATCTATTAATTTTTTTTAAATTCATCCAAAATTAACAGCGAGGTCGAAGGGTGGTGGAAAGTGTGTGGAAAATTAATTTCAATCATTCCCAAGGGTGCATGAATCCTTTTTCAATCCCCTAATTTATGTGATCTAACGAACTTAATGATTAGATAATAAGGCCTGGTAGTAAAATAAAAATTTGAAGTCCCATATTTCCTCTAATATCTCTATAAATTTAACCTCAATTTTACCACCCATTTAGAATCTATGATAAAAATTTTGGGATGAATTTTTGGACCTTGAAATATGGAACAAATTTTATACTTCAACTTGGTATGCATGGATCACATTAAAAATTACCAAATTATATTTTTCCACATTTGAAATAATGTTGCCCATGAAATTATCTATCTTAAGTTAAAATTTTAGCTTCATTGGGATTGTATTATTTCTTATATAGTAATTTTAGTGGGATGCTATCAAATTCACTTCGCACGGAATTTTCTGGATTCAAGGCCTACTTTGGTCATCTTTCCAAATGAATTACCTATTTCTAAAAAAGGATAAAATTTTATTCATATAAAGAATAACCTAATCTTTTAATATCAAATAAAAATTATTATTATAGGGTTTTTTTTCAACAAGGTGATGAAAAATGTACCAAGTATGATATCTCTTTAACAAATAATTGAAAGCATGGTGAGAAATAGAGTTCAAATTATAAAAATAACTAATATCAGGGTTTATAAACACTTAATATCATGAAAATTAGAAATTAAAACAATTAATATTATCCTTTTTAAGTGGGTAATCACAACCCGAATTTATTTTTTATACTTTCAAGTAAAAAATGATCTAAAAAATATGAGAATCTAATTCCCTTTTCCAAGAAATATTATAACATACAATGATAAAACAAATCATGGAAAAAATCTTGAAAACTATAAAAATAATTAATCACAATTAATTTTTACAAGAATATCATAATCCCAATTCTATTCCTTTGTTCAAATTCATTACCAAATTGTTTTCCAATTTCAATTGATCATGATTATGGGTTGTGCATCACAAAAGTCATGTGAGTTTAATTTTGTTCACGAAAAAAATAAATGGATTCCCTAGGTGGGAATTATATTCAACCATAAGATTATAATCCAAATATATTATTATTATTATTTGTTTTTGTGTTTTTTAATTATAATAGAGTTTAAAAGACAAACTCTAGAAAAGAAAACTATGGAGTCACAATCACCAAGGGTCGAACAACACACATTTTTTCAATTCAATTCTTTAAAAAATAAAGGTGCGAATCCTAAATTCAGGAAATACAAATATGGAGTCTTGATCCCCAAGATCCAAATTCCAGACATTAGTTGAAAAAAATGTTCTATATCATTTTTGCTTATTTTTTTGGTTTTTTTGGATACTCAAATGAAACATAAAGTGACACCAAAACCTATTTTATAAATAGTTGAACCTAGGAACTCAAAATTACCCCACACAATCAAAAGGATTTACATTGTTGAATTTTGATTAAAATAATAAAAATGTTAGTAGTGTAAAATCACATCATAAAATCACACTTTCAAAAAATTTCCTCATGAACTTAAATTCGAATCAAATTTAGAATCAATGAATGAAAAATTATTTGATATTCACTTTCTATGTTTTTAATGTGTGTTTTCATGTTCAATGTTAAACAAATTTATTTCCCATTTATGCACAAAAAAGTTTCTCATTTTTTTCACCATGGACAGACACACAAAAAAATTTCCCACACATGGAAACTTTGTTTTCATTCATTACACCTCCCAACTTAGAATAACACTATACCCAGTGTTTAAATAAAATAAAATTTAAAAGTGGGAATTTTTGTATAACAGGAGGTATAAGATTTAAATTTGAAAAGAAAATATGGAACAATGTATCCCAATATCATGAATAATAAGTGCATGTTGAAAAAAATTTATTATTTAGCCTCTATGTCACAGAAAGATTCCTCATCAATGATGGAATATTTTTATAAATTCATTGAAGAAATTTTATTTTACTAAAAATACACCAAACTTAGTAGCCCCTGAATCATACACACCAAAAATATTAGAATAAAAATGAAAACCCTTAGAGTTTACAAAAAAAGGAACAGGAAATGCAGGTAAAAAAAATTCCTGTTTATTTTAAAATTAAAAAAAATGAGTTAAGGTACATGAAGAAGTTGGGATACCTTCTGGAAATCACTTTGTTGAATGTCATTTGTTTAAATTGGACCCAAAATCTATCAAATGTTGTCTGGTTCATAGTTTGGGTTAGTTAAATCCTCATATATTTATTGTTTATTGAATGATTAAGTTAATGGTTTTAACCTATGACCATTGAATTTGAAGATAAGATCACTTATGGGATTCTTAATATTTAGTACCCCATGGGGGTACACATGATGCACTATGTAAGGACTTGATCATGTTGAACTTAAATTTCCCTGATATAAATGAAGTTTTGAACTGTTAAAGATCATGTAATATAATGATTCAATGTGTTTGACTTTGAGATTCATAGATTGTTAGTCTTGAACTCTCTCTTTATCAATCCCTGAATTTCCATAATCCTCCATCATAAGTTCATTAAGGTCCAATTTATTATTTTTTTATACAATGAAATGTCAAAATTAATTCTCTTGATTTCCCAAAATCTTTATGTTGAATTTAAATAGTTAAATTGAAATATTTTCAATATACCAACCTATTTGATAACATGCCTAGGATGGTTTAGAATGCAGTATGATATGAAAAATGGGAATCCAAGAGTTTCTCAAACCATTATTTCCTATAGGTATTGATATTTTTTAGGAATTTTATTAATTTACGTATTCATCAACTCAGGTTGGCAATTGGTTTAGGATGCTAGTAAATGAAAACGTTGTGAGAAATCCAATACCTAGAAATGAGTGTCGAGAATAGATGATCACAGAAATCAGTTCCATGATTACTAATGATTAACCTAGGAATTATAAATCTAGAAAAGATGTGTTGGTTTAGGAATTCGATCACAACATAATTGTCATTAGAATTGGTGTTAATGGAATGAACCTATTTTTAAATGTAGTCAACAACTATGGGGATATAGAGATGTCCTCTATAGTTTGGTAAGGGTCCTATGTAATTAAATCCAAAAAAATAAAATATTTTGATTGATGGAATGGGAGTAAGGGTTATGAAATCCCTTATGGTTATGGATACTAATTTTTGACACTGAGGAAAAATTTGGAAGAATTTGTAGAACTCATCAATGAGTTTAGGCTAAAAGAAACCACTTTGTATGACCTTCATAGTGGTTTTATTTGTAGAAAAGTGGCCTCTTTATGCCTCTCCATGACATAATTTAATAATGTAATCATTATTAGAATCAAGAACACATATCCTATTGACTTTATCAATAAAAAAATTGAATAAGTATAGATCATCAAACATATAGTGTTTGACATCATAAAGTGTTTTCCCCAATATTGAGTCCCTAATAATTTTGGAATGAGACCACTAACTAAGTAGTTATCTATGTTATTATAACATGGGAAATAACTTATGGAATATATATTATCATTAGGGAATGAACCACACAAAGAAATATAGGATGATTAATTGTTTAATTCTAACCTAGAGAGGTGATCCACTATAACATTTTCTACAAACTTTTTTTCCTTAATGGATATTACAAATTCTTGCAGTATAAACACCTGCCTAATCATCCTAGACTTGGAATCATGTTTTTGGAAAAATAATTTTAGAGATGAATGGTTTATTAAGACAATGATGGTGGATAATAAGATATAAGACCTAAAATTTTATAAAAAAAATAAAATGATGAGAAAATATTTTTCATTGGTGGTGTTGTTGACTTGAGTATCATTTAATGTTTTTATTTTATAAGCGATGAAAATTGGGATTTTATCAATTATTTATCCTAAGAAATATCCTACAAATAAGTCACTTACATCACGCATGATTTTTAAAGGAATATTTCAATTGGTAGGTTTTACAATGGGTGGATATATAAGATATTACTTGAGCATATATAATTATTCCTCATATTTATTCCTATAAAAAAATAGATCATCTTTTATAAGAATAGAAAAAATGGGTTGGGAAATTGTGATGAAGTTCCTAATGAAATTTTTATAGAAACCAACATGTCCTAAGAACGAAATCAATACATTGATTGTTTGTAGAGAGGGAGGGTGACGAATGATATGAACCATGGTCTTATAAACTTTAATAACTCTAATATATATCATAAGGCCTATAACAAGTACTTATATTACCATAAAATTGGATTTTTTCTAGTTTAGGATGAGATTATTATAATCACATATAGATAAAAACCGTTAAAAATTTATTTTTAATCCATAATATATATCTATAAATATTGAAAATTATTCCATAAATACCATGAAATAATGACCCACCAAGTAATAGAATATTACCATCATGCAATGATGGAAGGTACTAGGGGAATTACATAACCTGAAGGGTATGCACTTAAATAAAAAAATTCCAAATGGACAGTTGAATGTTTTTTTCCTTGATATTCAAAGGAGACTTAAATTTTGTTATACCCTAAGAATATATATAAGAATAAATAGAAATTATGACCTTATAATCTCTCAAGTAATTGATAAAATAAGAGAAAGGGATAGTGGTACTTCTTGGTACAAGATTTTAACTTCATATAGTCAATGAATGAACTTTATAAAATACTAACCCTTGTAGGGATAAGATCATCATAATCATTGGTAATAATGGTAATTCCATATTTCTTAGGAACCACTTGGATTGGACTTACCTACTCACTCTTAGCAATGAGGAAAATGATACTATATTTCAACAACTTTTGACGTTATTTATTTACCACATCCATGATTTTGGGATGGATTCTTCATTGAGGTTTCTGACATTGTTTAGAATTAGTTTCTAGAAAAAACCTATGGGTTAAAATGAGTGGGTTAATCCTATGAATATCATACAGGGTACATCCAATTACTTTATTTTTCCTGCTCAATACTTCTCGAAGAATTCTCTCTTGGATAGATTCGAGAGAAGAATAGATGAAAAAAGAAGGTTCGATTGTCCCCTAGGAATTTATTATTAAGAAAAAATATAGGACCTTTAATACAATCTTGGGTTTGTAGATATTTTTAGAATAATATTATGAATTTAAATCTTACTGAGTTTCTTCATCCAAATTTCTCAATAGTGTTGGTTCCTTTTTAATAGATGTTTTAGCCACCAAATTGGATAGATCTGTTTTAGAAATGTTTATAATACTTTAAGGTACTTATATTTAGAAGGTATGGTTTGAATTGAATCCATAATTATTATGTTCAACTTAAAATGAGATAATATTTCCATCAATGTTTCATTTAGTCTAGGTTTTTATTTTCTTCTCATACACTGAGGGGTGGGAGAAGGTCGATGTACTGTTTGATTTAGTTTGGGTTCCATCACATGCACAATATATTTTTCATAATTAATAGGTGTATATTCATCATTATCTTTAGTTTTTGAGGCTTTAGATAATTTTTTATGGTTAGTTTAGGTTCATCAATGGATTTCACAATTTTTAAGATGGTCACTACATTGAGTTATTGATGATATCATTATGTGAAACTAGATTCTCCTCTTAGGGTTAGATTGAAATAACGTGAGTAGGAATGGATACATTTCTTTTTATTATTTTTTGAAGTTAATGTTTAAGTTATGAGACTTTTGAGTTAACTTTTTCAGTTTTCTTGAACAAATTTTCAAGGATTTAGAGAGGGATAGATTGGACAGGGTCTTTTGCTATTTAGTTTATTCCAGGAGAATAATTCAATTGTTGGATGTGTTTTCAAATGTTTTATTCGAATTAAACCAGGGGATGTCAGTATTAGACTATTTTGGATTGAAACTTTTTATGTGTTTGAAATTTTTGTGAGGTTAGGGTTTGATAGATTATTTTTGTGATAGTTATTGAATATCATTCCAACATAATCCTAGATGGACATTGTAACTTGGATTGTTTTAGTTACTGTGGCCTCTAAAACTTCAATTCATTGACCTCCACTGGTGGTTCCCAAAAAATCACATCCTTTATGGAAGGTATGGTTAGGAAGTTGTTAGTATTATGGTCATGTTTTTCAAAACTTATGCCAATAGGTTCAATATATTGAATTTTTGGACCTTACTATTACCAATCTCTTTAATGTTTCCAATGAGTGCAATAGTTTTTTCCTAAAAATTTTATATTCTATAATATTTAATATTCCACTAGATTTGGGTGTCTTATCATATTAAGGTGATATTTTCCATATTTGTTTCTTTTCAGAAATATTTTCTAGATACTCATTAGCATCATTTTGGGGTTTTTTTGAATGTTATATTACACATCACGACAGTGAATTGTTCGTTTCATGGATTAAACACTTAATATAATTTTAAAATCTGTTATTGGATTTAAAATAAATGGTGAGGTACCATGTTGAGTGTTTCTTTTAACCTTTACCATGTTTCATAAAATGACTCCACTTCTTTTTCAAAAATTTTTTGGATGCTCTTTTCAAGTGAAATTGTTTTGTGATGGGGGAAGTATTTTTTTAATAATTTTCTTTACAATTAGTCCCATAAATAGATTGATACTAGTATTGGATTATTTAACTAATTATTAGAAAAAAAATTACATGATAAATGAAAGAGACTCATCTATTTTTACTCAAGTTAATGTGGTGGGAACATGGTTTCAACATTGTCGTTGAATTGTTTTACATAAAGGAATGAAACTTTTGATTCCATACCATGAAAGGTTGGAAGGAGGTTTATGATATCAGGTTTTATGACATTATGGGACAATCCTAGGGTAGAATGTATAATTCCATATGGTGTACTAGCCTATGCAGATATGAGGTAGTCATTCATGGTATAATCAATTACATTCCCCATGTCTGGGGATGCCTCATTTAGATTTCCATTTTGGTCCCCTCTAGGTTTTATGAGTTGGTTTCGATGAAGAAACTCCATTGTAATGTGATTAATTTTGGAATATGGAGCCTTAGTATGATTAGTAGTTAATGAGAATTAACCCCTAGGTTTTCATGACTCCTGAACCTCAGAACTATCCACCCAAACTAGATGGCTTGAATGGTCGTAGATATAGGTGGGCATGTGCCAAGAAAAGTGAAAAAATAAAGGGGAAAATATAAGAGAAATTGTGGTGTAAATATAACAAATGGGAGAGAATAAATGGTTAGTTCCTAAGACCACTTACATGGGTCCTTACAAATAGTTCAAAAATTTGGCCTCTCCCAAATTTACCTATAATTAGGTTAAGAGTGGTAACCTATAGAGTAGCATGGACTGTCAATTCCTCAAATAACTAAGAAGAAACCTACCAAAAAAACATTTATATGGGTGGGGGGATTTGGATACAAAGTGGTAAACATGTATTTTATTTCATTGGATTATTAAATAACTAAAAGACTTAATTGAAATCAATTAATATAAATGGCCTGATCCAAGGTGATTCTAGGGGTGGATTAGATGAATTTCATTTTATCGATATCAATTTCTTAGAATCAAGAGAGATTCATTCAATGGGGTCAAACCAAAATGACCACTAATCAATTTAATACCAACAAATTCCTAATGATAACAACCTATACACTTTTAGGATC
Organism: Viscum album; assembly: GCA_963277665.1. Taxonomy (NCBI): domain Eukaryota; kingdom Viridiplantae; phylum Streptophyta; class Magnoliopsida; order Santalales; family Viscaceae; genus Viscum; species Viscum album. Next base: position 1,524,587,209 of record OY728141.1, on the reverse strand, counting down.
ATATTCATGAGAACTCCAAGGCAATGGAATTTGTTATCACCTAAAGTGTGTTGTCTAAAAAATTCAATAAGGATGATGAAAAAATTATGACCGTTGAATGAAATTATAAATTAAAAGAAATGATAACATATTTAAAGAGTGAAAAATAAAATCCAATACAACCCATTTGTACCCACATTGGATAAACCCATAATAGGTTCAACATTCCATTGGTGCTATGCACTCAATGGATAATGGAAGTAGACTCTTAATGGTGGAATTCAAGAAGAATAAAAATAATGAAATAATGATCACTCCACCATTTTGTGAATAATTTCATATTTTATATGTGAATGAATTAAAAAATTATAGAAATTTATTAATGTGGTACACATAAGAATAAAATAATAGATGATCAATACATTTTATTAATAAACTAGAATGAAATACAAAAAATTACAATTGAAGAATGCGATTGAAACTTTAAATTGGAAGCATAAGAGTGAAATGAAAAAAAAGAAAATATTTTTCTAAATAATTCACCACCACAACCATAAATAGGATTTTTTGGAGCCTTAGGTTGGGAAAAGGGTTGGAAATTTTTCCAAAATTATTAGTGAGGCTAAAGGGTGGGGGAAAGTGGGTGGAAAATTAATTTTTATTAGTCCAAAATTTTCCTGAATCCTTTCTCTCTCTCCTCATTGATTGTCTCGAATGAACTTGAGGATGAGGGAATTTATCATAATAATAGAAGATAAATATATAGTTTTATATATTACATAATATTTTTAGAAATTGGATTCAAATTGAACTATACATTGGGAATTTACAAAAAAACAGTGGGATGACTTTTTGGGCCTTAAATTCTGTACTAGAATTTAATTTAAAGATTTGGACACCTTGATAACATTGAAAAAAACTATATTATAAATATAAAAAATTTAAATAAATATTCCCCATATTTTATATTTTTCTAGTTAAAATTTGAGCTTCATTGATATTGTATCATGGCCTATATAGTCATTTTAGTGGGATTCAATCCAATTCACTTCACTGAAAATTTTCTAGATTGAAGGACCACTTTGATCATATTAACAAATGATTAATCTATTAATATATATGAATGAAATGTTATTCATAGAAATTATAAACTTATATTGAAACATAAAATAAAAATTTATTATCATAGTCAGTGTTTAAAAAGGTAATGAAAAATATACCAAGTATTATCACATTCTAACAAAGAATTTCAAACATTATGAGGAATGGAGTTAAAATTATAAAATTCACTAATACCAGTGTTTATGAACGTTAAATAATATTAAAATTAAAATAAAAAAATGAATATTATCTTTTTTAAGAGGATAATCATGATCTAACCTTTACATAAAACTGAAATTAAGTATATACTGAAGATATTAATTATGTACATGGTAGGGACCTTGTATCAACAATGAAAACGAACCACATAATGTTTTATATGTAGTTAAAGGAATATATGGTCCAACACACATAGTTTTACAAAATAATCCATGAGAAATAATAAAATGTTCCTTATCTAAGGTAACCTGTATTAATTTTCTATCTATAGTGGGGGGATGTACCTCATTGTGAGAATGTGCACTAGTTGAGGGAGTACCAACCCCATAAATGGAAGACCCACACATTTTCTAGGTGTATATACTTTTATTGAGGGTTTATTGACCCCATTTAGTCATTAAATGGTCTATTTTCTATGTTTATACAATGTGTAAGAAGAGATGGATGGTAAATGGTGAAACTTTATTATTAACCTCTACCTCAGTCAATTGTTATGGGATGAAAAGTTCCTCAGATTTCATTGTACACTTGAAACCTAGGTTAATGGGTGAGGATAATCATAAATAAATCACTTATTTTTTTCATATTCATCATAAATATATAGAGTTTCATCACACATATCCTTAGAGATGCTTCGAATATCCTTAAAGTTTCATCACACATAATAAGTGAGGATCTCTCACATGAGAAATCAGAGGAATTATAGGTCAATCATCAAGGAGAACCAAATTCTGAAAATGAGAAACTCACATTTATCTTCTTAATAAGAACAAATATTTGGTTATATTATAAAGAAAATATGGTGGGTGTGAATCTATTTTTAGAAACTAAAAAAATGTAAAAGGAAAATAAAAAATTAAATGAAGTTCATATGATAAATTGATAAAATAAATAAAAATTATAATGTTAATTTTGATATTAATTAATTGATTATAAATTAAAAAATGGACATATAAAATTTATACAAATATTCATATCGAGTTTGAATGAGGAAAATAATATGTTTAATGGGGGATAAAACATTATTTGATAAAGAAGTTTGGAAATAGATTGGTGTGGCCCCCTACATCTCCTCCCATCGAGTTAAAAGATTTGTGTTATTACTCCCATGATCTTGATGTTGATAAAGAAACACATACCTTATAATTATGGTTGTCATAACCCTCATGACCATAATCAATATCCAAGGAACTCATCCCTCTCTTTTTCGGTAGTGAGCGCCTATTGTATAAGTAGATGAAAAGAAGAGAGGTTTTATTATCTTAACCCCATTAAAAAGTGTCTCCCTTATCTCTCATAAGGATTCATACAATTGATATGAGAGATAAAGAAAATATGGTAGAAGATAACCTTAGATATTAAAGAATAGTTTAGATCAGATCTTGAGATAACATTGATATGATTCGCTCATGCTTCTCCTTTGTTGTGCCATACTTGATCAAGGATAAAATTCACAATTGAGGTATTTTATTTAGGGGAAGTTGAATTAAATCTTCCATGACCCAATTATATCAATTTATATTCTAAATAGGCCTATTAATATTAAATAATTCACTTATGTCCTCAATAATCATCAATAGGATATAAAGATCCATGAGGTCCACCATATTGATTATTTTTGACTTACTAGATCGATTCCATCAGCTATCTTGATGATACCACTGGCTAGTTAGTAGGATTATTGGGTATTTTCTAGATATTACTACTTCAACCATATGGTTGGTGCTTCCATACCATCTAGCTGATGGAATTCTTTTTGCAAGGGGTTCTTTCCACATGCTATCAATCTGTGGATACCTATACACTGAATAGCTAATGTTTTCAGCAATGTTCTATCATAAATTTTAACCCATGAATATTAATCTAAAGTATTTAATGAATTAATATAAATTCCTTAAATTATTTAATCGCTTGAAATATGAATTCAATAATATATTTAAAGCTGATTCAAAATATTCAATATTATCTTCAATAAAATCCTTCAAGGGCTTTGAATTTTATTCGTTGTTCTATTAAAAAACAAGACTTGGAATTCAATTATAATAATTCAGAATCACTTAAATGAAATCATTTGAAATAAATATGAGTGTTTTTTTATCATTAAAACACCATGATAGAGAGAGAGGTAAAAATATACCCTATTTTTATGATCATAAAGATTTAATATATAAGGATGCATCAAATGTAAATAAAGATTAAAAGATATAAAAATGTATTCAATATATCAATTTATATAAGATATTGAAACAAGATATTCATTATGATCAAGAAGTAAACAAAAAATACATCCCATATTTCAATAAATATTAAAATATTTAACTACCCCATTATGAAACAATTAAAAAATAACACATATAACCTATAAATAACAAATTAATCCCCCTTTGAAGACTAAAACTTTAACAAATTTATCCACATTTAAAGTTCTATATATTTTACCCATTTTTGATTATCCAAATAAAAAACAAGTAGAGAAAATATAAATTTTAAAAATAGATATTTTAGGAAATAATCAGTAGATATTTTAAAACATATTTTGAAAACTATAATTAGAGGCTAGAAATTGAGTTCAAGAGAAAGCATAAAATTTTTTTAAAAAGAGAAGTAAGATCAAAGGATAAAATTGAAATTAAAACACCACTTATCTTCCAAAATCTCTTTTAATAATAACATTGGAGAGAGATAGAGTATTTATCGAAATTACAAAATATTTTTTTGAACAAATATATTTATTAAAAACATAGATTTGAAAGAGAGAATAAATAAAGATAAAAATAAAATAAAATTTGTACATACCTTTTCCAATAAACCTTTTCCCTTTAAGAGCAGTTTTTACACCATTGAATGATTTAGAAGGTTGAAAAAACTACTTTGGTTTTGAGAATATAACTCAAACAATAGCCTCCCATTTTCATTTTACCAAAGATTACTAAAAATCCATTCTTTTAGGTACAAGTATATATATAAAGTTTTACGCATAATTAATCTTCCTTTAAGAGTGATAAAAAATTATGAAGATAATTAGATAATATACATAATTTCTCATACAACTTCTGAAAATAATTTTAAAATAGATTTAATTAACAAACTAAACATATTATAAGTTTAAAAAAAATATTTTAAAAGATTTAAATAATAATAATTTTTATATAAAATAGTACTTTGAATATTTAGAATAATAATTTTTTCTATTTTGAAAAGTAATTTTGAAAAAAATATTATATATTAATGAAAATTTCAAAATTTAATATTTAAGGCTCCACTATTAATTAATTCACTAGTGAGATATATGTATCATATAAAATATATAAATAAAAGAAAAAATAATAAAAAAAATTAATCAAGTATATTAGGATTCTAAGAAGAAATATAGAAATATAAAAAAATAAAATATATTTTAAAAAGATTAATCAAGTTAGCTATGATCGAATAGAAACTATCACAATAATACTATTCCTAACTCAACTTTAATGAAATCAAATCATCCAACTACGAGATTTTTAGTGAAAATACATGTGAGTAGATAGTATGTCTTAATAAATTATAATAATATATCACCCTTTTGGAAGTGATCTCTTAAGAAATGGTTCATATGGTCAACGTCTTTAGTGTGAGAGTGATGGATAGTATTTTTGGAGATATTAATACACTATTATTATCATATTTAAAAAGGATATTTCCATATGTACTCCCAAAGTATAAGTGAGTATGTTTCATCCATATTAATTGGGCATAAAAAATCCCAATGTCTATGTATTCTACTTCAGTTGTAGAAATAGAAATTATTTTCTTCTTTTTATTACTACATGAGATGAGAGATTTTACAAGTAGGTTTAAATTCAGATTTATAATTTTCTTATATAATTTGAATTCAAAATAAATTAGTATTGAAAAAACTTTTTAATTGAAAATAATTTCCTTTCAGATAAATCAAACAATGTTTTTAGTGCATTTTAAATGATAAAAATCATTTTAATAGATTTTAGATGAGATTATTTTTTATTTAATTGAAAACGAGTATAAATAAAAATAATAAAATGTTATGATGTTAGGTTTTAATAAGATAAATATTACAACCAATCATACTTCTATAAAGACTGTTTTCAAAATATCTTACTAACTTCATCCAATTATAACTTTCAAGTTATACTCATGGTTGTACTAATTTCCTTATATTGATCCATTTTAAATCATTTTAACATTTAATTTTTATATTTTACTTTGTTTAGAAAAATAAAATAACTATTTTGTGAATTTTAATAATCATCAAAGACTTTGAGTTCACCCATAAATATTATTTCAGATTCCAATTTTGTTAAATCAGAAAATTTAAAACAAATTGATTCATTGCTTGAACCAAAAATCAAATCATCAATATAAATTTGGAAAAGTAAAAAATAATTTGAGATGTGTTTTAAGAAAATATTTGAATATTATTTTCCTATTTTAAAATCATTTTACCAAAAAAAAATTAAATAAATATTTATACTAAGCTTGAGGGAATTGATTTAAATATTAAAGAGATTTAGTAAATTTGAAAACATGATTTGAAAAATAAGAATCTTAAAAACATTATGCATATTAAATAGAAACATTTTTATTAATAATTTTTTTTAAAGAGGCACATTTTACATCCATTTGAAAGAGTTCTAAATTAATGCGAGAGTCAAAAAGTGTATAATGGATCCTAATCGAGTGAAGAGTGAAAATGTTTCACTATATGTGATTTCTTCTTCTTGTTATAACCTTTAGCTAATATATGGGATTTATTTCTTGTGATATTAACATCAGAATCTAACTTATTTATAAAAACCCATTTATATCTTATGACAGGATGATCATTATCCCTTTCCATGAGATTATATACATCATTTCAAGTGAATTAATTTAATTCCCCTTGAAAAAATATTGAATTTTCATCATCAAGAGATTTAATAAGGTTTTGTCTTTTTTAAGTGAGATATGAAGGAAAAATTATCAAACTCATTAAGGAATGATGTTCTAGTATGAGTTATTAGTTCAAAATATCCAATGAAATTTTCAATGAAATGGTATTTAGATTTTTTAAAAGCTTTAGGTAAATAAATTAAAGGTGAATATTTTTAAAATTTATCTCCTTTATATTGGAATGGTTTATTTTAAGCTAAAACATCAATTTTAATATTATTTTGTGATTTTTTTGGAAATGTTTTATAATAAAAAACATGAATTGATTATTTAAAAGTTTTAGTCATTTTATTAAAGACACAACATGAATTTCATGAGTCAGAGTACCCAATTAAGAAACATTCATTAATTTTTTAATCAACTTCCCCAAGATTGTATTTAGTGTTGAAAAGAAAACATTTACATCCAATATTTTTTAAAAATATTACTTTAGGTTATTTATTTTTCCAAAGTTCAAAAAGGCTATTTTGAGGAAAGGTCTTGTGAGAATTTGATTAATGTTAAATTACATAGTATTAATTTCCTCAACACAAAAATATTTAGGTAGTTTAAATTAATTTAAAAGGTTTAGAGTTATTTCTGAAATAGTAATATTTCTCCTCTCTACTATCCCATTTTGTGTGTGTGGGGGGGGGGGGGGGGGTTCAAGGAGATGCAAAAGAATGATTATAGCCTTGAAAAGAGTATAATCTCTCAAATTACTTAAAGTTAATTCTCTTCCATAATCAATTTCAATATAAATAATTTTACAACCTTTTTTATTTTATCCTTTTTATAAAACTTATTGAATCCTTTGAAATTTTAAATTTTAAGAGATAAGAAAGAAGCCTGATTGAATCTTATAATGTTATCAAAAATAAAAAATGCATAAGATTTACCTATGAGACTTTTAATTCGAGAATGTATGAATAAATTAATATGAATTAATTTGAGAGATCTAAAATAATAAATACATTTTTTATATTTTGAATAATATTTTTGTTTCACACCATATTTCAATTCTTCAGAAACTATGTCATGTTTAAAATTTAGTTTGGCTAAATATCACAATAGTTGATAATTTACGAGCTTGATAAGTGAGTGGTGCTAAAGTGATAAAGTCATAATTTCCAAATCAATGAATCCCAAAGTTGTGCACTCCATAATTTTGAATCTTGGATATTAAGATATTTTAAATTAATTATATAAAAATTTTGGAAATGAAAAGTGGTAAATAAAATATTCTCTTTTGAGTAAAGAACTTTTCCAAAGTCATTTCTGAAAGAAATTTTAAAATAACTATAAAAAAATTGAATAATGATTATAAAAAATTGTTTTAATCCCTTAAAAAATAATTTTTTTAATAAGAGTTTAGTTATAAAAATTTATGGTAGCTTGAACAATTATCTCACCCATAAGGTTATCATGGAAGGTGACATAACCTACTTTTAGTTTATCGATTTGATTTAATTTATAGATATCACCACACATGTGTCTTTATAAACTAATATCTAGTTACCATGGTGCATATTGTTCATTACTATCAAGACAGTTTTCATAAGAAATCAAACAACTAAAGTTCTTAGTACCCAAAAACAACTTAGTTCTGCTGATGTTAGCCAATAATGATTTAGATATCTAGGTTTATTTTGTATGTGACTGTCTATAAGAAATATTGGATTAAATATGAATTTATATTTTTCTCGTATATCAGGAATTATTTAAATTACATTCCTAAATTAAAATTCCAATTATTTTAAAATAATCAAAATAATTATCTTGGAGGAAATATTTTATAAAAATATTTTTCGAAGGATTTTTTGAGGAGTTTTTATGATTTCAGATACCAATACTAACCCATTACTTTTTATTTATTTTAGAGCCCAAAATTATATTTAGAATATCTCCAAATTGAGTGAATTTAGGTAGAGATAGTTTATATTATTATTTGATTGTAGATTTGATCTTATTAACAACGTTTTGATTCTTAATTTTCATCTATAAATATTATTTTTTCCTTTAATATTGTTTCCTTATGTTTTATAAGTTTTTTCTAATTAATAACTTATTTTTATTTCTTATAAAGTTCATTGAATGATAGATATAATTCTTTTAAACCATTTTTGAGTTGATCATGAGTGTATTTAAGGTATTGGTAATTAATGGGACCTATAAATAAAGAAAAATAAGAAGAGGAGAAGAATTGGGAGAAGAAATAGAAAAATATGAAATGGGAAGAGTGGAACTAACCTTGATATCTGCATCAAAATTCTCCATAAGTCAGTTATCACTTAATTCACTTAAAGAGGCTGATGAAGTTATGTTCATAGATTCATCACTTGTAATCCTCATTATTACTATATGATCTTTATTACCCTTTTTCATTTATTTAAAATTATTTTTTTAGATGAGTAATTCTATATTTTTGTGGACATTTTAATGAATTTTTATCATGCCACTTATGGTTCAAATTTAAGTTTCATTTTATTATTATTTTTGGAATAATTATATTTATTTAATAATTTTTTTATGACCTCAGTGAGTTTAGAAAATTTATGATATTACCTCTAAATAAGTTATCATTGGAAAATTTGAAGGCTATTTTTTTATTTGTATATTTGGATTCATTGGACTCCTTATTATATTGTCTCTTCATATAAATTTCATACATCACTAGATATTTAATAATTTTTTTTACCACTATTATATTCACATCATATTATTCTTATATAGTAGTGACCTTGGGTGCCCATTAACTTGGAAGGAACCATAATATCCTTTTTACAAATTTTTATGTGGAAAAATAATCACCAAGATACTTTAAACCATTTAATATGTCAATAAACCATGTAATCATACTTGTAATGGATTCATTAGGATGTATAAAAAATATTTAAAAATCAAGACTATACATGTCTAATATAGTATCCTTAAATTTTTGGTTCCTCCATGAGTTAATTCTAGTAAATTCCATATTTTATGGGGATTTTTACATGTAGAAACAAGATTAAATTGATTTTGGTTAAGACTAAAATTTAAACCACTCATGTATTTTCCATTAAGATCAATGGATTTAATATCATTGGGTGTTCACTTATCTTTTAGTTCTTTTTATGATTATATTAATGAACAAACATTTTCCAAAAAGGATAAAGTATACTACTAAGAAAAGTTTATTGATAATTTTTATGATTAGAATAATTTATTCCATAAAAAATAAGAGCATGTGAATAAGATCTAGTTTCCATTATAAAAAGATCTAATTTTAAAAATGAATAATATTTTCTAAAATATAAGAAATAAAAAAAGATCATTTTTTTTAAATCAAGGATATTTTTTTATAAAAAAACATATAATACAAATTATTAGTAAGATTAGAATAGCAAGAGGGTGGGTGGGGGGTGGGTGGATTTATTTTTAAAAATAAAAAATGGAAAACGAAATAATAAAACTAAATGAAACTGACACAATATAGGGATAAAGTGATAATTTTGAAATAGATTATAAAGTTAATTTAAATGTTAAATAACATGTATCATGTTTTAAAAATGAAAATAATAAATTTAAAGAGAAATAAAACATGGTTTGATAATGGAGTTCAATAATAGCTCGGTATGAGACATTACATATTATCCCCTTAGGTTGAGTGGTTTTCATTAATACTCCCTTGATCTTGGAAGTGATCAAGAAACTCATACCTCAAAATTATAATTATGATCACCATTTTAAGCTTATTTAGTAGCCAAGTAACTCTACACTCATTTTTTCAGTTATGAGTACCTATCATAGAAGGAGATGATAATGAGAGAGGTTTTCATGGTGAAGACCCATTACAAAGACACTCCTTTATCAATTATAAAGTTTTTTATAATTGAGATGTGATATAGAGATAATATTTAATAATTTATCCTGATATATTAAAGAACAATTGAGATTTTATCTTGGGATAACTTTGATATGATATTCTATAGATTCACCATTGATGTGCCAAACTCGGTCAAGGATCAAAATATCAATTGAGGCATTATAGTTATAAGTATTTGAGGTTGATCATCCAAGACATCATGGTGACCTATTTATTGGATCCAATAGGCCTAGTAATATATTGGAATTGACAAGTTTTATTAAGTATCATCAATAGAAGATAAAGAGATATAGGGTCTACCATATTGATTATTTTTTACTTCCTCGATCGAAGACACAAGTTAGCAAGATGATCCCACCATCTATCTGGTAGAATTTATGGGGATATATTTTCTCTTCCAATTTCAACTGGATGACTGGTGGAATTTTTTTTTGCAATAGGTTCTCTCTAGATTACACTAGCTGGCTGATGAATTTACACCAACAAGAGGGTGTTGAGTGCAATTCTCCATCTTTAAGTGTGCCCCTCCAAGATTCTCTCAATGTATTCACTATATATTAAAATATAATTCTATGATTTCATCAAACCAAATATTACTTAAAAATATATTGAAATCCTTTTCATAATATTAAATATGATTTTTAATAATTTTTTTCAAATGCCTTTTAATTCCATAACATATTCCATTAAAAAAAATACTTGGTATTCAATTTTAATAAATAATAATTACTTAAATGAAATTATTATAAAAAAGATCATGTTTTGTTATCACGAAAAAAAACCATTATAGAGATATATACAACACATATTAGTCAAACATTATCACCTAGAACATTCAATACATCATCTTAAGCCATTTTTAGATACCTATATCATCAATACTAGAGTCCAAACCACCACTAAGATATGTTAACATTCTTTATAAGATACTCTCACCTTTCTCATATTGTACAATAATCATTAAATCCTATTGTTTATATATGAAACCATTATAAGTAATGAATTCCATCACATGAATTAATTACTATCGTATAACCCTTTTTAATTATTTAAAAGATATAGTGTACTCCATCATTATATCATGATGATAATGAGGAGATACTATACTATATATAGTTTATTAAATTTTCATCTACCCTTTCTTATATTATTTATTTATTAATTAATTACATTTTTTTATAAACCCTTCTCATATTAGGATTTATTTCTTCTACTTGGTCCCAACTTTATTCAAGAGATATTAATTTATGTTTATACATATTTATATCATTACAATTGAATTTATCTAAATTAAATTTACCTCTACCTATTTAATGTTTATAAACATCAACAATTAATTTTACCTCCATACTAAGCAGCCATCATAAAATATTTTATTGAATGAGATCATGCTTCTTTATATCAAATTATCATATTTATGTTTCCTTGTGTATCCAAGAAAACTACACAAAAACACACATATACAACCATGATTAGAAATATTATTAATTTAATAATAGTATATAAAGTTATCACTATTCATTAATACTCCTTGAATCACAATTAATTTCCCATTTTATCATCATCATAAAATAATTATAAGAATTATTCTACTTTATGATCTTCAACACATCATAAGGAATAACATTAATAAAATTTAAGGATTCCATTCACTTTAATAATTATAATATTTTATCATCCCATCATAATAATAAAAATTGAAACATATATTTATTCCCACTCCTAATTGAATACAAAAATCTCCCATCCATCATTTTCAAAGTTTAATAGTTATTTCTAAAAACATATCATTAAATTCATCACTTTAAATTTTTTCCATCTAATTAAAAAATATTATTATTGATTAAAAATAAAAAAAATATTTTTCATAAATACCATATGGTAGTTTAATTCCCCTTTATTAGTGATTTAACTAGTAAAATGTATGATTATCCCTATATTAAATCAATTTTTGATGATTGGGAGAAGTTCATTCATTTCATTACCTAGTTACACCAACACATAATTATTATTATTTTAATAATAATAATAATAATCATAATTTATTTGAAATTATTAGATTAAATGAAATATAAATCATTTCTAAAAAGTCCCAAATTAGGTTCCATTAAATCCAAGATGTTGAGAGGAGTATAATATAACTTTCAGTGTAGAAATACCATACTCTGCATGGCCTCACGTGCCTAGGATGTATCAGATGAATGAGGGGGTGTCTTTTGAAATCCCTATGTGCTTCTCCACATGGACCTCACTATGATATCTTATACTCACTTCACAACCATTCTATTAAATGATTGAATGTTCTTGATCCATCTATTTCATGTTCCTAAATAATGATGATCCAATCCCTTGAAACCATATGATCAATTGATTGAATAGTCCCACTTGAGATTTTTCCATGAAAAAGGAAAGGTTCATGTATCCCTTCTTTAAATATCCAATCATATATTGAATTTCAATGATAAGATCACCATGAATTTTTAATAGGAATCATTTTCATCACCGCATATATCCTAAAACCTTGAGAAAGAATGTGTGATAGAAATGAAACTTCTCCACCCACATCTTCTTGATCAAAAAATCCCAAATATAGACTTAATTTTATATAATTAATTTATTTGGTATTTCAAAATTAATAGAGAAGGTGAAAATTATTGAAACATATCTCTATATTCTCTCCCAAACCATGAACCCAATTTCTGTGATTAAAACTCACTTAGGTTATTCTCTCTAACAGATTTCCTAGTATTTTTGTTTTACACATAACTCACTATTATAAAGGATTTATTGAAAATTTATCAAAACAACCTCTAAAAATATATCTAATATTTCTAAATTTCTTTTATTTGGATTGGAAAAATTACAAATGACTTTGTTATATCACGATAAGAAACAAGTTTCTTAAATGATTCAACCAAAATCATTCATTAAGACTTTAAAATTAAATATAAATTTTTTAAAACTTACAAATTATTTCTATGATTTATTGTAATCCATACATAAAATATTAATTAATTTAGACCTTATAGATTAATTTTACCAATTAGATTATATATCAAGAATGATTCATCAATTTTCAAATATTAGGGTATCCAAATTGAATAGAGAAATTTAAGAAGTTTAATTTTTATATTGAATATCTTAGAATAATTTCACTATATTCTCAAGAATCCATCATTATTAGGCTCATTTTATAGGAAGAACAATATTATAAAATGGGTTATTGATATTGAATCAATTAATTTTTCAAATTTAAGAAAGATTTTTTGATAATTAAACTAATCTATAAAATTTATCATAAACCACGCATATGATTTATGATATTATTACACCAACTAGTTTGTATATTCAAAATAAGAAATTTGATAAATAATAGTGTTATATAATTTTTAAATAACAATATTAATAATATTATTAAATATTTAAGAACAATATAATGATTAAAACATTAAATAAATGGATCTGAATCAATGTTTCATACATAGATTCATCATCATCTGGTGTTATATATAAATCCTCCATATCTTCAAATAATCTATTTCACTATGATAATGAAATAAACTACTAAAATATATATTTTTTGGATGATTTTAGGTTTAATATTAATATTTAGTTTAATTGTTTTATAAAAGATACCAAAAATATTGATAATTTTGTTTCAAATCCAAAATCTCACGAAAAAGGATATACCCCATTTCAGACTCAATAGTGAAGTCTATTTTCCAATTCTACTCTTTGATTAAGTAGAATTTACATTTTTTCCTTGATATTGGTTAACTATATGTCCATTACTAACTTCTACTTATACCATAAAACCATCAATATGGCCTATTTAAAATTTATTTACCCTAATCAATTAAATGAAAGTGGAGAAAATGATAAATTATAAATTCTAGCTTATTGATTTTTTATAAAGAAACCTAAGATGTTACCATAACTCAAAAAAAGAAATGATTATTTTTTAGTCACATGAATACCAAGTAAATTTTAATAGTTTGAAGGATAAATTAAGTAGTAAAATATTTTCTAAATTACTAAAATATGTTATTCCTTATAAGGTATATTTTTATGTATCTCATTAGTGATAATGATGTTTTTTGATTTAAGAAGTAAGGGTTATTTCTTACAGGTCTTGATATTTATTTTATCATGAGTATAAATATTCTACTCATTATTTGGATCTTATGAAAGCGGTTTTTCAATTATATTATAGTTAAATTACTTTATTATAGAATGTTTTATGATCTGTATAAATATTAAAATTTTGAAGTATATATTTTACCAGAATGATTTCAAATTGAGGTAGAGGAGATGAGTGAAGTTTCTATATGAGTGTAATTTTAATATTATCTATAGTCCTGAAAAATTTAATGTGGTTGTATATTATTTCTGTTGGAGAATATAAGGTCTTTTATTTAAGATTAAAGTAAAGAATCTAAGATGATATAAGATTTTATAAATATATATATTGATATACGAGAAATAGATATCAACGATTGTCTATATTTTATGATGAATTATTATTATTTGGTGTAGTGAGTGATGGATTCTCAAATTTTAAATCAAGAGGATGAGGTTTTGATGGATTTTTCTATTCATGATAATACTTATAAAGGTTTTTATAAAGACGTGGATCATCAAATAATGTTTAGAAATTTCTTATTAGTTACTTGGATCATGTATGTGAATGTTTTATATGAGTTCCACAGATCATATATGGCGGTGTATACTATAATATGTATTATACTTTGAATATATATTTTTAGTGTCCTAGGATGAAGATATTGGTGGTTTCAATTGTGGTGAGGTTAGTGGGTTGAGGTTGAGTGTTGAGTACCAAGTGGTTTATTGTAACCATTGAGTATTTCTAAAAAGCAATGAGAGAAAATTTCTATGGACTTTGCAATTGGTTTAGCTTGTGTTCCAAGAAATTTCAATGAAATTTGGGTTATTTTGGATCGATTGACTAAGTATTAATATTTATTTTTAATTAATAAGTAGTGTTCAATGGCTATTCTATTATGGAATAATGTGAAGAAGTGGTGAAGATGTTTGGAGTTCTTTATATGATCATATTTGAATCTCATAATCATTTTACTTCTCAGATATGTATAGGATTCAAATATAAATTTATCACCCAATTGTGTTTTATAAAAACATTTCATCCTTAGATAGATAGTCAGACTAAGATAATTATTAAGACATCTTGAAGGCTTGTGTTATGGATTTTGGTTGAACTTAGGTGGATCATTTACCATGGGTTGATTTCTTTATAAAATATATTTTATCATTAATCCAATTGCATGGAACCATTTAAGGCTCTATATAGACAAACGTTTAGATGTTTGTTATGTTGTTACAATATGATAGAGGTAGATATTATTTGGTAGAAATATACACAATATATGATAAAGATAGTTTAGATGATTTGGGATCTTATGATAACTACTTAGTGTAGACAAAAGTTATATTAGGATCATATTAGAAGACCATTGGAGTTATTTTTTAGTTATCCTATATTTTTAATAGTATCTACTCTTTATAAATAGTCTAGGTTAAGCAAAGGAAGTAAAATTTTACCAAGGATTATTAAACCTTTTGTGGTGCCAGAATGTATAGGAAAAGTTGTTTATTGAGTGGAAATTTTTGTAGATGATTTGGATTTAGGATGCATTACATATGTCTAATATTAGGGATTATCTTAATGATATATCTCATGTGATTTATTTCTAAGAGGTTTAATTGAAAGTGGATGAAACTTAAGTGAAATATCTAATGGAGAATCAGGATCATGAGGAGAAATATTTTCATGGGAATATTATTCCTTCAGTGTGAATTTTAGGGGGGAATAGTGTAATAAAAGAAATTACATGAGGGAAGGAATATCATATGAGGTTTTAGTAATGTGAAATTTAATTATTTATTTTTTATGTCATATTTTTTTAAAACATTAGAATTTAAATACTCAAATTTGTTATTTTTTTGATGATTCTTATTCTATGAATGATTATGTTTAATATTTTCAATGATAAATAGTTTTGATGGTTGGGATAATATAGAGGAATATTTTTTGGTTTTTTGGAGCATATCATTTTTTATGCAAAAGGTGATAATTATATAATAACATAATTTTTAAAAAATATGACTATATTTTATTTATTCAATTCTTTATGAAATTACATTTAAAAAATTAAATTATATTCTTTGATATTTTTTTATTTGATCTTGGTGGAATATAGATTTTATATTGGGGAATTTCCATTTTCAATATATGAAATATAACATAGTTATGTGGTTTATAATGAGATTTGAATATAGGTTTTATATATTAAAATATGGAATAATTTGATGATTAATTTGAATAGTAAATGGTGGATTTATTGTAATACATTTATCATAGGGGTTGGTCAAATAATGGAGAAGGTGGAAATTAACCTTATAAAAGGAGAGTTTGGATATAATATTTTTCATTCATTTGAAATAACAAGTCTTCTCTCCATAGTATGAATTTCATTGAGTTGTTCATGTTCTCCAAGGAATAAATGATTAATAGTGAATAATTATGGAAGGGGAACGATGAAAAAATAATGAAAAGTAAACATGGATAGAAGATGAATGGTTGAGGTAGATAACTCTAGATATTTACTCATTTGTTCCTATTTATGGATAAAAAATGCCTATATTATTTGTAAATTGTATAATTGAATTAATTACATGACGAATTAATAATTTAAATTTGGGGAATATAAGGAATAATGTTATTAAATGATGTTTTATCCTTATTGATCCTTTAAAAATGAAAATAAAATATTTTTCATGGATCATGGAATGTATTTATATATTATAATATAATTATTATTAATATTATAAAGATATATAAATTATTTTTGAATTTTATAGGGATATTTTTGATATTCATGGTGGGTTTCCAATTGTTAATGGTGTCGTTCCCCTATATGAAATGTGTGATTCTAAAAAAAATTAAGGGATGTAATAAATTATTAATGAATTTGTGTACAGGGTCATGAAATTCTTCATAGGGGCCATGTAACTCATTAAAGGATGGATTTTTAGGAGAATTATCCTATAAATGAGTTACTATTTAAAAAGTGGTTGCATTTATTTAGCATGAGGTTTATTCCATACACTAATAATTGATAATTTTGATCTACATACACACATGGAGATGATGTAAAATCTATATGGGTTATGTCACTTTGACATTGATCAGGAAAAATATCACACAAGGGACATTTCCAATATTATATTCTTTGGATTTCAATCAACTTAGAAATTGGTACTATATATTATATTAGAATATGTATAGAATGATTAACTTTAAATTTTGTTAACTATTTGGGTATAATTATTAATTGATCCATGTAATTACTTATATTTATATAGGGGTTATATTTACCTATAGTGATATAATTATTTTTAATTTCATGAAAATTATATTTAATGATGAATCCTATTGAAATGAACAAGATGATTTATGAAAATAGATAAGTTTATAGATATGGGTATAGATTTGGAAGTATTCTTGTATATGGATATCAATATTGATGTATGATGAGGTTGCATTTTTGGTAGTGTTATTGGATTCTAATTCCAGGTCATTATCAATGATTCTTATAGGTAGTTATCAATGGTGATTCCAAGTATTTATCAAAGGTGCTTCTGGGTAATTATTAATGGGTCTTAGTTATAAATTTAGGGTATTCACAAAGGAGTGCTGAATATCAATGATTCAGATTATGAGTAGTTATATCTACTATCAGTATTAGATAATGGGGTGTAGATATTTATGGTTGATGGAGTTATTATGATAGGAATTATGTGTGTGCATGTATGTTTATATTATTTGAGTAGTGACGTACACTCACTATCTTCAACACTATCACCACCTAAGTTTTGAGGTCGGGCATGATTAATATCATAGAGGATATTGGGATTACATGGATAACTAGCTTATCTATTTCTAGATACCCCTAACCCATGACTATATTTATCCTTTGAAGATAAAACGTTTAACATTGGGAGTAGTGGTTAAATATTAGATGGGAGTTGGTTTGTGGGGTCCTTATTTTTAATTACTATGGTTTATAATTATATGAGTTATATATATTATATACTTTTATGGTGATGATAATTGTGGAGAGATATAAGTAGACATTGGGAATATTATGAAGGGTTATTTTATTTTATCTCATAATCTCACTGATATATTAGTATTCTCTATACACATTGACGCATGTTGGTCCAAAGAAGGGACCGATTGACTATGTTTATTCTCACAACTATTCTATATATAATATTTTTCAAATTTCTAAGCATGTGTTGTTGAAGGAATTTTTTTGATAGCTTGGGATTATAGACCTTCTAATGGTGTCTAATTGAATTTTAATTTTGAGGTATACCTTTGCACTGCAGTTTACTCGCTATATTTTGGGTTATTGTTAGGTTTGACATTTACATGAATTTTTTATATTCATTATCTACTTTTCATTATGGTTTCATTTATTATTGGATAAAGTTTTAATTTTTAAAATGTAATGCCTCTCACTTATGGGTTTTAAACCCTCAACACTGGTCATAAAACCCTTAGCTATTGGAGTCTAGAATTATAGTCATACTTGGTTTTATTATTGACTTCGAAGGAGTCTCTCAAAGGTGATGTAATGAAGTTTTTGAATAAAATTAGTTAATAATTATTTAAATCCTTCTTAAATAAAAGTAATTTAATGTTTTTTTTAATTTTTTAATGAAAGACTTTTAAAAAATTTAAAGAGTGTATTTTTTATTTAATAATGAAAATGGAGATTCTTAAATAAAAAATTTATTTAAATCTATATACAATATATTTTTAACTTTTAATATAATAATATATAATATAATATTTTTCATAGAAAAGTTTCTTGTTGTTTGTCAATAGAAAATAACATTTTTTGTTATCATTTTTAGTAAAAGTAGTAATTTTTCTTAATAATGTTAAATAAGGGAAAAATTATTCTTTAAATATTTATAAATTATAAATTTATATTTTATATAATATTATTATTTAAAAAAGAAAATAATTTTGAGAAATATGTTTTAAATATTTATTATTTTTTAATTTCAATTAATATTTATTATAAATTTATGATTTATATTTTAAATTTAATTTAAAATAAAAATTATATTTTTTAAATTTTTTCATCAAATTAAATTTCAATATTTATATTAATTTTTCTATTTCAATTTTGATTTTATTTCTAAATTTCAAAATCAAATTATAATTTTCAAATAAAAATTTTATATTTTTGAATTTGAATTTGAATTTGAATTTTTTCAATATCAATCTCATTTATTCTTATAATTTTTATTTTTATTTCTAATTCAATTCAAAACTCAATTTGAATTTGAATTTTAATATTAAATTTTTAAATTCAACATTTTTAAATTTTAGTTTCATTTTCTAAAATTTAATTTTGAATTTGGGATATCAATTTCAAATTTAAAATAAATTTCAATTTTAGTTTCAATATATAAATCTATTTATCTAATTTAAAAATTAATTTTTTTCTATTTTAATTTTAATTTTCATTTATATTTTTAATTTATTTTTTATTTTTTGACTATAATTTCGGTTTATATTACAATTTCAATTATAATTTCAATTCCTATTTCAATTTTTTAGTTTAAAATTTAAATTGAGTTAAGTATTTGTCAAATTAAATTTAAATATCTAAAATTTTATCCCATTTTCAACTCAAATATCATAATTAAAATTTATATTTCAATCTCAATTCTATATTTCAATTTCAATGGAATTTTCTTTCATTTCTCATTTCTTAATCTCATTTTCTTATTTTTAATTTCAATTTATATTTTTTAATTTCAAATTTAATTTGAAATTCAGTATATCAATACAAATTCCAATTTCCATTTTTCAATTTTAGTTTTAATTTCTCAAATTTAATTTCAAATAATTTTTTCCAATTTATTTTCATTTTTCATCTTCAATTATTAAATTTAAATTTAAAATATTTCATTTCTATAGAAATTTCATTTTTAAAATAAATTTCAATTTCAATATCTTAATTTAAATTTACCACCTAAGATTGGAGGTAACTGGCTTACAAAGTGGGTGATAATCAAACTCCTATGATTAGATCACACAAGATGATCCTTCAAATGGGGGGAAGGTAACTGAAAGTGATGACTATATAACATATTAACAAAATAAGAATCCTTGAAAGAATTACACTTATTTTCAAAGATCTATGTCAACTATATTAAATAATCTTGATCTTGAAAATTAATGAGAAGCAAAAAATTTCATTAGTTCTATACTTGTAATCTTATAAAAACAATAAAATAATAATGATTATTTTTTTCATTTTTTGCTTAGATTTGTATTTAACATTTCCTCCCTATGTACTCTTTCCCTTTTTCAATAATTTAGAGCATTGGTGGCTTGTATGACTCATGCTTTAGGATTTTTATGATATAATTTATATTTATATTTTAAAATTTTAATATCTCAATCTCAATTTCAATTTTTTAACTTCTATTTCATAACATAAATTTAGATATTAATTTCATATTCAAATTAAATATATCAATTCTAGTTTGTTAATTTCAACAAAAATAAAAATTTCAATTTCAATTTCAATTTTAATTCCACTTCCTATTTCAATTATAATTTCAAATATATATTCAACATAAATCTATCAAATTTATTTTTGTTTTAATTTCATAATTTTAATTTCAATTTTTATTATAATTTATATAGGAAATATTTTAAATTATTTTTATTTTAATTTAATTATTTTTAATCCCATAATAGTGTTATTTTATGGGTAGTGGTCACATTTTATGGTTTTATTGGTATTTTTAACTTAATTGCTAAAATGGAATATTATAGATTTTAACTATTTTAATTTATTTCTTTATTTCAGCCCTAATATTTTCTTCACTGATCTAGACAATTAAATTATTTCTTTTTAGGGATACATATATAAAGTGATTAATTTTCTCATTTAGGGACCAATGCTCAATACATCATGTGGGGTCCAAAGCTAGATCACGATTTAGACCTTGAAAATTGTGCATATATATAGAGATGTTTTATTTTGGTCCTATATCTTATAATGTTCTGGTCTAAAGGATCTTAAATTCAACATGAAGTAACATAAAATCTAGGGGTATAACTTCTTTATCTATGGCCCCACCGGATTTGGCCTTCTTTATAGTTATTAATGTATGAGAAAGTGGAGTATTCGAATGTGAAGAGTCACCAATACAGAATTACATTTTCAAACTATAGTGAACATAATTACAATATTCTATGGCCAATAAAGATGAAATTTTTATGGTTAATTCAAATAAAGTAGGGAAACAAGGTTCTATAATACAATGTTTTAAATTTCATTCATTTAATCGGTTTATCACATGCCTACTTTTGGTGGATGGAATTAGATTTGAAAATTTATTACCTTTGCTTATAAAAAAGTGTTTCTTCTTTATTTCCAGGTGTTTTAAACCAATGGTTATCCTTTATTCTCTATTATATGTAGTTTTTTAGTTTCGTTTACTTTTTTATAGTGTTTTTCACTTTTAGTATATTTTAGTCATATTGTTCATATCATTATCATATTTTTATCTAATGTGTTTCCACCTCATTTTCTTCTCTACTGTGATCTCTTATACTTGTGATCATGAGTAACTAACTCAAGGAAGTTCCAAGGTGATCAATCTAGTATTTAAACTAAGGCATTTCACATTCATTTTTTATGTTTCTTATCTTCTTATATTTAGGTTGAGGTGGATCTTATTGGGCATGCCTGTAAAGATCCCAATCCCAGTAGCTGAAATCCAGTGACTTAAATTAATACATTGGAATAGATACCAGACATGAATCCAAAAGGACTGATCAGTTTAGTAGTTTTGGAATCCCAATTACATACATAAACTTTACTTTACTACTTGAAAAGAAGAAAACATAGAAACTCTATTGGAAACACCCATAAAATCATCGATTATCCCTATAATTCATTCATAATATATGTCTTCACATCCTAGGGAAAAATAAAACATAATTAAGGGGTGAAATAAGATGATTAATAAGGGTAAAAAATATAATATAAGCTATCATGAATAAATATAAACAATAAGTCATGGTGAATGACCAAGAACACATGCTATTAAAACATAATGTTGAGCATAATATCACATTAATTATAGATGAATAAATAATTCCATATAAATAATCTCATGAGAATGAAACTTAAACATGGATATTCTACTAGTTTAATAATCACATTGGCTGTCAATTAATAATATCATAATTATGGAATGCATAATTCCAGACATCATAAACATACCATCAAGGTTTTGACCAATGAAACACATATAAATTGGTAGAAACCCAGTATAGTTTGTCTCATGAGACCTATTCATGCATCAAGGGTAT
Source organism: Viscum album (assembly GCA_963277665.1). Classification (NCBI taxonomy): domain Eukaryota; kingdom Viridiplantae; phylum Streptophyta; class Magnoliopsida; order Santalales; family Viscaceae; genus Viscum; species Viscum album. The sequence continues at coordinate 1,524,564,662 of OY728141.1, read as the reverse complement.
ATAAAAGGCCCCTCCCATCACTTACTATGTCTAATTAATTTCTCATATTAATGGGGTGAAACATAAACAATATATACATATCAAATGTAAATGACTTACCCCAAACAGTAAATATAATCATTAACCATTCTGAGTAATATTAGGAATGGTATTATGATTTCCAAACCATAGTCAAAGGATCCTAAACCATTTAATAAAATATGATATATGATATTATCAAATATCAATATAAATTAAGAATAATTTTCAATATAATCTATTGGAATAGTCTAAAATTCTCTAATAAAATCATTATGGAATTCTTGAGAGAAATACCCTTTTTTACTTTTCAAAGTAGAGTTATTTAGAAAAAATCATTTTTATTTTTCATAAAATCATATTGTAAATATGTATATCATAAAAAATAAAATTTATTGAAAATTAAATTATGTTTTAGGCATAAATTATATCCAACTGAATTGAAAATATGTAAAAAGGGTTTTTATGAAACTTTAGAAATGATCCACTTTAGTGCGGTTTGATGGAAAATATAAAAGAGTATTTAAAGAGGAAAAGGATTAATTTCTTACATAAAAACAGAAATTAGATAAGTTATTTTTTCATGATAAAAATAGTGATTTTATAAAAATATTTATTACTTAAAATATACCACAGAGTATACTTAAAAATGGGTATGAAATTTGGATGTTCATTTTAATCGGGTTTGCTTTTAAGGAGGAATTGAGAATAGATCCTTATAAAACTGGATAAATGAGTTTTTGACATATAAATAGAATTTATAGGAATTATATAAAAATAATAAATAATTAAATTAAGGTAAATAGAGAGAAAAACTAACCCGAACAAAAAATTGAGGTTCGAGAAGAAACCCTTACCTTTTGTCCAAATGTGTTATGTACTTGCACTTGATTTCATGAAATATGAAATTATATTTGCTAATAAGTTAATTAAAAAACTATTAAACATTTTTTTACTTATTATAATTTTATTAAGTTCATTTATTACCATTTTTATGAGTTATATGATTGAATTATGTCATTTAGAAGTGATCATTTCCTTGGTTTTCATGATTGGCTCACTTGTATACATGTTGAATGAACATGTAAAATGAGAATTTTTATCCATTTTTAAAATTATATGTTATTAATAAACATAAATAATATAAAATGGTTATATGAGTCATTTTATTATACTGGGTTAGGATGAATCATTAGATAAGATGTTAGTGATAATATTTTATATTATTTTGGTTGTTTTTTTATCCTGGCATAATAGTTTTGTGTTATGGATCAATATCATGTATATATACTAATTATATAACACTAAATAAGTTTTATTACATATATTATAGTATAATTTAACCAGAATAATGGTTTTTTGGTAATCCTTGAAGGTGAAATTGAAAAACAAAAACACATCATCCACGAAGGTGGTAAATCGACACCTCACAAATGTTGTTTCCATTTATAGAATAAAAGGAAGAGAACAAAATACATGATGATGGATTTTTAATTAACATAATAAGATTAAATTATATATATATTATACTAGAGTTATCATGTATGTTTGGACATATTAGGTAATAATAGTATAATAAAATACAAGAAAGTGTAAGGAAAACAAAGTGAAAGAGGATTTCACCTCTTGAATTCTTCTCCTTAAGATCCTCCTTAGGGAAATTAGTTTTGTTTTTTTGAGAGTATAACCTCTTTGAAATGGGGAAGAGTATAGTTAAGAGTATTAGGTATAAATTGTACAAGCTTCAATTCTAAAGAGGTGTGAGTATAAGAAGTGGGGAGGGGTGGTTTTTATAGTGGAGGTGAGAGGAGTTTTTTTAATATTTTATTGATTTATTTATTATTTTTTATCAATAATATGAATAGTTTGATGATCATCCCTAAATATATTAAAATAATGAAGGATAGTTCTAGATTATGGGCTTAAATCATCCATACATCATCTTGTCCCAATAATTCATGTATTTTGTTAAATACTGTAAATTACTGCATTTCACTATTCACAAAAATTCAACGATTTTAGAAAAATCCAAAAAATTAACCCTAAACAATTTTATACATGTATATTTTAAAAATAAACTCCATTTTATGAAAATAATTTTCTAAATATGATATATATAATTTTCAAATAAAACCATCATTTATTTCAAAACATTGATTTTAAAATTATAACTGATTTTATAACACTTTGAAAATTTTATTAAGGTATCATAAAATTATATTATAATCATTATACAAAAAAATAATAATTTATGAGTCTATTTTATGAAAATATTTTAAAATCATAATTAAATATTTATAACTTACAAAATTACCAACACTTAATTTATCATTTGTAAAACATTTATTTACTTATTCTAAGACATATATATACCATATTTTTATTTATAAGATACCCAAATTTTATTTATACTTTAATAGGAAAGTTTACTATTTTATTAGCTGGATTACTATTCCTAAGGGTCACATTACAATTTCAAATGTCACATTACAATTCCATTGGTATATGATCCTTAACTCTTAGAAATACCTATTATTTCATTCATTCTTCATTTATAAACATTGTATTGTGTTCTCTAAGTAATATTTTGTGATTTAAACTATAGGAAATAATTATAATAAGGAAAATTTCATTGATATAACTTTGGTTCGTTACATTCTCCCCTCCTAAAAAAATTTCATCTTCAAAATTTCCAAAATGTGACATTATAAAAAGATTTGGTTAGTTCTTCATCATAACTTCCTCTGGTTCCCATGTTTCCTTCCAATTTTATGACTTTTTCAAAGTAACTTTACTAGTCAAGTCATCCAATTCCTTAACACTTGTTCTCTAGTGTCCAAAATATAGATAAGTTCTTCATAGTAATATTATCAAGGTTCCAATTCTATTTTTTCATAATTTAGAACTTGCGTTGGGTCTGACATGTACCTCCTTAACAAAGAGATGTGGAACACCTCATGATCTCTAGAAAGGATTGGTCAAATTTCCAAATGATAAGCCACAAATACAATTATATCCATAATTTCAAAAGCTCTAATGTACTTGAGGCTTATTTTCCCTTTCATTCTAATTCTTATAATACCCTTCCACAATGATACCTTCAAGAAAACATGATCTACTACTTAAAACTCCAAATATTTCCATAAGTTATCAGCATAACTATTTTTCCTATTTTTTAATTATTTGATATGTGTTTGAATTGCCTTTAACTCTATTTTTGTTTCATATATATGTTATATAACTATAATATTCCTTTCACGAACTTCATCCCAACAAGTTGGTGTATGAAATCTCTTTCCCTACAATGCTTTATAAGGTTCTATTTGAATAATTTAATGGAAACTATTATTTTAGAAAAACTCTAAAAAATGTAAATACTAATTTCAAATACCATGAAATTGAATTGATCATGATCTCATCATTTCTTCTAATGTTTGAATGGTCCTTTTAAACTACCCGTCAGTTTGAGGGTGATATGCTTTACTCAAACGTCGCAAAATGTCTAGAGATTTATGAATGTTTTTCTATAATTTTGATGTAAATATTGGATCATGATTATAAAAAAATTAATTAGGTTCTCCATGAAATCTTAAAAATTCATTAATATAAATTCATGCAAGTTTCTCCCATGGAAAATCCTCCCTTATAGCGAGGAAATGTGCTTATTTGGTAAGTTGGTCAACAATTACCAATACTGCATCCTTATTTCTTGGAGTCATTGTATATATAGTAAAATAATATATGTTAATGTTATCCCATTTCCATGTAAAAATAGGAATAGGTTGCATAAATCCTCTAGGATGAGGTCCTTCAACCTTCACCTATTGAAATACTAAACATCTTGATACATAATCAGTAATTTCCCACTTCATATTATCCCACAAGAAATATTCCTTCAAATATCTATACATATTATGTTGAGTCAATAAGGTTTTCTTATAACTTTTCCATTCCTCTATGTTTTGAAAACCACAAACACCCTATCTTAAGGAAAATTATATTTTCTCTAAGAATTATCCTAATAAGTAAAATTTTTCCTTCCCCAAGGAAATTTTATCCTTACCTATGTTTTCATTTCTCATTATATAGTTTCTCTAAATATAACTCTTTTTATTACTAAGTGTAAAATTTAGGTTCATATATAAAACCTCAGAATCCTGTAAATCCTTGGTTGTAGAGTATTCTATTTTCAGACTCCGAATTCTTCATAATTTAGTCTCTAAATTCCTCCGAATTAAGACTCTGAATTCCTTAGAATTCAGAATCTGGATTCTATGAAATTTTGACACAAAATTCCTCAGAATTTAGAATCTAAATTGCTTAGATTTAAAACACCGAATTCTTTGAAATTTAGACTCCGGATTCCTCAGAATTCATACTCTGAATTATCGGAAATCCAGACTCAGAATTCCTCAGAATTCGGACTCTGAATTCTATGAAATTAGGAATCTGAATTCCTCAGAATTCAGACTCCAAATTCGTTAGAATTCAGACTCTGAATTCTCAGAATTTAGACTCTAAATTCATTAGAATTTAGAATCTGAAATCTATAGAATTAGGGTTCTAAATTATTTGGAAAATAGAAAATGAATATCCATGATTTATTGTTTCCAATTCATTATTTTATTAGACTCAAAACTTTATTTTTTCCTTAGACTCTGAAAAATAGATTTGGTTAAGCAACCCTTTTTTCTTACACTTGTTATAATTATAAAACAATTTCGTACAATGGGTTTATAACTAACTATTTTTTTAGTGGAATATGTAAATGTCCCTCCAAAATTCAAGGAAAAACATGACCTTTAGAAGTGGGAGATGACCATTGGAGAAGTTCCTATAAATAGTATCTCATTTGAATGAAATTAATAATGATAGAATTAATTTATCAATCTAGAGATTGCATGTTACTAAAGTGATTTCTAGAGAGAGACTCTCATGCCTTGTGCATACTATACATCTTTTTCTGCTTTCTTTTTGTGAATCTGATGGTTGTTGTGTACAATCGAGGACTTCTAGGGATAGGAAGATAGAGGTGAAGACTACCATAAAGTTCAAGGACTTCCGTGGATTGGAAGAAAGAGGTTCTAACTAACTTAATGTTTTAGGGCTTATGGGGATAGCAGTATAGATTCTGATAATTTCTATCGAGGGATTACCCTAGGTGTGGGTAAGACAGAATTTCTTGAAAATATAAATCAAGGGACCTTTATTCAAGGTTATTGAATTACCTACTCTTTAGGTTAAAAGATTTCATACTTGTTACTTTTTTTGTTTCAAGTTTATTTCCACTGTATTCTGATAAATGAAGAAAGTATAACTATCATGTACTTTTGTATAATCGGATAAATAAGATTCTATATGCTTTAAGGTAGAATCATTTCCTTTTAAACTTTCCTTATGTTTCATTTTCAGAACCATATATCTGGAACCTAGCATGTTTGTAGAACTAAAAGAGGCCTTGTGAATTTACCTTGTTTAACTTTATTAAAAATAGTTTTCCTTAAGGTTAAAATGATGGGTTTAAACTTACAATTCACCCCCTCTTATAATTGATAACCTACATTTATATTTTGATCCTATAATTGGTATAACAAGAGGTCTATGAAATATTTATATTCACATATAAGTTTTCTTTCTCAAGTCCTCATTGTTCTAAATATTTTCCCTGCTTAAGAATTTTTATCCTTGTTTACAAACATTTTCTATTAACTAGTTTCTGTGGAAAGATAATTTCTTTTAGATGGCTGTAATGAATGTCGGTTCGATTGAAAATTTAAATCCTACTAGACCACCTATATTTTATGGGAATGACTATTAATATTAGAGAGATTGTATGAAGATTTTTGTTATTAATACTGGAGTGGAAAACATTATTATAATCACTAGAGATTACAATATTCCTGATAAGAAATTCAGAACTTTTACTAATCAAGAAAATTCAGAATATCAATTAAATTACAAGGTACGTAATACTTTTTTATGTTATATGACCAGGAACATATATAGTCATATTTCTTCTTGTGAATCTTCTAAATGTATCTTGAAGAAATTAGAAGTTACACAATTTGGTACATCCAAAGTCATAGAAACTAGAAGAGCTATGATTAGTGAAGAATATCATGGATTTCTATTTCCTTATAAAGAACTAGTTTGTGAAGTGCGTCAAAGGTTTATGAATACTCTTAACAGTTTACAATATATGGGTGAAAAAGGTCTTGATGAAAAATCTCTTAAGGACAAGATTATAGATATTATGCCTAATGAGTGGGAATCTAGGATAATAGATATTGATGAGAATAGAAAAGTATCTCAAATTACTCTTGATAAACTTTTTGGAACTCTTATTCAACATGAGACAGGAATGAAAAGAGATGCTGATATGAATAAGAAGAATAATAGAAATGGTAGTGTAGCCTTTACTATTACTAAGTCCAAGATTCCTGAAAGGGTTACAAGATCCAAGTCTAAGAAAGCAACTGTTTTATCTAAATCTAGTGAAAGTGAACATTCTAAGAATGAGTTAAATAATCTTTCTTGAAGGATGAACAAGATAGTTGGGAAGAAAAAATTTCAGTATAGGTTTAAGAAGAATGAAAGAAAAGACAATAAAGACTCGAAAGTCACTTGATATGAATTCAAAAGAGTAGGGAAAATAAGGAAAGATTGTCCTTTTCTTAAGAAAAATGATATAAAGGAAAATCATTCTGAGAGTAATAGGGAGAAGTAATAAAAGGATAAAGGTAAGAATGTTTTTAAAGCCAAGGAAAACTGGAGTGTCAGTGGTGTAGACACTTCTGATGAATCCTCAGAGTATGAATCTTCAGGTCAGAAGAATCTTGGTCTACTAGCCAAATTACCCATTGAAAATCATGGTCTAATGGCCAAGGTACACAATGATGAATCTATAACTAATGTATCCTTAATAAAAAATTATTGTAATAATAAATATTATGAGTCTTTGGATAAAGAATCTTCTTCTGATAAAGATAATATATTACCTACTTTTGAAGAAGTGTATGGGTTTTCTAAACTTCTTGAGAATGAAAATTATAAACTCAAGAAAAATTTTTATAAGGAAAATTATAGAATTTATATTATTAAAAAATAAGTATCAGATCTTTCTAATGATCTTGATAAGATTTTTTTTTTATTTTGAAAGTGTTTCCAAAAACCTTGAAGAAGTAAATTCTGAAAATGATATACTTTATAAAGATATTGAAAATACAATTTCTAGGAAGAATATTATAGAGACTAACTGTAGTTCTAAAACTAATGTTTTTGAGGATAAAAAATTGGTTATTAAACTAAAGTCAGAAATATTTTCCTTGAGGAAGTGTTTTTCAAACTTCACCTCAGGTAAGGAATGCTTTGAAAAAATGTATTCCCAAATTCAACCTCAAACAAATAGTTCTAGTTTTGGTTATACTCATTATAAACCAGTTTTCATTAATAACTATTTTGTTCCTAAAAGTGATCCATTCTGTACTAATTTTCAGTGTAGTGGACATTGGGTGAAAACTTGTTCTTTAAGAAAAACCCAGTCTTTAGGTTTTCATAGAGGTTATTTTTCTATGAAAATGTGTATACCTAAAACTTTTCTTTCTGAAATTTCCAGAACCAAGAATGTTTGGGTTCCGAAAGTATAACAATTTTATTTTTAGGAAAATAAAGAAAGTACCAAAAACAATACATGGTACAAGGATAGTGGGGGTTCCTGACATATGACTGGTAACAAAAACTTCTTAGAAGAGATTATTAAGATGAAATGAGGAAAAGTAGATTTTGAAGATAATTCTCAGGGAAAAATTATTAGTATAGGTAACATTTTTATTCTTCTAAAAACATTGATTTCAAACGTTTTATTTGTTAAAGGTATTAAGCACAACCTCATTAGCATAATTCAATTATGTGATGAATATTACCTTTTGAATTTTAGGAATGAAAAATACTTAGTACACAATTCCAAGGAAGAGTTTATTCTTTCTTCCCATAGGTAAGAGAATGTATACACACTATACTTAGAAGACCTTAGGAGCTAATATATAACTTGACTTAGTGCAATGGAAGATCAATTTTGGTTATGGCATAGAAGGCAATGACACTGTAACATTAGGAACCTATGTAAACTCTCTAAGAAAAGACTATTTAAGGATCTACCAGAGCATAGATTTCATTCTTCAAGAGTTTACAATCCTTTTCAATATGACAAGAAACATAAAAAAAGTTTTAAATCAATCGGTGAAGTATCAACTACTGATGCATTACAGTTGGTACATATGGATCTTTTTGTTCCAACAAAAACTAAAAGCATTGGAGGAAAATATTATTTTTTGTCCTAGTTGATGATTACAAAATATTTATATGGGTTTATTTTATAACAGAGAAATATAAAGATTTTTCTTATTTTAAAATCTTTATAAACCATGTTAAAAATGAGAAAAAACATCTATTGATAACTATTCATAGTGATCATGGAGGAGAATTTTAAAATTCTGATTTTGAAATTTTTTGTAGTAGAAAAGGCATTACTCATAACTTCTCAGCACCAAGAACGTATCAACAGAATGGTGTTGTTGAGAGAAGAAATCAAATTCTTCAAGAAATATTAAGAACCATGTTGAGTGAATATTTGATAGCTAATCACTTTTGGGTTGAAGCTGTAAGTACTTCTTGTTATACTATAAATTGGGTTTTTATTAGACCTTTTCTTAATAAAATCCTCTATGATTTATGGAATGGTAAAAAACCTAGACTTTCCTAGTATAAAGTATTCAGTTGAAAAGTATTCAATCTGAATACTAAAGATAATTTACATAAATTTTCACCCAAATATGATGAAGGAATTTTCTTAGGCTGCTCCATAACTTATAAGTTTTATAGAGGTTTTAATAAAAATACTTATACTATGGAAGAAATAGTACATGTTAAATTTGATGAAATTAATATTTTTGTTTTTAAACAACCTCAGACTATATATTTGGATGTGTCTTCAAAAACTGATTATCAACCCTTGATAGAAGATCCTTCTGATAAGGAAAATGTTCAAGAAAATGTTTCTGAACCATTTACCCGAGAAGATTTCCTACCATATGTGGATGAACAGGTTTTAGAAAACCCAAATGGGTTGTCTCTTAAGAATCATCCCAATGATAGTATCATTGGTGATGTAAATCAAAATGTATGGAACAAATGTTCCTTAAAAAATGAAGTAGAACATCATGTATTCCTTTCTCAATTAGAACAAAAAATAACTGATGAAGCATTAGGTGATGATGATTGGATAAAAGCCATGTCGTATGAGCTAAATGAATTAAAAAGGAATAAAGTCTGTACAATGGTTGAAAGACCTATGGAAACCTTTTTTAATGGAGTAAAATGGGTCTTTAGAAATAAATGTGATGAAAACTGAATCATTGTAATAAATAAGGGAATATTAGTTGCTAAAGGCTATAATAAACAAGAAGGAATAGACTATGAAAAAACCTATGATCTAGTATCTAGACTTCAGTATATTTTTATTTCACTTTCCTTTGTAGTATTCTTCAATTTCAAACTTTTCAAATGGATGTTAAATGTTCTTTCCTTAATGGTTATGTTCAAGAGGATGTTTTTATTGAAAAACCTCATGGTTTTGAAGATAAAAAACATCCTAAACATGTTTTGAAACTTACCAATGATTTATATGAACTAAAACAATCCCCTAGTGCTCAGTATGATAGACTAACATTATTTTTTTAAAAAAAATATGTTAAGGGAAATGCTGATACAACCCTTTTTATAAAAAAAGATAAGAAAAATGTTTTAATTGTTCAAATTTATGGTGATGAAATTATATTTGGTTCAACTCAGCAATCCTTAACCGATTAATTTGAAAATCTAATGTAATCTGAGTTTGAAATAAGTATGATGGGTGAGTTAACATTTTTCCTTGGTTTTCAAATTTCATAAAAACTAGAAGAAACTTATATATCCCAACATAAGTATATTGAAGATCTTCTTAAAAATTATGGATTTGACAACACTAAGAGTTTAAGTACTCCCATTGGTACCTCAAATTCACTTGATCTTGATGAAGCTAGGAAACCAGTAGATTAAGCATCATTTAGATGTATGATAAGAAGTTTACTATACTTGATAACTAGTCATACATACAAAATGTTTTCAGTATTTCTATGTGAAAGATATCAATAAAATCCTAAGTAATCTCATTTAAAGGAAGTGAAAATAATTTTTCTCTACATAAAGGGAACCATGAATTTAGGACTCTTTTATAATTTTGGAAAAGATTTTACCTTAAAATGTTTTTTGGATACTAACTTTGGTGGTTTTATAATGTTTAGGAAAATCACATACGAAACTTTTCATTTCTAAGGAGATTCATTAATTTCTTGGTCATGCAAAAAGGAACACTCAGTAGCACTTTCTACTATTGAATCTAAATATATAGCATCTGGAAGATGTTGTGCTCAAGTGTTGTGGATGCAACAAACACTCATAGACTATAGTATGAGTTTTACCAAAACACAAATATTGTGTGATAATACTAGTGTCATTGCCCTAAGTAAAAACCCTGCACATCACTCACATGAAAAACACATAGATATTAGGCATCACTTTCTTAGGGATCACAAAAAAAAGTGATATCATTCTTCAATTTATCGGAATGCAAGATCAACTTGCTGATATTTTCATGAAATCTTTACCCTCCGATAGATTTGAAAACATTAAATCGAAGTTAGGAATGATAACTGTAAGGTAATATTACATATTAAATTCTTATTGAAACATATCTCCTTAAAGTAGGAAACTACTTTTCATATGGGTAGGACATCTGTGAGTTAGTAAATATTCATAGTCACAATTTTTGTAATTAAAATTTTCATTGTCAACATTTTTGTAATCAAAATTTTCATAGTCAGAATTTTCGTAGTTAAAACTTTTGTTATAAAAATTTTATTAACGATTTTTTATTAATATAAAGTTCTTTAAGAAGAATTTTAATTATTATAGATAATTTTACTACCAATATAGAATGTTTATTTCCTTTCATAATTTTTTAATTATCTTTTTAATTTTTGGAATTTTCATTTTATTAAAATTTTTCAGATTCAATTTTCCTTAAATCTGAATTTTTATCTCAAAAACCTCAAAATATCAGAACCTACCAAATTTCTTCTTCAGCTATGATCTCAACCATCAGATCTAATCAAGAATTGTTTCAACCATTAGATCAATCAAGGAAGTTGAATCATCACCTCAAATGCCTATATAAGGACCCCCCATTGTTTGTCCCACATTGATCTTCAAAGCTCTGGTATTCTGAATTCCTACTGTTCTACTTAAGGCCATTCTGAATATTCACGGTTTCCTCAATTCCGAATGTCTATGAAAGAATATCCTAAAAAATAAATTTATTCTGTAAAAGAAATATCTGAATTTCTGATATACGTAGAGAGGTTAGTCGATCCAAAATTCTTTTCTTAGTATGATTCTATCATTTCAAATAATATCCAGCTAAATGGATGGCAGGGCCTATATGTATCAAAACCAAAGGCACATAATCTGGTTTTTCTGGAGTTGTTGTTTGAATTCTGTAAGACAGTAAGTTTCTTCAATGAAGGAGTGAGAGGAAAATTTTCCTTCAAGAGATATGGAAAGACCTACTCCCTTTCCTATACTAAGTCTGAAAGTTTAATTGGAATTCTATACGAGGGTGAAGCTGAATTTTCCACTAAAAAATTACTGGATATATTAGGTTCATTTGAGAAGGAAAAGGATTTACAGTTTCTTGTCTTAAAAGAAGTGAATACTTAGAAGACTATTCATCTATCTAAAAACCTTTAGATTCTTGAGTTATGGGTTTAAGGTTTTATCATTTCGAGAAAAGGGGATAAGGACACCCTGGAGAAAAGTGAAATTTATATTATGGATTTCTCAGGGAACCTCAGGAAGATAAACATGGTCAATTATATCTTGGTCACAATTGAGAATATAAAGAATGGAAATTTGAAGTCTCAAATCGTCATGTATCCAACTATTATCTTGAAGATTATAGTTTATTGTCTTTATTAATTCAAAATCCATTGTAGTTCTAAGCCAAGGATTTTCAAAGTAATGTTGTTGAGTGATGATACTATAAAGAGAATGAAGGTTGGTTTTTCTAGTGAATCAAGAGATTAATATTATTTTTCTAAATCAGAAATCGATGCTCTTTCAAAGAAATCGGAAGTGGCTATGAATTCCAAGAAGGGTGGAAGAAAGAAAGAAGGCAAAGAACCAGAAGAGAAAGGAAAAACTCTTGCTATTAAGGAAACCCAATCTGTACCCCCAAAATAAAAGAAGCAAAAGACTTACCCTAATAAAGTGGTTTCTAAATGGATAGAAGACAAGAAGAATAGGAAGGAAGGGTAGCCTACTTTTGGATTTGATCCTGCTGAGGAAAAATCCTTGAGGTTAAAGACTAATAAAGATCTTGAGAAACAAGAGAAAAAAAGAATCGAAAGAAGATGTTAGAGGCTGAGATAGTTTAATCCCTTCTCAAGGATGCTGAGAAAGCCTCTGACCAAATTCAGGTACCAGAATATTTTTTGAAAGAATCACTTCCTATGACTCCATTAAAGAATTTGGTGATTCTGGAACAAGAAGAAGAAATAGTTCAAGAGGAATAAGTGGAAGAAGAATAATAATAATAAGGAAGTGGTGATACTGAAGACAAGATAAGACTTGTAGAGGATTATCATGAGAAGGATTGTCCTTATGAGAAATTATAAATCCAAACTTATGAAGTATAATCTTCAAAACATGATACCCCAGGAAAAGAAGAAAAGGGTTAGGAAGATGTGAATAAACTATATGAAGAGGAGAGTAACAACAATGACTTCATTCAGCTAGAGGATATTGTGGAATGTGACGAGAAAGAAAATATTGAAGAAGACAAGATAGTTTAGTTATCAGATAGTGAGCATGAATCACCCAAGGAAGAGGAGATCATTACGAGAGTTGATAAGGGAAAATAGGTTTTGGTTGATGCACCTACGAAATTTGTGGTGAAAAATAAATATGTTGGTTCTTTGTCGAATAGGAAAGTTGAAGATATAGAAAAAGAATCCTCACCAACCAAACACTCTGATTTCAAATCATCTTCTCTTGGGCATGATTTTGTGGTACAGTCTTAGAAAAAGTTGGTTGATACCATTCCCTTATTCCAAAGTATAGACTCAAGATTCCAGATTCTTCAGCATTCAATAAACCAGAAATCAGAATCAGTGTCCATTCTAATGGATAAGTTTTTAAGACTCAAGGACGATTTCAAGTACTTTTATATCAGGTATGATGCTCATAGGAGGTCAAGGAAATCACCAAGTGATCAAAGAATAAAATTGAAGAAATGAGAATCCTTGATGATTTCCAATATAGTATGAAGAATGATTTCGACACTAAAGATGGGAAGTTTAAAGATCTTATTAAGAGTTTTGAGGAAAAGATGACTCTCGAATAGACAACTCAGAATCAAGAAGTCAATAACTTGAATGGGAAGCTTAATTCAGTGGAAAGGAATTAGAAAAGGGAAAGGGATCTCCGAATAGAGTTTAAAAAAAATTCTAATCAAGAAGAAGTTTTTAAGGATCAGGAAGATATTCTTAAGGCTCAAGAAGAAAACGTAAAAGCCTTAGAGAAGAAAAATAAAGATCAAGAACAGCTGTTCAAGCATGTGGAAGAAGATCACAAGGAGATAAAGAAGCTAAAAACTATTCTAAAGAAGTTAACATAGAAGGAGAAAGAAGTATAATTCTACCCCATTCTAATATTTTGTTGTATTTTCTTATTTTTAAAAATTATTTCAATTATAATGGAATTTTGGTTGTTCTTCATATATTTTGTTGTTTAGTACTAATATTTCAGGTACCAATTTTTTTCACACTCTCTTTATTTCTTTTTGAAAGTCACAAAGGGGGAGAAATTAATGATAAAAAGAATACTTAGTAAAGAAGATATTTCCATTAGTAAGGGGGAGTTTATCTAAGGGGGAGTTCTTATCAAAGAAGATTTTCATATACAAGAAAATGTAAAATATCATTCATGAAATCAAGAATATGATCCTTAGGAATTTCAAAACCTAAGTGGGAGTTAGTCGTATTCACAATGATTCATAAGTAAATGGAGATAAGTTTTTATTTTCAAGTCCCTAAAGAAAAAATCTATGTCTTTATATTATTTTTTGTAAGAATGTTTGTGATTTCCAAAAAGGGGGAGATTGATGAGTCAATAATGTTTCCTTATGACTTTTCCATTCCTCTATACTTTGAAAATCACAGACACTCTATCTTAAGGAATATTATATTTTCTCTAAGAATTATCTTAATAAGGAAAATTTTTCTTCCCGAAGGAAATTTTATCCTTACCTATATATTCATTGTTTATTATATAGTTTCTCTTAATCTAACTCTTTTTATTCCTAAGTGTAAAATTCTGCTTCGTATATAAAACCTCAGAATCCTGTAAATACTTGGTTATAGAGTATTCGGTTTTTAGATTCCGAATTCTCTGAAAATCAGATTCTAAATTCTTTAGAATTCAAACTCCGAAGTCCTCATAATTCAGACTTTGGATTCCTTAGAATTCATACTCTGAATTTCTCAGAATTCAGACTCCAAATTATCTAAAATTCAGAATCTCAATTTCTCATAATTCAGACTCCAAATTCATTGAAATTTAGACTCCGAATTTCTCATAATTCAGACTCTGAATTCCTTATGATTCACACTTCGAATTATTCAGAATTCAAACTCTGAATTCATTGGAATTCAGACTCTCAAATCTATAGAATTCAGGTTCTGAATTATTTTAGAAAATAGAATCTGAATATCCATGATTTATAGTTTCCAATTTTAAATGTTCTTAGAATCTAAACTTTATTTTTTTCCTTAGACACCGAAAAATAGATTTGGTTAAGCAACTATTTTTTCTTACATTTGTTGTTGTTATAAAACAATGTTGTACATTCTGTTTCTAACTAACCGTTGTTTGAGTGACACATGTATAGGTCCCTCCAAAATTCATGGAAAAATATGACCATTGGAGGAGGGAGTCGACCATTGGAGAAGTTCCTATAAATAGGAGCTCATTTGAACAAGATCAATACTGATAGAAATCGTTGATCACTCTAGAGATTACAGGATGCTGAAGTGATTTCTAGAGAGATAGACTCTCATGCCTTGTGTGTGCTGAACATCTTGTTCAGCTTGCTTCATGCGACTCTGATTGTTGCTGTGTACAATCAAGGACATTTGGGGATAAGAAGACAGAGGTACCGACTAACTTAATGTTAGAGGAATTCCATGGATAAGAAGATAGAGGTTCCAACTACCTTAAAGTTCAAGGGCTTGTGGGGATAGCAAGATAGATTCTGATAATTTATATCGAGAGATTACCCTAGTTGTGGGTAAGAATTGCTTTCTTGAAAGTATAAATCATGGGACCATCATCCAAGGTTATTTGATACCTTACTCTTTGGTTTAAAAGATTTCATACTTGTTACTTGTTTTGTTTCAAGTTTATTTCTTCTGTATTTTGATAAAGGAAGAAAGTATAACTATCTTGTACTTTCTTTTACTTTTTTATACCCTGATAAGTAAGATTATATACACTTTAAGGTATAATATTTTCCTCGTAAACATTCCTTATGTTTCATTTCTGGAACCATATATCTGGAACCTAGCAATTTTGTTGAACTAAAAGAGGTCTTGTGAATTTACCTTTTTTATATTTGTTAAACTTAGTTTTCCACAAGGTTAAAAAATGGTTTTAAACTTATAATTCACCCTCCTCTTTTAATTGAGCATCTACATTCATATCTCAATCCTATATATTAGTGTTACTAAGATGTATATATAAATTCGAGTTATAGGCATCATCTAGTAACTTCTTTTTAGCTATGGTGTAGAGGGAACACATAACCTCTTCTCAAGCATCAAAATTCCATCTTCATTCCCAAAGTCTGCCAACACCCTAGCATTCAAAGATTTTATTTTCATTTTTATATTATCATCATAAAACTAAGAACCTTTAATCCTTTACAGTAAATATGGTTTGGAAACCAATTGAAAAAAGTAATGATGTTTCACTTTCCTTGATAATTTCCATATCAAAATTTTCTAGATCCATATACATGGGATCCTTATTAATCCTCACATTGTTTTGAACTCCATGATCCTTCACGCTCAATGCATCTGCTACCTTTTTCGACTTCCTTGGGTGGTACTGTATTGAACAATCATAATCCTTGAGTATCTCAATCCATCTAACATGCCTCATGTTGAGTTATTTATGTGAGAATATGTATTTTCAGATATTGTGATCTATATATATCAAACATATTTTACTATAGATATAGTGTCTCTATATATTTAGAGTAAAGTTTTTGGCTGCCAATTCAAGATCATGTGTTGGATAGTTTTTTCATGAGTTATTAACTACCTTAATGAATAAGAAATAACTCAATCATTCTGTATAAGGACACATCCAAGTCCTTTCTTTAACACATCACTAAAAATAAATAATCCACTATTTCTCGATGGTAGATTCTAAATTGGAGAATTTAATATTCTCTTATTAAATTCTTCAAGGAATTATTCACATTGCTTTTTTCGAAATAATCTTAAACCCTTTGTGGGTAATCTTAGTTAAAGAGTTAGCTAATCAAGTATAGTTCTGAATGAAAATTTGATATTAACCTGCTAAACCATTGGAACTACGTAACTTTGTTATGTTTTTTGGTGTATTACATTCCTAAACTATATTTTTATTCACATGATCAGATGAGATTCTATTATTATAGATACTATGTAAAAAAATAGTTTAAATAAAAAATTACAACCTCATAAACTTCCCATATAACTATTTTCTTCTAAGAGTCTCGAAAAATCTACTAGTGGTTCTCATGGTCCTCATTAATTTTGTAATATATCAATATATCATTAATAAATACTATAAAAATCATCAAGATATTAATTGAATACACTATTCATTAGATCCATAAAAAGTGGATTTATTAGTCAGTCCAAATGGAATTACTATAAAATTGTAATGTCCAACCTGGTTTGCAATACTATCTTTGTAATATCTTCCTTCTTCACACGTAATTGATGATATCCATATTGAAGGTCAATCTTAAAAAAATATTTATCTCCATGAAGTTTATCAAATAAATCATCAATTCAAGATAGATGATTCTTATTCATTATTATAATATCATTGAATTATCTATAGTTGATGCAAATACACATGGATACATATTTCTTCTTGATAAAGAGAACATGGTATCCCCATGGAGAAACACTCATGTAAGTAAATACCTTTATTATTCAACTCCTCTAATTGTTTCTTTATCTATACTAATTACATGGTGTCCATTCTATAAATATTCATTGATATTAGTCTTGTATCATGTATTAAATCAATAGAAAACTCAACCTCTGGCTATAGAGGATGTATAGGTAAATATTGTGGAAAGACATCAATTTATTCTTGTACAATAGGTACATACTCAATTTGAAGATTTATTTTATCATCCAAAGATGATGTTTTCTCTTCCTTCCTAAGAATTTCATTCATTAGATCTAGTTGGTGTGGATCTAGATAAGAAAAAAATGATGATGTTTCTTCTATAATGATAAGGCATTCTACATATTCCTTACCTATTGTAATTTCCTTCTTCTGGAAGTAGATTTTTTTCACCATATCTTTGAATACATTCCACACCAAGGACTCTATAAAATTCAATCATATGTATGATGACTAGGTTAGCAAATAAATCACATAAATGTTTCATAAAGGAGGATGAATGACACAACTTTATAACAATGAGACTTACCTTAGAAGTTTTGACTAAAAACTATTTTATTAAATCAAAATGGAAATGTCTAATTTTCATGAAAAATTGGAAATATATAAAAGAATTTTATGATCCAAAATAAAATAAAGCATTGTATAAGTTTGAGTAAATGCTTAAAGTACCTATAACCAAATCATTATGAAATTCAACCTCAACAGTTTTTATTGTATAAGCTTGTCCTTTCTCCCTTATCCTTTTATAGGGAAATTTTCCTTGATTCTTAGGAAAATAATTTTCATAATGTCCCATATATTTACAGTTAGAGCATTGAATATTGGTAGATTCTTTTATTCCATTTAAATCACAGGATTGGTGGAATTATTCTCCAAAATTTTAACAAAATTGAATTCCATTTAAAAGGTACCAGGTTGTTTCTTCCCAAAATTAATTCATGATGGAAATTCAACTCTTCCCTTATTTCCTTTTTCCTTATTTTTTTCAAAGTGTTATGCAACCGTCTTCTTTTCTTTTTTACTTTAAAGTCTTAATACTCATAGAATTATTTTTTTATCTTCACATCACATGAGACTATATCATCATATGATGGGAAATTTTGGGAGACTAGTTACCTTTGGAGGAATGGTTTTAACCCATCAAATAATAGATCAATATTTCTATTTGGATTTCATATATAATCCAAATAATGACTTGATAACCTTGTAAAGTTGTATTCATACTTAGAAATACTCTAATATTCTTCTTTTATCATATTCAAGAATTCTCTCTCCATATTTGATCACTTTTTTGAGGGAAATATTCTTCCAAGAAAATTTATTTAGAATCCTTCCATTCCATATTTTCTATTCATTACACCTCCTTCATGTTTTGAATCAATGAACACCATTAATCGAAATCTATTGGGAGATGATAAATTTACATGAAAACCTTCTCCCTTTTTTTATTTCCTAGATAGCGACATGTATACTGTATGGAACATATCCATTGCTCAGCTAAAAAT
The DNA here is from genome assembly GCA_963277665.1 of Viscum album. Lineage (NCBI taxonomy): Eukaryota > Viridiplantae > Streptophyta > Magnoliopsida > Santalales > Viscaceae > Viscum > Viscum album. The sequence continues at coordinate 1,524,545,793 of OY728141.1, read as the reverse complement.
GAGTTTGTATTCCCATTTAATTATGGAGGGTTTTGTCACTTAAATCGGTCTAACAATATTACTATCATGCATAGACTACTGAAATAATTTTATTTTATTATTTTATCTGTCATTGAAATATTTTGTCGAGGTTCTAGCCAAGACCGATCGAAATTTTTTAGTTTTGTATATAGATGTTTGTTTTGGGCATGGAATCATCCAATACACAAGTAGATCATAGTTTGGAAATCATGTGGATTCTTTTGGGTCACCATAAAACATACTCAGTATTCTAAAAAAATAAAAATGAAATAAATAATAATATGAGAACAAAATAAATCAAGGTGAAAATTATTTCAAAATAATAATAATGATACTATTATTATTATGAATAATAATCATATTATTATGTTTATTATTATGAAGTTGATTATTATAAAGTTTATAAAGTTTATTAAATTTATTATCATGTTATTATCAAGTTTATTTTTATCACATTAATTTAATTATTTTCATATCATTATTATAATTAGTTTATTATTATTATTATTTTTGTTTTATTTTTATTATATGTTTTCTTAGGGTCGGTCTCTCACCATCTCTCTCAAAATCTCATCCCACCATCTCCTTTATCCCTAAATACCATTGCGTGTAACCCTTTTGTGTATCCCCCGCTTGTCCAGCCCCCTACGACAACTCCTACGGCTGATATTCCCCCTTCCTGCATGCACCCTCCGCTTGCGACCCCCTCCTATATCATGTAGCCAAGTAGCACAGTGGACCCCATGGATAATCCATCCCTCCTGATGCCTCACCTTACTGGCCGGACCACACCCTATCACCCCCTTTCCTTCTAGAAACCAACTGATAGTTCCCCTCTCTCCCCTGGTGCATGTACCTCACTTCAGATAAGGTTTTGATTCCTTAAGTTTAGGGTTTTGGTTCTTACTGTGGGTAGGGTTGTGTTTTTAGGATGGGGTCTCGATATGATGAGTTCAATCTTACCATTTTAGGGTTCGTTGTCCATCACTTGAGGTGAAGTTCCACCAATTTCTAGATGTTTCTCTACAAGAGGTAGATGATTCCATAAATTATCTTTTATTGATAATTTAATTTCTTTATTAAATTTATTTTCACCTGTTTTATACTTTGTTTTTGTAGTGAAAATGGTTTATTTTATTAATTTTTTTGGTGAGAATTGTGGTTTTTGGAATTGTTAGAAGGCCTATGTGGTTGGAATAAAATTCATTAAAATAAATGGTTATATTTTCACGTGTGTTATATTTTTTTCCTTTGTAAAATAGTTTAATGCTTTTTTGTGGAATGTGCGAAGTGGGTTTTTGAAAAGGTCCAAAGTGATTTGGTATTTGAATGAATTTATAAGAAACATGGGAAATGTCCCATGTGTATTTCATGTGTGAATTTTTGTTTTATGCCTTGAAAGTTTTTGATAAAATTTATGGAAGGTGCGAAGTGGGTTTTTAAAGTCACATGTGGTGTGAATGAGTTTGAAAGTGAGTTTTTAAAGGAAATGGATTACTTTGGAAACATGGATTTTGTTGGGCACTTTTAAGGCGGGTTTTAAATTTTGTAAATTATGGGAAGCGTTATTTAAAGTAAAATTAGTTTCTGTGAGGATTTCAAAGGGGTTTGGTGATAATAAATGGTTAAATTGATTATGTTCTTTTATTGTAATGTTTTCAAAAGGGTTTTGTGAGTTATGTAAGTGGTGTGAAATATATTTTCAAATGGTTTTAGTGTGAATTTGATTTTAAAGATAAGAATTTGAGTGTGTTTCTAGGGTAAGGTCTTATTATGAATCTTGGAATTTTTTTTATTAAGTGTGATTGATTTATTAAATTATATGTGTAGTGCATGGTCCCTAATTTGTGGTTTTGAGTCACTGGGTCTAATGTGACACACATTTGTGTGACTAGGTAAGTATATATTTATACATGTGGGTTCCCCTGTTTCACGTATATTCATACATGGTAGGGAACATACATGTATGGGGTTAGGTGTGCCCATTTATATAAATGAAAATACATATGTATGTGAGTAGAGACTAGTATATACAGATAAGAATATATGTAAGTATCCCCTTGCATATGATTATAGACATGAGGGTGTGTGAATAGGGGATAGATATCCTTATATGTTTGTGAAATTTCATGTGCTTAGTGGGGGAGAAACAACTTATACTTATAATATTCCATGAGTTGAATGTTTAGTTTGGTTCCACCTTGAGGTAGGTTCCCTATGCCTTGATCTTTAATTAGAATTTCCATTATTCCATGGTGTTCTTTAAATTTGTTTTGTATACTTTTATATGAAATGCACATGATATATATATATATAATTATATACATAAATGGTCATGGTTCATGAAAAGTGTTCTCCTAGATGTTTTTAATGTGAAATGGGTATTTCCAAAGACGTGTGGCCTTTTGGATGATTTTGTTATAAAAGTGTAATGACATGCTTGATTTTTTTCCAAAGTGTTCCAAATTGATTTCCAAAAATGGATTTTGGTGTGAACATGAGATAAAATGGTGATTTGACATTCTAAAAAAGGATTTCTTTGTTTTAAACATGGATTCTAGCTTGTTTTTAAATATATAGTACCTTGTTTGTTTAGTTGAACTTTCAACCATTTTTGGAAACATAAAAGTGTTTGTTGATTATGTGTTCTAGAGTGAAAAGTGTTTCTTGTAAGTAATTAAGCTTGTTTGTAACTTTGAGAATGGTTTGTGAAAGTGGAAAAACCCTCTTGAGTCATTCCCCATTGTTTTATAAATACAATTTAGGTGAAAATATGTGATTTTTGATATGTACCTAGTGTTGAGGTTTTTGTATTATTTTGTGACTTAAAGAGGGGAATGTGCTTAATGAGGGAGAAAAGTGGTGAGAGGTTTAATGGGATTTGGGTAAAGAAAGTGTTATGTGGTATGTGTTTTCTTGATTATACCTCACCACCATTTTAATAGAGAACATGGGAAACCCTAGGTACCTAGGTTGGAAGACTAGGACTAGTATTCTAGATGATTCAGAAGTGGTTTGTCCTGGTTCCTTCTAGTATGATTGACAATAAAGAACGAACTTAACATTTGTGATGATTGGAGAATACTAGGCCATCAAGGTGTCCCCTATTAGTGGTTCGTGCATGATAATGCTAAGGGTTGTGGTTTCTATACCACGTTTCACTGAGGTATGAGGATCCTAGGTCCCCAACTAACACTAACTGCTTAGAGATTTCGCATGGTGCTTGTGATATTATTTTAAATTTAGTTGACTCTTGATTGTTCCCTCTTTTATGAAAACCATATTTTTAATCTAAATTGGTATCTTTTAATTTTGAAATGTTAATGCATGTTTGGAACCTATTTTGACAATGAAGTGGAAGAGAAATGTTTTTCTTTAAAATGTAAACTTGTTAATTAAATTTCAAAATAATTAAAAACATTATAATATTATATCTTATTTTAAAACTAGCATGTTTTGGGTTTCTTTTTAATGATAAGGGAATAGGGAATTGTTTATCCTTTTCCTTCCTACTGAGCATCTTGATGCTCACACCTACTCTATCTTTTTAGTTTCAGGTCCCTTTTTTTGGATCACTCTTGGAGAGAGTGTGGTTTTATATTCCGTGGTAACCCAGGAGGTCACTAGAGGTATGTTTCATTGTTTAGTTTACTTCTTTTTTTCTTCTAGTTTTTTTAGATTATTTTTGTTGTTTATCTATATTTTACTATTTAAACTATTCCCAAATTATTAAATACGATGCTCAACACTAGTTTCCAGCCCGTGGGGATAATGAATGCCCTTCATGACATGTTGTAGACCGAGTCAGGCGCCAGTTTGGATAGCAACCCAACTTAGTTAATGAGAAAATGGTATCAGATAGAGGTTATGATCTTTTAAGACTTATTCCCTAGGAAAGTGTTTGGGTATACCAGAGCAATGATTTTCGGAACATGACATTCTGGTTATGAGTATGGTGCCTAGCCATCACACCTCGTGATAGGAATCTGTTTACCAGGGGAATTTGGGTTCCATCGGAGTCTTTTATCCCTTGTGGTTGCATGTTGATGTTTTGGGAAATGAAAAGAGGGTAGGATCACCAGTCTCAATGAGATTGTAAGGCCTAGAAATCCATGTGGAGTTGATGAAATGTTCCTATAACACTCTCTAAGATGGTGTTGTGATTGGCGTATAGCCATCAAACATATGATTGGGATACCCATAGATACTATTTTCCTCTTACAAAATTATGTGTATTATTTTATTCTTGAGAATGTTGTTGTGGGGTGTTTTGAGTTTGAATTTTTTTGAATGATGTTTTCAGTTTTTATATCATCAATAAGTTGGTTTGAAATAATGGTTTTTGGTATCTCTCAATAATTGTTTTGAGAATCCTTTGTGGTGGCTCCCCTCGTGTGTTTGGTTTTGGTATGTGGAATTTTTTCACCAACAAACCTATTTGATTTCATCATTGGGAAATTTTATTAATGGTTAGTGTATGAAACTATAAATAGTTAATTCATGACTGATGTGCGGCCATTGGTGGTTTGTTATTGGTAGTTCCTCCAATTGATGAAATTAAGGTCTTCCTTCTTGTGTTTTAGAATTTAGTCTACCTTTTCAAATTCAAATTAGTTAATCCTCTCACAGCAGGGGAGTGTATGCGAGAGAAGTTGAAGAAAGTTTTGGTTTCCTTGAGTAGTTTGATAGTAAAAGGTGATGTTTGGCATCAATAAGTCTGAGGGTCCCCCTGGAAGTAGTGAAGGGAAATCCTGTGGGGAAAATGGGAAAAGATCTAGGTTGTTAGTGTTGGCCGCTATATGAAAAAGGTATTTTGACCATTCATGGTTTTCCTTATAAGAAAGAGATCATGTTAGGCCACACGTGTGGTGAATCTAGTCTTATGAGGTCATTATAATCATTTTCAAAAAACACGTATTGTTCTAGGCTTAGTTTAAGGTCCCTTCCGTTGTGAGGGATCATAGACCCGAATTTTCTTGTTCAGTGGCATTTTCATGTGTCGTGTTCTTTCCCAAATGAGAAGGAAGATGTTTTGGGACCTTTATAGAGCCCCCTTTTTACTAGAACTAGGTGTTATAATCGGGGAATTATGAGTTTTTTTGTTTTGGGTGATATCACGTTTTGTTCTCCCTTTCTTCTGAAGTTTCTCATTTGAATTCGAAAGGGGATGAGGCATGGTAATATTCTACGCCCATGTATTGGTGAAGTTCCATGTATAACAAAAGTATGTTGTAGGGTTTTTTGGGTTTTATTGGTCATGTTGTATCGCTGTGTAGTTGCTTGTGGCACTGGGATAAGACGTTTCAGTCACAGGTTTTAGTGTTTGACTACAAAGAAGGTGATGATTCAATTATCATAGCTCCAACCATAGGTCCTATAGTGAATATGGTATGTAGTCAAGAAACCCAGGGGTGTAAGGAATCATAGTCTAACATTTTTCTTCTGCACTGGAAATAAAGACAGTTTAAGACCCTTTTAGGTGTTCATTCTGATGGTCCCATTTAGTGGAAAGAGGCATGGGGACCTCACTTCTAGGTTTTGATCTGCATGGGTCATAGAGTTCCCCCTTTATTATAAGGAGGTATGGTTGTTTCATTTACCTAAACCTTAGTTCTTGTTCCCTTGTGGGTGTGACCGTTGTGTGGTTATTCACATATGATCACCCTTATAAGTATGTTTTTATTTTGGTTTTTATTTAGGATCATCCAAGATTGGTAATTCTATAGGTGTGGTGAACCATGTATGGTATTCTGTTTCGTTTGGATTTGTGTTAATATGGTCCCTTGTGGTGGGAGACTAGGTTGTGTGTAAAGATCCCATGTTATCCCATGTCGGGTATGTTGTATCATTCTATAATGGTTAGTTAATCTAGTTGGCCCTTATGGTGGGGAGACACACCATGGGTCTCGCTAAAACTCCTCTATAATGAATTGATATTATCCCATTCCTTATGGTGGGGAGTTCATGCAGGCTCCTCGTGTTGCTGATCATGTCGAGGTTCTGATGTTGAATAGGCAATGGGTGTCCTTTTTTGGAGATGCCTCATTTCAAGTCCCCTCCATAGGTAAATGTTGGGATTGGAGTGAGACCAATGGTTTCGGTGAATTAAGGTTTTGAGAGTATTCATTGGGATGTGCCTGACCTTGTTCTTTGTTTCAGTAAAGTTTTGTGGGTTTCATTTGGTGATTTTTGTGGTGTTTTTTCTCAACATGTTGGATTGAATGTTGTGAGAGTTCCCTTTTATTTAACTGATCAACTGGATATGTTTAAACTCTTGTGGGTGGGCGACTCGTAGTGGGGAGTCCATTTTGGCCTCCCGAGCTCAACTCGTAAACCTCTTTTCTTTCTGGTTGTGTTCTTGTCATCTTTTCATTTGTCGTCATTCAGGAATCTCCTTGTGTTGTAACGGATTATCAGTTATTTCTCTAGAATAATCCTTGGGATGGATTTCCAAGGGTGAAAAACATTATGGTGGGTAGAATTGTCACACCCGGACATCTAAAATAATAATATTTTATAATTTTATCTGGATATGAAATATTTTGTCGAGGTGAGGGCCGATCCCGATTAAAATTTTTTGTTTTTAATGGTATATTCTTGTTTTGGGCATGTCAGCATCTAACACAGGGGAAGAGCACGGTTTGGAAACCATGCAGCTTATCCCAGGTCACTGTGCATCATGCCCGGTATTTAGAAAAAATAAGAAATGAAATGAATAATATTATGAGAAAAAAAATAAAAAAATAGAAAATGATTTAAAATTAATAAAAATGCTAATATTATTATTATGAATAATAATAATATTATTATTAAGTTTATTATTATAAAATTTTTTATCATTAAGTTTATAAATTTTATTAAGTTTATTATCATGTTATTATCATGTTATTATCATGTTTTTTTAACACATTAGGGTTATTATTTTCATATCATTATTATTATTGGTTTGTTATTATAAGTTTATTATTATTATTTTGTTTTATTTTTTATTTTTTGCTTAGGGTGGGTCTCTACCCCCTCTCCCAAAATCGCTATGTACCCTCCCCTTTCCCCCAAATCCTGTCTTGCCTAACACTTGTTCTCATACCTCCCCCTTGGCCAGTCTTCTCTAATGACTCCTCCAGCTAGAATTCTTCTATCCTTCTTGCTCCCTCAGCTCGTGAGCCCCTCCTACAGTAGTTACCCGAGCAGTGGGTTGAACACACCTGACTGATCCTTCCCTCTCGATGCCTCACCTCGCTAGCCAGACCACACCCTGATGCCCCCTTTCCTTCAATCAACCACCTTCTATCACCCCTCTATCCTCTGATGCATGCACCTCCCTTAGGGTATAATTTTTAATCCTCCTGTTTAGGGTTTTGGTTCCCATTGTAGGTAATGTTGAATTTTTAGGATGGGGTCTTGAACTATTGAGTTCTATCTTGGCTTATCAGGATTTTTTGTTGATCACTTAAGGTGTGGTTGTGGTTCTTCACCAATATCTGGATGTTTCTCCATAAGAGGTAGGCGATTCTATGAATTATCATTTATTGATAATTAAATATTTTTGTTAAATTTATTTTCACATGTTCTATTCTTTGTTTGTGTAGTGAAAATGGTTTATTTTATTAATTTTTTTTGTGAGAATTGGTTTTTTTGGAATTATTAGCATTCCTATATGGTAGGAATAAAATTCATTAAATAAAATGATTATATTAACTTTTGTGTTCTATTGTGTATCATTTTTAAAAGAGTTTTATGATTTTTTTGGAAGGTGAAAATTTGGTTTTCGAAAAGGTTTAATGTTTTTTTGGTATTGGAAAATTAATTTTGAAGGAACATGGACTATGTATCATGTGTGTTGCACATGTGGTTTTTTGTTTCATTCATTTAAAGTGTTTGACAAAATGTATAGAAGGTGATAAGTGGGTTTTTAATGGCACTTGAGGTGTGAATGAGTTTGAAAGTGTGTTTTTAAAGGAAAAAGGATTACTTTGGAAAATTTTCTTTTATTTGGCACTTTTAATGTGGTTTGTGAATTGTGTAAATCATGGGAATCTTGATTTAAATTAAAATTGGGTTATGTGAGGATTTGAAGGGGAATTGTCCATTGGAAATGGTTAAATTGATTATGTTATTTTATTTTAATATTTAAAAATGGGTTTTAGGAGTTTTATAAGTGGTGTGAAATGTATTTTTAAATGGTTTTAGTGTGAATTTGATTTCAAAGAGAAGAATTTGAGTGTGTTTTTTGGGGTTTATTATTGTTATGCATCATGGAAATGCTTTATTAAGTGTGGTTGATTTATTAAATTATATGTGTAGTGAGTTGTCCTAGATTTTTGGTTTCGAGTTGTTGGGTCTAGGGCGACTTGCCTATGTGTTCATAGGTAAGTATATATATATATATATTTATGTGGGTTCCCCTGTTATATATATAGTCATCCATAGAAATGAATATACATGTATGGGTCTAGGTGTTCCCATGTATATATATGAAAATGAATACATAGGTGAGTGGATACTAGTATATGCATATAATTATATATGCATGGATCCCCATGAACATGTTTATGGCCTGCATGTGTGTGCATATGGGCAAGGTGTCCTTATATGTATGTGAAAGTGCATATACTTAGTGGCGAAGCAATAAATTCTAGTTAGAAACCACCAAGAGTTTAATGTTCCATTTGGTTCAACCCTGAGGTTGGTTCCCTATGCATTGACCTTCAATTAGGATTTCCATTATTTCTTGGTGTTATTTAAATGTGTGTCATTTTCTTTAATATTAAATGAACATGATATATATATATATATATATATTAGTATATAAGAAAATGGTCGTGGTTCTTGAAAAGTGTTTTCCTAGATTATTTGAATGTGAAATGGGAATTTCCAAAGACTTGTGTACTTTCAGTCGATTTTGTTATAAAACTGTAATGACATGCTTGATATTTTTTCATAGGGTAACAAAGTGATTTAAAAAATATATTTTTGTGTGAACATGAGATATAAGGGTGATTTGAAATTCATAGAAAGGATTTCTTTGTTGTAATCATGATATTTTAATTTTTTAAATATATAGTACCTTGGTTGTTTACTTGATCTTTAAAATGGTTTTGGAAACATAAAAGTGTTGGATGATTACGTGTTCTAGAATGAAAAGTTTTTATTATAAGTAATTAATCCCATTGGGAACTTTGAAAATGGATTGCGAAAGTGGAAAACTCCTCTTGAGGCATTCCCCCAAGTTTGAGAAATGAAATGTAGGTGTTGATGTGTGATATGTGATATGTTCTTATTGTTGAGGATTCTTCTTTATTGTGTGATGTAAAATAGGGGAATGTGCTTAAGGAAGGAGAAAGATGGTGAGATGTTGAATGGGTTTTGGGTAAAGAAAGTTTTATGTTTGCATGCGTTTTCTTTATAAAACCTCACCAAAATTGAAATAGATAACATGTTAAACCCTGGGTATCTAGGTGGGAAGACTTATAATAGTACTCTAGATGATTCATAAGTGGTTCATCCCGGTTTCGTCTAGCAGGATTGACGCTAAAAAAAAGCAAAAATTTGTGATGATTGGAGACCATTAGGACATTGGGGTCTCCCCTCCGAGTGGATCAAACACAATAATTCTAAGGTTTGTGGTTACTATACTATGTTTCACTAAGGTATGAGGATCCTAAGTCCCCAACTAACATTATATTCTTAGGGATTTCCCATGGTTATTCTGATATGATTTTCAATTCAGTTGTTTCATGCTTTTACCTCTTTTGTGAAAATCGTATTTTTAATCTAAATTGGACTCCTTTTATTTTGAAATGTTAAAGAATTCATGGAACCTATTTTGAAAATGAAGTGGAAGAGAAATGATTTTCTTTAAAATAGAAAATTGTCACTTGAATATGAAAATAATGAAAAATATTATTTAATTACGTCTTATTTTCAAACTATAACTTTTTGGGTTTCTTTTTAAAGTAAATGTCATAGGACGTTGTTTATCATTGGCCATCCTATTGAGAATCCCAATGCTCATGCCAAATTCATATTTTTAGTTTTAGGTCCCTTTAGTTTTGTATCACTCTCTAATCAAGTGTGGGTTTGTATTCTGTGGTGACCCACGAGGTAACTTGAGGTATGATTCATTACTTAGTTTACTTATTATTCCACTACCAGTTTGTTCTGTTTATTATTATTTTCTATATTTTCTAGGATAAAACATTCCCAACTACTTAAATTTGATGCCTGAAACTAGTTTCCAGCCCATGGGGATTGAGATTGCCCTTCGGGCCTTGCCCTGGACTAGGTCGGGCCCCAGTTCAGATATTAACATGGCTTGGTTCTTGATAGTTACACCGTGATGTGGATCAGTATTATCCATGCAAGTAAGGTTATTTATCATAACCTGAGTTAATTTACCAATATAGTTATAAGTTTCTCAGATCAAAATCCAACATCATTATCATGTATAGAAGGAAAATCCTTACATGGAACACATTTTTTGATACAGTTTACATTCCTTCCAGTAGGTGTTATTTCTAAACAATGACAAAAACTAAATTAGGTTATAAATCGTAATACATAATTTTTAACTTGAAAAAAACGTAACATAAATTATAAATTTATGCATAATTAATATCATAATCATAAACATGGTTTATTTGGGGACATATTTACTTTTAAATACTTCATAATGGCTTGTAAGAAAAATCTGACTTATCCTAAGCATATCCCACATGATTGTCAAAACATGTGCGTAGTAAGGCCCATGGTCAGGTACCAGGTTACATTGAGTCAAAACCGATGCACCTTGTTAGAGTTGTTTCCCCAAGGTATATCTATGCCAGAACCACATCCACTTGTATTATCCAAATAGGGATGTATTTCTAGGAAGACCCACATAGTCTCTACTTTACAAAAATTATATGATTTTCGTGTATTGTTATCCTTGAACTCTATCTTAAGGTTATGTTTGCTAATATAGGTTTTTTAAATCTATTTTCCAAGGTTTCTACTAATCTTTCTATAATACAAATTGTAAAGACCCTATCTCTAGTATCTTAATGCTGATGCCTTACATTAAAACATTGAAATAGATATAAGACTCAAATCCCAAACGAACAATAAATTTAGCATTTTTTCAAGCCAGATTACATACATGAACTTTACACTACAACTTGAAAAAAAACTACATAGAAACTAAAATGGAAACACCCATAAACTCCTAGATTATCCCTAAAAGTAATTAATAATATATATCTTCACATCCTGGGGAAAAATAAAACATTCCAAACATCATAAATATTCCATCAAGGCTTTGTCCGATACATCATACAAAAATGGGTAAAACCCAGTCTAGTTTGTCTCATGAGACCTACCAATGTATATATGGGATATAGTGGGACCCAACCATAACATACTAAGTACAGTTATTTACTAATATGAATGGGGTAAAACATAATCAACATATACGTAATAAATGTAAAGGACCTTCCCCATATAGTAAACATAATCACTAACCATTCTGAGAAATATGGTGAATGGTATTAAGATAGAACATACACAATCAAATTGATCATAAACCATTTAATAAAATATATTAGATTATATTATTAAATATAAATATCATTTAAGAATAAGTTTAAATATAAGGTTTTGAAATATATGAAAATACTCTAATAAATCCATTGAGGTATTCTTTATAGAAATACCCTTTTTTACTTTGCAAAGAATATTTATTTTGGAAAAATCATTTGTATTTTACATAAAATCATATTATAAACATGTATATACTATAAAATAATATTTAATTTCAATGAAATTATGTTTTATGAATAAATTATATCCAACTTAAGTGGAAACATGTAAAAATTGTTTTTATGAAACTTTAAAAATGTGCCACATTAGTTCAGTTTAAGCGAAAATATAAAGAGTCTTTAAAGAGAACAAATGATTAATTGTTTACATAAATAAATAAGCTAAGATATTTTTTCATGATAAAAATAGTTAATTTATAAAAATATTTATTACTTAAAATATATTATGGTGTATAATTACAAATGGGTATGAAATTGGAAGTTCACTTTTATCGGTCTTGCTTTTCAGGATGAATTGAGAATGGATCCTTATAAAACATGTACTTCCCCATCAAATAAATATGAACTGATATGGATACATGATTTTGGTACATATATAAATAATTTATATGTAATTTATAAAAATAATGATGAATTAAATTTGGGTAAAGAGAGAGAAAGTGCAACATGGATGAAAAATGGAGGTATTGGAAGAAACCCTTACTTTATGTTCGAAAGTGTTCTTCAATTGCAATAAATGTTCTGGAATATGAAATTAGATTCATTAATGAATTAATTAAAAACATATTAAACATGTATTACATTTATTATGATTTTATTACATTCATTTTTGACCTTTTTTCTAAGTTATAATATTGAATTCTGTCGTTTGGGAGTGTTCGTTTCCTTGTTTTTCATGATTTGTCCACTTGTATACATCTATGAAAGGACATGTAAAATGGGGATTTTCATCGAGAATTAAAATTATATGTTATTATTGAAAATAAATAATATAAAATGGTTATATAAGTCACTTGGTTATAATGTTCTAGGATGAATCATTAGATAAGACGTAAGTGATAATCATTTAGATTATTTTGGTGGTTTTTCGATTATCACAAGCTAGTTTTATCTTATGGATTAATATCATGTATATATACTAGATATTGAAAATTAAATAAATTTTGATACATATATTATTTTATGGTTTAACTATATGAATGGTTTTATGACCATACTTGAAGGAGAAAATTGAAAAATGAAAACACATCATCCACAAAGGTGGTAAATCACCACCTCACCAATGATGTTTTCATTTTTAGAATAAATAAAAGATGAGAAAAGACAAGATGGTGGATTTTAAATTAATAAAAAAAATCTAGTATATGTTAGATACTATATTTATCATGTATGTTTGGACAGAGTAGGTGAGAAGAGTATAAGAAAATAAAATCAAGTGAAAAGAAAATAAAAAAGAAAAAAATGATTTTCCCCTTGAATTTTTCTCCTTGAGATCCTCCTTACGGAAATTGGTTGTAATAATTTTTTGAGACCTATCCTCTTGGATGTGGGTAATATGATTGAGAAAAAATTGGACAATATTAAATTATTAAGAGTTTTGAGGAGAATAGGTGGTGAGGGTGGTATTTATCGAGGAGGAGAGGTGTGTTTTATGAATATTTTAATCATTTGCATATTATTTTGTCTCAAGACTATGAATAGTTTCATAAATTTAACTAAATATATTAAAATAATGAATGGAAGTTTTAGATTATGGGCTTACATCATGCATACATAATCTATGACTCAATATTTCATGTATTTTGTTAAATACTGTAAATTACCGTATTTCACTATTGAAAAAAATTCAACAATTTTTAAAAAATAAAAAAATTCACCCTAACCATTTTTCAATGTGTAGAATTCAAAAATTAACTCCATTTTATGGAAATAATTTTCTAAATATGATAAATTTAATTTTTAAATAAAATCATCATTTATTCGAAAACACTGATTTTTAAATTATAACTAATTTTATAACACTTTGAAAAAATTATTAAGGTCTCATAAAATTATATTATAATCACAGGACAACAAAATATTATTTCATGAGTCTATTTTATGATAATATTGAAAAAATTTAATTGAATATTTATAACTTATAAAAATATGAATGTATAATTTATCATTTTTAAAACATTTATTTACTTATTCCAGTATATAGATATTTTTTATTTTTTATTCATAAGATACCCAAATTTTATTTACACTTTCACTGGTGTGGTTACTATTCTATTGGACACTTTACTATTTATATGGGTCACATTAATATTCCAAAAGTCAAGTTAATGTTCCATTCGTATAAGTTCAATAACTTCTAGAAAAAACCTCTTACTTCATTCATTATTCAATTATAAAGTTTTTATTATGTTATCTATGAGATTTTATGTGATTTGTGCTATATGAAATAATTATAATAAGGAAAATTTCATTAATAGAATTCCAGGTCACTTCAAAGGTGTCTTTGTGTCTCCACTTGCCTCCTAAGGCTTAGCTTCTTCTTTCTGCAATATTCTCCCTCGATCGAGGAGGTGGATGTGTGGCCTCTCTGTGATCGTTGAGTGTACCATATATTCAAAAAATCGGCGGGAGAGGATGTTCATGCATACGATGGATCATGTTCATTGTGTTGGTTTGAAACAAAAAAGGAGATGATGAAGGTTCACTATGGATGTCCAATGGGGAGGATCTTCTTTCTGTCTAACATCATTCTATCTGCATTTATTATTCTTTCATTGAATTTGCATGTTTAATTTCAGTAATGAATTTTCAATTCTAAAATACAGATTTCTGTTCATTTTATTTCATAAATAAAAAAATCTAATAAAAAGTGAACTAGAAGAAGTGGGTGTTTGACCACAATAGCTAATCAAGAGAACGACCAAGGTAAACCCCTTTACTGCACTTAGTTATAAATATTTTTGAGAGGGCATATGACAATGCTTCATCAATAATTTAACATTTCAATATTTAAATTTAAATTTAATTTTAGTTTTCATTTAAATTCATAGATTTAAATTTAAATTTCATAATTTCAATTAAAACTCTAATTTTATTTAACATTTGAAATTCTAAATTTTAATTTTAATTTCAATTTCATAGGAACAATTTCATTATCGCTATTTTAATTTTTTATCTAATATAAATTTAAATTTTTCAATTATATTTCTTTTTCAATTGCAACTGATTCATTAATTTGAATGATAATATCATAGTTTCCATTTCAATTTCACAATTATAATTTTATATTTAGTTTCAGTTTCAGTTTCTCAACTTTAATTTCATTTTCAATTTTAATTTTAGAATCAAATTTAATTTTAATTTTCATTATAATTAAAATATTTAGATTTTAATTTCACTATTAATATTTATATCAAATTATATTACAATTAATATTTTTATTTCAAATTCATAATTTCAATTTCAATTTTAATTAAATTATTCCATTTTAATTTTGAAATTTATAATTATTAATATTTAATTTATCTTATAATTTCTCTCTTTATTTCTTCAATTTATATTTAATTTTAAATTTTAGTTTCAATTTATCAATTTTAAATATTGAATTTCAATTTTAACTTCCATATTAATTTCGTGTTAATAATTTGAATTATAAATTATATCTCCCAATTTTAATTGTAATTTTAAAATCAAATTTTCATTTTCAATTAAAATTTATTTATTTCATTTTAAATTTTAATTTTATTTTAAATTAAAATTTCTTTTTCCAATTTTAATTTCTATTTTTATTTTTTAAAATTTATGCTATTATTTAAATTTAAATTATTAATTAATTTATTTTAATCCAATATCTAAAATTTTCATTTCAATTTAAAATTTTGATTTATCAATTTCAAAATTTTAATTTAAAATATTATTTCAAATTTAGTTTCAAATTTTCATTTTTTTTCTAAAAAAAGCCTAATTTTTTTAAACATTAAAAATATTTTTTGTTCGTATAATTATTTTAAAAAAATTATTTCAAATATAATAATGTCCATTATTCATTTTAAAAAACATCCATAAAAAATTACACATTATATAAATAATTTAAAAAAATATATATTTTTTTACTCTGAGTAAAAAAAATCGTTTTTTCATCAATTTTCCTAAAATATATTTTATATTAAAAAAATATCCTTTCCCACTAATTTTTTTTTGAAAAAAATCATATTTTCAGTAAATAACTTAAAAATAAAAAATAATTTTTATTTTTCTTAAAAAATTTAAAACTCACTTTTTTCTTCTTAAAAAAATAAAAAAACCATTTCAATTAAAAATTGGAATTTTTTATTTGACTTAATTTTTATTCATTATTTTTATTTAAATTACTTTCTAAAATTACATTAGAAAAAACTTTTTCATTATTTTTTTTTAAATTTAACAGAATCAAAATACTATTCAAAATGTTTTTATAAATATTTTTTTTTGAAAAAATAATAAAATTAATTTTATTTTTTTTTAAAAAAAATTATTTTATTATTATTTATAAAAATTGATAAAATTATTAAATAGTGTATAAAATTAATAGAAAATAATTTTTTAAATTTAAAAACACATTTCCCTTTAAAGAACACATATTTTTCCTTCAAAAAATTGAAACAAATATATATTTTCCTTCAAAATATATATTTTTTTTTGTTTTCTTTTGTTTTCTTTTAAAAAATATAAAAAATTAACTCACAAGTTATGGAAGACTATATATTTTTTTTAAAAAAAAATTTTCATATTGGGTGGATATTTAAGAAATAATATAAGCTTATTTTTTTATTTACCTATTTAATTTATGGTATTATTTAATAAATTAAAATATATTCTATCTTATTTTATTTCAGAGGAAATTTGGTTTTTATCAAGGAGAATTTATATAATCATCATAATATGATTCCTTTTTAAGAGTATTGAATATTGGTTTTAGTAGTTTCAATAATAAAGATATATAATTAACTTTGATTTTTCTTATAGTGGGTCATGGATGTTATTTAAAAGGAACTTTGAAGAATTTATAGTTAAAGAAGAATCTATACCTTTAAAAGGAGATGTTAGACCTAAGATATCTCATTTCATTGAGCTCCCTTTGATTCTCTCTTTAGAAAGAGACTTTCAAATCTTGATGTTCTTCAGGGTGTGGTAGATTAATAACTAAGAATAGATGGTGGATGAAGAATAAAGGATGGTGAATGATATAGATAACTGACCTTAAAAAATCACTCTTTTTTATTCTTCATTGATAAAGGAAGCATGTTATTTTTTGAATGATTTAATATTCTTACTAATGGGGAGAAATCAAAAATTAAAGTTGGGTAATACATGAAATTTTAATATTTTAAATAATCGTATTGCTATTAATATGTAACGGCCCAGACCTCTCCGGCCCATTCCTCTGTCAAAAAGAGGGTCATGAAGTGTTTTGGAGGGTATAATGGACTTTTTCCACACTTTTCAGAATTTTGTAACTACACGCCGTGTAGTGAAAGTACACGCCGTGTACCACCTTGCCGGGTATACCCCGTGTTGAAGCCGTGTCCTTACCATGTGAAATAAACGAGTACACGCCATGTAGCCCATACTACACGCCATGTAGTTACTCCCCGCGTACGCGTTGCCCTCAAACCGTGTGTTGACCTGTCAATGGCCATGTGCCGTGTTGAGGTCATGTCCTTGCCTCGTGAAATAAGTGAGTACACGCCGTGTAGCCCATACTACATGTTGTGTAGTTCCTCCCCGTGTACGCATTACCCTCAAATCGTGTGTTGACCAGTCAACGACCGTGTGCCGTGTTGAGGTGGTGTTCTTGCCGTGTGAAATAAATGAGTACACGCCGTGTAGCCCATACTACACGCCGTGTAATTCCTCCCTGCATACGCATTACCCTCAAACTATGTGTTGACCAGTCAACGACTGTGTGCCGCATTGAAGGCTATGTTGGAAGCCGTGTAGAGACCGTGTGAAATGGCCGAGTACACGGCGTGTACTAGAAAGTACACATCATGTACTTTAGTTTTTCTCACCTATAAAAGGAGGGGGCCTCTCCTCCTTTTCAAAACACTCCTCTCCTCCCCTTTCCCTCGAGCAGATCTCTCCCAAGAGACTCCAAATCTCATTTATTCGATAAATTTTCTGTCTGAGCTCCAATTTACGATCCGTCAGTAGCCACGGGATCGCAACGACAAGGAAAAACTTCTTAGCTTGGATTTGTTGCTTTCCCTTTGGCCTTTCCTTCCCAGATTCCACCCGAGGAGGTTTTGCTGGGTTTTGACAGAAGCGACGGACGCCGACGGACGTCTTCTAAAGCTGATTCGGGGGAGCATTGTGATCAGAACCTGTTGAGGTAGGGATCTTACCTTCATCTCTCTCTATTTGTGCATCATGTGGGGTGGGTATCCTCTTGTTTCCGTGAGATACAGTTGAACCAATAAATAAAGATATTAACTGGCTTAAAGAATGGGGATGGGGAAGTTATTATGTATATCATTATTTTATCTTATTGTTATGTTTTGAATTGAATAGGCTTCTGCCTACTGAAAATCACTATCATTAGGGACCTTTGCTTGCGCAATTAAATGTTTCCCTATCTTTCTAGACCTTTTTGTGGATAGAAACTTTGTGGAATATGGAAATTGGTTAATCACGTAAAGTTAGCTGATTAAATGAATATCTGGCACCCTTGTGTGATCACCCCAGTTGAACAAAATGGAATAATGAACATATAGGTATTGGATTGGTTATGTGGTGTGTGAGAGGGGGGGGGGGGGGTGAATCCTCGGTTATTATGAATAAGATGGGTAGCGGGGCTGTGGTAAATGATATTAAAGGGGAAATGGTGTGGCATGAGCCTGGTTTTGTGATACGGTGGTGGAGATGTGGTTATAGTGGCAACAGAGCTGCAGTATTGGGTTGTGTTATTAAAAGAAACTGGAAAGTTGATAAATGAACTGTGGGGAAAGATAATGAACACCAGAACAATCAACGGGGTTTTATTGATGATAAAAGGTTGGGTTGTGTTGCTTGTGTTTCATTTATCTTGATTTATTGTTGGCTGGGATTTTTTTCTACAAAACACTTGATCTGGTTTGATAGTTGCCCAGTAGTTAAGGAACTAATAAACTATTACTGATTAAACTTAAAAACCTAAATGGGGTTGGGGTTGTTTGTTGTATTCATGCTTCGTAGTAGTAGTGCTGAGGCACATGCTCAGTTTCTCTATTTAGAAGCCATAGGTTGGGCTTTGTGTTTGGTATATATATGTATATATCTGTATCTTTGTGTTTTGTTGCACCCCACCCATGTTGTGCACTTAGTGTCAAACACTCTCATTTCATGGGATAGGGTGTTTTCCCCTTAGTTACTAGCTCCTTCCTGCTCCATCTTTCATAGGTTGTGATGGCATGAGGCGACTTTACACCCAAGACTCTTCCGGTAGGTTTCGATTGGGGTGGTATTAGCCCAAGACTCTTCGGCCATGTTTACTGTTCCCAAGAATCTTCAGGATGAGGCCCAGGTGTGTTCGGGCAGGAATGTGATTGTGGTTTTGAGGCCCCAGTGTGTGCGGGCGGGATATGTGGTTGTGAGGCCCGGGTGTGTGCGGGCGGGATATGTGTCCCTTGAGGCCCAGGTGTGTGCGGGCGGGAAGAGTGTGGTAGCATCAGAACGTTCACCGTTAGGAAGAGTATCTAACTAGTGGGAAATGGTGTGGGGTACCCAATACTCTGGTTCTTATATACTACTACCTGTTGTTATGTGTTTTTGGTGAGCGTGGATGGTGAGTTTGGGTGGATAGATTTCCTTGTTAGGTTGGTTTCTTCTGTTGTTCTCACGGGACATTAGGATGTCTCCCCACCTGTGCACGAGAGCTTTAGGTTTCCATACTAAGTATACTTGTATGCTCATCCTACGTTTACTTTCAAGTTTCCAGGACGACTACCAGGGCAGTGCGGAACCCTACTAGTCTGGACAGTTGGAGTTGTTCCAGTTGTTGTACTGTTGTTTCTTTTGGTATTTTACTTTTGAGCTTTCTTGTACTTGATCTTTGTTTCAGAATTGTTTAAACATGCATGTGGGATTGGTTTTGGTTTATTTCTATACACTTTTTCTTTTCCTTTTTTGTAGTTGACTTGTCCTGTTTCCCGATCTTAAATAATAAAAAGGGTAATGCCTCCCATATTTTTGAAAACTCATACCCTTGGTGCTAGTCGCCACTCCGAGGCCTACTAGAGGCGGGACTCGGGGGGTCATTATCTCCCTTTCACCATTGCCAGCTCAAGAGGGGCATCTTTGGTGGAAGGGGGTCATGAGATAATGGTATCAAAGGCTGATTGTTGAGAGATAGGATGGACTTTGGAGTTAGGCACAGTGAGGATTGCATGGGATGGTAGGGCGACATTGTTGGCTGATCTTGGTGTGTGACATAGGACTGGGAATACCGGCTAGGACACGGGATTTTAGGGCCACCTGTGATCCAATGCAAGGACTCTGAGCCTACTGAACAACAATGTGAGACTACATTGATTGCAGGGTAGATACCCTAGGGAAGGTACATGCATCATCATGATTGTGTTTTACTTGATTTGCGTGTTTTGGGAAAGAAATAAAGTGATAAAATGAAACCTTGAGAAAATTCCTTGCTACTTGGGATTAGGCAATATTTGTTTACTGTATAGCTATGGAACCTAGACGTTGTCCCCAGGTGGCTTAGACAGCCGAGGCACAACAGATTCAGGCGGTCGATCAGTTGAGGATTGACCGAGAGGAGGGAGATTGCCAGTGGTAGAAGACTCTCCGTTCCTTCCAACAACAAACCCTCAAGAAGTACGCGAGTAGTACTTTGGATATGGAGACAGAGGGGTGGCTTGAGGAGCTAGGGATCTCTTTTACTTTGATCTGTGATCCGAGGGAGTACTGGGTTCCCCTAGCAGTCAGTCAGCTGAGAGGTGCGGCACGCCAGTGGTGGACGCCCTACCTCGGGGAGAGGACAGAGGCAGAGGTTCCGTGGGCTGACTTTGAGAAGGAGTTCCGAGAAGAATTCCTTTCTTTCATGATCAAGGCAGAGAAGCGGTAGGAGTTACTCTCCCTCCAGTAGGGGAGTATTTCAGTATGAGATTTGGGGATCAAGTTCAAGGATCTCCTACGATTTGCTCCGGATCTCTTTCCAGATGAGGAATCTCGGGCGAGACGTTTGGAGGAGGTGCTTTGTCCTTCACTCCAGTATGTTGTCACCTCCTTCACCCTTTCGATGTACTTGGACGTACAGAAGAAGGCAGAGTTTTTAGATAGGATGAACTCTCTTAGAGGTGCACCACGAGAGGGGATCCGACCGGGTTTGTCGAAAGGGAAGGCAGTCAGCAGCAGGTCTTCTGCGACAGGACCTTCCAGATTCAGGCCAGTGGTGAGCAGGCCCCAACAGTTACAGTTCAGATCTTCAGGTCCTCGTCCCTTTTACATGAGCCCAGGACTGAAGTGTTTCTCTTGTGGAGGTTTCAGGCACATCCAGAGTCGGTGCCCGACCCGAGATCAGTACGGAGGTGGGTAGGTTCAGCGCCCGCTTCAACAGCACCAGTTGCCAGTGAGGCCCTTCCAGCAGCAGCAGGACCCTGCTCCTCTGAGGGATGACTTTGCAGGAGGAGGCCGACCTCAGGGTGCTCCTCAGGGACCTCAACCAGGGCGTGGTCGGGGATGTGGTCGACATCATAGAGGTAGAGGAGCTGGGGGTGGATAGTTGCACACAACAGAGTTGGCAGCTCTAGCAGGACCACAGGTGGTGCGAGGTACGATTTGTTTGTTCAACACTCTCGTTTCTACTTTGTTAGATTCGGGAGCTTCACACTCCTTTGTTGCACCCAGTTTATCCCATGCTTTGGGTCTAGACGTAGAGAGACTTTCTGTACCCCTATTGCGGAGTACACTAGTTGGAGGTCAGACCAGTGTATCTTGTGTTTTCCGGGGATGTGAGATGATGTTGGGACCACATCGATCTAGTGGGGATCTTCTTTTTCTATAGATGCATCCATACAATGTCATCCTTGGCATCGACTGGATATTTTCTATTAATGCCGTTATCAAATGTCTCTGAAGAAGAGTCGTGTTCTCCAACGTGGATGAGAAGCATGTAGCTTTTGTTGGTGAGAGGAGCTATCAGGTGGGAAGACGACATGTGAAGCCTATCCTTTCCTTGTGAGGCGGGGTATCAATGGTTTCAGCTAATACAGAGATGGTGGATGTTCCAAAGGTTTTTGGGGAGTTCCTCTATGTTTTTCCCAAGGAAGTTGTGACTCTACCCCCCCCCCCCCCCCCCCGACGTGGCGTTGAGTTTGGGATAGACTTACAGCCTGGTGCCCGTCCGATTTCGATGGCCCCTTATCGGATGGCACCTTTGGAGTTGCGGGAGTTGCAGATTCAGATTGACGATCTGATGGAGAAGGATTTTGTTCGACCCAGCATGTCGCCATGGGGTGCTATAGTTTTGTTCGTGAAGAAGTTAGATGGTGGTCTCAGGATATGCATATACTACCTAAGGTTGAATAAGTTAAAGATCAAGAACCGTTACCCCTTCCAAGGATAGATGATCTCTTCGACCAACTGAGGGGAGCAGGTTGGTTTTCTAAGATTGATCTGCGATCTGGATATCATCAGCTGAGGGTAAAGGACAGTGACATCTCGAAGACATCTTTCAGGTGTAGGTATGGGAACTTCGAGTTTGTAGTGATGTTGTTTGGAGTTACGGATGCACCAGCTGTGTTCATGGGACTTATGAACTTTGTCTTCCGAGAGTTTCTAGATCGGTTTTTCATTGTGTTTATCGATGACATCCTGATCTACTCAAGATCAGAGGAGGAGCACGTTGAGCATCTCAGGGCATTCTTGGAAGTCCTTCGACACCACCAGCTTTATGGGAAATTTTTGAAGTGTAAGTTCTTGACGCAAGAAGTACACTTCCTTGGGCATGTGGTGTCTCTGCATGGAGTGTCAGTTGACCCGTCGAAGGTGGAGGTAGTTGTTTCTTGGGCAGCACCCAAGAGCGTGGTAGAAGTTCATAGTTTACTGGGGTTGGCAGGATATTATTGGAGGTTCGTTTTGGACCTCTATCGAGTTGTTTCTCCTCTGACGGCTTTGACTAGGAAGGACCAGGTCTTCCTATGGAGCGAGCAGTGCCAGAAAGCCTTCGACTACCTGAATGAGAAGTTGGTAAGTGATCCAGTACTTAGGTTGACAGAGGAAGGGTTGTTGTATGAGGTGTTTTGTGATGCTTCTTGCCTTGGTTTGGGGTGCGTACTGATGCAGAAGAATGGTGTGATCTGTTATGGGTCTAGGCAGTTGCACCCTCACGAGTGTAACTATGCCACCCATGACCTAGAGCTTGCAGCAGTTGTGTTCGCACTGAATTTGTGGCGACATTACCTCTTTGGGGAGCACTTTGTGGTCTTCTCAGATCACAAGAGCTTACATTATATCTTCTCCCAGCGTGACCTGAACTTACGACAGCGGAGATGGGTCGAGTTTCTCCATGACTATGACTTTGAGATCTCTTACACTGAAGGTAAGGGCAATTTTGTGGCTGATTCCCTGAGTAGGAAGTCACATAAGGAAGTGGGTTGGTAATCTTCTGATGCTTGGAAAGCGATGGGATAGTTGGCTTCCTTGCACTTGGATGCAAGGGTATAGGTTGTTAGAGGATGTTTGTTTAAGATGACGGTGCAGTCCTTCTTGTTGTAGTAGGTGGAAGAGTCTCAGTGGGGAGACTCCGAGGCGGAAGTAATGCGGGATCGTATCAATCAGGGAAACGCTCCAGAAGGATGGTCAGAGGACAACTGACATCAGATGCTTTTTCATGGAAGGTTTTTTGTTCCGGAGGTGATACGTGAGGGAGTTCTCCACGAGTTTCGTGGCTCAACCTTGGCAGTACATCCGAGAGTTTCAAAAATGTACCGAGGCCTGAGGGAACATTTTTGGTGGCCTGGGGTGAAACGGGCAGTGGCAGTGTAACACCCAAAGATTTTACGAAAAATATTATTTTAATTTCATTAATGTCTTGTGTTGTATTCTACACCAAGATTACATTGCGCTATACGCAACACCGTATTAGCTTGCAGTATACGCAACACTATTCTTGGACCGTGTTACACACAATTTTGATAATAGTTATTCTACGCAACATTGAGTATATATATATATATATATATTAAATGTATAAATGAAATATGGTTGGATTCTGTTATACGAAACAACGAAGGATTCTTTCACAACACGCAACCCTGACTTGGCTTGCATTACACACAATCGCGACCTTCCTCGATAGCGTGTGTTGTACGCAATACCGGGTTTTAATAAACAATGATATATTATTATAATATTGTCATGAACTAGCCGTTATGAATAGTATTAACTAAATTTTGAATTTTATAACATTATTATTCATCTTACACATTTTCTAGAACATGATATAAGAACAAAATAAATTTTTTGGGTAAAATAAGTATTTTTCAAAAAATGCAGTTTTGCCGCCTTTTGATGGCGCACCCACTTTAAATATAGTTTTTGACATGTTTATATGTTCAATTTGACAAAATAAAATTCTTATTTTGAATCAGGATGTAAAAATTTACATTAGATAAAGTTTTGATATTTTTCTGATAACTTTCATATTTTAATGAATAGTAAAAACATGGTATATTTTAATTAAAAACAACTTTTTTCATCATAATATCTTATGTGGTTAAATTATAATATTTAATGGTTTTAAAGTATAAATAGAATATATTTTTACCATTTAATATAATGTATGTCATTAGCATTGATTTTACCTTGAACTCGTAGGTTAAATCAATTCAATCTTTTGCAATGTTTTAAACAAAAACCCGTTTTTATTCGACAACGAGATTAATTTTAATTTAATTTTTGCAACTTCTGTGTATTTAATCTTAAAAAATGGATTCCATATTTGGAATCAGTGGGTCCAAATTATGTTAATAGGCTACTTTTTAATTTTGGGAATTATGAATAGTAACTACGGTAAATTTTATTTACCATAGTTAAAGGTAAATCGGGTAATTAAGGGTAAATATAATATTATAAAATTATCCTAACACATGCCAAAATTCTATTTGATGGCTAAACGTAAACCCATATCAACTAAGGGTCGGATTAGATTCATTTTATGGACTTTTGACCATGAAAATAATTTAATTATTATTAAAACCAAAGAAAGTGACAACATGTCACTCTCTTAAATCTTATAAGTATAATAATTTTAACTTAGTGATAATCATCATAAAACTTCGAGCATGAATAGTCTCCAGAAATATAACAAAATTATCTACATCATGAGAATTTATTTAGAATTTTTTGGGATTAAATAATTATCATTAATTGTGACACAATAGTGATGCAGAAATTATTTATCTAGTGAAAAATCAATAATATAGTTTTTATTAAACTAATAGTGACCATAAAAGGCACAAAACCCTGACCAAAACTTATTGGTCATGTAAATTGAAACCATAATCATCCAATGGTAGAATATATGTCCATTTGGAGTCTTATTCAAGCAATTATGACACTTATATTATTTTATTTTAAATGATGCCAAAGTTATCACCTTCATAATTTAATAAATATAACAATTTAAATATTGTGAATTTAAGATGATAAATTAGAGTAAAAGTATTATTGTGAAAGTTAATATATTTATCTTAATCATATGAATTTATTTTAAATTTTTATGCAACAAATAAGTATATTAAATAATTATACAAAAATGATGTAGTAATTATTTTATTAAGAGATAAACCAAATAAATGGTTTTAAAAATAATAAAATAAATATTATATGAACTATTTGATGTGATCCACTAATTTTATAGATACATATGACCTTTTATTAATATATTAAAGCTTTTATTTTGAACATATCTTCTGTATATATTTTATTTAAATTCAAATAAATGAATAGTGTCAAAATTGACACTATTGTTATTTTGCAAAAATAACATATTATAAAAATTTTTAAAAATCAGAAAAATATTTAAAAATTATAAATTTAAATTTATATGGTCTATAATGTTATAAAGTAAACAATTATGGAAACGTCACAACAAATAAGTAATTATTTGTTATAATTTAAAATTTAGAATTTTATTACCACAAATAAACTTAAATAGATTAAATAAGGATAAATCAAAATGATAAGGTTTAAAATAAGATCCAAACATGTCTAAATTTGGTTGGTTGATGATATTACAACACTATCTCATCTAATCGTCGAATATGAGTCATTTTTGGAGGTTTTTAAGTGGGGTTAGATTTATTATAAATTAATATTTTTAAGAATTCCAAAGGTGCCCCTCTCCTCCCTTATAAAAGGGCACCTCCTCCCTCTCTTCCTCACACAACTTTGAGCCTTCAAGCTCGGCCAAACCCTGCAAAATTCTCTTCTCCAATTCCCTATCAAAATCCTAGAGGTTCTGGTCTTCCTCAAAGACCAATTTTAGTGCCCTAAGAGGAGGTCTCAAAAAGGCGCTTCAAAGAAGAGGTAATTTCCATTACCGATTCTTTCACCTTTATTTCTTCTTCTTCTTCTTCTTAGGTTGTTTCATTATGAAGTAATAACATAAGTATCACTCATATGCTGATATGTTATTATAATTATGAAACAATCCTATTTCACCATCTATCCATCCTACGGAAAACGAAATCACCGCACGTGCGTACGTACGGAATACCGTCTCCACGCCGTGGTGTAATCTGTTTTTCCACCAACACCTTACATGGATGGGTATTATGGTGTAAAGAATAACTAAACATAGTTATTATAACATCATAATGATTATGATATATTGTATCATCCACTCCAATTCAATTCAATAATTATGGAAATGATATCATCGCTCGTGCGTACGTACGGACTACCGTCTCCACGACGCGATGAGATTCATTCTCCATGTTAACCATTTAAGAATGATTATAAAGTATATATAAGCAATAATAATGAAATATATTACATTATAAAGCTACTGGATTTATGTGTATATATATGTATGTCATCTACTTAATTCCACTCAATTCAATAAAAAAACAAAAACAGCGTTCATGCGTACGTACGACCTACCGTCTCCATGAACGGTGTATTTCTTTCCATTTATCGATCCATTATATATATGTATATTATAAATATATATTATATATAAATCATGTTTTATATTCTATAATTAAGTAATAATGATATACGTAATCGTATGAATAATTACAAGTTAAAACACGAACGACAAATGAGACGATTTGACCCAAAACACTACTTTAACATGAATTTACAAAATAACAGGTAATATAAAGTCATAAGTGAACCATATATGATATAATAACAATGAATATGATTCTGTAATAAGTCAATGACATTATTTAAATCATTATACAGGAGGTTCGGACACTTACGAAGCAAATCAGACCTAAGGTAAGGGAAAATATCACAATCTCATTTTTATTCGAGATTGTTTTTACTTTGGCATTTACTGGGGTGTATTTTATCATCCAAATCCATGTTTCCTAAATATGTAATATTATTTCCATCCACCTACAATTTTTTTAAATCCAATTTTACCCTTCGGTGAGTTTTTACTGAAAGATATGAAAGGAATCTTTTTTTGTTTTTTGTACGAGGTACTTTTTGACTTTTCCGACAAAAGTACGAGAAAAATGTTTTTTTTAACTTATACGGCATGAATGGATTTTTAAAACATTATTTCCAAGAAGCTTCCTTTACAAGTTTTCAGGTTTATTTTTAATCAACTTATTTTATTTTAAAGTCGTATGACATGTTATGAAAGGAAACAATGTTTTGAAGAAGAAAGGATATTTTCCTCAAGAATGGAGTTCAAGTGTTTTATCAAAATTATTTTCCATCTAAGATAATAAAGGGTTCTGTTTTTATCCCTATTATTACGTTGATTTGATCATGTTGTGATGGAATTATTTTTATGAATTCCTTTATCTTTTATGAATTTTTTTATGATGTCATGATGTTTAAGATTCCCATTTGTATTACATGGGTTAGGCAATGATGTATGATTTATGATTTTGTGGCACACATAAGAATGGTATCATTATGAGATGGGTGGGACCTATATCTCCCTCCAATGAATTGGGTAAAGATTTTATATCTCATGAGATAGACATGGCTGGAACGGTAGGTTATACCGGTTCAGTGAAACAAGACTGAAACGAGGGTGACTCGGTTCAGAAAGGGACTTTGTCCACTAAGATAGTCTTGGCAATGAGTCTCGACTAACAAGAAATGATTCTCTATGATTATGTGTGTATGACACAAAGTTTCATGTTTTATGTTATGATTATTGTGATTACATTTCACTGCCATGATTTATCCCATGTTATGAAATTATTCTCTCTTTTGCAGGTTATGATTTCCAAAATGTTATCTTCTTATGAATATGATGTGATTGATATATCTTTTGTTTACCCTTACTGAGCATTTGAGATCACCCTTTTATGTTTTCTTTTCCCCAGGATATAAAGAAAGGTTTTAGGTAAAAAAAAGGAAGATCTTTATGGGAGATGTTGAAGATCTTTCACTGCGATTAGAAGATTATATTCCGAGTTTCCAAAGACATTAAACTATTACGATCCTTGTGTGTGTGTGTTTTTGTTATGTACTAAGTATTCTGCAAAAGTAATGTAATTTCCATGTACGTCAAGATACGGGTATCTACAGTTGGTATCAGAGCAAAAGTTTAGTCAACCTTTGGAAACTAGGATGCGAAAACGTTAGTGAGATCCCCAGATATATTTCTAAGGTATGTCTAGGGATGTCCCTAAGGATAAGTATACATATAGGATATAGTCCTAGAACTATGGTAACGATATTATATTAAACCAAATATGTTAGATATTGAAGTTAATCCCCCTTTATTATGATTTTTGCCTCTCACACTATTCTTTTTGGGTTTTAGAAAATGGCTGGAAACAAGATGATTCACGATAATGGAGGATATGATGAACAATGGAATGATATTCTTCATGATCAACCAAATGAAATGGGATTTGTAAGTCCAAACATCATTATTATGCCGAATCAGCAATCTCATAATATGATCAATAAAGTAAAATTTGGTAAGTTTCTTGACTCGGCTAATAAGAGAAAGATGGAGTTTCATGATGATCATAGAGGAAAGAAAGTTCAATTTCCCCTATGTAAATCATGTGGGAAGAGGCATCAAGGAGAATGTTTCAAAGGAACTGGAAGATGCTTTAGGTGTGGAAAAGAAGGACACAAAGCAAGTAAGTGTAAAGGAAAAGGTTCAGTTAACACTAGGGATGAGGATAATGGTATTGCTACGACATCAGCAATGGTTAAATGTTTTAAATGTGGAATGTACGGGCATTATGCAAACCAATGCCCTAAGGGAAAGTCTCATGAAGAAAATCAGTATGGTCGTATGGGTAGTATTTATGTGGATGATGATGAAGAGACTAAAAATGATATGTGAGATGAAGGAATTGTTGAAGCTCGGTCAATGGTTTAAGAATGTAGTCGAATGATTACATGTTTATCATGTGTAATGTTGTATAAGTAATCTCATGCTAATATGGAATAAAGAGACATATATGGATTGTTACACTGTTGTCTTTCCTTGAGTTTTGAAAGTGTATGATTAATGTTACCAGTATCCTTGAAAGGCTATTCAGATATTTTTGGAATGTAGATGATATGTGCATAATGAAGGGATAAGGAGAAAATTAAATGTTTGATAGTATTCATGAGCTCATAAGGAGAAGGTTATATCATGGTTTGAGTATATAGAATTTTTGGGTTTTGGTATGTGGAAAGAGTTAACTTTTGACAGCATTAATGTTTTCACTAAGGTTTAATGGGTATTCATTTTTCAAGAGAATACATCATTAAGGTATTCACATGATTGGAATGTGACCAACAAGATATATGGGGGATAAATGATGGTATTCACATGCTTGGTTGACGACATTTCAAGTAATCATTTTATTTATACTATGAGCATGGACCGAAGTATTTTAGATAAGCCTAAAGATTATAATGGATTATGTTGGACATAAGTTAGGATAAAACGTTTTTTTTATATTATTGATGGGATTTTATAGTAATATAGCTTTAGAAAAAGGACAACCTACAGGACGGACGACAACCCATCGTGTCGGACAAGGCTGTGGGAATCGAACCCACAACCGAAGAGCGACTGGCCTTTATCGCCTACCACTAGTCTACAGGAAGTCCCTGTTTAGTAGAAACTAGTTTTATTTTATTAAGCGGTATGATATATAAAGTATAAGTTCATTTTTGGAACCATATACGATTAACCATAAGATGGACCTATAACTTTTGCCAACCTTTTGTTTGAAAGAGATGGAATGACCCATCATTTTATCACATGATCTTCTAACACATCATGAATGAAAAATTCAACTTCATTTCTGTAAGAGTTGAAGTGGAAATTGTCCAAAGAACGACAAACGGTGAGACTATACCAAAATCACGAAAGTATTTCTTCTAATTCCAATTTCATCATCTTTAGGGAAATGATCTTGAAAACCAAAAATGTTTTCTTAGTGCTCTTATATCTGATGAATCAGATGGTATCTTAGATCGTCACAAATTTATGGCTCTCTGATTGCTAGCTTTTCCATAGCCATGTTCTCTACCACTCTCCATCAGAACATGACAGTTAGATTTCTCTTCCATGTCCATATTTTCACCTATGTTCTCTTATGTGGATACCCAGTGATTAGTTAACTTGGGTAACCATTACATTTTATACTTTAGCTTTTAAAGATAAGTTTTGGTATTCTTTTTTACGATGTGGGTTTCTATCAAAGAAACTTTCAAATAATAAACCATTTATAACCCCGACGAATTTCGAGGGCGAAATTCATTTTAAGGGGGGTAGAATGTAACACCCCAAGATTTTATGAAAAATATTATTTTAATTTCATTAATGTCTTGTGTTGTATTCTACACCAAGATTACATTGCGCTATATGCAACACCGTATTAGCTTGCAGTATACGCAACACTATTCTTGGACCGTGTTACACACAATTTTGATAATAGTTATTCTACGCAACATTGAGTATATATATATATATTAAATGTATAAATGAAATATGGTTGGATTATGTTATACGAAACAATGAAGGATTCTTTCACAACACGCAACCCTGACTTGGCTTGCATTACACGCAATCGCGACCTTCCTCGATAGCGTGTGTTGTACGCAATACCGGGTTTTAATAAACAATGATATATTATTATAATATTG
This sequence comes from Viscum album, assembly GCA_963277665.1. Taxonomy (NCBI): domain Eukaryota; kingdom Viridiplantae; phylum Streptophyta; class Magnoliopsida; order Santalales; family Viscaceae; genus Viscum; species Viscum album. Next base: position 1,524,514,864 of record OY728141.1, on the reverse strand, counting down.
TCATGAACTAGACGTTATGAATATTATTAACTAAATTTTGAATTTTATAACATTATTATTCATCTTACACATTTTCTAGAACATGGTATAAGAAAAAAATAAATTTTTCGGGTAAAATAAGTATTTTTCAAAAAATGCAGTTTTGCCACCTTTTGATGGCGCACCCACTTTAAATCTAGATTTTGACATGTTTATATGTTCAATTTGACAAAAAAAATTCTTCTTTTGAATCAGTATGTAAAAATTTACATTAGATAAAGTTTTGACATTTTTCCGATAACTTTCATATTTTAATGAATAGTAAAAACACGCTATATTTTAATTAAAAACAACTTTTTTCATCATAATATCTTATGTGGTTAAATTATAATATTGAATGGTTTTAAAGTATAAATAGAATATATTTTTACCATTTAATATAATTTATATCATTAGCATTGATTTTACCTTGAATTCGTAGGTTAAATCAATTCAATCTTTTGCAATGTTTTAAACAAAAACCCGTTTTTATTCGACAATGGGATTAATTTTAATTTAATTTCTGCAACTTCTGCGTATTGAATTTTAAAATATGGATTCCATATTTGGAATCAGTGTGTCCAAATTATGTAGTTGGCTAATTTTTATTTTTGGGAATTATGAATAGTAACTACGGTAAATTTTATTTACCATAGTTAAAGGTAAATCAGGTAATTAAGGGTAAATATAATATTATAAAATTACCCTAACACATGCCAAAATTCTATTTGATGGCTAACAGTAAACCCATATCAACTAAGGGTCGGATTAGATTCATTTTATGGACTTTTTACCATGAAAATAATTTAATTATTATTAAAACCAAAGAAAGTGACAACATGTCACTCTCTTAAATCTTATAAGTATAATAATTTTAACTTAGTGATAAACATCATAAAACTTAGAGAATGAATAGTATACAGAAAGCTAACAAAATTATCTACATCATGAGAATTTATTTAGAATTTTTTGGGATTAAATAATTATCATTAATTGTGACACAATAGTGATGCAGAAATTATTTATCTAGTGAAAAATCAAGAATATAGCTTTCATTAAACTAATAGTGACCATAAAAGGCACAAAACCCTGACAAAAACTTATTGGTCATGTAAATTGAAACTATAATCATCCAATGGTAGAATATTTTACCATTTTGAGTCCTATAAAAGAAATCATGACACTTATATTATTTTATTTTAAATGATGCCAAAGTTGTCACCTTCATAATTTAATAAATATAACAATTAAAATATTGTGAATTTAAGATGATAAATTCGAGTAAAAGTATTATTGTGAAAGTTAATATATTTATCTTCATCATAGGATTTTATTTTAAATTTTTATACAACAAATAAGTATATTAAATAATTATACAATAATTATGTAGTAATTATTTTATTAATGGATAAACCAAATAAATGGTTTTAAAAATAATAAAATAAATATTATATGAACTATTTAATGTGATCCACTAATTTTATAGATACATATGACATTTTATTAATATATTAAAGCTTTTAGTTCGAACATATATTCTGTATATAGTTTATTTAAATTCAAATAAATGAATAGTGTCAAAATTGACACTATTGTTATTTTACAAAAATAACATATTATAAAATTGTTTAAAATCACAAAAATATTTAAAAATTATAAATTTAAATTTATATGGTCTATAATGTTATAAAGTAAACAATTATGGAAGCTTAACAACAAATAATTAATTATTTGTTATAATTTAAAATTTAGAATTTTATTACCACAAATAAACTTAAATAGATTAAATAAGGATAAATCAAAATGATAACGTTTAAAATAAGATCCAAACATGTCTAAATTTGATTGGTTGATGATATTACAACCCTATCTCATCTAATCTTTGAATATGAGTCATTTTTGGAGGTTTTTAAGTGGGGTTAGATTTATTATAAATTAATATTTTTAAGAATTCCAAAGGTGCCCCTCTCCTCCCTTATAAAAGGGCACCTCATCCCTCTCTTCCTCACACAACTTTGAGCCTTCAATCTCGGCCAACACCTGAAAATTTCTCTTCTCCAATTCCCTAGAAACATCCTAGAGGTTCTGGTCTTCCTCAAAGACCAATTTTAGTGCCCTAAGAGGAGGTCTCAAAAAGGCGCTTCAAAGAAGAGGTAATTTCCGTTACGGATTCTTTCACCTTTATTTCTTCTTCTTCTTCTTCTTCTTAGGTTGTTTCATTATGAAGTAATAACATAAGTATCACTCATATAATTATATGTTATTATAAGTATGAAACAATCCTATTTCACCATCTATCCTTCCTACAGAAAACGAAATCACCGCGCGTGCGTACGTACGGAATACCGTCTCCACACCGTGGTGTAATCTGTTTTTCCGCCAACACCTTACATGGATGGGTATTATGGTGTAAAGAATAACTATACATAGTTATTATAACATCATAATTATTCTAATATATTGTATCATCCACTCCAATTCAATTCAATAATTATGGAAATGATATCATCGCTCGTGCGTACGTACGGACTACCGTCTCCACGACGCGATGAGATTCATTCTCCATGTTAACCATTTCAGAATGATTATAAAGTATATATAAGCAATAATAATGAAATATATGACATTATAAAGCTACTGGATTTATGTGTATATATATGTATTTCATCTACTTATTTCCACTCAATTCAATAAGAAAACGAAAACAGCGTTCATGTGTACGTACGACCTACCGTCTCCATGAACGGTGTATTTCTTTCCATTTATCGATCCATTATATATATGTATATTATGAATATATATTATATATAAATCATGTTTTATATTCTATAATTAAGTAATAATGATCTAAGTAATCTTATGAATAATTACAAGTTAAAACACGAACGACAAATGAGACGATTTTACCCAAAATGCCACTTTAACATGAATTTACAAAAGAACGGATAATATAAAGTCATAAGTGACCCATATATGATATAATAAAAATGAATATGATTCTGTAATAAGTAAATGACATTATTTAAATCATTATACAGGAGTTTCGGACACTTACGAAGCAAATCGGACCTAAGGTAAGGGAAAATATCACAATCTCATTTTTATCCGAGATTGTTTTTACTTTGGCATTTACTGGGGTGTATTTTATCATCCACATCCATGTTTCCTCAATATGTAATATTATTTCCATCCACCTACAATTTTTTTTAAATCCAATTTTACCCTTCGGTGAGTTTTTAGTAAAATATATGAAAGGAATCTTTTGTCATTTTATGTACGAGGTACTTTTTGAATTTTCCGACAAAAGTACGAGAAGAATGTTTTTTTAACTTATACGGCATGAATGGATTTTTAAAACATTATTTCCAAGAAGCTTCCTTTACAAGTTTTCAAGTTTATTTTTAATCAACATCTTTTATTTTAAAGTCGTATGACATGTTATGAAAGGAAAAAATGTTTTAAAGAAGAAAGGATATTTTCCTCAAGAATGGAGTTCAAGTGTTTTATCAAAATTATTTTCCATCTAAGATAATAAAGGGTTCTGTTTTTATCCCTATTATTACATTTATTTGATCATGTTGTGATGGAATTATTTTTAGGAATTCCTTTATCTTGTATGAATTTTTTTATGATGTCATGATGTTTAAGATTCCCATTTGTATTACATGGGTTATGAAATGATGTATGATTTATGATTTTGTGGCACAAATAAGAATGGTATCATTATGAGATGGGTGGGACCTATATCTCCCTCCAATGCATTGGGTAAAGATTTCATATCTCATGAGATAGACATGGCTGGAACGGTAGGTTATACCAGTTCAGTGAAACAGGACTGAAACGAGGGTGACTCGGTTCAGAAAGGGACTTTGTCCACTAAGATAGTCTTGGCAATGAGTCTTGACTAACAAGAAATGATTCTCTATGATTATGTGTGTATGCCACAAAGTTTCATGTTTTATGTTATGATTATTTTGATTACATTTCACTGCCATGATTTATCCCATGTTATGAAATTATACTCTCTTTTGCAGGTTAAGATTTCCAAAATGTTATGTTCTTATGAATATGATGTGATTGATATATCTTTTGTTTACCCTTACTGAGCATTTGAGCTCACCCTTTTATGTTTTATTTTCCCCAGGATATAAAGAAAGGTTTTAGGTAAAAAAAAGGAAGATCTTTATGGGAGATGTTGAAGATCTTTCACCACAATTAGAAGATTATATTCCGAGTTTCCAATGACACTAAACTATTACGATCCTTGTGTGTGTGTTTTTGTTATGTACTAAGTATTCCGCAAAAGTAATGTAATGTCCATGTACGTCAAGATATGGGTGTCTACAGGTAGATTTTGTGGATAAATTCCTAGTGTGGAAGCAAGTAAAGGCTGAACACCGTGTTTCCAGTGGTTTGTTGCATCCCTTATATGTCTGCGAGTGGAAGTGGGATGACATATCAATGGACTTTATCACATGACTACCCAGAGCTCAGGGTGGTTATGATGCTATCTGGGTAGCGGTGGATCAGCTGACAAAATCAGCTCACTTCTTAGCAATTAAGGAGTCGGGCCCGGTGAGTACCTTTGCATAGAGGTACGTAGACGAGGTGGTGCGGTTCCATGGAGTTCCAAATACTATCATATTAGATTGAGATACCCAGTTCTCCTCACGAGTCTGGAAAGGTTTTCAACATGCTTTTGGTACCCAGCTATGCCTTAACACTGCTTCCCAACCCCAGACCGATGGGCTGACAGAGCGAACTATCTAGACGTTGTAAGACAAGCTGCGAGCATGCATTCTAGATTTTGGAGGATCAGGGGTGTGACACTTGCCTTTAGTAGATTTTTCCTACAAAAACATATTCCACTCTACTATTGGCATGGCCCCGTTTGAGGATTTTTATGGAAGGCCATGTCATCCACCCATTTGGTGGGCAAAGGTTGGTGAGACAGCTTCTCTTGGACGAGAGGTAGTACAGAGCACCACTGAGAAAGTCCAGCTTATGCGTGAGAGGATGAAAGCGGCTCAGGACCGACAGAAGTCTTATGTTGATCATCAAAGGATTCCCTTGGAGTTCGAGGTGGGGGATCATGTGTTCTTGAAGGTTTCCCCTCGACGGGGGCAGTGGAGGTTTGGGAAGGGGAGTAAGCTCTCCCCTAGGTTCCTCAGACCTTTTGAGGTGCTGAGGAGACTCGGAAAGGTGGCATATCAGCTGGCCCAGCCACCTTAATTGGAGAAGGTTCATGACGTCTTCCACGTCTCCCAGCTTCGTCGGTACTTACACGATGACTCTCACGTTATCGACTGGGGAGAGTTAGATATGGGAGGCAACGTGACCTTTGAGGAACGACCAGTCATAATCGAGGATTGTAAATAGAAGGTGCTCCATGGATGAACCATCGCCTTGGTTCGTGTGTTGTGGAGGCATGGAGGCCTCGAGGAGATAACTTGGGAGTGGGAGGCTCAGATGCATGCTCAGTACCCGGAGTTGTTTTGACATGTGTTTTGATTTTTTCTTATGAGCTTTGTTTTGATGTTATGCTATGTACCTTTGATATATGGGATGCTTGGATTATTGGTTGTGATATTTTTTGTTTCCTTGTTCTCTGGAAGTTCGTAATGTGTCCGGGCATGTGGGAAAAGGAAAAACCTGATCCTTAATCGAGATGCATTAATACAGATGCGATTGAACCCGTGCGGCCAATTCAGTCCCATCTAAAGCAGATAATATCTCGACATGGGATAATGAATTTCCCCAAGCCACGTGTTTGGATAGTGTGTTGGTTCCACAGTGTTGGGGGCAGTGTAAGTTGAAAAAAATCCTAATATATGATAGTGGGAAGACCCAATTCTTAATCGAGTTGCATTCATGCCGATGCGATTAAACCTGTGCAGGTGAGTCAGTGCCGCCTAAAGTGGATAATATCTTGACATAGGATAGGGAATTCCTAACACATATGATTAGGGTTGTTGGTTGGGTTCCTGTTATAACGAGATCCCTAAGAGTTATCTTGTTGGGTTCCTCAGGGTTTGTTTCTGAATTCTCAGGGACAAGAATGTTTTAAGAGGTATCTGATGTAATGGCCCGGACCTCTCCGACCCATTCCTTTGTCGAAAAGAGGGTCATGAAGTGTTCTGGAGGGTAGAATGGACTTTTTCCACACTTTTCAAAATTTTGTAACTACACACCATGTAGTACGAGTACACACTGTGTAACACATTTATGGGTATACCCCGTGTTGAAGACGTGTCCTTGCCATGTGAAATAAATGAGTACACGCCGTGTAGCCCATACTACATGCCGTGTAGTTCCTCCCAGCGTATGTGTTACCCTCAAAACATGTGTTGACCAGTCAACGACCATGTGCCATGTTGAGGTCGTGTCCTTGCCGCGTGAAATAAGTGAGTACATGCCGTGTAGCCCACACTACATGCCGTGTAGTTCCTCCCCGCGTACGCGTTACCCTCAAACCGTGTGTTGACCAGTCAACGGCTGTGTGTCATGTTGATGTCGTGTCCTTGCCGCGTGAACTGAATGAGTACACACCATGTAGCCCATACTACACGCCGTGTAGTTCCTCCCCGCATACGCATTACCCTCAAACCGTGTGTTGACCAGTCAACGACCGTGTACCGCATTGAAGGCCATGTTGGAAGCCGCGTGGAGACCGTGTGAAATGGCCGAGTACACACTGTGTACTGGAAATTACACACCATGTACTTTAGTTTTTCTCACCTATAAAAGGAGGGGGACTCTCCTCCTTTTCAAAACACTCCTCTCATCCCCTTTCCCTCAAGCAGAGCTCTCCCAAGAGACTCCAAAGTTCATTTCTTCCATAAATTTTCCGTATGAGCTCCGATTTACGATCCGTCAGTGGCCACGAGATCGTAACGACGATGAGGAAATTATGAGCTTGGATATGTTTCTTTCCCTTCGGCCTTTCCTTCCCATCTTCCACCCAAGTAGGTTTTTCCGGGTTTTTTCAGAAGCAACGAACGCCGACGGACATCTTCTAAAGCATATCTGGGGGAGCATTGTGATCAGAACCTGTTAAGGTAGAGATCTAACCTTTGTCTATCTCTTTTTGTGAATCATGAGGGGTGGGTATCCTCTTGTTTCTGTGAGATACAGTTGAACCAATAAATAAAGATAATAACTGGCTTAAAGAATGGGGATGGGGAATTTATCATGTTTATCTTTATTTTATCCCATTTTTATGTTGTGAATTGAATAGGCTTCTGCCTACTGAAAATCATGGTCGTTGGGGGCTTTTCTTGCGCAATTAAATGTTACCCTATCTTTTTAGACCATTTTGTGGATGGAAACTTTGTGGTATATGGAAATTGGTTAATCACATAAATTTGGCTGATTAAATGAATATTCAAAACCCTTGTGTGATCACCCCTGTTGAACAAAATGGAATAATGAACATGTGGGTGTTGGTTTGGTTACGTGGTGTGTGAGAGTGGGGGGGGGGGGGGAATCCTGGGTTATTACGAATAGGATGGGAAGAAGGGATGCGGTAAATGATATTAAATGGGAAATGGTGTGGCACGAGCCTGGTTTTGTGATACGGTGGTGGAGATGTGGTTATAGTGGCAGCAGAGCTGTAGTAAGGGGTTGTGTTATTAAAAGAAAGTGGAACGTTTATAAATGAACTGTGGGGAAAGATAACGAAAGTGGGAACAATCAATGGGGTTTGATTGATGATAAAAGGTTGGGTTGTGTTGCTTGTGTTTTATTTAACTTGATTTGTGATTGGCAGGGATTTTGTTCTACGAAACGCTTGATCTGGTTTGATAGTTTCCCAATAGTTAAAGAACTAATAAACTATTACTGATGAAACTCGAAAACCTAAATTGGGTGGGGGTTATTTGTTGTATGCATGCTTCGTAGTAGTAGTGCCGAGGCACGTGCTCAGTTTCTTTGTTTAGAAGCCATAGGTTGGGCTGTGTGTTTGGTATACATACATACATATATATATATATATATATATATCTGTATCTTTGTGTTTTGTTGCACCCCACCCATGTTGAGAACTTAGTGCCGAACACTCCCATTTAATGGGAGAGGGTGTTTTCCCATTAGTTACAAGCTCCTTCTTGCTCCTTCTTCCATAGGTTGTGATGGCTTGAGGTGACCTTACACCCAAGACTCTTCGAGTAGGTTTCAATTGGGGTGGTATTAGCCCAAGACTCTTCGGGTAGGTTTACTATTCCCTAGAATCTTCGGGATGAGGCCTAGGTGTGGTCGGGTGGGGATGTGATTGTGTTTGTGAGGCCCAGGTGTGTGCGGGCAGGATATGTGGTTGTGAGGCCTAGGTGTGTGCCGGCGGGATGTGTGGTTCTTGAGGCCCAGGTGTGTGCGGGCGGGAAGAGTGTGGTAGAGTCAGGACGTTCTCCATTCAGAAGAGCAGCTAACTAGTGGGAAATGGTGCGGGGTACCCAATACTCTTGTTCTTATATACTACTACCAGTTTTTATGTGTTTTTGGTGAGCGTGGCTTGTGAGGTTGGGTGGATAGATTTGTTTGTTAGGTTGGTTTCTTCTGTTGTTCTCATGGGACATTAGGATGTCTCCCACCTGTGCACGAGAGCTTTAGGTTTCCCTACTGAGTATACTTGTATGCTCACCCTACATTTACTTTCAAGTTTCCAGGAGGACTACCAGGCCTGTCCGGGACCCTGCTAGTCGGGACAGTTGGAGTTGTAGTTGTTGTTGTACTCTTGTTTCTTTTGGTATTGTACTTTTGAGCTTTCTTATACTTTTACTTTGTTTCATAATTGTTTAAACATGCATGTGGGATTGGTTTAGGTTTATTTCTATACACTTGTTCTTTTCCTTTTTGGTAGTTGACTTGTCCTATTTCCTGATCTTAAATAATAAAAAGGGTAATGCCTCCCATATTTGTGAAAACTCATACCCTTGGTGCTAGTCGCCACTTCAAGGCCTACTGGAGGCGAGAATCGGGGGTCATTATCTCCCTTTCACCATTTCTAGCTCAGGAGGGGGATCTTTGGTGGGAGGGGGTCATGACATAATATTTATAAATCTCATGAATTCTTATGAAAGTTTCCTAATCCAGAGGGTATGATTCAAATAGTGTATAAATTTTTTTGGTTGACCTAGAGGGTATTAGGATGATATTTATTGATTGAGTAAAACTTTATAGAAATTTTTATAGAATATTTGTAGGACATGGTTTTGGAGATTGAATTTTGGACAGAACAAAAGATCATTTATTTTTTCCCTTTTCTCCATTTTATTAAACAATAATTAGTGGAAAGGTTTTATTCAAAGGTTAATGGTTTTAGATGCTAATGGTTTTGTATAGGGTTGGTTTCAATAAGTCGGAGTTACGATCACACTTATGTTTCAAAAGATAAATGGTTTCATAGGGTGATGATTCTAGTCAATGATGAGATTTCAAAGTTAATTATAATGATTGGGTGATGATACAAGATTTTTAATTCCATAGGGTTGGTGATGTGGCCCAACTAGAAGTTACCAAGATGGTTGATGCGACCCAAATACAATTTCTAGGGAGTGGGTCATGTTAATCGACTGATGCTTCACCATTTTAACACAACCTGGTCATAAGTTATTAAGAAAAATATGTCTTGGCTATTGATTTTGAAATATATTATAAATTAGATATTGAATTCCAGATGATATAGTTTGATTTTTTTGTATTAGATAATTCAATCCATATGGTGGTTTTTAGTAGGAGAGTGTATGAATGTGATATTGAATCCTGAGTTTATATTTAATTAACATACTTTAATTTAGATTAATATTTAGGAATCTTGAATTAAAAATGTTTCTTATAGAAATGTGTATAATTATTATTGAGGGTGTGGATATGGATGTGGTGTTACCTTTATGGGCAGTGTAATGGATTATAATATAATATAATTCTAAAAAATGTTTCCAATTAATTATTATTGGTGCACTAGTTTAATTATTAAATGTGTTATGGGTTAATTAATACTGGAATTTCTAGGTAACTAAATAAATGAACTAATGAGTAATTAACAATTGTACTTACTAGGTAATTAAAAATATATAATTAGAGTAATTATTAATGTTTTTAGTCGTAAATTCCAAGTAATCATTTATGATTATCTTTGTGATTATCGGTGGCGTTTCATAGTAAAATTATTGGTTAATACCAATAGTTTATCAATGTAATTATCAGTGATGATAATTTTGAGATGTTATAACTATCAACATTTCTTGGAAATGGGGATAAAAAACTATTTTATATAGATATATGGTGTTTGGAATTATTTGTACATTTATATGATTATTTTATGGAAGTATTGATTCACACTCATAATTCACTATGCTACCACCAACTCATATTCTAGTTTAATCATGACTAACACCCAATGCGAGATATAGGTTATTGATTAGACATCAAACTTATTTTTGGTTTCCCCTTGAACATAACTAGATTTTATCTTTGGTGATATAATGTTTGACATTGAGAGTAATGGTGAGATAGATGGTGTGAATTTTTATATGGGTCCCTTTTTTATTATGATTTTCTCATGGTTTGAGTTATATATATATTATACTCTATTTTTGGTGAGTCTGATTATGGACAAATATTGGTAGGCTTTGGGAACCTTGTCAGTGGTCATTATATTTGTATCATCATCTCATAGATGTGTTATTATGCTCTATGCACATTTAAACATGTTATTATTGGGTATAAATCTACTAATTTTTTTTATAATAAACTCTATTCTAGATATACATATTATTTAAATTACCATGAGTTTATTGGTCTTTGAACTTATAGACATTATCTTTAGCTTGTAGAGTTTTTCTGTTTGGTGGAGATTAATTTCATTTTAAATTTGATGAATACCCTTAGGATGTTTTGTGGTTACTCCACCATTATTATTTTAGGATTTTTTATTTTATATGACATTGTCATGTATTTGGTTGTATTTATACAATTTGGTGTGGTTTTTATTTAGTTAGAAGATGGAGATCGTTATTTCTAGTTAATAGTTCTTCTAAGTTATGGGATATATACCCTTAGCTCTTTGTTTGGAGGTAGGAATGAGGGTCATACCCAGTCCTATTTATAATTGAGAAGGAATCCAAGTGGGGTTTGGTTGTGGAAAATTTTGAGTCAATAAGGTTTCCTTATGAATATTCCATTCCCATATGTTTAGAAAATCACAAACACCCTATATTAAGGAAAATTTATTTTCCCCTAATATTTATCTTAATAAAGAAGAGTTTTCTCCCTCAAGGAAATTTTTTCTCCTTACCCAGATTTAACTTAATAAGGAAAATATTCTTTTCCCAAGGAAAATTTATCCTTACCAATTTCTCATTGTTCATATTATAGTTTATTTAAAATCAGACTCATTTTTTATGTGTAGAATTCGGTTTCATATATAAAACCTTAGAATCTTATAAATACCTAGATATAGAGTATTCTATTTTCCGGTTCTGAATTATCTGAAATACAAATTTTGAATTCTTGGAAATTCAGACTCTGAATTCCTTAGAATTTAGACTCTAAATTCCATAGAATTCAGACTCCGAATTACATAGAATTTAGGCTCCTAATTCTTTAGAATTAAGACTCTTAATTCCTTAGAACTCAGGTTCTGAATTCTCTCAGAATTCAGGTTCTGAATTCCTGGAAATTCAGATTCTGAATTCTCTGAAATTCAGGTTCTAAATTCTTCTAAATTAGGACTCTGAATTCCTTAGAATTCCAACTCTGAATTCCCTAGAATTCAGATTTCAAATTCATTAGAATTGAGACTCTGAAGTCTATATAATTCAGGTTCTAAATTCTTTGGAAAACAGAATCTGAATATCCATGTATTTTAGACACCAAATTATTTTTATGTTATACTCCAACATTTTATTTTTATTTAGATTTCAAAAAATAGATTTGGTAAAGCTACCATATTTTTCTTACACTTGTTATAGATATGAAATGATATCGTACATTCTATTTCTAACCCACCATTGTTTTAGTGACACGGGTACAGGTCCCTCCAAAATTCAATGAAAAATATGATCGTTGGAGGAGGGAGTCTACCATTGAAGAAGTGTCTATAAATAGGATCTCATTTGAACGATCTCAACACTGATCCATAGATCTAGAGATTTCATGCTGCTAAATTGATTTCTAGATAGAGGGACTCTTATGCATTGTGCATACTGAACATCTTGTTCAGCTTAATTCGTGTGACTTGAATGTTACTGAGTATATTCGAGGGCTTCCAGGGATAGGAAGATAGAGGTGATGAAAACCTTAATGTTTGAGGACTTACTTGATAAGGAAGACAAAGGTTTCGAATACCTTGAAGTTTGAGGGTTTGCAGGGATAGCAAGACAGATTCCGATATTCCTATCAAGGGATTACCTTGGTGTGGGTAAGACAAACTTTCTTGAAAGTATAAATCAATGGAATTTTATCCAAGTTTGTTGGATACCCTACTCTTGGGGATAAAAGATTTCATACTTGTTACTTGTTTTGTTTCAAGTTTATTTTCCGCTGCATTTTGATTAATAAGTAAAGTATAAGTATCTTATATTTCCTTGTACATTTTTATAATAAAATTAATAATATTATATACTCTTTAAGGTATAATATTTTCCTTGTAAACTTTTCTTAAGGTTCATTTCTGGAACCATATTTCTGGAACCTAGCATGTTTTTAGAACTAATAGGCTTTGTGAATTCACCTTGTTTGACCCTGTTAAACATAGTTTTCCTTAAGGATAAAAATGAATGTTTTTATACCAACTTTAAAGGTTTCAGACGAATTTTTAAAGTATACAATTCACCCCCTCTTGTAATTAGGCATCTACATTCTTATTTCGATTCTACAATTGGTATTCGAGGAGGTCTCTGAAATACTTATATTCACATATAAGTTTTCTTATTCAGTTTTCATTGTTTTTAATAATTTTCTTACTTAGGAATTTTTTTTACAAACTTTTAATATTAACAAGTTTTTTTAGAAGCATATTTTTTTTAGATGGCAGGAATGAATTTTGTTTCGATTGAAAATTTAAATCCTACTAAACCACCTATTTTTGATGGGAATGATTATTAATATTGGAGAGATAGTATGAAGACTTTTTTTAATTAATACTAGATTGGATAACTTTGTCATGCTTAATGGGGACTACAAGATTCCTAATAAGGAATTCATAACTTTTACTAACCAAGAAAAGTCAGAATATAAACTAAACTATAAGGTACAAAATAATTTGTTGTGTTTCCTGACCACAAATTTATATAGTTATATTTATTCTTTTAAAGCAAAAAATTATATCTGGAAGAAATTAGAGGTTACTGATTTCGGTACATCCGAAGTTATAGAAACTAGAAGATCTATTCTTAGAGAAGAATATCATGGATTTCTATTTCTTTATGGAGAACCACTATACAAGGTGAAACAATGGTTTATGACTATTGTTAACAGTTTACAATCTATGGGAGAGAATGGACTAGATAATGAAGCTCGTGTGGACAAGATTATAGATATCATGCCTAATGAGTGGGAATCTAAGAGAATAGCTATTGATGAAAATAGGAAAATATCTCAAATTACTCTTGATGAGATTTTTGGAATTATTCTTCAACATGATACTATAATGAAAAGATATGCTGATATGAATAAGAAGATAAATGGAAATGGAAGTATAGCCTTTAATATCATTAAATCCAAGACTCCTGAAAGGGTTACAAGATCGAATTCTAAGAAAGTCATTGTTTTATTTGAATCTTGTGAAAGTGAACATTTTGAGAATGAACTAGCTATCCTTTATCGGAGGATGAATAAGATAGTTGAGAAGAAGGACTTTCAATATAGATTTTGGAAGAAAGAAATAAAATCCAAGAAAGACTCAGAAGTCACTTGTTATGAATGCAAAAGAGTAGGGCATATAAGGCGAGATTGTCCTATGCTTAAGAAAAAGGATAGAAAGGAAAATCATTCTGAAAGGAATAGAAATAAGTACTAAAATACTAAATCTAAGAATGTTTTAAAAGCTAATGACACCTATAGTACCAGTAGTGGAGACACTTTTGATGAATCCTTAGAGTATGAATCTTCTGGTCAGAAGAATCTCAGTTTACTTTTCAGACTACCTATTGAAAACCATTGTTTAATGGATAAGGTACACAATGCTGAATCTATCACAAATATATCTTTTAATCAAAATTATAGTGATGGTAAATACTATGAATATTCAGATGATGAATCTTCCTCATCATAAGATAACACTTTACCAACTTATGAAGAAGTTTCTAGGTTTGTTAAACTTCTTGAGAATGAAAATTCTAAAGTCAAGAAAAAGATTTATAAGGAAAATTGTAGAATTTTTATTCTTAATAAGTAAGTATCATATCTTTATAAAGATATTGATAAGAAAAATTTTGATTTTGAAACTATTTCAAAAAACCTTGAGGAAGACAATTCTGAGAAGGATAAACTTTATAAGGATCTTGAAAATGTAATTTATAAGAAAAATATTTTAGAGACTAACTATTGTACTAAAAATATTTTTTTTGATGATAAAAACATGTTTATTAAACTAAAGTCAGAAATAATTTCCTTAAGGAAGTGTTTTTCAAACTTTACCTCAGGTAAGGAAAAATTTGACAAGATGTATTCTCAAATTCGACCTCTAAGGAATTGTTCGGGTTTTGGTTATACTAGTTCAAAATAGGTTTTTAGTAATAACTATTTTGTTCCTAAAAGTGATCCATTATACAGTAAATGTTAGTGTGGTGAAAATTGGGTGAAAATTGTTCTTTAAAGAAAACTCAGTTTTTAGGTTTTCATAAAGCTTATTTTTCTAAGAAAATGCTAGTTCCTAAAAGTTTTCTTTATAAAATTTCCAGATCCAAGAATGTTTAGGTTTTTGAAGTCTAACACTCTTATTCTTTAGAAAAATTGTGAATGTACCAACATCAATACATTTTACATGGATAGTGGATGTTCCTGACAAATGACTGGTAACAAAAACTTCTTTGAAAAGATTACCAAGATGAAAGAAGGAAAAGTAACTTTCAGAGATAATGCTCAGGGAGAAATTATTGGTATAGGTAACTTTGTTCTTCATGGAAAAAATTTGATTTCAAATGTTTTATTTGTTAATGTTCTTAAGAACAACCTCATTAGAAAAAGTCAATTATGTGATGAAGGTTGTCTTTTGAATTTTATGACTCACAAATGCTTAGTACACAATTCCAAGGAAGATTTTATTCTTTCTTCCCATAGGAAAGAAAATGTATACACACTAAACCTAGAAGTCCATAGGATCCAAGACCTACCTTTCCTTAGTGCAATAGAAGATCAATCTTGGTTATGGAATAGAAAGTTAGAACAATTTTATCTTAGAAATTTATGCAAAATTTCTAAGCAAATACTTGTTAAGGATCTATCAGATATTATATTTGATTCTTCAAAAGTTTGTAATCCTTGTCAATATATAATTCCACATAAATCAAGTTTTAAATCAATCAGTGAAGTCTCAAAAACTGATGAATTATAGTTGGTGCATATGGAACTTTTTGGTCCAACACAATCTGGAAGCATTGGAGGAAAATATTATGTATTTTTCTTAGTTGAGGATTACACTAGATATATGTTGGTCTATTTTCTAGCAAAGAAATATGAAGCTTTTTATTATTTCAAAATTTCTAGATCCGAGGTTTAAAATGATGAAAACATTCAATTGATAACTATTCATAGTGATCATAGTAGAGAATATCAAAATTCAGATTTTGAAACTTTTTGTAGTAGAAAAGGCATTACTCATAACTTCTCAGCACCAAGAACTCCTCATCAGAATGGTGTTGTTGAAATAAGAAATATAATTCTTCAAGAAATAACTAGGGCCATGTTGAGTGAATATTCTATATCCAAATTTTTTTGGGCTGAAGCTATAAGTACTACTAAGTATACTATAAATCCAGTTTTTATTAGACATTTTCTTAACAAAACCCCTTATAAATTGTGGAATGGTAGAAAACCTAGAATTTCTTACATCAAAGTATTTGGTTGCAAAGAATTCATTCAGAATACGAAATATAATCTATCTAAATTCTCACCCAAATCTGATGAAGGAACTTTCTTAGGCTACTCCACAACTTCTAAGGCCTATAGAGTTCTTAATAAATATAATTTTACTATTGAAGAAAAAGTACATGTCAAATTTCATGAAATTGATCCTTTTGTTTTTAAACAATCTCAACCTAAATCTTCTGATGTGTTTTCAAAAACTGATTTTCAACCCTTGATAGATGATCATTCTGATAAAGAAAATTTTCAAAAAAATGGTTCAGAGACATTTACCCCAGAAGACTTTCTACCATATGTTTATGAACAGATTTTACAAAACCCAAATCAGTTTTTTCGGAAGAATAATCTTAAAGATAGTATCATTGGTGATGTAAATCAACCTGTAAGGACAAGAAGTTCCTTATGAAATAAAGTAGAACATCTATAATTTCTTTCTCAATTAGAACTTAAAAGCACTGATGATGCTTTAAGTGATGATGATCAGATTAAATCCATGCAAGATGAGCTAAATGAATTCGAAAGGAATAAATTTTGGACCTTGGTTGGAAGACCTACAGAAACATCTATTATTAGAGTTAAATGGGTCTTCAGAAATAAATGTGATGAAAATGGAATCATTATAAGAAATAAAGCTAGATTAGTTACTAAGGTCTATAATCAACAAGAAATAATTTACTATGAAGAAACCTATACTTCAGTATCTAGACTTGAATCTATTCATATTCTACTTTCCTTCACAGCTTTCTTTGATTTTAAATTTTTTTCAAATGTGTATTAAATGTGATTTCTTTAATGGTTATGTTCAAGAGAAAGTTTTTTTGAACAAACTACCGGTTTCGAAGATAAAAAACATCATAAACATGTTTTCAAACATACCAAATCTTTGTATGGACTCAAACAATCCCCTAGATCCTGGTATGATAGACTTACATGGTTTTTCTTCAAAACAATTATATTAAGGGAAATGCATATCCAACTCTTTTTATAAATAAAGATAATAAAAATATTTTTATTGTTCAAATTTATTTTGATGACATTATATTTTGTTCAACTCAACAATCATTAACTGATTTGTTTTCAAATCTAATGAAATCTGAGTTTGAAATGAGTATGATGGGTGGGTTAACATTTTTCCTAGGTTTTCAAATTTCTCAAAAACTAGAAGAAACTTATATATCCCAACATTAGTATATCAAATATATTCTTAAAAAGTATGAATTTTACAAAATTAAGAGTATAAGTACTCCCATTGGTACCTCAAATTCACTTGATCTAGATGACGCTGAGAAACCAGTAGATCAAACATTATTTAGAGGTATGATAAGAAGTCTAATTTACTAAACAGCTAGTCATGTAGACTTAATGTTTTCAGTATTCTAATGTTAAAGATATCAATCAAATCCTATGGAATCTCATTTAAAGGTAGTAAAAAGAATTTTTCACTACTTAAAGGGAACCGTGGATTTAGGACTCTTTTATACATTCTGGAAATAATTTGGTTTTAAAATGTTTTTCAGATGCTGACGTTGGTGGATGTATAATGGATAGGAAAAGTACATCTGAAACTTGTCATTTATTAGGAGATTCATTAGTTTCTTGGTCATGAAAAAAAGAAACACTCAGTAGAACTTTCCATTGCTGAAGCTGAATATGTGGCAGCTGGAAGTTATTGTGCTCAAGTGTTGTGGATACAACACACACTCACAAACTATGGTATAAGTTTTACCAAAACACAAATTTTGTGTGATAATACAAGTTCCATTGCCTTAAGTAAAAATCATGCACATCACCCTCATGCAAAAAACATAGATATTAGGCATCACTTTCTTAGGGATCACACATAAAAAAGGAGATATCATTCTTCAATTTTTCAGAACACAAGATCAACTTGCTGATTTTTTCACAAAATCATTACCTTACAATAGATTTGAATACATTAAACAAATGTTACAAATGATAACCATAAGGTAATCCTCCTTGTTAACTTTCTGTTGAAACCTATCTCCTTATAGTATGAAACCACTTTTCATATGGGGAGTACATTTTCTTGTCAGCTTTAAAATTTTTCATAATCTAATTTTTTTTTCGTAATATATAGTTTTCTCGTAATCTAATTTTTTTTCGTAATCTAAATTTTTTCGTAATCTAAATTTTTTCGTAATATAAATTCTTTCATAATCTAAATTTTTTGTAATCTATTTTTTTTTGTAATCTAAAATTTTATTGTAATCTAATTTTTTTTTGTAATCTAAATTTTTTTCGTAATCTAAAATGTTTCGTAATCTAAATTTTCATAATAAAATTTTCTCGGAATCTAAAGATCTTCAAGAAGAATTTTCCTCATTATGAATAATCTTCCTAGCTATCCAAAAGGTATGTTTCCTTTCCTAAATTTTCGTAATCTTCATTTACTTGTTGGTATTTTCATTTTGTCTTAATTTTTTTGGATTCACTTTTCCTTAAATCTAAATGTTTTTCTTAAAAACCTCAAAATATCAGAATCTATCAAAATCATTCTTCGGCTATCACCTCAACCGTCAAATCTGATCTAGAGGTTTTCAACCGTTGGATAAAGTATGGAAGCTGAACCATCGTCTCAATTACCTCTATAAAGGACCTCCCGATGGTTTTCCCACATTAGTTTTTCAAGATCTTGTGTTTTGAAGATCCGCCTTTGTATTTTAAGGCTGTTCCAAATCTTCAATGTTTCCTCACTTACGAATGTCTACTGAAGCCTATTCTCAGAAAGAAACGTCGATGGTTAAGTAAATCTCTGAGTGGAAGATATACATAGAAAGGTATGTCGATCAGAAGTTTAATGCAAAGTATGATTCTATCATTTAGAAGAACATCAAGATTAATAGTTGGGAGAATGTATATATATTGAAACCACGGGCACAAGATCCGGTGTATCTGGAGTTTATGGTAGACTTCTATGAAACAGTTAGTCTTTTCAATTAAGTAGTGAAAGAAAAATTTTCTTTCAATTGTTATGGAAAGACCTACTCTCTTTCATAAAGCAAGGCTGGAAGTCTGATTGGTATCCCTTATGAAGGGGAATTAGAGTTTTGTAATCACAAATTACCTGAGGTATCAGGATCTTTTGATAAGGAAAAGGAAATAAAGTGCCTTGGCTTGAAATATGAAAATACTCTGAAGATTGTTTACCAATCTACAAATTTTAAAATTCTTCAGTTTTGGGTTCAAGGTTTTATAATTTCAAGGAAAGGGGATAAAGATACCTTGAAGAAGAGTGATATATATATTATATTTCTTGGTCAACCTCAGGAAGATAAAATTAGTTAATTATATCTTGGCGACAATCAAGAATATCAAGAATGGAAATCTGAAGTCTCATATTATCATATATCCAACAATACTTTCAATGATAATTGTGCTTTGCCTTCAGTCTTTCAAAATCCCTTGTAGTTTTAAGAAAAGAAATTACAATGTGATGTTTCTAAGCGATGATACCTTAAGGAGAATGAAAATTGGTTTTAATAGTCAATCCATAGTTTTCTATGATTTTTCAGAAGAAGAAATAGAAGCTCTCTCAAGGAATCAGGAAGTGGATGAGACTTCAAAAAATGGTGGAAGGAAGAGGAAGGTGAAGGAACCAGAAGAGAAATGAAAAACTCTAGTGGATAATAAAACTCAGTCAGCACCCCCAAAGCCAAAGAAACAAACAGATTATCCTGAAGCAGTAATATCTAACTAGAGGGAAGGTACGAAGAATAGGATAGAATGTGAGCCTAAGTTTGTCTTGGATCCTTCTGAGACAAAAGCATTGAAGGAAAAGGCTGTTGAGAGTCTTGAGAAGAAAGTGAAATAGAGAAACCAGAAGAAGAAGATGATAGAGGCTGAAATTGTACAATCACTTCTCAAAGATACTGAGAAAGAATCCGAGAAACTTCAGGTACCAGAATTGTTTTTGAAAGAATCTCTTCTAGAGACTCTGGGAAAGAAGTTGGTATTTCCAGAACTAGACCATGAATAAGTAATAGTGCAAGAAGAAGAAGTGGAAGAAGAATAAGAATAATAAGACTATGGTGAAATTGATGATATCATAAGGAAATTTGAATATTTTCATGATAAGGAAATCCCCTCTGTAAAGTTATCAATCCAAAATTCTCAAGAAGAATCCTCAAAAATTACTACTCCTGTAAAAGATGAGATGGTGAAGAATAAGTGAATAAGACAATAGTTGACGAAATTAGTAATCATGATTTCATTCATCCGGAAGATCTAGAAGCTGATGTAGAGAAAGAAGTAGTTGTGGAAGATAAAATTGTTAAACTCTATGATAGTGATAATGAATCTCCCAAAGAATAAGACATAATTTTGAAATATGATAAGGGAAAGTATGTGGTAGTAGATACACCTAGAAAATCTATTCTAAAGAATAATTATGTTAGTGGTTCATCAAATAGGAAAGCTTAGGATATAGAAAAATAATCCTCACCAATCAAACACTCGGATTAAAAATAATCTTCCCTTGGACATGATTTTTTTGTTTAGTATCTGAAGAAGATGGTTGGTATTATCCCTTTATTCCCAATCATAGATTCAAGATTCCAGATGCTTCAGCATATGATTAATCAGAAATCGGATTTAGTTTCCATGGTGATGGGAAAATGTGTCAGTCTCAAGGTAGATTTTAAATCTTATCTCATTTGTTATGAATCCCATAAAAGATGATAAAAGAAGATTACAATATGGTCAAGGAAGAAAATCAAAGATCTGAGAGCTTTTGATGAATTTTATGATAATGTCAAAGATGAATTTGACACTGATGAAGTGAAGATCAAGGATCTTACTAACAGTTTTGAGGAAAAGTTAAGTCTTGAATATAATATTCAGAAATATTAAGTTAAGGATCTAAATGGGAAACAAAACTCTGAGGCTATAAATTGGAAAAGAGAAAGGGATCCCAAGATTTAATTTGATGGAAAGTTGGTTAAGAAAGAAGAAGTAATGAATTCCCAGGTAGAGATTATTAAGGATCCGGAAGAAAAAATTCAAACCTTAGATATGAAAAGTGAAGATCAGGATCAACTTCTCAAGAGGAGGATCAAAAAGAGATAAATAAGTTGAAAACCATTGTCAAGAAGCTGATGTCGATGGAGAAATAAGGATAACCTTTTCCAAATATTATCTTTGGTTGTATTTACTCATTGTACAAATTCTTTCAATCTTAATGAAATTTTGGTTGTTCATCATATATTTAGTTACTTAGTACTAATATTTTAGGTACCGTATTCTCCTATCCATTCCCTCTATTCCTTTTTGAAAATCACAAAGGGGGGGGAAGGAATGATAAAAATAATTATAAATAAAGAAGAGATTTCTCTAAGTAAGGGGGAGTTCATCTAATAGAGAGTTTTTATCATGATGATTTTTGTATGCAAGAAAATATAAAATCTAATTCAGGAAATCAATAATATAATCCTTAGGTATTCTAAAACCTAATGGGGGGTAGTTGTATTCTCTATGATCCATAGGTAAAGGGAGATAATTTTTCATTCATATGTCTATAATTTTTTTTAAACATTATATTCTTTTTCATAAGGATGTTTGTGCTTTCCAAATAGGGGGAGATTGTTGATTCAATAAGAATCCTTAGGAATTTTCCATTACTCTATGTTTTGAAAATCACAAACACTATATCTTATGGAAAATTTATTTTCCCCTAAGATTTATCTTAAGAAGTAAGATTTTTCTTCCTCAAGGAAATTTTTTCTCCTTACCCAGATTTACCTTAATAAGGAAAATTTTCCTTCCCCATGGAAAATTTATCCTTACTAGTTTTTCATTGTTCATATTATAGTTTACCTAAATCTAACTCATTTTTTAAGTGTAATATTAGGTTTCATATCTAAAACCACAGAATCCTATAAATACTTATATATTGATTATTCTGTTTTCAGGTTCCGAATTATCTAAAATTCTGATTCTGAATTCTTTGAAATTAAGACTCTGAATTCCTTAAATTTAAGACTCCAAATTTCATAAAATTCAGAATCTGAATTCCATAGAATTAAGACTCCGAATTCCTTAGAACTCAGGTTCTTAAATATCTCATAATTTAGGTTCTGAATTCCTCAAAATTCAGATTTTTAATTCTCTGAAATTCAGATTCTGAATTCTTCTAAATTCAGACTCTGAATTCCTTAGAATTCAGACTCCGAATTCTTCAGAATTCAGACTCTGAAGTCTATAGAATTCAGGTTCCAAATTCATTGGAAAAAATCATCCAAATATCCATGTATTTTAGACACCTAATTATTTTTATGTTAGAATCTGAACTTTTATTTTTCCTTAGACTCCAAAAAATAGACCTGGTTAAGCTACTATATTTTTCTCACACTTCATATAGTTATGAAATGATGTCGTACATTCTGTTTCAAAACCACCATTGTTTGAGTGACATGTGTTTAGGTCCCTCCAAAATTCAAGGAAAAATATGACCATTAGAGGAGGGAGTCGACTGTTGGAGAATTTCTTATAAATCTGATCTCATTTGAACGAGATCAACACTGATCCATCATTTTAGAGATTTCATGCTGCTGAAGTGATTTCTAGAGAGAGAGACTATCATGCTTTGTGCATACGGAACATATTGTTCAGATTGTTTCGTGCGACTCTGAATGTTGCTGAGTACATTAGAGGGATTCCAAGGAAAGGAATAAATAGGTGTCGATTACCTTAAAGATTGAGGACTTCCTTGATAAGGAAGACAGAGGTGCCGACTACGTTGAATTTCAAGGGCTTGTAGGGATAACAAGACAGATTCTGATATTCCTATCAAGGGCTTACCCTATTGCGTGTAAGACATATTTTCTTGAAAGTATAAATCAAGGGACTTTTATCCAAGGTTGTTGGATACCCCACTCTTTGGGTTAAAAGATTTCATACTTGTTACTTGTTTTGTTTCAATTTTATTTTCTATTGAATTTTGATTAATAAAGAATGTATAACTATCTTATATTTCCATGTACATTTGTATAATCTGAATAATAATATTCTATATGCTTTAAGGTAAAATATTTTCCTTGTAAACTTTTCTAAAGTTTCATTTCCGGAACCATATTTCCGGAACCTAGTAAGTTTTTAGAACTAAGAGGCTTTGTGAATTCACCTCGTTTAACCCTGTTAAACATAGTTTTCCTTAATGTTAAAAATAAAAGAATTTATTCCAACTTTAATGGTTTCAAAGGAATTTTTAATGTATATAATTCACCCCCTCTTTTAATTAAGCATCTACATTATTATTTCGATCCTACTGAAAAGTGATATCAGATTATGCTAATTTATCTTTGAGATGAGGTGTCAAGGACTATGATTTTTTGATTATCTATAATAAAAGAAAATGTAATGTGGTAACAGATTCTTTGAGGAAGATATTTTTTGGTGACGTGGTTTGAGAATTAAGTAAAGAATGGGAAATGATAAAAGAACTGGTATATATACATCTTGGTATGAGAGAAGTATGAAATTAATCTTTTCTTTATTATATAATGATTTATTATTGATTGGTGTGGATATTAATGAATTATTCATTTGAATATTCTAGGAATTATTTTTAGAGGGACTACATTATTCATGATGATGCCATTTATGGCTGTTTTTATGCAGTTGGGGTGGAGCCTATGTTTCCAACCCCATAGTCCTACATCCAAAAGATCAGGGTTCAAATCTTGGAAATCCCCTTAGGGGATTTATGGCATAGGTAGTAACATAGGTAGGTGGTTACATAGGTAGAATGATGTAGGAATCATACTGCATTTGGCCTCCAGTCAATCTTCATGGGTCACTTGGTCTTGGGCCTATGGGCTATGTAATGGTTCTCCCTCTACCCAAATAAAAAGAGTTTTTTCTTTATAAATAAAAGAGGATTTATACCCAAACTTTTATGGTTGGTTTTATAGTGGAGAGTGTCAGATCATGATTTGAGATCACTTATTTCTTCTTTAGAGAATGTATAAGGAGATATTGCATTAGTTCCACAACTCTCCTTTGATAGTGCATCTTGGTATTACTACGATGTATTATACTTTGAAGGCATAGTTTTGGTGGCCTAAGATAAAGGTATAAAACGAGTTTAGGAAAAGTAGTGTTACTTATCAATGGGTTAAGAATGTTTATCGAGTATTATCTTATTGGAAGTATCCCTTGAATATTCTAGAGTTGAAATGAGAGGATACTTCCATGGACTTTATGACTATTTTACATCATGTACTATGTTTTTATGATATGATTTGAGGTAATTTTTATTTTTTATTAAAATATTTCATTTCTTTTTGATTAATTAACAAACATCGCTGGATATTCATGAAATATTTTATGTGATATAAGTATTAATGATTCATAGTGATTGATAGATAATAATATCTAAACATGATTCTTTATTTACCTCAAGGGTATGAAGTGTTTTTATTATGATTTTAGAACCTAGATGTGTGTCAGTATAATGTTTCACCCATAAATGGATAGTTATACTGGTATAATGATTCATATAATGGAAAATATATTGATAGGTTATGTTGTAGACATTTTTTCATTTTGGGAAGATATCTTTACTTTAATTGAGTTTATATGTAATATAATTTTCATTTGTCTATTGATATCACACTTTATAAGGAAAAATACTATTAATTATGTGATCACAATTATATTGGATTGACATCAGTGAGTTGCATATTATTAGAATGTAATTTTTACAAGATATGATTGAGTGAGTTCAAATGAACTAGGATCCTATAATAACTTAATAGATTAGATGGAGGTCATATAAGGATTAGATGAGGATAAAATTAGAGTTTTTTTATTGTAGATCATATATTTCTAAGAGTATCTCATCTTCATGAGAAAAATTAATTTGGTAGAATCCATCAATTTCCACTAAGGTTTATTGGTCTTTTGGGGTGATGGAATGTTTTGGAGAATCTTATTTTCATTTAGAGATCCCTTCCCAGTTAAATAGGATTCATGGCGTATTCCACATGTCTCGGCATATGAAGTATGGTCAAGATCTATTTGATGTCATTGATTAGGAATATTTTGACATATAATAGTATAATACATATATTGAACATCTGGTGGAGATCCAAGATCATAGCAATAAAGTTTGGTTTGGATGTGATATTGTAACATGCCAAACTTGTGCTGGTAAATTTTCTTTAAATCTATGATAGATTTTATTATCTATAATATATGACAAAAATGAACATTACTTTATTTCATTAAGGTAATAAATTACAAGACAAAATGAAATAAATTATAATATAACTAAATGAAACATAATTAGGAAAACTAAAGTATGAATAAAATTAAAAATAAATAAAAATACATTAAGATTGAAATTATGATAATCAATCTACTATAAATGTTATACTTCTATTGATAACTATATAATTAATACAACACCTTAGAATATGATGAAAGTCATGAAAAATAAAATTATATAATAAGATAAATTGTTTTAAAAATGTATATAAGGCTATATAAAGGAATGTAATTTGATTGTTATACACATGGTCATTTGATATAGGGCCATTAGGATTATATGGATTTTGATACAATCATTGGATATAATAATAATTAATGACATAAATTATTAGTAGTATTCAATTAAAATTTGACCATTTTATCATAGTCATTGAATTGATTGGTATAAATAGAAGTAACTGCATTATGGAATCTATATAGAAAGTAGAAACAATGGAATCAAGTATTAGAAGTATTCTATATGAGGCTTATTTTTTCAATCACAAAAATGAGGTAGTATAATTATGGGTTTCTCTATACCAATCCCACATTTAACTTTAATAAGTATGAATTTAGTGAAATCGTCTGTGGGAGAAATTCAAGCTCATGGAAATCAATAAGAAATACGTGTTTGTTGAATCACCATCCATGACTGACACTAATGATTATCTTATAATATGATCTTATGATTATTTCTTGAGGGGGTTTATAAGTGGAAGTCAGGATGATATGAACATGTATTTATTAATTTAACAAGTGATATTTTAGAAAAGTATATATTCCCATTATTAGGTGAATTTCTATACATTTATAATTTTTATCGAATTTAATTTTAATAAATAAATTTAATTAAATGATAAAGGAAATTTTTAA
The DNA here is from genome assembly GCA_963277665.1 of Viscum album. Lineage (NCBI taxonomy): Eukaryota > Viridiplantae > Streptophyta > Magnoliopsida > Santalales > Viscaceae > Viscum > Viscum album. Next base: position 1,524,488,626 of record OY728141.1, on the reverse strand, counting down.
TACAAATTAATTTATATATTTTAAATAATAGTTATTATATAATTAATAAATTTTATAGAATTTGGAAAAAAATCATTTAATGTTAAAAATCTATATTTTTCAAAGATTTATTATGTGTGTAATGTATATTTATAATAATAAATTAAATTAATCATGAATAAATAGTGATTTTAATTATATTTATTGATAATATATAAAATAAAATAAATTATAATCCATATAATATTTATTAAATGAAAATTAATAAGAATAAATTCATTTTTATGTTTAAAAATACATTTTGTTAAAAAACATTATTAATACACTATGCATTCTTATATTAAAATTAAAATTTCCCAATATTATAAATTTAATACAATAAAATAGATTTCATATTTTTAATTTGTATTCCCAAATTATGTAATAATTTCATTTTCATTTTTAAGCATTAAAATATGTTACTAATGTAAAAATATAGTTACCGTTATAAAGGTAAAATTTGGTAATAGTGTTTGACTAAGGGGTAAAAGACCTAAAATAGCATAAAAAATTATCTATAAATGATTTGATGATGTAATTATGGAAAAAAACATTTTCTTATCATAATTTTTTCACTTTGGATGCACTTTCCATGATATATTACATTCCTCAATCCTCAAGGAAAGGGTATTTATTGAAATGACATTCAAGTGAACCTATAAAATGACCACTCCACTACCCACTTCAAATAATACCACTCAATAATTTTCCTCGTTAATTCCAATCTAAATTATCAACCTATAAAATCAAATCACATTCTTGGTGGCCTCGGGTATAAATAAGGTGTTCCAAAGCATTCATTTCTAAGATTCTCTCTAATAAAATATTCAAATCTTCATTATATGCGTTATCCTCTACAAAATAATTTTTTTATTATTTTTCATCCAAATATTATTTAAAATTATTTATTAATATAACTAAATGATTTTAAAACCATTATTATTTTATAAAAGGGATTTTAGAGTAATACAATAACATTATCTTATGCATTCATTCATTATAACACGTTCTTGTTTAGTCCAGTTCTAAAACCTACATGAAATATGCTATAATGGTTATAAAATGAATGAATAATAAAACATAAAAAATAGTAATATGATGTTTTAATTATTAATTTAATATATTTTTATCATTATCCAATTGAAATATATATTTTTATATGAATTTATATAATCAAATATTTTTGTTGAATCAAAAGTCACAAAAGTGAATATTTTAACAACACTAAAAAAACCATCACCATAAAATCCATAAAATCTCCATTTGACTTCAAGAATATATTAAAAGCACTCACTTAACTTCTATGTCTATTATTGAGGTGATGGACACATCATTAATGATCAAATTATAAAACCATCGTACCGATGCTTACATATGAAAAACAAGATAATTAACACCTGAATATTATTTTTTAAAAAAATGATTAATAAATAGGAAAAAATAAATTATAAATGAATGGTACAAAATAAAATAAAATAAATATAATTTTTATATACAGTCATACTAAACCTAAATTTATTATTTTGGTGGTTTGGGCACATCCGACCAAACCAAAATCCAGGGTAATGGGTTTTTGTCTCAAATTCCCTTGTTTGAGACATATTTCATATTATGCACTTATTTACATGTATATGTTGTATATAATGAATATTTGACATATGTTATTATAATTATATTTTTATTCATGTTATTTTATGTTCCATTATATGTTTTCTATTTCAAGGTCATTTGATTCAAAATTTACCAAAGTCATAAAGGGATTTGTTGACTCAATCTCTTTTCATTGATCCACACACCTTCTACTTTGATTATATTCCTATAATTTATTTATATTTTAAAATTTATATATTTAATATTTTTATTTTCCATTTAATTTTTTAAATTAATATTTATATCATAATCTTTTTCTTTGATGTGTTTCTTACTTTATAAAAACATGATGTTGTTAAGAATAATTATCATCCTCTATATTAGCTCTTTCTCCTAAATGTTTATATTAATTATTACAATAACTATTTAATATTTTTATTTTAAAACCAAAATATGTATTATCTTCTACACGGTTATTTTTTTATTTATATCGTTATAATATAAAATTTTATAACTCTTTTATTGATCTGAGTTTTCTCTAAAAGAACCTAAAAATATTAAAAAATCATTTACTTTTAAATATTTTTTATATTACACTGCATATTTTATTAATTAACCTTTATTTCTTTCCAAGGATCCATTATTTAATATTCCTTTTAAAATATTTTTTTAACATATTCTCATATCCTTCTAGAAATTCTTTTCATTGAAAGGGACTTATATCTTTATATTTTTATAATAATGTTAAAAATGTTTCGTGAAAAATATTTTTTCAATTTTTCTTCCATTTGAATATTTATATACAAAATATCTATCTCATATGGAGTTATATTTCATTAATTACACTCTAAATTAAAATAATATATAATTTATTTGGGATATTTTCTTAAAATATATAATCATATCCTATTTTTATTTTTTATCCACATAAACCATATTTTTTAACTGGGTTGAGTGGGGATACTTTGATGACCAAAAATTCATTTAATATATTCCACATGTGACCAGAGGAATGAATACTAGATAAGTGGCCTAATAGATGAAAATAAAAACAACCCCTTCTTTGGGATCCATGAAATCATCGAATAAAAACATCCAACACCTTCCATGTGTTGTCTATTTCCACTAAAGGATTCCACCAAGAATACATCACAAACATGGGAGAAGAGCATTTATGGGAGGAACATTAAAAATAAGTACCTTAAAATTATATTTTAATGATATTATTTAGGAATGTATATAGATGTTTTAGATGACCCCACTATAACATTACACTATTACTTTACAAGGTTACTCTAGTACATAGCACAATAGACCAACATGTTGAAGAAACATAGGCCTATATGGATGGAAATCCAATAACATGGACTAAAATCCAATTTTGATGAATACTACTACTACTACAATGCCCTTATATTGTACCCACAATGCTACAATACTACAATATTGTTGTAGTTCCGTGGATGTAACCCATTTGTAAATTTTATGTAACCCATTTTATTTTTATTAGTTTTTATGATAAGATGCATGAATAATATTATATGTCACCTATATGTATTGTTTATCATTATGTGATGGGTGGGTTCAATATATCTCCCCAATTCATTGGGTTTAGCTTTATATATCATTATATAATGGTGTTATGTTTGGACATAACTGATGTGTTCACAAATCTATGTGTGGAACTAATTGATATGTTCATGACTCTATGTGTAGACCTATTAAACAAGTTAATAGATTTATATATAGAAAATTTTTTATTTAGATATGTGAACAATGTTATGTTTTACATATTATTATGTATTCCTAACATGCCTTTTTTATTCTCCATCATCTCATTATTCAACATTATTAAGGAATGGTATTGTTTATTCTACTATGGTGATCCTTTTAAGGATATATGTCCTTAATCATTACTTATGGAAAACTATTATGATTCCATGTTATTTTAAATCAGATATTTCTCCCAGGTTCATTTGTTCTCAAACTCTTATGATATAACATTTATGATTCATTGATTAGTTTTTCTCCAACTAAACATTGGTGTTCACTCCTTATCTTTCATATATACCACATGAACATGTTTAGGGTGAATTCATGTGGGGATAATTTTATTGAAGATATTGAAGAAATAATGTTGCATAATACATTTATGTAGTTAATCTCCTAATAAACTAAACATTTGGGTCTTGGTATTTTTTTGTTTATTTTTGAGATATAAGATTTAAATTATAGAAATAATATAAAATATATGTATGATATCCTTGGTTCCTCTTAGTTATTATTATATTAGGGTTTAATTATTTTTTGGGATTAGGTTAATAAGTATATGAGAATCCAACTAAAAGTAACCTATTTCAAATAAGATGTTTTATAGGCTAAAATGAAGGTTTCATAGTGTAAATCATTATGAGGTTGACTTTTTACATGTTTATTTACACTTATTCTCTTAAGATATTATTTTTTACTCATGTTAACTATTTTTGTTTTAGTAAATTTATTGAACCAAGAAGAACTGAGTCAAATACAAGTGTGATATACAAAGCAGTGATTATCTTAATGGGAAAAATAATGATATAAGAGATAGAATATAAAAATTTATAGAAATCATATCTCAGGTTATGAGTAATAAATTTAACCATATTGAGATCCCAAACGAAATAAGGTGAAATAAACTAATGAATTTTTCAAGTATCAATAGTCATTGAACTTTAATGAATCTTCTTATCAATAATTTATTATCAATGGATTAACATGAAATAAAATATATTTAACATTATTCAATAAATGTAAGTTGAAAAATTATCACTTTCTGTTTTTTGGTAAGAAGTTGAAGCATATTAATTATGTTTTTTGACAAAGAAAACAATAGAAATTGAAGGAATTGAATCTATGGAATTGGAGGTGTTTATGAAAATATTCTTCAACAAATATTTTACCCAAAATATTTACTATAAAATGGATTTAATATTAATTGATTTAATTAAAATGGAGGATTATTCAGTTAGTTCATATAAAGAAAAATTTATATGACCTAGAAGGTATGCATCTAGTTTTATTATTAACCCTAAAATGAAGATTGATCTTTTCGATGATGGCCTAAAACCATGTATTTAAAAGGAATTATCCATAAGATAATTTTTTATATATGAAGAAATTGTTCGATGTGAACTTAAGACGGAAATTGAAATTAGAGACTCTTGATATGTATTTGGAGATAAGAAAAGGAAAATTGTGTAACATGGAGACTCTTATGATACATCACATGGAGGAAAGAAAATCCACCTACATACATGCTAAAATTGTGGGAAGAAGAACTCATCAAATTTACTGTATGGAATGAGAATTTGTTTTAAGTGTGGATGGGTTGGGTATTAAGATCATGATTATTGACTAGATATAAAGAGGCCAAATAACAAAATTATGGATAATAAGGTCCCGACTAATGAACCACCCAAAATTTAATACTTAAAAGAAATAGATTTGGGTAATATGTAAATAAATTCCCCAATAGAAGGGATAATGAGGATAATAGTCATCAGAAACATGCATGACCCAGAGAATAGGGAATAGTTTATTCAATCACAAACACTAAAGTGGATTATGATAATAAAGTGGAGAATGAAATACATATTCTCCACTCAAGATATTTAATTTTATTACTATATTATGGTTATTACCATTCTACTATATCATGAAACTTTGATAAGAATATCGATTCACCACCTTAATCACTGGATATTAAAATATTTTTCAAAACACATGGTGGTGTAAGGATTGTATACGAGTTATATTACTCTTCTCTGATCAATGTTTTTGGGAAGACACTTTTATTAGATCTACTAATTATTCCCTTGGTAGAATTCAATGTGATACTAGTCATGTATTGAATCTCTCTACAAAGATCTCCTGAAAATTTATTTATAGATAAATCTCATTTAATATCCCAAATTATCTGAGGATAAAACATCAATGTATGTATGATGATGAAGTAACATTGGAAACAAATTCCTTAATATGGGTCTTGATACCAAATATTAAGGGATAATTGGACCAAAATATTGGGGATGAACTCCATATTAAATAAATATCAATTACACAAAAACATATTAATGTATTCCTTAAAGAACTTCCTAGTCTATCCCCATAATGTGAGGTTTATTTTTCAAATAAACTCAGAGATGGTTATATTCCAATATAAAAGTGTCCTTATAGAATAAGCCCTATTAAATTAGATTAATAAAATAAGTATCTACAATAGAATATGGATATGGGAATTAAATACCTTGGTTCTTCATCATGGGGTGATCCAGTTCTCTTTTCCAATAAGAAGGATGGATCAATGTGTTTCTAGATTGATTACTGTGAAGTTGACAAGATAATAACCAATACCAAGTATCCTCTACCCAATATTGATGATTTTTTAATAAATTTAGAAAGATAAATTTTTTTAAGGTGGATATTCAATCATTATAACTTAAATTATGGGTAAAGAGAGAATATATACCCAAGACAAACTTTTGAATAAGATAAGGACAATATTAATTGATAATGATTCCATTCAGTCTTATAAATTCCCCTTCAAACTTTATAGATTTAATGAATAGAATCATTTGATTTTAACTTGATAAAAATGTGATGATATTTATAGATAATATTCTCATATATTCTATGAGAAAGGAAGAACATGAATAGAATTTTAGGATTTTGCTAAAGAAATTACAAAAATGGAGAATTACATTCCATGTTTAGAAAGTGTGGATTTTAGATATAAAAAGGATTGAACTTAGCCTATATAATAATGAGTAAGGGTATATATATGGATCATTAAAAGATAGTTATGATTGAATAATGACCCATAACAACCATTATGATAGATATCTATAGTTTTCTTGGATTAGCTAGATACTATTGATATTTTATTAGAAATTTTTTCATGATTATCAAAACAACTCACCATGTTAACATGGAATAGATTGAAGTTCCTCTATATATATGAATGTGAATATAATTTAAAGAATACTAATAGAATGTTGGTAACTGAACCTGTACTTACACTACTCCGCATTAGAGAATGGTTTTTGATTTATAATGATGCATTAAATAAGGGTCTAGGATGTTTACTTATAAACAATGAAAATGTAATAGCTTATTTCTCTTTTTAATTGATGATCCATGAGAAAAATTACCTAAAACATGATCTGGAGTTGGTAGAAGTATTTTTTCATTAAATATTTGGTGGTATTATCTCTACGGGAAAATGGTTGTTATGTATAATTGTTATAAGATATTAATGCATATATTCACATAGAATAATTTCAACATACACCAAATTATATGGTTGGATATGATCAAAGACTATGATTTCCCAATACATTACCATCATGGGAAAAAAACAAGGAATATGATTCTCTGAGAATAAAGAATCATGCTACATTGATCTTGATAAATTTTGAAATGTGCCTAGTTATTATAGATATTCATATAATGTACATGGAAATCAAATATAAACGGATGACATCCAACCTTTCCAAAATTATTTCTCAACTATCCACCTATGTGAACAACAAGGAGGTGAATAAATAATATATACAACAATATGATAAGTTATAAAATATTACATAGTTTATCCATGACAGGTATAGAGTTATATGATTTAGAACCTAGATATACATCCCATACATACCAGAGTTGAAAGGGGAAATTTTGGATGATGCACATAATTCATCCTCCTCTATTCACCCAGGAGTCCTAGAAATATAGGGAGATCCTGATTAGTACATTAAATGAGACAACATGAAGTGGGGTTATTATATAGTATATATCCAAATTATTGGTATGACAATAATTAAAGGATGAAAATTATAAATCTAAGAGGATAATGAAACCAATAATGATACCAATATTGAAATGGGAGAACATCACCATGTATTTCATCATGGGTCTTACCAAGACCACTAAAGGATATAATTCCATTTGGATTCTAGATGATCGATTTAAAAAGTATTCCATTGTATTTATATTCAAGATGATTTTCCAGTTGATAAATTTTTGAAGTTATATATAAAGGAAGTGGTTGAGATTCATGTATTTCCACTTTTAATTGTATATGATTGATATGAAAGGTTCATATCAATGTTTTAGGAAATTATCAAACAAGCATTGGATATATAGAAGAACATTAGCATAATTTATCTTCATAAAATCATTCATCAATATGAAATAAGTATTAAAACATTGGATTATATGATAATATATTCATCAATGGATTTCAAAGGATTTTGGTATCAACATTTTCCTCTATTTGAGTTCTCATATAGTAAAATTTCTACACTAGAATCCAAGTGAACCATATAATGCTCAATATGGGAAGAGAGGTAGAAATATGACATATTAGTATAAAGGTAGATATAAATAGCTATTAGGACCATATATTCTCTAAGAAATGATGGGGATAGTTCGAACCATTCAATGATATAACAAATAAAGAAGAAGTCAACATAAGAAATATTATGATAATCATTGATAAGATCTACAGTTTGATGTTAGTGATAAATTATTTTTCAAATATTTCCTTAGAATAGGGTTCTGAGATTCTTAAAGAATTTAAAATTGGGCCTTAAATACATCTATATTTTTTAGATTCTTGTTGTAGGTTATCATATTGCACTTCCACCGAACCTCTATTAGGTGCATGATGTGTTACATATATCAATATTAATGAAGTTTATATTATATCTCTCCCATATACTAAAAGCATAAGCTGTAAGATTGAAACTTGAAATCTTGTATGACTAATAGCTGGTGGAAATCTTATATTATAGATATAATGATCCATGCAACAAGAACAAACACCCAATCAATGTTTTGTGGTGAAATCAAAAGTTTAAGGAAGATATGTGGGGGACTAAATATATAACAAGGTAAAAGTAGCCTCATTTATATTAATCTGATTAATGAAACTTTTAGGGTAAAATTATTCTATGGGGGTATAATATAACACCCTAAACTTATAGGTTAATTTTTTTGTTAAATCTAGGATAGCTCGTCTGACACAAAATATTAGAATAAAATACATAGTAATTTATTTCATTTATGAAAAAAACTACAACTAAAAAAATGAAATACATTACCATATAGAAAAATGAGACATAATAAGTAAAATTTCCAAATTAAAAAAATCCAAAAGTGAATAAAAATACAACAATTATGAAATTATCATCATCACAATCTATCATAAAGATCATACTACTAAATTTTACAACAGAAAGATTAAAAAAAATTAATTTTTTTCAATATCTAATTGGATCAGTGAGTTGAGGAGGTGTTTAGTAAGTAATCAATTTTATTTTTATGATTTATTAATTTTTAACCCAACCTCTTAAACCTTTTAATGTTTATAATCCCCATAATGAACACTCAAATCCTCACCATCAAGTGTAGTAATAGAATGAAAGATAAAAAAATGAATTTATAATTTTTGGTTAAAATTCCTACTCCTTTATAAGTAGGATATTCCTCAAAACATATATTCTTAAGTATCTTCAAAAATAATCTAAAGCATAGAGTCTATTATGTTCTCTATAACATCTAGAGTTCAAAAAAAGATTAAAAAAATTATCTCAAAAACATATCCAATAATGAAATACCATTTTATTTCTCCTAGAATTATTTATACCACTAAATATTGGCCCTCCTTTATGAGTAGATGGATCATTAGAATGATGTGAGATTTTTTATTTTGAAAACCTCAATTGATAATTTATCCCTAGAAGAAATTCAATATAGTAGTCCTTGGATTGTCTCTCCAAGAGGTTGCAATTTTAGTTGCAAAACAGTCATTTTTTTGTTTTTTTTATTATGAAGAAATAATATGATGATTTGATTTATAGTTCCAAAATATAATTTAATAATAAAATAAAGTAAAAAATATTTGAATAATGAAAAAAAATTGGTTGGAAATAAAATTTGTTTTGAAATAAAAATTAAAATAGTGGTCATGGAGAATACTAAACCTCATGGACACTCCCCTATTACTTGTTTAAAACTATTTATCAATTTAATTTCTGAATGGATTGGAAGGACCTGAAGTTGAACGCTCAAATATGAACAGACAAGATATCGAGACCTCGATATGATTATTACCACACCTATATAGGTGGATCAATAACTTGAAGACATCTAAGAAATAATACATAATTTAAATCACTATTCTCAATGGAAAGACCTCAAAAAATAATTTTAAATAGTGAAATCAATTAATTTAATTTATAGATAGAATGACCATCCAAATAAATTTGATGAAAATATATTAAAGAAGTAAAAAACTACATTCATTAAAAAATATATGTTCAAGAGAGATTAAAAAAAGTTATTACACAATAAGCACATGAATTAGAAGAGAGTGTCTGTCAGTTTTTTGTAGTATGCAACTAATTTCTACTTAGCCACACATAACTTGATCAGGCTCCATATTTTCCACTATATCCTTAATACATGACATATTCATCATGATCTTGATTTCCACTGTGATGAGGTAATTCTCAAAATATTCACCCTCATGTTTGGAGGATGTCCATAGATGTGGAAAAGCTCCCACTTAACCCAGAGTGTCTCTAAGAAGTTATAGAGGGGATAAATTTATAGGCACCCCTATTTAAATGTTATCTATCATTGAATTTATTTTATTTTTCTGCGTGTCGATAGTTACATGATGTGTAATGGGGTTTAAAATAATGTAATCCATCTGTCAATAGTCCCCATGAATCTCGACATTATATTATCTAAAAAATGTGTCTCAAACTTGTCATGTCATGTAATGAAGTTCCAAGAAATATATTGGTCTTCCACGGATTGTAATGATGTCATTACATGTCTCACATAGAAAATTATTTTTGAAAATTTACATCATTTAATAAAATTACATGATGTGTAAGTGTGTTACTCCAGTTTTGTAGATTTGATTGTTTTATCCAAAATCTGGTTTTGTGCCACTACAATCCTGGAATATATAGAACAACTGGTAATAGTTAAAAGTCTGAAATTGTGTAATTTTATTATTCAAACTTAAAACAACCTTAAATTACAAAAAAATACAATTTCTGGGAAAAACACACATTTTTGTGGTTTAGATCCTTAAATTAGATATGAAAAATAGTTTAAATATTATCTATATCAATTCCCACACACTTAGCATTTGGACTCCTAGACAAATGGAAAATTCAAAACATATACCAACAAGGTCTGAAAATTTAACACTATGAATAAAAAGATATCATGCCTCATTAAAAAAAATTTAAATTCTCAATTGAGACCATTTAATCCATTTCCACTTTTTTTCTCCCCCCCCCCCCCCTTCACACAATACACTTATCTTTAATTTTTTCCCCCTTAACACACAAATGCAGATTTTTAACAAGGATTTTCTCATCCAAATCATGCAAGAATCACCATATACTTGATAAATTTATACATCTCAACCCGATGTGATCCAAGATCATGCGATTATCATGAGATATTTACCATGTTTTTTCTATGGCATAATGTTGGTGGGTTTTAAATGTGAAAAACTGCACGTCTGAATAAGGAGGATTTGGATATTTTGAAATAAAAATGCATGATTCCAATTTCCAATCAAGTATGATCTCCTCCTTACTCTCCTCTGAAGAAAATTAGCTTTGATAATCAACTTTTCAACCAATTCTATAAATATTACATCAAAATACATGAAATTTTTCTTCTCTATTTTTTTTGGAAATCTCTAGATAGGGAATAACTTTCTTCCATTGAGAGATCTAGAAAGGCAAAACTCCATTTCATTTGAGAGCTCTAGATTGGCATAACTCTCAAAAAAATAATTTTCAGTTGAAAAAAATATCTTTAATGTTTTAATATCCACCCAAAGAAACACAAAATGAGAAATCACATCAAAAATAATCTCCCCCAATATTATGTTCAACTAGATCATGCATTTAAACTTCTAGAGTAGGTTGGAAACGGAAAATCAGTTTGTAATGTGGATAATCTAATAGACTGTACATGGATACTAAGGGATCAAAAAATATTAAAAGTGCAGGGAAGGACAAAATAAAAAGGATAATCATGAAAAAGGGGCTTCAAAATAAAAAAATGCCTCAACCATTTTAATCACAATTATCCCATCCCTCACGTTTAGACAGAAGTAAATAAAGTTTTGATTCAAACAAGCATGGATTGGATCGCTCAAAAAAAGAAGGATAATGTGAAGAAAATGTAAAAAAGTTTTTAGAGGCCTCATGTGAATGATAATTTCAATGTTAAAGACAGTGATATATGGAATGAGATTCAAAAATTAGAGGTCTTCTCAATAAATTTATAAATTTTGATATTGAAATAATGTCATTACAACATTCATTTTTGATTAGTTTCAAAGGATCAATTATCTCACTCATTGGAATGAATATCAAAAGTAAAAAAGATAATAATTTAATCTCACAATTTTTTTTTAATAAAACACACCAAATTTAAAAAAAATGAATAGAATTTTGAAAAAGAAGAAAAGAAACATAGAAAAAATGGAATGAAAATTAAAAACAAAAAAAAATCAAAGGAAAGCACCCAAAATCCAAATATAACTATCATTGTACCTCCCCCATGGTTATTAGGTAAAATGTACTCATTGTGAAGCAATTTTATGTGAGAATGAAATTAATGAAATTATATACATAACAAAAATAAGTGATAAGGAAAAACACAACCTGACTTCAATTGTACTCAGATTCATAAAGGTAGATTTCCTCCCCTAGAGGATATTTAAAATTATTTCTAAACAAATTCAACCTGTTCTCATTGACTAGGAATGATGTCCCTTTGTCTAGATCTTTTATTTTTATTGAACTAAAAGGAATAACATGAGTAACAATGAAATGACCAGACCATTTGGAACGAAATTTACTAGGGAACAACTTCAATATGGAATCTAACATCAAAACATTATCTCCTTCCTTGAAGTTTTTGTTTAGAATCATCCCATAATTAAATTCTTTGTTTGTTTCCTTTTATAACCCGGATCTTTCATATGAATTATTTTTTATCTCCTCCAGCTTCTGAAAACAAAATTTACATTATTTTCTAGCAGAAAATAGATTCATGTTATATGTTTTGAAAACCCAAAAATATTTGTGTTCTAACTCAAATTGTAGGTGAAACTATTTTAAATAAAATAATATAAATGGTGACATTCCAATTGAGGTTTTGAATGAAGTCCTATGGGACCTTATTCCATCATTAAGTCTCAAACTCTAATCTTTTGTATTTGGGATCACATTTTTTATAGATCTTTTTTATATATTTTTTAAAAAACTAATCCATTCCATTTGTTTGTGGATTATAGGGTGTACAAAACCAAATATAAACTCTATATTTCTTTAAAAGTGAGTTTAATGTCTTATTAAAAATGGGTACATTAATTTTTAATCAGAAACATTGGAAATCCAAATCATGAAAACAAATGTTCTTTCACAAATTTGGACACACTTTTGGAAACATCAGTTCTTGTGGGAATAGCCTCTACCCAGAAAGAGACATAATCAAAATCTAGTAAGATGTAAAGATATCATAAGTAACTGGGTAAAGGAATTATAAAATACAAACCCCATATATCAAATATATCATAAAACAGAAGTGGTTTTTATAGCATCTCATTTCATTTGGAAATGTTTCTTCGGAATCAAATGTTTTATAGGTTCTACAAAATTCCACAAAATCTCTAAAAATTGTGGGCCAATGAAAACTAGGATCCAGAAATTTTCTTGTAGTAATTTATAGCCCAATGTTTCCTCCATATCTTGAAGTCTGGAAAAATTTTGGATAGATTGAAATTCTGAATTTGGAATGCATCCCCTAATCATTTGATCGCTACCAACATACCATACATTTGGATCAAACCAAATGTAATTCTTTGAATCACTCACAAGTTTATAAATTTTTTACTTGGAATACCAGTGGGGGAATTCATAAATTTCCAAATAATTCACAAAATTATAAAAACATGGTCTTTCAATTTTAGAAGAAATCAACTCCTCATCAGGAAAGTTTTCTTTAATTGGTGGATATATATGAATTTTTCCATTAAAAACAAATGATATCCTACTCAAATGATCATCAAAAAGGTTTTGAAATACTTTTTTATCCTTTATTTCAACATAAAATTTTTATAATAGAAAGATACATCTTAAAAGTCTTGGTTTTGCATCATTTTTCTTCATAAAAAATATGATTTCAGAATGATCTATGAAAACAATCACCTTGGAGCCTAGAAGATAACATCTAAACTTGTCTAAATAAAATACAAAATCTAGTTGTTTATTCTCAATTGTTGTGTATTTTTACAGGGCATGATCTAAATTTCTAGAGTCATAGGAAATGAAATTATATTTCTTTTCCAACCATTTACATAGAACTTACCTCATAGAAAATTCAGATGCAGCAGTCATGATTTCAAAGGGCAAGTCACATTTGGGTGGTTGAACAATGGGAGGGGTTATTATTTTTTGTTCCAAATCATGAAAGGCCTTTCTACAATTGTCATGAAAGAAAAATGGGGTGTATTTTTGTATTAATATGGACAAATTAAGTGAAACCGTACTGAAATACTTTATAAAAATCCTATAAAAACTAGAATTTTAAAGTAAGGATATCACATATATCACAGTTTTTTTATATGGAAATGAAGAAATGAACTCAAATTTGGATTGATCAACTTTTATTCTATCAAGGGACACAAGATTCCGAATAAAAATCCAATTACTAATCATAAAATGACATTTTTCGTAATTTATAACAAGATTACTATTACTGAAAGTATATAGAAAAAGATCCAAACTTTATGAGAAAATTTTCATGTGATGATGTATAAACATTGAAGTCATCCATAATAACTTCCATGAAGGATTCTCAAAATTCAATGAAGCTTCTCATCATACACCTTTTAAAAGTTTTGGGAAAATTACACAAACCAAAGGACATCCTTTTATTGGTAAAGTTTCCAAAGGGGAATGTGAAATTGGTTTTGTTTTGATCCTCTGGTGAAATGTAAATTTTGAAATAACCAGATAATCCATCATGAAAACAATAGTGGGTTTTCCAATCTAGTATTTCAAGGACTCGATTAATTAATGATAATGGGAAGTGGTATTTTCTTGTAACCAAATTGAGCTTCCTCTAATCAAAACACATTCTCCATTTTCTTGGATGCCTCATAAGGAAAGGCTCACCAAATTCATTCTTTGAGATTGTAAAGCCACCTTTTTGGGAACAACATTGACTGCACTCACCCATTGACAATAAAATATTGGAAAAATAATTCCAAAAAATATAAGGTTGGTTACATCTTTCTTAACAACCTCCAAAAGTGTTAGGTTTAATCTTATTTGAAATTCTCTCCCTAGTTTAACATTCTCCTCTAGAAAAATTATATGCATGCACAATGACAGACTCATTCCTATTAAATTATAGAGAGTCTATCCTAGGGAATTATTATGTGGCTTTAGGACTTCTATAATTTTGTTCTCTTGGTCCCTTGACAAATATTTTGAAATAATAAAATTTAATTGTTCATTCTCTTTTAAAAAATCCTATCTGAGGTTCTCAGAAAGTGGTTTCAACTATAACTAAGGTGGGGTTTTTTCGTTGACAAAAAAAACTAATCAAAGGTATTATTTCTTAGTAATGACCTATATTTTAATATAAATTCATCATGATGATAAATTTCCATGTTATCAAGACTTGTTTTATGAGGAAAATAGAAAACTTCACCAGGAATACCACTAGCATGTTCACAAGTTTCAAGAAAGTCATCTTCATCAATTCTTAAATCAAAAGTATCACCATCCCAAGAATCATCAAAATCTTCTATTTCAACCTCTTACTGATCAGATTCAGTATCAGAAAAAATTTTAGATTTTAAATCACAAGTCGGTATTTCATCATAGGAAAAATTAGGGAAAATATAAGAGGAAAGCAAATCGATCATGTTTAACTAGGGGTTGAATGATCCTCAAATGGCTATTTCTTGGAATGAAAAATATTTAAATGAAAAAAATCTCCCCAAAATTATAGTGAAAGGGTTCCTTTGTAGACATTGATGAATGATTTTACAATTTTCAGAAATAAACTCCCAGGAATGAGAGGTTCATGGGTACTAAACCGATCATCTTATATATATAAGATATAGAAATACACAAGAAAAATCATGTCTCTCACCTAAATGATAAAATCCTCCATAACTATATTAGGCTTGGTGGAAATTTAGTTGTAAAGTTGAATGATAATTCCAGAGGGTTTCAATTCTCCAACTTGAAGATACGAGTAAATGGAAAGTGTCATAACATTGATGGATTCCCTTAAATCAAGAATGACATCCTTGAATTCACATTTCCTAATGGTGAAGTGAATGGTAAAGGTTCCTAGGTTTTACACATAATAATAAAATCATCTTAAATCATGGATGAAACATTCCTCCATAGTTTGAATTTTTCACATCCTTTGAATTTCCTCTGGTGGGTACACATATCTTTCAAAAACATAGCATAAATTGGAATTTTTTTTGGAAAATCAAGAAAAATGTATGTCTAATTTTACTTTCTTAAATGTTTTCAAAACCTCATTGTCCAAATCTTTTTCCACACTCAACTTCACCGGTAGTTCACTTCTTGGACAATGTAATGGTGGTTTGAAACTTTACATGCTATTTTGAGCATTTCAATGAGAAACAAAGGGACCAAACATTCTGTTCCAATCATTATTTTTTTCTTTCAAACAAAATTTATTTTTTTACGTTCTGTTTCCATTCAATGAAAATTAATAATTTCATATTTTTTCATTAGTGGTTGGATTCTCATCAATAGTTTCAATAGTGGGATCAAGTTTCTTAGTATAAGGGTTATTCAATATTATGCCACTCCTAAGATCAATTTCACTCATGATTTCCTTCGTATTATCTCTCAGATTCACTTGTGTTTGTGAGGGTAGCCTCCAATCTTTTTATTTTTTATGAAACTAACATCAGAAGAAAGTTGACCCATTTGAGTCTTCAAGTTATTCATCATGTTATGCTATTGTTTTGAGAATTATTGTTGTTGTCTCATTGATTTTTTTTCTATATCATTGATTATTAAATGTTTCTCTATGTGTTAGGAATAGGATGGGCAGGTTGAATGTTTCTTCTAGAATGAGAATTAGATTTCTCATTTAAATATATTGGTTGATAATTAATTGATTATCACTAGAATAGGCCTCTAGGATGTTCATGCTACAAAAATATTTCATTACTGTTCAATCCCTGATTGAAATTTTGGTTAGTTTTAAATGACCTTTTTTTGGTTTGTTTGAAAGGGTTTTCTACGATAAACTGCATTATAGTTTTCAGAAGGATCTTTCATTTAGGGTCACTGATCACTAAAATGTTTATTGGAAGAGAAAATTTTATAATGGACATGCAATTGAAAAGTTTCTTCTAGTTTTGGTGGTAGTAGTGGGTTCTATGGCATTATCATTGACCTTACCAGGGTTTTAAGATTCGATAATTGGCTTTCAATCATGTTGTTTTCTGGACTAGTTGTTAGTAATTATTGGGAAAAATTTACATAAAGAAATCCTCTTGTTACAAATCTTTGATCATTTTGGGCCATGATTGCAATTTATGTCCTAAAAGTAGCTGGTCTTTTCTCAACTAAGGATCCTCCCATAGAAATATCAATCATGAATCTATTAGTAAGACCTTATCCCTCATAAAAATATGGTATAAAAATTGGTCACTGATTTTCTGGTGAGGGAAGCTAAAATAGAGTCTTTTGAAACATTCCTAGTACTCATGCAATGTTTCACATTGAGTTATCCTAATTCCAAAAATCACTTTTTGAATTGAAGTAGTTCTTGAGCAAAGGAAAAAATTATTCAGGAAAATTTTCTTCAATTTATTCAAATATCTAAACAAATTTGAATGTGGATCGAAGAACCACTCCTTGAAAAAATTTCTAGAGAAAAAGGAAATGATCTCAATTTCATTTTATTTTCATAAACTTCTAAAGGTTTCATGTTGACATAAATATAACTAAATTCCTGAAACGATGATTGTTATAATAAGGATTCAATCTACACTTACACACACCTTCATCTAATAGTTAACGAATATACTGTTTCCGTGGATGACGAATTTATGCCTCCCGAAACGATGATTGTTCAACATTATTTTAACACCTTCAAAGGTGGCCATTAAGATGTCACTATATTTATATATGATATATAATATGTTTATGTTTTCCTTAAGCTTATGTATTTTTCATTTTGGGTATACCTTTATGGTTTCCATTATGGGTAAACGTGATATCTTCATTTAGGGAAGTGCGGACTACCGCCCCCTCAAAGTGAGTTGATTCGTTAAATACCATATGTGGGATGTATAAAGGATGGAACTATGATATTATATATGATATTATACTGGAATTATAATATACCTTTATATCATTATGATTCCATTCTACAAAATACGAAATAGAAATGAAAGTAGCGTTCATGCGTACGTACGGCTTACTGTCTCCATGAACGGTGCATTTCATTTCTTACCTCTAAATGATTATGTAATATTATAAATGCTTGCATATACTGGATATATATGACATATATGATATCTACATCATGAATACCATTCTGGATATAATGGATACATGAACAACTTGTAATTATTAAGGGTTTATTTTTGACTCAAGTACCAATGATCGTCAAAATGACCGTTATTTACTTAAATAATTAAATAGTGTTCATGACATGGTAATAAGTGATATAAAAGGAATAATTAACTTGAAAGAGGTTCTTAAGCAAGTATAAATTAACTCAAGTTTATTATTCAGGACATTAAAGAACGATCGAGTCAAGTCGGACCCGAGGTATGGGACTTCATCTCAATCTCCTTTCATTGAGGAATATTTTGTTTTATACACAACCTTCTTTTATACGGTGTATAAACCCATTTTACTTTTACGTTTATCCAAAAGGAATCTTTTTTATACGAAGCATTTTACTAAACGACAAAAGGGAATGTTTTTGTCGTACGTATGCAGTGACAACGACTTCTCCGCCGCCGTGACCGTTATTTGAGTTTCGGCTTCCTCTACAAACCATACCTTCTTATTAAAAGAAAAATAAATACCATGTTTTAATTTTCTTTTATTTTGGTATTGAAAATGGTTTTTATAATGTTTTTATATCAATGTTTTGTATTGATATCTTGTGATTGAAAGGTGGAAATGTTATGTTTCCTTTATGCATGTTTTATGTGATACCATTATGTTGAGGTTCTTGGGAATTATTATGAAGACGGGTGGTTCCATGATAAACTAAGGGTGGGTGAGCCCGATATAGCTCTCCAATGCATTGGGTAATGCGAAGGAGTGAAACGTTAAGGTTTCTCCAAAGAGATTTAGGGAATATACTGTGATGGGTATTCCAAACGTAACCAAGAGGGTTAATCCCTACGTAAGAATGTTATGAATGCCTCAAGTTACCTTTATGTCTTATGATTTCTATGATTTATTCATGATTTGATGAGGTATGTTAAAGTACTTATGTTTTATGGGTAATGTATGATTTCATTCTTATGTATATATGTACCCATGTTTCCTTTCCATATTTTTATATCCCTTACTGAGCTTTTTATGCTCATCCCAAGTTTTTTTAAAATGTTTTTCACAGGTCAAGGGAAAGGTACATGATATGATGATAGTGTCAAGGAAGTGTCAAGAAAGAATACATGTTTTATTTTAAATATGTTTCCATTGATGGTAAAGAAGAATACTATCTTTATGTAACCACTTTGTTTATATGTGGAATGTAATGCAAGTTTTATGATCTAATTCTCTAAAACTCTAAACCTGAAAATATCCTCAATGTGTAATCTTGTAATAACTCAAGATTAAGTAAGGTTTATGGCTGGGGCCTTATAGTTGGTATCAGAGGTCGGTTTAGATAACTTTAGGTGTTAGAATTCTATTAAATGATTATCCAAAAATATTTTTTTATGGTCAAATTGAAGTGATATAGCATTTGAAGATTACCATGTTGCTTCATCTAAGACATGTTTGTTCAGAATGGTTTTCCGCAGAGGAAACAGGGAAGCAGTGCTAGGAAGGCATGCAGAAGGAAATAACCTTCCGAATCAGCATCCTGAGATGGTTGGAATTGGAACTGAACAGTTTGTTGTAGTAATGGCGCAGTTGACTCAAGCGATAAATGGTGGTGGTATCCATGCACGAGATCAGCCAGATCAACCGCAGAGGAACATGTCAGTGGTGGAACATTTCATGATGCAACATCCCCCATCATTCAGAGGATCATCTGACCATGTGCTAGCTGAAGGGTGGATTAAAGAACTGGATAAGATTTTCGATGTCATGGGGTGTTCAGACAATCAAAAGGTTAGTCTTGCTATTTACCATTTGGAGGGTGAAGCAGATCAGTGGTGGTCGATGGTTAAAAATATCAGGGACGCCGATGAGATTGATGCTCTTGACTGGGATGAATTCAAAGGTATGTTTCTTGAGAAGTATTTTCCTAAGGCTGTTCGACTTAGGATGGGAAAGAAATTCTTGGAATTGAGGCAAGAGGAAGACTTAGTGGCTAACTATGAAGAAAGGTTCACTCGATTGGCAAGGTATGCTCCAAATTTTATCCGTGACCTTGATAGTAAAATCAATCGTTTTTACTCAGGATTAAAGCCAAAATATCGAAGGGCATTAGCTTCTCATGAGTTGAAAAGTTATGAAAAGCTTGTTCGATGTGCTGAGAAGGTGGAAATGGAGTTTTTCGATGACTAAGTGTTCTATAACAGCCAACAGAAGAAGAGACCAAGGTGGAAGGAGAAAGGGAAGAATTCTTCAAAAAAGTCTGATGGTAAGAAATCTAAGTTTCCAATTTGTGATAAATGTGGCAAAAGGCATGCTAGGGAATGTCATCTGAATTCTGGAAAGTGCTACCGATGTGGTAAAATGGGACATAAGGCTCGTGATTGCACTGAAAAAGATCAAGGTGAAGGTAAGAACAAATTTTATTTACAGTTGGTGAAATTTTATAAGTGCAATGAGATGGGTCATTATGAAAACGAGTGTCCGACAAAGAGCTTGAGTGATGGGAAGCAGTTAGACTACAAGCAGAAAGGGGTGGTGAAATCCTTTGCAACCACCTCAGCAGATGTCGGTCCATCAAATTAAGTTGTATCAGGTACTTTGTTTGTTTTTTCAGATTATGCCAGTGTGTTGTTTGATTCAGGGTCTACACATTCTTTCATCTCTGAAAAATTTTCTAGTAAAATGGGAATACCAACTCAAGAAATGACTCCTGAACTTGTGGCAAAGACACCTGGGGGAAATGTTGAGGCAAAAAGAATTTATAAGAATCTTCATATCCTTATCTGTGGAAAGAACCTACTTGCAAACCTTATTGTTCTACCTCTAGTAGAGTTTTATGTTATCCTGGGTATGGACTGGCTCTCTATTTACCATGCTAAGATTAACTGTAGAGATAAATAAGTTTCTTTTCATAAAGACTTTCAGTTTGTGTACAAGAATGAACCCTTACTGTTGATAACTTATCAAGAGTCCAAGAAACTTGTAAAAGATGGAAATGAATGTTACCTTGCACACATTGTTGAAAATAAAGGAACTGTTCAGATTAATGATGTGCCAGTGGTAAATGAGTATCCTGATGTTTTTCCTGATGAGTTGCCTGGAATAATACCAGATCGGGAAGTTGATTTTACTGTTGACTTAGTTCCTGATGCTAAGCCAATTTCAAAACCCCCTTATCGAATGGCTCAAATTGAACTTTTAGAGTTGAAGGAGCAATTGAAAGATTTATTAGAGAAAGGTTTCATTCGACCTAGCACATCACCTTGTAGTGCTCCCATTTTATTTGTTAAAAAGAAAGATGGTTCAATGAGACATTGCATTGATTATAGGGCCTTGAATAATATAACTGTTAAGAAAAAATATCCTTTCCTCATATCGATTATTTGTTTGATCAGCTCCATGGAGCTCAGTATTTTTCAAAGATTGGCTTGAGATCGGGGTACCATCAGCTGAAGGTAAAGGAAGTAGATGTTCCGAATACTGTGTTTCGTACAAGATATGGCCATTATGAATTTGTAGTAATGCCTTTTGGGATAACCAATGAACCTGCTGTATTCATGGACTTAATGAATAGAATTTTCCATGAGTTCTTGGATATGTTTGTGGTGGTTTTAATTGATGATATTTTGGTGTTTTCTAAAAGTAAAGAGGATCATGAAAGACATTTAAGGGTTATGTTGCAAACCTTAAAAGAAAAGAAATTGTATGGGAAATTCAGCAAGTGTGAGTTTTAGTTGCAACAAATTTCATTCCTTGGTCATTGTTTCTAAAGATGGGATAACTGTTGATCCTGCAAAAAAAAAAGTTGTGGAAGACTGGCCAAGACCCACAAATGTAACTGAGATTCGTAGCTTCCTTGGTTTGGCAGGCTATTACCGAAGGTTTGTTAGAAATTTTTCACAGTTATCTAGTCCAATGACTAAGCTAACTCGGATGGGTGTTAAGTTTATCTGGACAAAATAATGTGATGATTGTTTTCAGGAATTGAAAAGAAGATTGGTGAATGGTCCAGTTTTGGCACTAACTTCCAGGAATGGTGAGCTTTTTATATACAGTGTTGCTTCATTGAAAGGACTTGGTTGCGTCCTAATGCAGAATGATCAAGTAATTGTTTATGCTTCACAAAAGTTGAAAACTCATGAAGTAAATTACCCTACACATGATTTGGAATTAGCTGCTGTTGTTTTCGCTTTAAAAATTTGGAGGCATCATTTGTATGGCGTAAAGTGTAAAATATATACTAATCACAAAAGTTTAAAGTATATATTCACTCAGAAAGAGTTAAACATGAGACAGAGGAGATGGCTAGAATTAATCAAGGATTATGATTGTACAATTCATTACCATCCGGGAAAATAAAATAAAGTGGCTGATGCTTTGAGTCGAAAATGTAATGCTTCATTAGAAATGTTACGTTTGGAACATGATCCTTTGGTTAAGGATTTGATGAAATTTGGCATAGAAGTCGTTGGTGCAGGATGTTCTTCTGTTTTGTTTCAGGTATCAGTGAGATGATCTCTATCAGATAGAATCAAGCAAGCACAGAAGCAAGACAGTGAGTTGCAGAAAAAGGTAGAGCTGGTTCAGAAAGGTAAGTTGCCTGAATTCAATATTGATAGTGATTGTGTTTTGAGATTTGGGAAGAGATTGTGTGTGCCTTGTGATTCACAGTTGAAGAGAGAGTTGATATGTGAAGCTCATAGTTCTCCATTTTCAGTTCATCCTGGTAGTACTAAGATGTACAGAGATCTGCGGGAGTATTACTGGTGGGATGGAATGAAAAGAGATATTAATGATTTTATTGTGAAGTGTTTGACATGTCAACAGGTTAAAGTAGAGCGGCAGTTACCAAAAAGGATGCTTCAGCCTTTACCGGTGCCAGAGTGGAAATGGGAAAATATATCCATGGACTTTGTTGTGGGATTACCGAAGACATCTCGAGGTAATAATGCAATCTGGGTTATTATTGATCTCTTGACCAAATCTGCTCATTTCCTTTCTATACGAGATACTTTTTACCTAGATCAACTTTCCCGTTTGTATCTTAAAGAGATAGTCAGGTTACATGGAGTTACTTTCTCCATTGTATCTGATCATGATCCCAGGTGCACTTCTAACTTTTGGAAAGGCCTTCAGAAGTCATTGGGTACTGAATTAAATTTTAGTACAACATTTCATCCTCAATCAGATGGGCAGTCAGAACGAACAATTCAGACCTTGGAGGATATTCTATGATCTTGTTCGATGGATTATCACGGAAGTTGGGACCAACATCTTTCTTTGGTTAAATTTTCATATAATAACAGTTTTCATTCTAGTATACAAACGGCACCATTTCAGGAATTATATGGGAGGCGGTGTCGAACTCTAGCTTTCTGGGATGAAGTGGGTGAAAGGAAGTTGATGGGACAAGAATTGGTAGAAGAGATGGTAGAAAAAGTTTAGTTGATTCAGAAGCACATGAGAACAGCTCAGAGCAGGCAGAAGAGTTATGCGGATAACTGGAGGAAGGATCTATCTTTCTAGGTAGGTGATCATGTTTTTCTCAAGGTTTCTCCTTGGAAAAGTGTGATGGGATTTGGTAAGAAAGGAAAGCTGAGTCCAAGGTTTATTAGACCATATGAAATTCTGGAGAGAGTTGGATCAGTTGCATACATAGTGGCTTTACCTCCGAGTTTATCTTAGGTACACAATGTTTTTCACGTTTCGATGTTGAGAAAGTATATGCCAGATCCATCTCATGTTTTGAGTCCAGAGGTAGTTCAGCTGGAAGAGAACCTATCTTATGAGGAACAAACGGTCCAGATTCTTGACCACAGGGAGCAAGTGTTACGAAATAAGGTGATTAATCAGGTAAAGTTTTTGTGGAAAAACCACATGATGGAAGAGGCAACATGGGAATCTGAAAATGCAATAAGGGATAAGTACCCCCATTTATTCGATAAGTAAATAAATTGCGGGGACACAATTTTCTAAAGGGGGGAAGGATATAACATCCCAAAAATTAATGAATAATAGATATTTTTATCTATGCCTATTAATGATTATGATAGTGTTTTAGAGGCTTAAAATGAAAATAAATACAATCTTATGCATGGAATACACTAATATTCTTAAAAGATTGTTTTACTACCTTTTGATGGCAAACCCTTTTTAAATCTATCTTTTGACAATTTTATAATCTATGCTTGTCAAAATAAACTTATTCTTTATTATTGGGACATCAAAATTTACTTTGTGTGAATTTTTGGAATTTTTCAGACAATGTTCATTTTTTAATGAATAGTGAAAATACTGCATTTTACATCAAAACTGTTTTTTAATAAAATTTATTTACATGATTATATTACCTTTTGAATTGGTTTTGAAGTTAAATTAGAATATATTTTTACCATTTAATCCAATGGTGGTAATTGGAATCAATTTCACTTTGAAATTGGACTTAAATTGGTGTCAATCTTTTGATACTTCTTGTTTCATAAAAACACGTTATTTGTCATGACAGCGGAAATTAATTATTAAATTAATTAATGTGACTTATATGTTTTGAATTTTGTAAAATAGACTTTATTTTTTAATTCTGAATATCAAATATAGCTTAGGGTGAATTTTTGGTATTTTTCTGAAAAACTTCAATTTTTGATGAATAGTGAAACCACTAAGTAGTACTTATAAAAACTGATTTTTCGTTTAAATGAAATTTTACCACTTTTGTGTTTTTAATTTCAAAAATCCGACATACATGGTTGTCATTAAGAAGTAAAATGTGGTTCAATGAGATTATAATAATTTTTTGGTGAATAGTAACTTATTAAGTTTTTAATCGCGATTAGAGGTAATTAGTGTAGTTTAAGGTAAGAATAATGTTTTAATAAAATGAAATGACCTAGACACATATCCTACCCTTATTGGTTGTGTCATGGCCGACCAAGAAAATCCATGGGTAAACTTGGGGACCCCATGGAGCCACTTTGGTTGGGAAATGACATAAATAACTTTTTATTTAATGTTAAAGTAAAAAATGACACAAACATGAGTTATTTTACTAAAACAATTTTTACATGCAGTTATACAAGTCATATTTTTTACTATAAATATTCATTATAAATCTAAAAAGATTTCCTACATCATATTATTTTTTTTATAATTTTTAGACATTAAATAAATTAAATTATTTGTGACATCATGATGATGCAACGATGACCTCATTATTTAACGATTTAAATAAAATGGAAAGATAATGTAAAATATAAGACCTAAACATGGCCAAAACCAATTGGATGAGTGTATTTCGAATTCTTATCACCTTATCCTCTAATTATATCAATGTGGGACCTTTTGAATCCGAAACTCATTTTAAAATAAAGTAACTTATCTTTACTTTCCAAGAGTTCCCCTCCTCTCCTTTTATAAAAGTCCCCCACCTCTACCTCTTTACCCACACTTCAAAAGCCTTTGGCTCGGCCAAACCCTACCCATTTTGTCTCTCCACTTCCCTCTATTACTCCTTGAAGCCTCAATTTGGGCAGAAGTCTTCCCAAGGAAGCCTTTGAGCTCAAACCAAAGGGAGTTACCCGATTTTAAGGTAATGTCATCTTTTGAGTCCTTTTGTTTTATTTTGCTTCTCCAACCCCCTAAACTCTTGTTATTATTTTCTTTTGTAACAACTACAGTATCCTCAATATACTAGGATGTTGTTATAATAAGTATTAAATCTACACTTACACACACCTTCATCTAATAGTTAACGAATATACTGTTTCCGTGGATGGCGAATTTATGCCTCCCGAAACGATGATTGTTCAACATTCTTTTAACACCTTCAAAGGTGGCCATTAAGATGTCACTATATTTATATATGATATATAATATGTTTATGTTTTCCTTAAGCTTATGTATTTTTCATTTTGGGTATACCTTTATGGTTTCCATTATGGGTAAACGCGATATCTTCATTTAAGGAAGTGCGGACTACCGCCCCCTCAAAGTGAGTTGATTCGTTAAATACCATATGTGGGATGTATAAAGGATGGAACTATGATATTATATATGATATTATACTGGAATTATAATATACCTTTATATCATTATGATTCCATTCTATAAAATACGAAATAGAAATGAAAGTAGCGTTCATGTGTACGTACGGCTTACTGTCTCCATGAACGGTGCATTTCATTTCTTACCTCTAAATGATTATGTAATATTATAAATGCATGAATTTACTGGATATATATGACATATATGATATCTACATCATGAATACCATTCTGGATATAATGGATACATGAACAACTTGTAATTATTAAGGGTTTATTTTTGACTCAAGTACCAATGATCGTCAAAATGACCGTTATTAAATTAAATAATTAAATAGTGTTCATGACATGGTAATAAGTGATATAAAAGGAATAATTAACTTGAAAAAGGTTCTTAAGCAAGTAGAAATTAACTCAAGTTTATTATTCAGGACATTAAAGAACGATCGAGTCAAGTCGGACCCGAGGTATGGGACTTCATCTCAATCTCCTTTCATTGAGGCATATTTTGTTTTATACGCAACCTTCTTTTATACGGTGTATAAACCCCTTTGACTTTTACGTTTATCCAAAAGGAATCTAATTTATACGAAGCGTTTGACTAAATGACAAAAGGGAATGTTTTTGTCGTACGTATGCGGCGACAACGACTTCTCCGCTGCCGTGACCGTTATTTGAGTTTCGGCTTCCTCTACAAGCCATACCTTCTTTTTAAAAGAAAAATAAATACCATGTTTTAATTTTCTTTTATTTTGGTATTGAAAATGGTTTTTATAATGTTTTTATATCAATGTGTTGTATTGATATCTTATGATTGAAAGGTGGAAATGTTATGTTTCCTTTATGCATGTTTTATGTGATACCATTATGTTGAGGTTCTTGGGCATTATTATGAAGACGGGTGGTTCCGTGATAAACTAAGGGCGGGTGAGCCCGATATAGCTCTCCAATGCATTGGGTAATGTGAAGGAGTGAAACGTTAAGGTTTCTCCGAAGAGATTTAGGGAATATACTGTGATGGGTATTCTAAACATAACCAAGAGGGTTACTCCCTACGTAAGAATGTTATGAGTGCCACAAGTTACCTTTATGTCTTATTATTTATATGATTTATTCATGATTTTATTAGGTATGTTAAAGTGCTTATGTTTTATGGGTAAAGTATGATTTCATTCTTATGTAT
Organism: Viscum album; assembly: GCA_963277665.1. Lineage (NCBI taxonomy): Eukaryota > Viridiplantae > Streptophyta > Magnoliopsida > Santalales > Viscaceae > Viscum > Viscum album. Next base: position 1,524,461,138 of record OY728141.1, on the reverse strand, counting down.
ATATGTACCCATGTTTCCTTTCCATATTTTTATATCCCTTACTGAGCTTTTTATGCTAATCCCAAGTTTTTTTTAAATGTTTTTCACAGGTCAAGGGAAAGGTACATGATATGATGATAGTGTCAAGGAAGTTTCAAGAAAGAATCCATTTTTTATTTTAAATATGTTTCCATTGATGGGAAAGAATAATACTATCTTTATGTAACCACTTTGTTTATATGTGGAATGTAATGCAAGTTTTATGATCTAATTTTCTAAAACTCTAAACCCGAAAAGATCCTCAATGTGTAATCTTGTAATAACTCAAGATTAAGTAAGGTTTAAGGATGGGGCCTTATAGATATGATTATTTTACCACCTATAGAAGTGGATCAATTACTTGAAGACCTACAAGAAATAAACCCCAATTGAAATCACTATGCTCAATGGAAAAACCTCACCAAATAATTCTAAATAGTAAACTCAATTAATTTACATAATATATGGAACAACCATCCAAATCAATTTGAAAAAAAATATATTAAAGAAGGAAAAAATCACATTCATTCAAAAATACATGTTCAAGAGAAATTCAAAAAAGTGATTACACAATAAGCCCACAACATGGAAGAGAGTGTCTATTGGTTTGTTGGTGTCTGAAACAACTTGCTTCTTAGCCATGCATCACTTGTAAGCCTCCATATTTTCCACTCTAGCCTCAATGCATGACATATTAATCATAATATCGATTTACACTATGATGATGTAAGTCTCTAAATCTTCACCCCGATGTTTGGAGGATGTCCTTAGGTGTGGAGCTACTCTCTCTTGACCTAGAGTGTCTCCAAGAAGTTTTTGAGGGGATCAATTTATAGGAATCCCTGTTCAAATGTTATCCCTCACCACATTTATTATATTTTTAATTTTTACCATTACATGAAGTGTATTGGGGTTTAACAATGTGTAATCCCTCAATAAATAGTCATCACAAATATAGGATTTATTTTATCCAAAAAACACCTCTCAAACATGTAATGTCATGTAATGAAGTAATTCGACATGTATTGATCTTTCACAGCTTGTAATTATGTCACAACTTGTCTATCATGGAAAATTATTTTTTTAAAAAGTCACATAATATAATGGAATTATACGAATTTTAATTGTGTTACTCCAATTTCATAGCTCTAATTATTTTACCCAAAATCTGGGGTCACACCGCTACAATACTATAATATATAAGATAATTTAAAACAGTTAAATGTCCAAAATTGTGCAATTTTATTATTCATGATTAAAACATCCCTAAATTAAAAAAAACAATAAAATTTCCTAAAAAATCACACATTTTTGTGGTTTAAATCCTTCAATTAGATATGAAAAATAGTGTAAATATTAATGATATCAATTCCCCCACACTTAGCATTTGGACTCCTGGACAAATGGAAAATTCAAGAAACATAACAAAAAGGATAACCAATTTATCACTATGAATTAAAAAATATCATGCCTCATTAATTTTTTTTTTCAAATTCTCAATTTAGATTATTCAATCCATTTCCACTTATTTTCTCCCCCCATTAAAACAACGCACTTACCTAACATTGTTTTTGTCTCAACACACAAATATGGATTTTAATAAGAATTTTCTAATCCAACTTGTCATATAATCACCATAGACCTGATAAATTTATACATATCTACTTGATGTGAGCCAAGAGAATGTAATTACCAGGAGGAATTTACCATGTTTTTTCTGTGGCATAAGGCTGGTGGGTTTCAATTTTGAAAAATTCCATGGCTGAAAAAGGAGGATTTGTCTATTTTTGAAATAAAAATTCATGATTCCAATTTTAAATCATGTATAATCTTCTCCTTACTCTCCTATGACTAAAATCAGTTCCAAGAATCACTTTTTCATCCCATTCTATCAATATTACAGCATAAAATATGAAAATTTCTTCTCTATTTTTGTGGAATGCTCGAAATAGGGCACAACTTTCTTCCATTGAGAGCTCCAGAAAGGTAAAACTCTATTTAATTTGGGAGATCCAGATAGTCAGAACTCTGAGACACTCCCTTATTCCTTGTTTAAAAACATTTATCAATCTAATTTCTAAATACACCCCCAAGGACCCCTAGGGGAACTCTCAAATTTGAATAGACATAATATCGAGACCTCGATATGATTATTTCTGCACCTATAGAAGTGGATCAAATACTTTAAGACCTCCAAACAATCAATCCTAATTGAAATCGCTATGCTCAATGACAATACCTCACCAATGAATTTTAAATAGTGAAATCAATTAATTTTCTTCATCGACACAACAACCATCCAAAGCAATTTGATGAAAATATATTGAAGAAGGAAAACAACTGTATTCATTCAAAAGTTTATGTTCATGGGAGATTCAAAAAATATATTAAACAATAAGGATGTAACTTGGAATAGAGTGTCCTTCAGATTGTTTCAATCTGCAACCACTTGCTTCTAAACCACTCATCACTTGAGTAGAATCTATCTTTTCCACTCTATCATCAACACATGAAATATTCATCATGATATATATTTACACCATGATGAAGGAAGTATCTGAATCTTCACTTTTATATTTGGAGGACATCCTTAGGTGTGGAGATACTCGATCTCGACCTAGTGTGCCTCTAAGAAGCGGAAAAGGGGCTCAAATTATATACATCCCCATCAAAACATTCGTCCATGTCACATTTTTTCCCACATCGACTGTTACACAATGTGTAATGAGATTTCACATCATGTAATCCCTTGTTCAACTGTAATCATAAGTCTCATCTTGATTTTCTCCAAAAAACACATCTCAAACATTTCACGTATTGTAATGAAGTTACACGATGTCTATTTATCATTTAAGGCTTGTAATGATGTCATGACTTTTCCCCCAAGGAAAATTATTTTTGAAAAATCCAGATCATTTAATGGAATTACACAACGTATAATTGTGTTACTCCAGTTTTCTAGCATTTATTATTTTCTCCAGAATCTGCTGTCACGCTGCTAAAATCCCAAAATATAGAAGACAATTGAAAATAGTTAAAATACTAGAATTTTGAAATTTTATTTTTCAATCTAAAAACATCCCTAAATCCAAAAAAACAATAAGATAAAATTACACATTATTGGGGTTTAAATCCATAAATTAGATATGAAAAACAGTGGAAATATCAGCTCTATTAGAGGCCTTCACATATACTCCCTCAAGAACTTAAATATCAGTTCTATTCTTGAGACTCCCTCAAGATCTTGTGTGATTTATATATTCCTCAGACTTCATGAATACATGGTTTCACAATAGATATTTTTTTCTTTAATGGATATTGAATTTATCTCCTCCTATATCTATAATAATAATGTATCATGCTCTCACAATTATTTTATAGTTTATATGAGTTCTTAATTCTATTTACACAACTTCTCATATTTCCTATAAATATTTATAATCCTGTAAAATAATATCATGTGAATGTTATTCTTTATATTCAAAATATAGAAAATCCAAATCTTTGGTAGACATGATCTCCTTAATAAAATCTCGAAGATATTTTTTGTTTTAATTTACCCTTGAAATGACATTAAAAATCCCACTAACATATCCCTTTTAAATACATATATGACTCAATAATTACCTTCTTTTGATTCTCCAAAAAATATTCTTCTTTAAGCTTATTCAAAATCTCTATGTGCATGGATTCATGCTTTATTACCACGTGGACCTCCTTCTAACAGCATGAAACTCATCAAAACCTTCAATCCCAAAGAATAAACTCTGATTTTATGATTTAATTAAAAAAGTCTAGGATCATGATCGTCTTTAGATATCATGATTATTAATCCAAAAAATCTCATAGTAATAATATCACTCTATTCATTTATTAAAAATATCTAGAATATGGAAACTCACATTTTTACCCAGAAAAATCACTTGAAAAATCAATATGTATGTGACTGAGTATTAGTTTGATCGACTATACCATGTGACCATGCTGCCTAGATCAATTTAATATCTATATTGGAAACATTATTATATCAAGAACAAACTTAGATAAACTACATGCAATAACCTGGATCAACCACATATATTAGTCTTGATCAATTGTAATTCTAGATCAACTACATGTAATACTCAAGTGGCTGTGAATGGATCAACCGCATAAAGTGAATCAATAACATGAAAAATATTCAAATAATCCATATGGAGTGACCTTATGGTTAGTGGATCAATCATAAGATAAGTTACCATGTGAAAATGTGGTTAGTGGATCAACTACACATACAAAACCAATCAGTTTCAGTTTTCTCAGTTTGGAAATTCTAAACTTTCTTTTATTCAAACTAATTCCCCCTCAAATCATCTATATCCCTTATCAATCACCTTAAGATTACTTCCAAAATGTTGCAGACAATTCCCCTACATACACCAATAGTTTTCCTTGTTTTCATTTAGGATCAACACATTAATCATCACACTTTTGTATCTTGAGGGTATAATCCATAATAATCCTCAAATAATTAACTCTCTTTAATAGAATACATATATTGGAAACAATTAAAACCATCCCATTTGGATAAAAACATATTCATACTTTTAATTTCATTCAATATCACAACACAATTTTAAATTCAATATGTGTGTTTAGTTATTCCCCCCCTTGTTGACATGAAAATAAAAAGGGACAATGGGGAATCCTCATCTCATCAATTTCATACTTTCAAGAAAACTTAATATCCTCATTTAAATAACAACATAATCGACTTATGTGGGAAGGATGATATCATATTATTTCCCATATAAATGTTCCTTTAGTTATTCTACTCCAATAATACATGGGATAACCTAATGTAGAAAACAATGGTGATCTAAAAAATAATGTCAATGTTGTCCACAACTGACCAACCATTTGATATCATTCTAAAAATCTCATTTTAGGGGCTACTCATACATATTAATTATTAAATATATTACATCCTTCACACAGCTAAACAAAACACATCAAAAGTTCCAAGTTAAAAGCATACAACTTCCCCTTTACATAATATTTTTATCAATCAATACCCCTTTATAAATATGTTTAATGGAATCATGAAAAAATTTTCATGTGTTATTATTATACCTCATATTCTCAATTTCATAGGGATATCCATATTTTAAAAAATTTCTAGATTCACATAGCTTTAGATACATTGAAAGCTCTATCTTTTCTCCCACTCAAGGAACATATGAGATCTTCTATTTTATGGAAGTTGAATCACTATAATCCAAATTTTTTTACTATCAATTTGTGAAAAAACTATATATCTCCATTAATTACCTAAAAATTATCATAGATAAATAAAAATAATATGGAATAAGGGGGTTCTTGGTTTATCAAAAGTGTAACATCCTAACCCAGGATTCACTTAACCTGTTCCCAAACCGGTGGGTCATATGGCCTTAAGAACACCTCCCCATACGTTAGAGGCTTGTGACTAGTAGTGAGGGTGTAAAGGTGGTATGGTTGGGAGACTACACCCTCTTATCAAAGTGTAATATCAAACATAATAATAAACATACCACAGTATTGGAAGCACATATAATAGATAGAATAAATAAATAAATAAATAAGGGCAGTAGCGTAAATAATTGAACAATTGCTAATATAATCAAAAGCCTATGTGGAAGTGTCAGTACATGATAGATGAAATGTTCATATAAAAAATTAAAATTTGGGTATAAGAATAAAATCATGTTATAAAAAAGTAAAAAATAACCAAAATCTACTCTACTATAATCAAGAGTTAATGTTCTATTCTCTTCTCCTAAGTTTTAACTATAAGAAAATTATATCAACATCTTGAAGTAGGGATCTTTCCCATATCAATACCATAAGAAATATAATATTATTGGGTACCAAAGGAAGCCTGAGTAGGGCCTTAGATATAAATAATAGTAGACCTCCACCAATGGTGTTTATGTGTAATCCTAGTAGTGCTTGTAACTAAAAAATGTGCAGGTATAACAGAAAAGGAAAGCAATACTAAAATAAATACCCACCCCGCTCAGGTTCTTATAGGTCACCTAGTGGGTCTACCTCTTTAGATCATGGCCAAGATGTGAGTCTGATCATATACTATATATAGTATAATTATATATTTCACCCCTATAAGAATCAAGTACGTGCAGACGTATGTGGCCATATACCTGCAATACAAGTGCTTGCTGGACCAGGATGTAACTCAAAAATCAATGACCAATCAAACGAGACTATAGGATTAGCTAATAGGGTATATATCCCACATCCCAATAAGAGTGTAATAAATCATGGAATACAGTCAGGATGGTGAGTGAGACATCATTTCATCACTTGAAACAGGGATGCGGTGTGTAAATCCTAATGTCTAACTAGTTATAATGGTGTGAGACATCATGCTCAACACACAATATAAGTGAGTGTGATACCATAATTCCTAATTGGTCCCTTACCATCATTTCAAAGCCTATATAAATGTCCATTATAAATATAACTGGCATGGGGAATTACCTCCCATCCATCATGTTCATTTAGCTCATATACAAATAAATGAGGTGTAGTCATATTTAAAATTTAATACATGAGGCATTACCCCTCATGTTTCAGGATTTCTAAGTTCAACTTCATACATGTTATTTAAATTCCAAATGTTCATTTAGATAAACCATAACCAAAATTTAATGGTTTCACTATCTTTTATGTGTTATTAATTTAAAACATTTAATTCATTTAAAAGATGGAAAACTATCTAGTGTATTATCTTCAATTCAATTCAATCCTTTCCATTTACTAATACTTTGAAATTCTGAATATAAGGATCAAGGATCCATTTAAATGGTTACATGTTAAATAAGGCAGTTGCCTACATGGAAAATTCTAACCATAAGAGGGCTAAACACCTAAGAGGTGCTTTCAGTTTCACTTAATGTTCATGTCTCAAGGTAAATTTCATTTAAAAGCTAAGCGAGAGGATAATTAGGAATTATAAGTATTTGAACCAATTAACCATAAAGTCCAATTCTATTTTAACACTTAAGGGGTGACCATATAAGGTGTGTAAAACCTCTAAACTACCCAACAAGGATCAATAGGTTTACAAAAATGTGCAATGTTCAATTTGATATGAGGTACTAAATAAAAGGGGTCTATCAAAACAATACAATGTGTGGAACAATTAAATAGCTATTAAATGAAGAAACTCAAAGGGAAAACAATGTAACCACCTACCTCAAGGCCATATAAGACACATTGCTCGATATCGGCCTTAGATTTAGAGCAGGTTGGAAGAGATTTGAGAAATGGTCCAATTCCCTGAAAATAAGAAAAACGAGCCTACACCTAAATAGTGTGATGTATTGGAGGGAAAACATAAATAAAATACTAGAGAGTATAATATATTAACTCAAGAGATATAACGCCTTTGACAAATTAAGAAATGGACATTGGAGGAAAAAGTTAAATGGGATCCTCGGTTGATGAAGAAAAGAATCCACTAGAGGAGAAGAAGCTGCCCAGCCACTAGAGGAAGAAGAAAGAAAAGGAAAACAGGGTTTTAATATAAAAGAGGCATAAAATAGTAAATTCACCCCAAAATTAGGGGGAACAATATTTATTCACATATTTTAAAAACATTGTGCAAACCATGAGATAACCCACTTTTTAAAAACATAAAAACCTCACACATATGTTCAACTCATATTGCGCAATTTTAAAAAAACTATGGGGACTAAAGTTTCCCTTCTCTGCAACTACATGGTTTCAGAAAAACCTACGGGCTGGGTGACAGGGTTTGTCCAAACCGTGAAACCAGTCTGTTGACTATTTTTTCAAAACCCTGGTCCCTGAACAAGCCCCGAACACTCCTGGGACCTTCTTGGATTGATTAAACATTAATATTAGGGCCAATTAAGGAATTGATGTTGAAAAACCAATGATCTATAACTTAATGAAAAGATGGGTCATTAAAAACTCCCATCCTTAATGTAACTCATCCCCAATTTGTACTTAGGAGGGAAAATTGGTGTCGTTATAGAAAATCTATGGCCACTAAGATTGTATATCGGCTTCCCACTCCCATGTCCCACCTTGTACCCGACTGTGCTGCCATAACATGTGCTCCAAAGGAATTTAACTACCTCCAAGTGCCTTCATGCTCCCATAAAAAACATGAACAAAATAATCCTCAAAGGAAGAATCCATATCTAGCTCAACCTCATCTGGATGATAAACTTGTTATGGGTCTGGATAGTATCAGCAAAGCTGAGATATATGAAATAAATCATGCATAGAATAGTATCTCTAAGGAATTTACAATTGGTAAACCACTGGAATGACCTTTCTCACAACCTATAAGGGTATAACCAACGTCGGTGAGAGATTACCCTACTTCTAAAAGAATATACGCCCCAACTTGGATGAGACTCACAAGAAAACCTAGTCACCAACCTCAAACTCAAAAGGTCACCGATGTTTGTTGGGATATGACTACTATCCTGATTGAGTTGTGAACATATGATTTCTAATAATCTAGACAAACACTATAATATCCTATATGATATGTGGTATAAGAATTACTACTTCCCCTAACTCTATACAACATATAGTTGAGTGGAAAGGCCTACCATATAAGGCTTCATAGGAAGCCATCTCAATGGTAGCCTGAAATATGTTGTTATAAGTGAACTCAATGAGGGGAATGTGTTTCTACCAAGAACATCCAAAGTCAATGACACATGAAAAGATCATTTCCTCTAGCACCTGAATAGTATGTTATGTCTGTCCATCAATATTTGGGTGACAGTTCATTCTTGGAAGAACCTGTGTAACTAAGGACTTCTACAACCCCTTCTAGAACCATGATGTGAAACGAGAGTCTCTATTAGAAATAATAGAATGAGGAGATCAATGTATATTTATAACCTACCTAATGTACACCCTTTATAGATCATCTACCAAGATGGTCTCTGACACAAGAAATAAGTGTGCGACCTTCATCAAAATATCAATGATAACCCACACTGTATCATTTCCTCGACGTGATCTAAGTACACTAGTCAAGAAATCCATCTAAGCTTTTTCCAATTTCCACTCGAAAATGGACACTTAGTATAAAATACCTACTAGATGTTGATGTTATACATTCACCTACTAAAATTTGGAACATCGAGAGATGAAGCCATAAATTTCACATTTCATACAAGGCCACCAATATTGGCATCGTAGATCTCGATACATTTTGGTGAAATCGGGGTAAACCACCATGATGAGGCATCAAGTTCCCACATAACCTTCTCTTTTATATCTTCTAGGAACCATAAACACTCATAGATAAATAAGGTACTATCCTTATCCACATTCTATCTTTACGATTTATGGTCATATGAGACACTTTCCCTTAGGAAAGGGCCTTCATGATCTGATAGTTGTCTCAAACTCACCCATTCAAGAAGAGGTGAAGTAACTGCTAAGGTGGGGAGGATAGTCTGTCCATATTCCTCATGAACCTTAGCATGAATCTATGATACCAAGTCTATAAGCTACCATTCACCACTATATTTTTGAATTGTATGTTCCTGAGTCTTTCATCATCAAGAATCAGCCACTAAATTTCCTTTACCAGCTGTGTAGGAAAGCTCGAAATCAAACGATAGTAGGTACTCAACCCACCTGTGCTTCCTCAGATTCAAATACCACAATGTGAAGATGTAATTGAGATTTTATTGATTTTTAAATACCAAAAAGTACTTTCCAAGTAGATATTGTCTCATAAAACATAAGGAATAAACAACATTAGGGATCCCGAAGTCATGTATCGAGTAATTTTTCTCTTGAGGCCTAAACTAATGAGACCCATATGCAACAAATCACTCATCATGCATCAGAAACTCCCCAATACCGATACATTATGCATCATATTATACAGTGTAGCTTCTTTATGGATCTAGAAGAATCAATATCGGTGTTGAATTCAGTCCGCCTTTCAACTCCTAAAAGGATGATTCACATGCTTCTGACCACATGAATTTCACAACAATATTTCCAAGCATTCAAGAGGAACTACATGGTGTGATAAATCATGGATGAAGTGTCAGTATTATCTATTAGCCCCAATAAACTCCATATATCATATAAATTCTTTGGATGGTCCTAATAAAGAACATCCCTAACTTTCTCTGAGTCTATTGAATCTTCTGACTCCAAGATAATGTGACCTATGAAGTGGAATTAATCGATCGAGAAGTAGAATTTACTGAGATTATCATAAAGCTAATTATCTATCAGCGTATTCATTAAAATCTCAATAAGCGTTTCATGGTTGTGTTTGGAGTGTGAATACCCCACAATATAATAAATAAATACTACAAAAATTAATCTAGATACTGGTGGAAACCCCGATTCATAAGATCCATGAAGATTGAAGGTCTGTTCGTGAGTCCAAACAACATAACCAAGTACTCATAGAGACCATAACATATTATGATAGTTGTTTGAGGTACGCCAAAGGCCCTGACACACACCTAGTGATAGCCTGACCTCAAATCTATCTTTGAAAACACACTCTCTACTCGAAGCTGATCAAAGAGTTCATCTATTCTAGGAAGTGGGTATTGATTATAAACAATGATGTGATTCAAACAATGGTAAACCAAATACAGCCTAAGGGTAACATCTATCTTCTTGAAAAAAAGAACTGTTGAACCCCAAGAAGAATTTTTTGTCCATTTGATACTCATATCCTCTGGATCCACCAACAATTTCTTAAACTCTATAATCTCGTTAGGTTCTAACCTATAAGGAGTTATGTTTACTAGTTATGCTCCTAGCATAATCATAATGGAGAATTATAACTCTCGCACCGGAGGTAGACCATATAATTCATCAAGAAATATGTCCCTAAAACACTTCACTACAGGGGGAAAGATAGTGGGTCGTAACCCCTAGTCATCTATGAAAGGACTAGAGATCTTTTCTATAACACTAACCAGCCTTGGATTCTTGATCGTAGCTCTAGTTTCACCCACACCCCATTCACTTATTATGCACATGACTAGCACCCTGTAGTGATGTGAATGTCTCCATATAATGATAACATTCAATATGGGCTCAATAGTGAACTAACCAACATATCCAAACAATTGCGTCAAATCCTGTCATGTTAAGGACAAAAAGGTTCCACAAAAAAAGGTAACCACCAATCTCAAGGGGAAAATACTTAAAATAGAGAACTTTATCTAACCAGATACCTAAAAGTGTATCTAGAATCATAACACCATGAAAGTGTTCAATCTCAATGAATAGACTTCTCATAATGGTCTCATATATAAATGAGTGATACACGCCAATGTAAAATAAAGAATAAACTAAATTGGAGGTATTAGAATAGTACCTCAAACTATACATGGTCTAGATCTCTACTCCTATGGAATAGGTTTAACTATATGTAACTAGCCCATATCATGGACCTAAGTCACTGTCTAACTGCACTAAGAAATCCTGCTCTTTTGGCACTGATAATCATAAGTCTGTCTACCTCTTCCTTGACTGCCACCATAGCATAATCGGTTAGTGATATTCTAGCTACCTACCTATCATGATCTTAATAGAACCTCTCCTGATTAAGGAGTAGATGAAAATACCTACTCATTAGAAACTAGAGAGAATGTCCTACATGAGCACTATATATTCCCCATTGTACCAAATCCTCTACACTCGACTGGATCCCATAGACAATACGACTTCATGTGTCTCGGATTCCGGCACTGATGACAGATAAGCAAGATATCTACAAATGGATCATGAACACTGCTATCTCTATGAGTATCCTCAAAACACCTATTTCTACCTTAATAATAACCCCTAATAGCTCTAGGTTCTTAAATTCCCAGAATGTCACCTTCAGCATCCCTTAACTTCCTCTATATAATTAGGGCCTGGTTAAAGATCTCAGAAATGGATGTCAACCTGAACACATTGACCTATGATCATATGGAATATATCATCCCATCCTCGAATTTTCTAGTGGTCATCATATCATCAATGGATAGAGTGGGAGTAAATCATTGCATCTCTATGAAACAAGTAGAGTATTCCCTAACTAACATGCTTCGCAGTTATAGGTTTATGAACTCTATTTATCTTTCAGCCCATAGAGTGTGGGTAAATTAATAGTCATTGAATATGGTCTAAAAATCATCCCATACCATATCACAAATTCGATAATCATGGGTGATCACATCCCTCCACTACTTGGTCGATTCATGCAATATTTACAAAGCTATTTTGATGCTCCACTTTGTAGGAATCTCTAAATGCTTGAATATTGGAAAGATCTCTTCAAGCCAATACTCCGTAGCATGAGTTTTTCCATCTCCTAAAAAGGTGAGAGGATGTTTCTATTGAAATTCATGATTTAACTCTGCTAGCCTCATGGTAGGTCAAACAAATCCTTGAATAGACTATAGAATATGTAGAAAACCCTCTCAGAACTGGGAATAAGTTCCCATATCTAGAACAAGAAGGGGATTCATAGGTGTCTCTACAAGAGGAAACATTGGTGTCTCACAACCCACAACCTCAGGTATGTGGTCTTCACTACCTTCAGGGTGTGTGACTAGAGGACGTTAGAGAATCATGATGCTACAACTCCAAACAAAGGCCTTATAAGTGATTTAAATAATAAAGAATATTATAGAAAGAAACTAGGAATGGTATAATTTTTTCTTATTAGAATGATCACGCCTCTCTACATGCTCAACTAACCTGATCTAGACAATATAAAAATACCATAATAGGACATCATAATGTAACCACTACTTAGTATAATATTGGGTCCAATTATTTATATTAGATATATATAAGTTTTAAATTTCTTACTTTATAAGTCATATTCGTTTTGAAATTGTTTTTTTAAGTATATAAATCATATTAAATGGATGAATCATATGGTTTACCATTTTTTATCCATAAGAGACCATACTCTTTATGAACCAAAGAATGAAATCCACTTTACACACACCATAACACATTCCAGCTTATGCGGCTGAGGTTCCATAGCTCAATATTCCACAATTGAATGCTTAAGGTGTCTACATTAACCTATTTAAGAAAACACTATTTTGTTATGGAAGTCACTTTAAGTATCAATTATGTTTTACACACTATGAAATATGTTTCATCACAATTCAATACATATTCAAGGAATATTAAATATGAAATAGGAAAATTCATGCTAAAAATAAATGTGGTATTCCAAGAATCTTGGAATATTCATCCTACTATGCCTAAGTGATTTTTATTCTAATAGAAATCCATCCTTTCATTGGGCCTATATAAAATAAATCATTTCAATAAACGAATGACCGAGTAGGTTGTGAGAGATAAATCTCATTAGAACACCACCAAAAATGTATACATGTAATCCAATTAGCGCTCATAACTAAATAGTGTGAAAGTATAAAAAAACAATGAAAGCAATGCTGAAATAAATAACCAGAATATTCAGGTTCTTATAGGACACCTAATAGGTCTACATATGTCAGCTCATGGCCAGGATTTGAGTCTGATCATGTACTATATATAGTAAGAATATATATATATATATATATATATATATATATATGTGTATATTAATTATATATTTCTTCCACCTACATGAACCAAGTATTTTCAGACGTAAGTGTCTATAAATATAGAATACTAGTGCTGGCTGGACTAGGGTGTAACTCAGACATCGATGACTAGTCTAACAAGCCTATAACTTCAAGCAATAGGGTACATCCCCCTATCCCAATAAGAGCATGAGACTTCACGCAAGAAACTTAGGATGTTGAGTGATCTATCATGTCATCACTTGAAATAGGGACGCAGCGTGAAAATCCAAACACCCAACTAGTTTTAATGGTGAAACACATCATGCTCAACACTCGATGTAAGGGAGCATGATAATGTCATTCTAAACTTCTCACTGGCCATCGTGTCAGAGCCTATAGAAAGGCATATTATTATTATAACTGGCATGTGGAATTACCTCTCATCCATCATGTTCATTTATCCCATATACGTATAAATGAGGCATATTCATATTTATAATTTTATACATAAGTAATTACCACTAATGCTTTATGCTTTCCATGTTCAATTCCATACATGTCATTTCAATTAAAAATGATAATTTAGATAAATAATAACCAAAAGGGAATGGTTTCACCATCCTTTTTGTGAAATTCATTTAATCAATTTTATTTATTTAATAGAGGGCAATATATCAAGAGTATTCCCTTTAAATAAATTTTATCCTATCAATTTAAAAAAAACAAGAAAATCCATATCATAAGGTTGAATGATTCATTTAAATGGTTACATGGTAAAACAAGGAAATTTCCTACATGGAAAGTTCCAAACATAAGAGGTCCAAACACCTAATATGTGCTTTGGGTTCCATTTAATATTCATGTATCAAGGGAAATTTAATTCAAAATCTAAACTGAAGGATAATTAGGAATTTTCGGTATTTGAACTAATTATACATAAATGCCAATTCCATTTGGAACACCTAAGGGGTGACCATATAAGGTGTATAAAAACTATAAACTACCTAATAAGGATCAATAGTTATATAACAAGGTGAAATGGTCAATTTTATATGAGGAACCAAATAAAATGGGATGTTGGAAAAAGCTGGTGTGTGGCACAATGACATAGATATGAAGAGACAAAACTAAAAGGGAAAATAATGTGACCACCTAACTCAAGGTTGTAAATGATTCCTCTCTCGATATCGAACTATGATCCAGAGAATGTTGGAAGAGATTTGAGAAATGGTCCAACACCCTGAAAATAGGTAAAAGGATCCTACACCTAAATATTGTGATGTATTCAAAGTAAAACTTGAATTGAATGTTAGAGACTAGAATATTTTACATTAAGGGATCCAACACCTTCAATGGATTGAGAAAAAGACACCATAGGAAGGAGTTATATGATATCCTTGGTTTATAGAGAAAAGAATCCACAAGAGGAGCAGAATCATACAAACCACTGGAGGAAGAGTAATGAAAAGAGAAATAGGGTTTTAAGTTAAAAGAAGGGGAAAATATTAAATTCACCACAAGATTAAGGGGGGAATGGTTTAGGCACGTGGTTTACAAACTACGTGAAAAACATGTGATAACCCACTTTCCAAAAACATAAAAACCTCAAATGGTCATGCGCCTCAAGTCTCATAGTTTTATAAAAACTATTCAGCCTACCGGTGCCCCTCTCTCGAATCGTACAATTTAAGATAAACTGTACGACCCAGTTCTTTTAAAAAAAAATTGGAAGTTTGAGCTCCGAACAGGACTTGGATGCTTCTAGAACCTTCTTATATAGATTAGAAATCAATATTATATACATTTAATAAATTAAAATTGAAAAACTAATGATATGTACCTTCATGAAAATATGGTTTGTTACAAGAAGAAACATTCAGCCTGAGAGTTTTTTCTCACCCTAGACTTCTATTTTATTCTAAACTCATCATATGATAATTTAGTTGTATTAATTTTATTATTTTTAGCCTTAATTAGTTTTTTACTCATCTCTTTCCCTTGAATTTTTTCTTAATGTGAAGTGGTTTTCATCACCACATAATTTAAGGTGAATTTATTTCCTTTTTCTTGCATCATCCTCCTCAGAATCTCTTTTTTTTTGGGTTAGTAATATTGTCATGATATCCATTGGTCTATGCCCATATTGACCAAAAATTTCATATCATTTTTAAAAAATTAAAATATGTTTTTTTAGATAGTTTCTCATGAGATTTGGTCTCATCATCTAAACCCACTTTCTTTCCTTTCTTACTCGATGCTAACTAATTACTTATCTATTTTTCTAGCCTTCTCTAATTGGTCAGACTACACTATCAAGTACTCGATATCCTGATAAATTTATTTAGGCTTCTCATTTAACTTATTTATAGAAATAGGGTGTATGAATTCACTTTTAAATTGGAGGAAACTATTCATGGAGTCTAGTCATCCATGCCTTATCATAGTGACCTTTTTATCCATATATTCCACACTCTTCCTATAAAAAACCAAATCTATTTTGGTAAGATATACTTGATCCATTCCTTATATCAATTTATTCTCCTATAAATATATCCCCAAATGATCATAAACCCCCTGGTTCTTTCCTCACCACTAGAAATGGAATATTAAACCAAAAAGTAGAGGCCTTGTCTCTATACCTTCCTTAACACTAAAAAAACCTCTAAAATTAGATCATCCACATTGATAGGAAATATATCCATAATATTAATAATGCCACCCTACTGTAAACTGGTCCTCCTTATGCATAGGGGAAGTGACCTTCTTAACCTCTTTTATTCCTTTGACAGGGAAGAGTTTCTCACATGACTATTCTTGTTTAAAAAAAATATTCCTTTATTTACCCATAATATTATAGATATTATGTATAACATGGGACAAATTAGGTGTGTATTTCTCTTACCTATTAGAACCCATTTTTTTTTGACTTGGGATGATTAACCTTTATCCTCATTATAATTGTTAATGTATTTTTTGAATTTGTTTATTCTCATTTGGAACAAAAATAAATATCAATTTTTTATAACACCCTTTATTTTCTAAAAATAATACTATGCTTGATAACTTTCTTAACATGAAACACTGAGCATTAAGTGAATTGCGTTATACTATGAAAATATTATTATTTAAATGTGACTGTTATAACCAATATTTTAGATTAGAGGCAATAAATAAGATTAAAAACATTATTAAACATATTTATAATGGACCTACTCCATAAAAATTTATTAATTAATTATTAGGAAATAAGAACTCATTTTTAGTGAATTCATTTTATGCTTCAAAATACGTTTTCCTCATAAATGATTTCCATTGCTTTTTTATAAGTGAATATTATAATTATTTTTTATAATTTTTATTGATTATATTTTTGGAATTGAGAATAATGTCTTAAATTAATATTTAAAATTTTTTCTATAGTGAAATTTTGGGTTTTTTCAGAAAACAATGATTTTTAATGAATACTGAAAGCACCAATTTTTGTAAAATGATCACTTCATTTTATTAAATAAAATAATTTAAAAGTACCATTATGTTTTTAATTTGATAATAAATTAATCTAATAATCATTTAATTATAAATAATATATTTAATTATGTAATAATTATCATTATTCTTGATTATGGTTAAGTTCATTTTTGGCCTTAAAAACACTTTTTTTCAAACAACATTATTATGAAAGAAGGATGTTTTTATCTAAATAAATTATATTAATACCTATTTAATAATTTTTAAGCGTATTTATTGATTATATATTCAATAAAATATTTTAAAAGTCGTTTTATTATTTTTATTCGGAATGGAATGAAAATAAATTCAGTTTTACGCTTAAAAATGCATTTATCTAAAAACACATTTTCATTGCATTTTGAGTGCATATTTAAAATTAATTTCTTCCACGTATAAAAATTTAATTTGATAAAATAGGTTTAATATTTTTAATAATCATGTCCATATTTATTAATGATGGAATTTATTTTGGTCATTATGAAAAGTATCTTTGGTAAAAAATGTGTCACCGTGATAAAATGGTAAATCATGTTAACATGGGTTAAAACTAAGTAATAATGTGAATAAATTTCATCTTAATTATTATTTTATAGATATATTAAAAACCATATCACCTTATAACCGAAATATATTTTTTATTGAAAACTTTTCCATGAAAATTACTTAATAATATTAAAATGTTTTTAAAAATTCTATGTGTGTCATCTCCCTCACATATAAACGGACACCCACTCTCCTCTTTTATCTACAATTCAAGAGCCTATTTGATCAGATAGTACCTAAAGAAATCCATTAATAACACATCTCACCATTTCCAATTGTCCATATTTTTATCATAATACCCACCTTAAAAGGCCAAAGGTGTCAACCTAAGGTTGTTTTTTACGAAGAAGAAGTAAAATACTTCAACATTTTTTTATTTTATTTATTATTTTATCTCTATAAAAAATATCATAAATATTAAAATATAATAAAATTAGTATCTAAAACATAGTTATATGTTATTATGTTGATGTAATAACCTTTATTCATCTCGTGTTCCATCAAATGGGAAATGGAACCATCATTCAGGTGTATGGCGGATTGCCGCATCGAAAACTGATGTAATTTTTTTACCTCGCTTCCAATCAAGGATTGATATAATGATGGATTTAATGTATCTATATGACATTAATGATATAATTAAAATTATTAAATGAAAATATATATTATTTTTCATTACCTTTCCATATGTTGAAAAATGATAACGTCGTTCATGCATACAAAGGGATTACCACCTCCACGAAGTGATGTAGTTCATTTTTCATCATAACCTCACATGGTTGGTATATATAAGTTTATTTAATGAAATATTATGATGTTTTAGATATAATAATAATTCTATAAATATAAAATTACACCAAATGTAACATCTCAGATCAATATAACACACAATTGGTGCCCCGTACCCGATTGGCCACATGGCCTCAAGCACATTTCCCCAAACGCCAGAGACTTCTGACTAAAAGAGAGGACCTAGGGTGTGATAGTGGGGAAACTATTCCCTCATTGGAAGAGTGTAACAGAAAAAAATAAATGATAATACAATGACAGAATAATTAAATACCAACAGTTGAAGTAAATAAAGGAGTACTGATAATAGAGATAACCAGAAGTCATGACATACAAAAGATGATGCTTAATGTTACATGTTCTATGAAAGAATCCAAAATAGGATACAATTCAATCATGAAAAAGGTACAATACCAAGGTATAGAAATACGAAAAAAACTCAGAATCGTCGCAAGACTCATCTTGGTCCCATACCCTCCTTCTACTAAACAACATATTAAGTACCTATAGAAGGGTGATTTTCCTTATCGACACATGAAATCATATAATATGTTTGGGCCCAAAAAGATGATACAAACTATGTGTGAGAAATAAATCCTAGTAGGAAACAACACAAAGATCAGTTCCTATCTATCTATGAGTATATGCAACAGCTAGTGTACAAAAGTGAAATAATTAAACTAGGAAGTTCTCAAAAGTAAACAATCCTACACGTACTAATTCCCATTTATTAATTTCACGTTCATTATAAAATTAATTTTTATTGAATTATTAAGATCTTGAGATCCGACCTCGGCCAGTCAATCACCCGTATAATGTAATCACAACTGATGTCTTAAAAGACTATCTAAATAGATATAAGAGTTGGGTGAATCAAATTTTGTTATTTGGATTGATAGACGCATCATAAGTCATCCATTTCAGTATTCAGTTCAGAACATCATCCTCAGGCATAGAAAAAACCTTTCTCATGGGCATAGAAAAACCGTGCCCACAGCCATAGAAATACCTCACCCGCAGGCATAACAAAACCTCACCCACATGAATTTTATCAATTAATCAATTCCAAGCCTTATATATAAGAATTTATGCATTTGTTGTGGTAAAACCCAATAAATATGCATTTCAATATAAAAACATCACATGTAATTTACAGTATTACATGATTAACAAAATAAAAACTCACTTGGGCATCAAACATGTCACAATCCATTCAAGTAATCGTACCATTACCAGTACTGAAAATTATAAAATCACATGGGAAATTCACATCACAATCCTAACTAATGAATTAAACTGTCATAATCCTTAAACAATTATTTATCTCATTTGGGAAAACATTCAATTAACCAATTTTATTTTTAACAATCCTAAAAGGGAAATAAAGGCATGACTATAATCATCCTAGGAAAGTGGATAAATATTGGTTATCTGTGGGAAACAGACCAATGGGTTGCCCTCAATCACATAAATCAACCAAAAGAAATTCTTTGATTAACTAAATCAATTACCTAATCAACATTAGGAAATAACATGGGCCAATTACATTCAAGGAAACACCCAAAACATGGGTGCGTGACACTCCATCACACATAAACAACAAAAAAATCATGAAAGGCACAAGAAAATGTAACTAATATTCATCTGACTCTCCTTATCCAATGTCACCTTTCAAATCGATCTAAATTAGAGTAGATCTATAATAATGAGAAAAAAAAATAAACCCTCGATAATTAGGTCGAGAGAAGAAATCGTGAAAAAAGGCTCAAGAGGAATCGATAGATTACCAATTGGGTTCCAATGCATTTCACAGTGATCAAATTAGAGTTCAGACAGAGAATCAGAAGCAAAATCCCTACTCAACCATACTATTTGAGAGAACCCCAGTGATATTCTGTCCAAAAATGAGAAAATGAGGCTACTTCACATTTTAGAAAATTTCACAAAATACACAGCATGTACTTTTAATATACACGTCGTGTATATTCCATCACTCCTTTCACCAAATTCATTGACACATCATAAAAAGGCCTGCTGACAATAATACATGGAGTGTACTGGGGTTATAAGGTATGTAACCCTCAGTTACATTTTTCAATAGTCTTGTATTCAGCCTTCAACCTCTTTTTCTCTAGTTTTTCATAAATAAAAACTAAAAATAAAATATCCATGCCTCAAAGGAAGAACTAGATTCTTACAAAATTCCCCCCTTAATGCAATTTTTTCCCAAATTTAACTTCCAAGGTTGGTGAAGAAAAATCTGCAAACAACTCTAGTCACTATGATTGTACATCAGCCTCCCTCTCTCATGTGTCATACTGAACTTAGTCCTACTACCATAGAACTCATACTAAAGTAACAATCCTGCCATGAAGAACCTTTGTTTTGTGATCCATAATTCGATTATGAGTCTCCTTAAAGGATTTATCTACCACTAAATCAACCTTTTTAGGCTGAAAATCATGATACGAGTCTGAAAAGTAATGCCACAACTGAGAAACATTGAAGATTTCATGTATATCTTAGTACCTCTGAGGTAACTAAACCCGATGGGCAACCAAACTGACCCTTTGCAGAATCTCAAACGGCCCACCATATCTCTATTAAAGCTTACATTTTCTCCTGATCCTCTTGTGTCCCAACCTTTTTTCTAGATGTAGGAAAAATTGTTTCCCGATCTCAAACTCCAGATAACATTTGTAATGATCGACATAATATTTATTATGAGAATGTGCAGTAGAAATCCACTTCCAAATCAACTGTACCTGCTCAAAGCTCTCTTGGAAAAGGCGAGGTCCCACCATAGTAGCTTCTCTTACCTCGAACCAACACATGGTTGATCGGCATGGTCTACTATAAAAATCCTAAAATGGAACCATATGAATAATATCTTGAAATTGATTATTGTTGGTGAAATAAACCAAGGGTATGTGCCTCTCCCTAGAACCCCCAAAATCCAGGATGCATGCTTGCAACATGTCCTCCGACACCTGAATCATGCACTATGATTGGAAATCTATTTGGGGGTGTTATATTGTGATCAGAATCACCAATGTACCCAACACAATCTGTAGACCTCTCTAGAAACGAGAAGTAAAATGGGTATCCCTATTTGAAATGATAAAACGTAGAACCTCGTGATGTTTTATAATATCACATATGTACAATCTCCCAAGATCATCAATATTGAAGGTTTCCTTAATGGTCGAGAAATTTGCAACCTCTGTGAGCCTATCATCCATAACCCCTATAGAATCATTACCTCGAGGCGACCTTGGTAACCCCTTAATGAAATTCATCACAACATCATTCCATTTCCACTCAGGAATGGTTATTTGTTGAAAAAGTATGGTTGTTCGTTGGTGTTCTGCCTTCACTTGCTGATAAATGAAACATATCATGATAAAACTAGTTACATCCCTTTTCATCATTGGCCACCAATAATGACAATGTAAATCCCAATACATCTTGGTGACACTAGGATGCACTGACCATATAGAGGCATGAAAATCTGGCTTCATCTTTTCATGCATGTCAGCTGAAACCTATACATGACCATGTAAATGTAGAACCTCATCCTCACATATTGTATAACTATAATGAGGGTCCTCGCCTGCAACACTATCCATTAGAACTAGGCCTTTTACATACAATAGATTCCTCATCCTCACTCTGTCTAGTAGGGAAGAGGTAACAATTATGAAAGAAATAAAATCTTGTCCCTGACTGTCATGCACATCCAAGTGTATCTCAGAGAACAATACAATAAGTTTTCACTCACTACTACCTTGCTGTAATGTTTGTATCTGAGTACTCCTACTTAAATCATCGACCACTGCATTGTATTTATGAGGTGTTTAGGAAAGATTGAATTTGAAGGACTAAAGGTATTCCACCCAACTTTTATACCTCATATTTAGATCACACTAGTAAAATTGTACTTGAGGATATTGTGGTATGTGTACACCACAAAACACTCTCCCAATAAGTAATGTATCCAAAAATATAAATCATGAAAAACTAAATCTAACTCAAGATCGTGCGTCAGGTAATTCCTCTCATGATTCCCGTATACAACCACTCATTCCCAACATAATAACTGCTCCTAGATCGATACCTGATGTGTATCTATACATAGATTAACTCCTTTTTGGCTCTGAAAAAATCTGTGTTATTGCTGAAGTCAATCTCCCTTTCAACTCTTGAAAGGCCATCTCATAGGAATCTATCCATACATACTATGTACCAATTTTAGTAAGGCATATCGTAGGTGATTTTAAATGTGGGAAGTCCTGTATGAAGTGCCTATATTAACTATATATCCACAAGAAACATCATATGCAATGATATTCTTCAGATATTCTTAGGAAACTACTACTCTCACCTTCTCTAGGTCCACTGATTCTCCTATCCCTGAGATGATGTGACCCAGGAGATGAATTCGATCCCTCTAGAAGTGTCACTTTGTGAGATTAGCATATAACTAATGCTCTCTTAGTGTATTCTAAATTATCTCAAGATTTGTGTCATGGTCATGTCGATTGTGAGAATACACCAAGATATCATCCATGAAAACAACAACAAATGAATCAAGATAAGGATTGAACACTCAGTTTATCAGTGCCATGAAAATTTCTGGTGCATTTGTGAGACCGAATAGAATAACCAGATACTCGTATAGACTATACTGTGAGAGGTATATCTGATTGTCTAAAACTCAAATGATATTAACAGGATCTCAAATCATTGTTAGAAAATACCTGAGATCCTCAGAGCTGGTCAAAGATATTATCAATCCACGGAAGAGGATATCAGTTCATAACCATCAACTAGTTCAATTTCTAATAATCCATGCATAACGTGAGGGTAGCGTTAGCCTTTTTAGAAAAAAGAACAGAAGAAAACCGTGGAGAAGTACTAGGTTAGATGAAAACCTTATCTTTCAAATTTTCTAGCTACCTCTTGAGCTCTTACAACTCCGTTGTAGCCATCATATAAGGAGGAATGGATACCAGTGCAGCTCCTGGAACTAGATCAGCAGAGAAATATACCTATATCAGTAGTGTTAGGCCTGAAAATTCATCCAAGAAGATGTACCTAAAATGATCAAATACAAGAGGGGAATATTCTGGACATGTCCCCTAGTCATCCAAATATAAACTCACAATATGGGATTTAATTCCACCCAACCCATGATGCATGGGTCCATATCATCTTATCTGGACATCCCATTCACCATTGTGTAGAAATGATTCACCTTTTGGTGATTTAAAACTCTCCCTGAAGTGACATAAATAGAAAAAGACTTGAAAGGAGACCAACAATTCCATTCTGAGAATGAAATAAAAGCCTATCATCACTAAGATGTAGAGGTACCATAATAAGTGATACACACCATATTCAATGGGGAACTCCTTGAACTGACACACACATTCCATTCTAATCCCTGACAGAGTGTCTAGAGTCATAACATCATCAGAAATAAAAATAGAGAACCCATGGATCTCCATAATGGGTACATTTATGAAACAATGTGAAGCCCCTATATCAAAAAGTGAAGAAGCTAAAACAGAGGTGACTAGAATAGTACCATTGATAGTAGAGGGTATGGGATCCTACTCTGGATGGGTTTATTTCGCTACATAAGTCTGACCTATAATATGTCCCTATGACACTGCATGGCTACCCTAAGGTAATCCACCCTACTATCACTGAGATCCTGGGGTTTGGATACCAGGGATATGACCACAACCTTGGCCAGAACGCCCTGAAGTACCCCAGTTACCTGTATGATGAGAATCTTCAGACCTTACTCTTGAACATGGAGTTAGTGTAGAAATTATCTCACTAGATGTTGGTGTAAATGACCTTTAGAATCATTGTAGATGGACCATATGGATGCAAGCTTGACACTCGACTGGGTCCATCGGACACCGAGGTCTCATATGCCCAGTTCTTCTACACTAGTAGCATCTCTCCTGTCTACCAGAAGATACATTCTGATTGATACTATCACCATGAGAAAACTCTATATGATTCTTCTTATTCCCGATAGAGGCAATACCAGATCTAGGTGATGACCTCCCTAGATCACACCTCTAGATTACTGCAGATTATGCTCAGAAATTAGTACCTGATTCACAATAGAATATATAGAAGACTAACTGAAATCATTCATCTGTGATCAAAAGTCGTACCTGAGACCATCCTCGAATCGCCTAACCATATATATCTCGTCACCCATCAGAATAGGTGTGAATATCTAAGGTTCATCGAAATGGGTAGATTACTCCATCACTGACAAAGCACCCTGATCCAGATGCATGAAATCCCGAGCTCAATTGGCCCACAATGTCTTGGGAAAAAGCATTCATAGAATATCGTCTGATATTCTTCCCATGCCATATACCACTAACTCTCTATCTTTGTGTTAACATACCACCACCTCTTGGAGGAATCACACAACATCAATGTTGTGAGAATGACCCTCATCTTAGGAGGCATATCAAGATACTCCATGATAGAAAGCACTGACTACATCAATGATTCCATAGACTATGGTCCGCCATCCCTTGAAAAAGTAGGTAGCTGCTATTGTTATAATAATCACATCAGTTCTTCCATAGACGTGGTAGGATGTAGCGCTCCCTGTAAGGTCTTCATGAGCCTCATAAATCCTTCCCATAACTGTGTATCAGTACATATGATATTATAGCTCGCACCACGACTGGAACATCTATAGGATCCACTAGTATCCCATGGTATACCACTTCCAGAGTACGATCATCACCACTCTCATGAAATAAAGCTTGAGGTCTTCATGGTGGAATGAATCTACAAGTATAATAAAATGTCTCAGTTTGAGAGTATTGTCAGGGGTTTTCATTCAAGAGTTCCAAAACAAAATAGGAAAATATCCTCAAAGTTTCTCAAAAAAACGACTACACAACATGTAACAACCATACATGGCATGTACCCTTAAGTCTTCACATGTTCATGTAGTATTTCCTGCCTGGTCATATATCAACCCCAGGTACATAGTGTGTTATACGTGTACACGTCATGTCCAAAAGTCTCCCCTCCTATCCATGTACTCCCACACGACAAGATTCACATGGGTTTTGCCTAAGTAACCTCACACAACGCTTACCGAAATTACACGACCATGTATTTGCGAAACCCACCATCCCATGTTCCTTCTCTCACAGCTGGAAACACGGCCACTTACCCCCATCATGTACCATGAGTACATGGTGTGTAACCAAGAAAATAAATATTCCTCCTCTGAACAGGAAGGACACACGATGTGTTAGGCTAAACTACATGTCGTGTAAATTGGGTTTTTTAGGAAAAAACTCTAGATTTCCTAAAAACACTTGTTCTGTAGAAACACCAACCAGTGGCATACTAGATTTTGAACCATGATGTCCCAAACTCCTCAGGAATCAATGTTTGAAACCCAATCATAAAATATTACAATACAATTCTATAAAAATTGCTAAAACCTGATCTACCAAATTCCAATCCAAGAGGGCCCAAACACCTTTGGGACCAAATTTTGTTGTCCATACAATTTTAAACTTAGCATGTAACAATGAATTTATCATAATAGCTAGTATATCTATCATAGTACCTATCACAACGACATGCATATATATCTCGACATCTATCACAACATCATGAAATCAGAACTGCTCCTAAATGGCATGACAAGAATGCATGGAATACAATTTTTTAACAAGTTCCTCTAAGATGTATGAGATGGAATACCCTCATATCATTGATTTAAAACAAAATAAAACAACAATAATATCAATAATAATAGCACAAAACAAGTGTGTCCCACAATGATGAAATTGAATCAACAGTAACAACTCAAAATCCAAAAATCAAAAGTGAATTCAAGGTAATTTGGTTTTCCCAGTATGCGGGGTAGCTATTCCCAGACACAGTTTATTAAAAAAATCCATTTCCTTACTATCCATCTCTAATTTTTTTAAATAGTACGGAAAACCAGAAAAGAAACTTCCTCTGATACAAGTTTGTAACGTCCAAGATCTGAATGCCACTCAATGGGTTCCCTGTACCTGGTTGGCCACATGGCCTCAATAGAATTTCTCCAAATGCCAGAGGTTTCCGAATAGCAGTGAGGGCCTAGGTTATGATGGTGGAAAAATTATTCTTTCATTGGAAGATTGTAACATAGTGGTATAAATAATAATACAACAACGGGAGCAGTAAATACCAACAACTAAAGTAAATAATGGAGGACATGTAATAGAGATAACATGAATTCATAACATACAATAGATGATGCTTCATATCACATGTTCAATTAAAAAATCCAAAAAAGAAACACTGAAATCAAGTATAGGGTACAATACCAAGGTACATGAATACAAAAGAAAACTCAGAAGCATCACAAGTCTCATCTTGGTCCAATGCTCTCATACTCCTAAACATCATATCAAGTACCTGTAGAAGTTTACTTTCCCTTATTGACACCTACAATCATATAATATTTTAGAAAAAAAATGTGACCCAAATAGGGCGTGAGAAATAAATCCCAGTAGGTAACCACCCAAAGATCTTTTCCTATCTATCTATGAGTATATTCAATAGGTAGTGTACAAAAGTCAAATCAGTTGACTAGGAAGTACTCAAAAGTAAAAAATACTACAAGTATTGATTTAAATTTATTTAGTTCATTCTCATTATTAAATTCAATTGTATTGAATTATAAATATATGAATATCCGGACTCGGACCATCAATCCCATGTATAAAGTAAGTAGAATTAATGTCTCAAAAGACTATATAAACTGATATAAGAGAAGAGTGAATCCAAGATTGTGATTTCATTTGGATTTCACAACATAAGTCATCCATTTTAATATTATGTTCAAAACCGCACCCTCAGGCATAATAAAAACCTAGCCTACATTCATATAAAACACTCACCCATAGCCATACGAAAACCTCTCCCGAAGGCATAACAAAACCTCACCCACAAATATTTCATCAATCAATCATGTCCAAGCCTGGGATATCATCATTTAAGAATTTGTTTGGGTAAAACCCAATATAAAATCATTTCAGCATAAAACAACACATGTATTTTAAATTATTACATGGTTAACAAAATAAAACCACACATTGGAAACAAACACGACACAATCCTTTCAAGTAATCTGACCATGACTAGGCATAAAAATTATAAACTCACATGGGAAATTATCATCATAAGCCTAAAAAGTGAATTCATCTATCAAAAAGCTTAAACAATTATTTATATTATATGGGAAAACATTTTATTAACCAATTTTATTTTTCACACCACTAAAAAGGTAAACAAATTCATGCCCATAGGCATCCTAGAAAAAATGCCTAAACATTGGTTATACAAGAGAAACACACCAATGGTTTCCCCTCAATCACATCAAAAAAATATCAAAGATTCTTTAATTCACTTAATTTATTACATAATAATCATTAATAAATAACAAGGGTCAATTTCTTTTAAGGAAACACCCTGAACATGGGCATAAATCACTCTAACAAAAGTAAAAAACAAGAGAATTACTTAAATGTACAAGACCACCTACATCATGATTGTATGAATCTCCTCATCCTATGTTGGCTTTCAAATCGACAAAAATTAGAGTAGATCTACAGAACAATGAAAAACTCTCAACCATAAATAACTAGGCCAAGAGAAGATATAAAGAATAAAGGCTCAAGTGGAATCAAGAGATAATCGATAGTGTTCTAACACATCTAGTGGTGATCGAATGAGAATTTGGATAGAGAATCTGGAACAAAATCTATGCTTGGCACTACTGTTCGAGAGAACCTGGGTGAGGTTCTGTCCAACAATGAGAAAATGAGGCTACTTCCCATTTTAGAAAATTTTACAAAATAAATGGGGTGTACATTGAATATACATTCCATGTATATTCCATTTTCCCTCATTTCACTGACTTCATTTACACATTATAAAAAGGCCTACCAACATAAATACACAACGTGTACTGGGATTACACGATGTGTAACCCTAAGTCACATTGTGCAACAGTCCTGCATTGAGACCTTAACCTATTTTTCTCTATTTTTTCTTAAATAAAAAATTTAAATAAAAGATCCATACCTAAAAGGAAGAACTAGGTTCTTAAATTGACCTTATTTCCCGCATGTTTGTTGAAAAATGGAAATGATACTCATGCATATGTACGAACTATCATCTCCACATTGTAACGTTATTAATTTTACATGAAAAACTTATATATATAGTTATAAAAGTACAATTATTGTGTAAAATTATAATTATTTCATGATTATTATTCTATAGATGATTAAATAATAAACACTTTGACCATGTACAAGATACCAAAGTGGGGTTTCAATTATGAACCAAACATCCCTAAAACAGAAAACATGGATTTAACCGATTAAATAAATAAATATTCCATTGAAGTAAATAAAATTATTTGTTTAATGACAAATTAATAAACATGGAAAATATTTTTAAACAAGTAAAAAATAAATATAATTTTATTATATAGGAGTTAAAGGACATACATAGCACGTTTGGACTTAAGGGAAGGGATTTCTTAACTCAATTCCCATGCATTTGGTTATAAGTCAACTTCATTGACAATGTTAAGATAATATTATGTGGGAAACGAAATCTTCATTTATTATGTATTATTTTTACTTTTATTGGATTTAAATTTTTTTCACATAATCAATTTATTGATTAATTATAACTTCTATGATACAATATTTGTAAGGATTATTCATGTCAATATTTTTTCTTTGAGACATGTATTGTAATATGCAAATAATTTCATTTATAAGGTTTATATGATTCATTTTGAGATATTATATCATGAATTAATATTTGATCATGATATTTAAAGCTCCTTGTAATTTCTATCTTTTATGATATATTGATTTAAAGGTTATAAATTTTCAAGGGTTTTAATGGTCTCAATTTCAATTATTTTAGACATAATTCATTTTATAATCCATTTTTTATTTGTATAGTGTACTTACTACCACATGAATTTGTTTTCACATGTTATTTAATGGGAATGGTATATTTTATAGAATCATGTTATGTTCCTTCATTCAATGTCTTTTTGAATCAATCATTACTCATTTTTCAAGAGTTTCTCATCTCAAACATCATTCTTGGAGACATGTCATGATTGATGCACCTTTATTCATTTGTATAGTCTATACACATACTATTGACATATAATATTAGGGATATTTTTATACTCATTGTATTTTATGTTCTTTATTTTTTTTCAAATGGGGTTTAGTTTTAAAAGGCTAAAAGGGATTTTCTTTAAAATCATTGTTTTAATGTTTTAAAATAATTTTAACAAAAAAATTCCTCGTTGATCATAGTATTATTTAATGAATTTTATTTTCTATATATAAACTATTTATTTAAGTAATTTTAAATGATCCTTAAAACTATCTAAAAATATTTTAAAATGAAATTATGTAACATTTTCCCTAGGAGTCACTTTTGATTTTCTGTACAAAATTTTGAAAATAATGTTTATTTTTAATGCTTACAACATGAGTAGGTTTTACCACCATCTTGAATATTCTTTTATTTGAATAATATTTTATAATATTAATTGTTTATTTTTGTAGAAAATATTTTTCCCATTATTCAACAATTTGTTTTTAAATATTATCAAAGTTAAATGATATTTTCAACCATTATCAAATAAATGTCTCAAATTATATTTTAAATGTATTTTCCCTTTTTTTAAATATCATTTACTATTTTGTTATACAACATTAGGTATATATTCCGATGATATCATCCTTATTATTTATATTAATGGATTATATTTTTTAAATATATTATCATGGAATCCATTTATTTTTCATAGGTTAATCAAGTAATGTAATGATTAAAGGTTATTTCTATAAGTTTTAGGATGAAATTAAACATACATCTACATTATTCATGTTATGGTTCTCAGTAATTGTTTTAGATGGTGGGTGAGCCTAATATAACTCTCCAATTCATTGGGTAATGATTATGTTCAACATAGAATAATTTTGGAATTAATCAAGTAGGTTATTCCATTTGTAAGGTTTTAAGTAAGGGTCATATGAAGATAATGTTCCAAGATACCTACATAGTTTTTAAATTCATGCTATGAAATGTAGTGAATCTTTTTCTCAAGGATTGTTTTCTCATAGCACATGATTTTTTCCTTATATGACTATGGTCTTATGTTAAAGATTTACTCCATGTATCATGATTAATGATCCACATTTTTATGGGTATAAATTATATTTTGTTAGGATCATGAACATTGATTAGGTTATCATACCCTTATTCTCATCTTATTCTCACAAATAAAATTAAAATTCATATGTTTAACCTTACTTATAATTTTAGATAACTGTTCTTATGCGTTCAATTTACCTAGGATATAGAGAATAATATTAAATAAATTATTTATATAAAGGTTTGTTTTGTAAATAATTTTATGGGCAATTTTAATGAATTAATTTAGAACAAGGAAAGATATCTATTTTGCAAAAAATGATCACTAGAAGACATGGGTATTGTTTAGTATGAGTTTTTCCTAATTCTATTGATTTCTAAACCTAATATTTCTTTTGGTTTGTAAGTCATTAAATATTTCCTCTAGATGTTTTATAATTTTTGTGGGTAAAATTAGGTCAAATTTATTATTATTAAAGACTAATATGAAAATATTATATTTTTATAATTCTAACCAGGTGTGTGGGTTTGAGGAGATTATATTTTTCTCTCCCATTTCTTTTCTTGAAGCCATATTATTCTCAAGGTCACTGATAATATTTTCTTATTCAGATCCATAAATATTATTATTCTTGATCTGATCAACATATGTTGCTTCCTTTTTTATTATCTCTTATTTTTCTTCAATCTACATATTTTCCTCTATTAATAATATCCTTTTGTCTTTCTTGAGTTGTTTAATCGACTGAAGATAGGATTAAAACTTTCATTTTACATCCCAATCAATACTTATCCTTTTCACTCCATCATCACAACTTTTTGATGAATAAAATCATTTCTCAATTGTAGAAAATAAAGTAACTTCATAATTTGAGTTTCATAATGAGTCATATTTCTCTATCTTTCTCATAATACTTACTCATTTGTTATTAAAATTACTTTTCTTATTCTTACATACTTTTTATCATCTTCATCATATGTTTAAAATTCATGAACATTCTTTTTTGGAAAATAATTTTTAATAGGACCAATATCATTACAATTATAACATCTCAATAATTTCTTACCTTTTTTTCTAGTTCCCCTTTTTGATTCTCTTTGATAGAATATTAATAATTTAATCTAACTCTTAATTGTCCTTAGTATCTAAATCATTTTATTCATAAAACACTTCTCATATGAATTTTCCATTTCTCATGGATTTAAAATATATCACATATTTTACCGTATTTATAAATGAAGAAGCCTTTATCATTTCTTGTTAAAGGAGAATATTATGAAGTTTACCCAAGGAAGGATCTCCTCTTTCTTCCAAAGTTAAAACCTTGGAATAAAATACATTTGGGAAGTTTATCTTTATGTTCTTAACTATGATAGAATCCTATTGTTTATCATGAAATCAACATATATTATTGGTTATCTCATTACCCTAGTGAAATAGTCATATGTATTCTTTTTAAAAACCAGTTTAATATCCTCAAATTTACTCATCCATACTTAAATCTTGTCCAACATCACAACGATATTGAATTCATACATGATTTTAATTTTTCCCACATATGATTTTATATTTGAAGGACCATTTACTTTTTTTATACCTTTTCTAAAAGGGATATCCAGATGAAATTTTGAAGCTTTCCATCTAACTCTATATTTCTCTTATCATCTTGAGTAATATTAGAACCTTGAAAAATGGGCCGAAAACCAACTTTAGCATCATATATAACTTCTAGTCTAAGTGAAAGGTGGTAAGACATTACTGTATTTTCTAATTATGGTAGTTCATTCCATAGAAGGTGGGTATTGTATATTTTTTCATAGCACTTATGATATCCATTTATCAATAACTTATTTATTGTATCTTTATAGGGAAGACACTTTTATGCCAATAGTTATTCCATGATTCGACTAGATATCTAAGAGGAGGGGTGAGTGAATTAGTGATCACTTATAGTTTTATAAGTTACTCCCATTTAACCCTACCAGTCAAAGTTGTTATGGTTTTAGATCCACTCAAGGATCTCTCATAGTCTCATCTTCACGTATAGTAAAAGTAAGAAATAGAATAATACAAATTATTTACATGATTTAGCTAAAAGGATTACTACATACCATTTTTCTATTCCCCTCATCATAGATTCTCCATTATATTTAACAATAATCCACAACACATAGTTTAGTGTTCTCTCCCTAACGTCTAGAGTCCGCTGAAAGATACAGTAATTCTTCCAACATGTTATCCAATAAGTAAATACCTATCACCTACTCATGGTATTCTATGTACCACTAGATGTTGGTCTTTATCTATAAGTAGCTGGATCAATAGGTATGCAAGTGTACTCACTCAATAACTAAAGTTGTAGTGTTGATCTCTATAAATACCTTGACCCCAGTAACCTATAATCGGTGTCTACTTTATAAAATTGGAACTAGATATAAGTAATCATATCCTGAAGGAACAAATAGTTTCATAGTTTCAGAAAACTAGATACATACTTTAATTTCATATAAATTTGAAAACATAAAATACACAAAGTGTTTCCTTTGAGAACACTATTCTTACCCTTAAAATATCCCTTTAAATCCATCACAAAACACATCCTGGTATCTTGGAGAAAATAAAGTATAAGAAAGGGGTGATATTATATTATCAATAAGGGTAAGAATACAAAAAAATTATAAATAAATAATAATAATCAACATGGAAAGGAAAATAACTAAAATAGATGAAATATAAACAATAACTTGGATATAATATGGTAGGAATAAGTTATGATCAAATAAATCCATATAAATAATCACATGATCTTGAAACAAATACATGTATATTCTATATAATTGAATAATCACATGAACATCAAATAATAATATCATAATAAATAAATTCATAATACCAGACATCAAAAACATATTTTCAAGACCTTTTACAAGATATTATAATTCTATATTTAGAAACCCATCTAATTTGTCCAACAATTTGTCTCATGAGACCTGTCGATGCATCTAAGGGAAATCTATAATTTATCCCCAACCATCACTTCCTAATTCTAATTAATTTTTCATATTAAAGGGGTGAATCATAATCAATATAAACATTCATATTGAAATACTAACATATAAAATATTAATACTTACCCCAATCATATTAACATTATCATAAAACCACTAGAGTAATATGTTGAATGGTAATAAAAGTGCACATCCGTGATAAAACTGATCATAAACCATTAAAATAAAGAATAATGATGATATCGACACAATATACCCCTAGTTGATCATAAGTATCATAAAGAGTTAATGTCTTTAGAAAATATAAATATCATAAATATGTCATTAAATTATTCTTAAAGAAAATAACCTATTTACATTGAAAATATTTTTAAAACTAAAAGTTCAAAATTTATTTTGGAAATAATATTATTTGCAAATAATATTTTAAAACTATAAAATAATCTTTAAAACTTTAGTGGCCATAATTTAAGAAATTTTGTTCATTTATTACACATTAGAACAAATATTCCTTTTACACTTTCAGTAAAATTCAAACGAGACTTTTTTAGAAAATGACATGAAGTTTACTTTCAAAGAAATATTATAAATTAAAACATAGGTAAAAATTTATTTATTAAATAATTTGGATAATTGATAAACATTTTGAAAACATTTTTAGAAAACACGGATTTTGATGAAAATTATTTTTTATTTAAGAGTGAATTAATGTTTAATTGTCATAGAAAAATTTTCTCAATAATTTTAAATACCAAATAATGGAAAAATAGTACTATTACTTGTAAATTTCATTAATAACCAAAGGATATGAAACTATATTGGTTTTATGATATAAATATAAAATAATTCCTCTAAGGAAGACTAAAACAAAAACAATCCCAAATAATGATGAGATTGTGAAATAAACCCTCACCACTTTGGTAAATTTTAAACCATATCCCACATGAAATAAATAAATTAAAATGAATCATTAAATTCCATTAAGAGAAATAGATTCTTGACATAAAATATTAGAAGGGGTAGTATATACACAATATAAATGAATAATTGGTGAATATGGTGTATATCTCACAGATGTAAAAGTGAGATGATAAACCCATACATTCGGTTTGACTTTATTAGTATGTTTCTAAACCTATTGAATAATATATATAGGTTTATTATAAATATATAAAATAACAATACTCATATATCGTATACAATATAATATTTACTTATATTATTTTATCACCCATCTATCAACAATTCTTTGTTAAAATCATTGTTTCAGGTTATAATTGCTTTATTTTTCATATTTTTTTTAAGTTTATAATTTTGATCGTTTAAATTTTATCATGTTTAAATAAAATCCATAATGTTAACCAATATTGAGTTATCATATATATTCATTATTTATTTCTTTACAGTATTCTATAAAATTTAGAGATAGAAAATGGATTACACAATTCATGGAGATGGTAGGTCGCACGTATGAATGAACATTGTTTCCTTTTGTATAAAAAGATGGAATAAAATAAAGATAAATATTAATTAAACTTTAAATAATCATTATTATGTTATTTATATAATTTATATTAACAAAATCTATACTTATTAATTTCTATGTACAAATAAAATAAAAAAAGTGCACCGCTATGTGGAGGTGGTAGTCTACATAGACTCAGAACCAACATTATTGTATTCTAATGGATTGAAAATCAAGAAGTTATATGTGATATTATTTTTTAAAAATAATTTCTATATCATAAATATCACATGTATTCATTAAATGTTTTTATTACCTTACATGTAAAGCATAAAAGAAAATGGAATCACATCACTTCACGTTGCGGTTGTCCACTGTATACACGAGCGACATAATCAAATCCCCCCAAAAATGGAAAGTAAGAAGGTATATGTGATATTAAAATTACATAATTAAATAATTCCTTAATTATAATATAAATATATTAAATTCATAATTATATATATCCTTTAAAGTTGGTGATGGAAAATGAATTACATCAGTTCGCGAGGTGGTAGTTCATCACACACACAATTGACTATTTAATTTCACATTTGATGGAAGATGAGATGAATATAAATAATTATCTTAACTTAATTATATATTTTTAGATATAATATAATTTTGGTATTATATTATTATAGATGAATAATATTTTAAAGAGGTTGGGATAGAAATAAATCAAATATTCACATTAAGGATTTTACTTCTTTGGAGAACCACATTAGGTTTATAGCTAAATCTTTTATAGATTTGATTTATGAACAAAAATGGTATCTAGGTTGTATTTATAGGAACAAAGAATGTATTTCTTTAGTAATTGTATAAACTAAATGGTTTTGTAAGTGTAAATAGGAGAGGAGAGTTGGTGATCTTTGATAAATTGGGGAGAGGATATAATTGGAATTTTTGAAAAGAAAAGTGATACCCTCATTTTTTTCTTGAAAAAACCATTAAAAATGTGTAAATATCATATTATAGAGGTAATAAGTTATAAATATGGTCATAAATTGGGTATTTTACAAGTTTTAGGCCATTTTTAATCCTCATATTTTTAATTTATACACATGGTAAACCCATTTTTACCTGAACTACAATAATTATTTTTTTACTGTTTTCACTATTTTTTACAGAAAAAAATTCAGTTACAATTATTGGATAATATTAATTATGATTTTTAAAAATATGGAATAAATTTTTCAAAATTAAATTCATATAATTGGAGTAATTCAATTTAAAATAAAACTCGTAAACATGTTGAAAAAATGGTCTTTCTGAAGAAAATCTTTCAAAATATTAAAATGTTTGTATGTCCGAATTCAATATGAAATTGATTAAAATAACCAAAAATAGTTATTTTTTAATTTAATTGAAATAATATGACTTTAAATATAATTTAAAATATAATTTAAATATTTAAATAATTTGAATGATAAAGTCATTTTTAATAAAAAATAGTATTTTTCCCTATTCATCAAAAAATTAATCGTTTCCGAAAATTCTCAAAAATTCATCCAAAGATAAAATTTTAAATGTGTAATTAAAAAATTATTTTATTTTTACAAATAATATTTCCAAAAGTGGTAAAAATTATTTTTAAATTATGTATGCATAGTCTGATTAAATCACCTTTTGGAAAAATATATTTTTTCAGAAAAGATTTCTTTTTATATCAGATGATTCTTATTTTATTTATAATTAATATATATCAATTGAATTTATTTTATAAATTTTTGAAACATAAAATTTTTATAATTTAGTTATTAATATTCATACCCACCAACTCAAAAGTTATGTTATAATAGTCATGTATAAATAATAATATTTTATTAGAGTATCATGTTTCATTCAAACCTAGTGTTGTGTGCAATTCAAGATATCGAAGAGACTGAATTTGTTTAAAAATAAATATACAATCAATTATTATGGTGGTATATCCTCTTCTAATCTTGGTATTTCATTTCATATATTCTATCGAATATGATGTTCGACTTTTTAAATATCGGGGTGTTACATTCTACTAATTAAAATAAATTATGTCCTCACAATTTAATCATGATCACAATAATCAAGGGTTTGAAATTGGAAAATATCATTTTTGGAAACCAACATGATAAAAGGGTCAATAAAACTTCCTTTTTATAAGTGACAAATTGAATTATAAATATTATCCAGAATAACATATTACTAGGTTTTCAAGTAGGAGAACATTTGTGGGAAATGAAGATATGGACATAGAAGAAAAGTGTAAGTAATTATAGAGAGTGATAGAGATAATTGATCACAATAAATTGAATGATCTAAAAATTTAATGAACATAAATCCCTAAATCTATGATCATTTTTTGGACCATTTGATTTATTGAAAATGAAGTTATTAAGATAATATTTTTTAAAGATAATTTTCTGTTATTGAGTAATTTGGTTACCATTATGATAGAGAACACCATAAAATATACTTATAATTTCATCCTTTGGTTGTTTTTAGATAAATTATTTGTTCATCTCGTACTCCAAAAAATTAATATCCAATATAAATTTGTTAATTATTTTAGCACTAAAATTAACATTTTATTGATCGTTAGATCAATAAAATAAGGAAAATTCATCCCTCCTATCTCTATATATTTTTCTGAACCAAAATGGTTAGCACAAGTTATCCAATATCACAAAAAGTTAAACATAATCCATTTCATCTATAGTTAACCTTAAGAATCATCCAAAATATTTATTTCCAAATCCAAAGTCCAAAAATATAGAAGGAAGGTCAATAAATCAACATTATATTGCCCAAAAAATTTAAAGTGGTTCTTAATGTCACATTCCAAATATGTGAATACCTTGATCACCATATAACAGTAATGAAATAAGGAACTACTATAAATAAGGCCTTTAATAGTGCTAAATTATTCATTTTTTAATGAAAAAAGCGTTGAAAATTAGAGCATGATTAGAATCCCTGGTCTTTTATCATTTTCAAAAAAGCACAAATAAAGGGAAACTTTATCAATGCTAAAAAAGTGTTGATAAAGGAAACATTTTACAACATTTCTTCAAGCACTAATAAAGGCCCCCCTTTATAATTTCTTTTATATAGAAATAATAAAGGGACCCTTTATCAATGATAAAAAAATCACTCATAAATGAATAAATTATCATCACTACTAGAATAATTAATAAATGATCACTTTATCATGGATTTTTCTAGCACTGAAAAGGCCCTCTTAATCAGCTATATTATTAATTCTGATAAAGGGGCATACTACTATAGTGTGATCCTAAAATTCCATCACACTATAGTAGAAAAATTGAATATACAAGAAAAAATATAATAAAAAATGTATAATTTAATTAAAATAAAATTTACAACAAAAATAAAAGAAAGAAACACTATATTATAGTATTTTCAAACATTGGTTTTTACAATTACGTGAGTAAGTAAAAATTATCACTGTCATGAAAAAACATCAATGTTTTGTTTCCTTTGGATCCTGAACCCCTTTCATGCTATTAGTTCTTAAAAAAATCACCATATCTCGTTAAAAATAATGCACCTATATAAGAAAATAACTATTATGATAGTAAAACTATAATGAAATAAATTAACCACAATGTGTCATTTTAAAAATAAAAAACATGTAATTTGAGTCATATAAGGAACATCATGTATCAAATTGAGTTGTGGTTTATTCTTACACATCACACAATTTATTATTGTTATCAAAAGTTGGTGATCTTGAATATTTACCATATTTGGTGATAAAAAACACACTCTAGATAGGATCAAAATCAAGAAGACATTTTTTTGGGAAAATACCTTAAAATTTCACACCATTTATTGTTTTTCTTCAAGAATCATATCTATGAAAAACAGATAAATACGTATAAGATAAAAATTATAAGTAAATTAATTAATTAATATAAGATCAAATTATAAAAAGAAATCTGAGTTTTTTCTCTATTTCGGTGAGTTGATGCACGTTATAAAGTAAAACAACACTTATATAGAGAAAAAATGTACTTAGAGTTATACCAACCAGATCATGTGTCAGATTGACATGTGTTCAGTTTCTGTTTTTCACAAATGAATTATGGATTATTTTCTAAATTTTTTAAAACAATCCATGCTCATTTTACTGATTTTGGCTAGGTATGTTCGTTTTAAACTAAAAGGATACATTGGTATTAAAAAGAAACACTTTGAGATATATCGGTCACATCGTTTGTCAGATTGATGTGTGGTCGATTCGTACATGAAAAAAAATTAATTATGGACTTTTTCCTAATGTTTGAAAATAGTCCAAACTCATTTTCATAGTTTTATCCATTTTATGTGAGTTTTAAACTAAAATGACACTTTCGTATTGAAAACACACACATTGAGTCATATCGACCACATCATGTGTCAGATATATGTGAGGTCAATTACTACACAAGAAAAATTAATTATGGATTCTTTTCATATAGTTTGAAAACAATCTGAACTCGTTTTCTATGTTTTGGATATTTTATGAGTTTTTTAAACTAAAACACAACTTTTGTATTGAAAACACGTACTTCATGTCATACAGTCCACATTGAGTATCATATTTATATGAGGACAATTAATACAAATGAAAAATGAATGATGGACCATTTTCCTAGATTTTGAAAATAATAATAGCTCTCTTCATTGGTTTTTGATATTTCATGTGTGTTTTAAACTAAAATGGAACTCTTGTATTGAAAAATGAACTTTGAGTCATATCGATAACATCATTTTTCAGATTTATGTGAGGCTAATTCATACAAGTGAAAAATTAATTATGGATTATTTTCATAAATATTGAAAACAATCCAATTTTGTTTGATTTTTTTTTGAAAATTTGATGCGTGTGTTTTAAAAATAAATGGTAATTGTTTATTGAAAACACCCACTTCAAGTCATATTAATAACAATAATTTTCAAATTGAGGTGTGGTCAATTAATACACACGAAAAATGAACCGTGGATAATTTTTTTAATGTTTGAAAACAATATGATCTTCTTTTATTGGATTAATCTATTTGATGTGTGTTATAAACTAAAATGGAACTTTTTTATTTAAAACACAAACTTCATGTCATATCAACCACATTATTTGTAAGATTTTTTTGGATTAAATTCCTATACAAGAAAAATAAATTATGAATCATTTTCCTAAAATTTTACAATAATATGTGCTCATTTTTTCAGTTTTGTCAAATTGATGTGTGCTTTAAACGAAAATTTCGCTTTTTTATTGAAAACACACACTTTGAGTCATATAGATCACATAATGTCTATTATTGATGTGAGTTAAATTCATATATGTTAAAAATATATATGGATTGTTATATTGAGGTTTTAAAAAAATCGAAGATTATTTTTTATTAAAAACAAACACTTTGAGTTATATCAGTCAAATCATGTGTTAAATTTATGTGTGATTCTTTATTACACATAAAAAAGGAAGTATTTCCCATTTTAATTTTTTTAAAAAACAATTTGATATTGTTTTCTCAGTTTCATCTATTTGATACATGTTTTAAACTAAAGTGACACTTTTGTTTTGAAACCATGAACTTTGTGTTATACCGACCACATCAGATATCAGATTGATGCATGGTCAATTCTTACAGATCATAGATGAATGATGGGCCATTTTTATAATGTTTAAAAAAATTCAATCTTGTTTTTTGAGTTTTGTATATGTGATGTGTTTCAAACAAAAAATAATGTTTTATATTAAAAACATGCATTCCAAGTCATATCAACCACATCGTGTGTCAGATTGGTGTGAGGTAAATTACTACAAGTGAAAATCAAATTATGGATCATTTTCATAGTGTTGAAAACAATCTGATCTCTTTTTCTTAATGTTGGTAATTTGTGATGTATTTTAAACTAAAATTACACATTTCTATTGAAAACATGAACTTTGTGTCATATCAATATCATCATGTCTTAGATTGATGTGTGTTTGATTCACACTCATTTCAAATGAATTATGGACTTATTTCCTAATGATTAAAGCAATAAAAGATTGTTTTATCTTTTTTTCTTTTTTGATGCATGTTTTAAATTAAAATGACACTTTTTGAATTAAAACACGCACTTTGAGTCATACCGACCACATTGGGTTCTAGATTGATGTGTGGTTAATTCACAAAGGACAAAAATTAATTATAGACTATTCTATTAATATTTGTAAACAATATAAGATTATTTTTTTTATTTTTGTCTATGTGATACATTTTAAACTAAAATTACCCTTTTAAATTGAAAAAATGTACTTCGAGTTATATTCACCACAACCTATGTCAGATTGGCATGTAGTTAATTCCTACAAATGAAAACTGAAATATGGATTATTTTCCTAAATAATGATAATAATTCAAGCTCATTTTCATGGATTTGGGGATGATACAAATATTTTAAACTAAAATGGAACCTTTCAATTAAAAAGACACACTTTGATTCATATCGATCAAATAATGTCTTAGATTGATGTGTGGTCAATTCATACACATAAAAAAGAGATATGTACTATATTACTAATGATGTAAAACAATCCAAATTTTTTTCTTGGTTTTATCTATTTTATGTGTGTTCTAAATTTAAATGGCACTTTTTATTAAAAACATGCACCTCGTGTTATACCAACCACATCGGGTGTCAGATTGAAATGGGGTAAATTTCTATCGGTCAAAAATGAACTATGGAACATTTTCATAATATTTGAAAACAATATGAACTTGTTTTACTAGATTTGGATATGTTATTAATTTTAAACAAAATTGGCACTTTTATATCAAAAAACATATTTTTGAGTCATATTTACCACATTGTGTATCATATTGGCCTGCAGTTAATTCCTAGACATGAAAAATGAATTTAAGATCATTTTTATAATGTTTAAAACAATATGTGATTGTTTTATAGGTTTTAGTGGTGTGATACACATTTCAAATTAAAAAGACACATATATATTGAAAACACACACCGAAAGTAAAATTGATTACATCGTGACTCGGATTGATGTGCAGTCGACTCATACACATAAAAAAATGAATTATGGACCATATTTCTAGAGTTTGAAAACAATATGATCTCATTTTCTTATTTTTGGCTATTTTATTCGTGTTTTATACTAAAATGAAACTTTTGTATTGAAAACCCATTTTTTGATTCATACCGACCACATCAGGTATCATATTATCCTAAGTTTAACTCTTAGGCATGAAAAATGAATTTTGATTTTTTTTCCTAAATATTAAAAACAATAGGATATCATTATTTGGTTTTGGAAATGTGAGACACATTTTAAACTAAAATGAAAATTTTATATTGAAAAACATACTTCAAGTCATATCAGCCACATCATGAGTCAAAATGGAATGTAGTCAATTACTACACATGAAAAATAAATTAAAAATTATTTTCCTGATGTTTTAAAATATCCAGAGATCATTTTTTTATTTTTCTATGTGAAATGTGTTTCAAAATAAAATGAAAATTTTGTATTCAAAACATGAAAATAGATTCGTACCATCCACATAACATATCAGATTGATGTGTGGTCAATTCATACACATTAAAAATGAATTATGGACTATTATCCTAATATATAAAAACTATTTAAAATTTTTTGGATGGTTTTGAGCATGTGATGTGTGCTTTGAGCTAATGTGTAAATTTTTAAAAATAATTATAAACTAAAAATGATAAGAAAATTTAATAGAAAAATTATATAAAATGATAAGAAAATCAACTGAATGAGAAATAGGAATTGACCTCTTCATAGATGTCTATATACATTCTAACACCATGTTTTCTGTCCTTTCATTTTTAAACAAATTGATTCACTCTATTATACTTTTCAGGATTAATAGAAAAAAAATATATAGTCATATTGATTCTAATACCTCACACACCAAATATATTTCTAAGGACATAACTCATAATAGATTACAAACACTGTAGGTAATCACCTAAATTTTATTTTAATCAACATTTTTAAACCATGTACATTGTTCACTCTTCTCTTAAAAAAATTAATTATTTTGAGTATGTATATAGTTCACGATAATCGAGTGCTGAAAAAATATAGACAAAAAATGGTTAAAAATTATTTTTAATGATATTTTAATTGAATTTGGAAATTACATGTTCAGGGATACTAGTCTTTTGATGTTATATGATTTATTTCATAATTTTTTTTAAAACTATTCATAATAGTTTTTTTTATCTTACTTCAAACAATAAAAAGCATTGAAAAAATAGTAATTTTTTTAAAATATATTTTACCATTTAAATATTTCTATATATAACTTAATGTGTTTCCATTTAATGTAATCTATAGGTTTTTATTTTTCAATCATCGAACTCATACCATGATTTAGCGTCTATTTTAATATTACCTCATCATAACAAAATTATTGTTAAAACATAGAAAAAAACATATAATTCAATGTTTATCTATAAAATTTTGATTTAATGCATTAAAAATTCACAATACACAACATTTATTGTTGGTTTTAGGAAAATACATGAATTGCATCCAAACAAATTAATATTCAGGGTATCTATATTGATTGAAATCCACACCAAAATCTTCCTAAAAAAGAAATAAAAAAATAGTCATGAAAAAATATAGAACATTTTTTATATGATTATATTATAGAGTTTTATCCATACATTTTATGCATAAAAAAGTGTCTTTAATCTGCAATTTTATTCCCAAAAAAATCATTTAACAAATATTTTTTCATACCAATTTCTTTCAAATCAAATGAAATTTTATCTATTGAAATGATAGAGGGATTAATGAATCCAAATCGTGATTCATAGGATTTTACCTTTATAAATTAAAAATATAAACATTTTTAAAAAATAGGAATAGTTATTAACTTTATAAACATATTAGATCATGTTTTGGTAGACATATTTTGAAAATGTACCATATGTATATATTGACAGCTGAGACTCCCAGCTAATTAAATGTGAGAAAATCATTTATATTCCTAAGACCAACTGTGCTTATAATGAGTGTTCCAAATATTTATTTTTTATATGTAATGTAGTTAAATATCCATATTTTAATGTGGTGTCTCCATAAATTTGTAATCATAATATATGTTTTAGTGGAACTAGCATGGAGAAGGTCATCCTTGAAGGTATTTTTGTTTTCTAGTTCGATTCACTTGATTGTGTTTTTCTCACCTTCCATTTCCCAATCATTTTATCCTTCTGTAATACCATAACTCACTTTAAAAATTCTTTCATAAATTGTTATAGGTTTTTAAATAGAAAAAATTTGTTAATGAAATACCTCATTTATTTATAAGATTAGACAACCATGCTATGAATGTTCTAATAGTAT
Organism: Viscum album; assembly: GCA_963277665.1. Lineage (NCBI taxonomy): Eukaryota > Viridiplantae > Streptophyta > Magnoliopsida > Santalales > Viscaceae > Viscum > Viscum album. The sequence goes on along the minus strand of OY728141.1, from coordinate 1,524,416,524 downwards.
CATTGAGTGTTTTAATATATAGATCATCAAGTGGAATATGAAACTCATTGCCCAGATCTTGATATATTTAAATCCCCAATCTCATGTGATATATTGGAAGTTTTTTTGTGTATATCAAGTCTCCCATTATATTATACACTGTAACCCTCGAAAAAAGATAGTTCATAGATGTTGATAAATAGAAATAACTTAAAAATTTACCCTATAGAATCATAGTAATATAAAGTTATTATAAGTTGGTTGATTCAAATTTAGGAGAAAATTAATGAAAAGGGTTATTACATTTGTTAAGGTAAGCGGTTTAGCAGAATGACTAGCCACAAATTTAGTGGTCTTATTTTGTGGTTCATGTGCTGATATTTTTTCCATTACCATTTTATATTGATAATTTCACATATATTGGTCTTCCAAACCGGAATAGAAAATAATATATTAAAAAGTATCTATTTTTTTCCAGAATTCCATTAATAATCTGATATGTATCTTTTTGTGGTTTTATCTTCTCAAAATATGTTCAAGGAGACACCCCAAAACTGACACCTCTAACGCAACCATATTCTTTTGACTGCTTCAAAGCTACTGAAAGTAATTTTTCATCTGGCACAGTCACTACCGATTCTTATGTTTAAACCATAGAAAAAACATTTGAACATAAATATATATTTTTATGTTATACTATTTTAAATAATAAATAATAAATATTATGTCACACTGAAAAATGTTTCATATACTTCTTTGGGTTTCCATCAATTAGTTTACCCTTATTATTTATTCGGGCCACCTTCCATAAAACATGACGTGGGATAGAATTTGATTTTTATTTTGATTCATCAATATATAAATATAAAAAGGAAAATATGTTGTTTAATATCCTATAAAAATGTTATTGTTGATTTAAAATACATTTCATTTTCTTCTCTATTAAATCATACCCCATCCTTTCCTTACGACATGTGTACATTAGTTTTGATACACATTATTTATTTTCATAAATCCTTTTCTGTTTCATAAATTAACAAATTTGAATGAAATTGGTGAAAATAAATAATTTTAAAAAATATTTTAATGATAAAAATGAACCTGAAATAGGTTCTCATAACAAATACTGATGAAATCATTCAATTTTCCTTCATTATAATGTGTTCATAAGTAACTAGTGGGTGGGGATTTAGTTCCACCACAGCATCCCTAAAATGAAGCTTGGAAGGAATTTTCTAAAAACATAAATGATATTTCCTAGTATAAATTGAGGAATATTTCTTATATAAATCATATAAAATAAATGAAATATATAAAGTATAATGAAAATTATATCAATGTTTCATAATAAAGGTTTTCAATAAAATAGAGAAAATATATCATAACATTATATTCATATCTTCCAAAAGGGTTTCGTTCATTATAAGTTGGACATGGAACCATGAATCTATATCAATAGGCACATTCTTACTCACTGTTAATGAAACATAATGAATGATCATTGAATTTTTGGGGTCAACCGATTACCCGTGTTGATTCCACCCCACCTAAAATTTCATACCCTTAATTCATGACTTGAAAATTTTGGTTAATACTCTAATGCTGCATCGTTATTGTTTTTCCATTAACATGGTGATAATACACTAATAATTCTATAGTTTTAGTATCAAACACATGTTATTCCTTGAGATTGGTAACATCATCGTGCACAAAAGTAATTATTTTCACGATTAGTCAAAAATTTAATTTAGATTATGTAAATACATGAGTCAACACACAATATTATGAGAAAAATAATAGAATATTAAAAATAAATCAAACTTCCCATTGAACTCCCTTTATTTCCATTAAAGTTTGAAGGGATTTGGATCCTCTATAGAGAATCCAAATCCCCTCTTTGTTGTCCCCTCTAACATGCAATACATTGCCTATATTGGGACCACCATGAAATGATTGTGATCTCCCTATGAAAGGGTCATCCTTAATTGAATTTTAATTTGAACGTATAGTTGTTTTAGCCACCTGTAGGACTATTGACCAATTTGTGTTTGGTATATTTGAGAAATAAAATACCTATGGTGCATGTTATTCCATTATTAACGGATCATCCTTGTTCCCCTTCCACACTAAATTCACCTTCACAAATCCCATTTCATTAACTTTCACTATGTTTATTTTATCATCCCATTTATAATGGAATATCACAGCTAAAATGTCATATTATAAAACTATTATATCTTTTTTATGATATTTAAATATTAAATATTCACATAAATTGGATTTATATCCCTGGAACCAGTTATATTCATTTTTTTCTCCATAAGCGTAACTACACTATTTTACATCATAGTATGGTCATAGTATTCATTTATATATAACTTATAACCATTAATTATAAAACTAATGTAAGATATAACATTTTCATTTAGTCCCCTAGATATCCATCGAATTATTTTGACAATTGAATTCATATTTTCAGATAACTCATCGTAAATATGATCTCAGAACCATCTTGTCAACTATTGATTATGCGTATTTAACATCAATACTTTAAACCTTGATGGATTCAAATATATAAGAATATATTTTTGGAATTTAACATATGGATCAAAATATTCAACATTATTTAAATTTTAAGGGTGAGGTTTATACCACACTGTGATGGAAATTGTAACAATATCTATACTAGAATTTTGTTCACCCTTAATTCATCCACTGGGATAAGGATTTGGGAGACCAATGTTATCAACAACTAATAGATAATTTTTATATAATTAAATAGTATGTTAAACAATATATCATTATTCAATATAACTATTTGTCCTAATTTTATTTATGATTCACAGTTTCAAAATATTCATATACATTTCAATGGGGGCATATCCATTTTTATTGCATAGGACCACACAATTGATCCTCTCTAAACAACTATACCATCAAGTGGACCATTATATCAAGGAATTATGGTGGGAATATAATCTATAATTCACATATTAGGACTGAAACTTCTTAATCCATTATTGTAAACTTTACCAGGTCTATAACTATATTACATATGGATTTGAAAAATAAGTAGTGTCTGGTTAATGTATTTCATACATTTTTAAGAAGAATGCAAAGTAATGTTATGAGAGTCAAATATTTCATCAAAAGATAGAAGTCAAGTGATTTTAGTCCCGATGAATTCAGATTAGTGATTGACACAACATTATTGATATTTTATGAATACCTCTATGGAACTTTTACACCATTATGGAAAATGAAAATTTGCAATTTTTTTAGTCTGGATAAAATGTATGCTTATATAACAAGAAAAGTAAAAATTTTACCTTCAATTTTTTTCAACTCTTCCCTTATCCCCACACTAATAATTTCCAACCTAGCCTTGATGCCATATTTTTTTTCTAGGAACATTTAGTATCATGTTAATAACACAATCAAATAATTTTTTTATATATACATGACATCAAGAAAATTTCTGATATATATAAAATTCTAGCATGGTAATTTAAAGAAAATTGATCACTTTTTCCAACCAAATTTCGTAAGGTTGTACAAAAATGGTTTACTAAAAATAGTGTTAATATATTTTTTTTATCGAATAGTTGATTACCTATTAGTGGAGAAGGTGTTGAACTTGGTTCGGTATTCCCATAGAATGTTGTCATCTAGGATCAATATTTATATAGTTGAGGTAAAAATAAATTATGTCTTGAAAAAAAGAGTTCGAGGAATGTTTCAAACAAACATTTTGAATGCATTATTCACAAATGGAACACCCCAATATTCATTTAATGTTATAGGCTGAAAAATTTACATAAGTAGAAACTTCATTTATCATCCCGTACAACATGAACCTCAATGTGAATTCTTCACTTCTATAAGAATCATACATTATTTCACCTTTATCCAACATCAATTCCATATCTTCTATAAATGTATCCAAATAGACATCTATATAATTACTAGGTTGTTTTTGTATAGATATAAATATATAAAACATGATGTATTTATGATTTATGCATAACTATAGTAGAAAATTATAATTTACCAACATAACTGGCCATATACTATGATTAGTACTTTGTACACCAAAAGGATTTATTCCATCTGTAGATAATTCAACATGGAAGCTTCTCATCTCATTTCTAAATTTATAATAATAATAATCCATTTTATTCTACCAAGGATAGTATACTGGATGGAATATTTTCTAATCTTTAATTATTGTATATGTCTTCCATGTAATTAGTATTGCATTTTCTGAACCGCTATATAGAATTATTAACCTTGTAATGGTAGGTAAGTACAATACATATTTTAAATTACATAATTCATCTTTTTTGTATCCATTTTTTCCACACTTAGGGAATTTTATGAGTGGTTCATGTTCCTTTAGAAACAATATACAATCATTTAGACAAAAATTTATTTTTAGAGATCATTCCCATTGAACATATCATTCTTTTAGTGTGATATGTTGAACAATAAAGTTCATTTTTTTAGTATATCATTTAGGATACCAAGTAGTTCTATAAAGATGGTGTCTCTCCATCCACTACTAGTTTTCCAATAATTTAACTTCAATTCAAATGACAATATTGTGTATTTAGTACAACCGATATATAGTGGTTTCTTATAATATCAATTTAAATTCTCAAAAAACATTGGAAAATCACTAAGTTCATATTAAATTTACATTTTAATTTCTTCCATATGATCTCTAACATCATTTACACTATTTTTCATATAAAATGATCCATAAACTGTAATATCATCTTAACTGGTGCGTATATTCAAATCCTCCCCATGTTCAGTCCATAATTTATAGAATTGATCTATTCCATGAAAAATAAAATGTTCTTACAACTCTTCTGAAATAATTTTTCTTCAATAACAACAATATAAACATGAACCAAGGATTCTAGAAGGGTCATATGCATGATATATTGTAAACTTGATGAACTCTTTTACTCCATATACATACTTTGTTATCACATGATTATCTTGAAACTATATTCTATTAATATTCATCGTATTAGGTTTATAAAAAAGTCATTTTGTAAAATAAATAAATAAATAGACATAAGATATTCATAATAAAGCGAGAAATCTATAAATAATTCTAATAAGGGGAACAAAAAATATGAATGTTATCAGTTATGATTCTTGATATGTTATAATTTTACATAAGGGTGACATGAAAAAAAAATCCTTGGGTAAACAAGTGGTTGTTAGTCTATGTTCTTGATTTTATGTTGTGTCGGAAAAAATGATGGTAATAAATATGTTGGTAAAAAAAGTTATTTATTATTATATGGAACAATTCCATTGAAAATTGTTATTCCGTCTTTTCATTTAATTGTGACTTATATCTCTAAATTTGTGTAAAAATATCATTCCATAGAACAAACAAGGTAATTAAATCACCAAAATTTAGAAAAGGGTTACAGAGCTTAAACTTTCATGAAACAAATTGATGAAACTATTATTGATGAAAAAAGTGAAGTTGTATTCCATGTTTCTCACTTTTTCTAAAGATTTTTCTATACAATGTTTTATAGGAATAACCAAAAATATATTTTCACTATAAACCTCTAATGAACTCCTATTTCAAAAATAGTAGATTTATAAATCGTAGGTGTATTTCACATATCCTATAATATCCAAAAATCTCTATAAAATTTCCATAAAAGAACAAAAAATACACTCCGTTAAAAAAATTCCAAAAAAATCTTTTAGCATATATTTCACATCCTTGAGATCCAAAACATTTTGATTCCACTACTAAAAATTGCATAAATCACTGTAAGATATCTCCCACATCCAGTATTCAAAACCTTCATAGGTAAATCCAAAATTATTCACATTCTTAATAAAATATATACCACATGTACAGTTTGAGAATATTATAACAAACTTTATGAAATTATTCCATTGTCTTCTAATCTTGTATGTGTCTGAAAAAAAGTATTTTAAATTAGAAAATTTTATGTGTGACACTCAAACCATTCCTAATGATAAAAAATAGATCAAGATAATAATAATATTATGTTCATGTAATAATAATAATAAATAATGAAAATTAATCATTAATTTTTTTAATATATCAAACACCTATAGTAAATACCCAGTTGATGATCGTATTTTATAATTCCAAATTTAAACTCTTTTAGACACTTTGAACCCAAAAAACCACCTTCTATAGGTGTGATTTAGCTTCTCAAAACATGTTTTAAAGAGTTTTACTCATTATATAACTTTTTTTCTTTATAAATAATCTTAAATTTCATGGAAATTAAACAACTAAATATTCCAGTTTTCTAATCCACATGAAAAATCAATGAGACCCATATCCTATATAACCATTTAAGCATATTACACATAGTCTAAACAAGAATTATTAATTTTTAATCCATATGACACTTGAACCAATTAATACCACTCAAACATCATATAAAAAATTTAATATATTTAATTCCAAACTAATTTTAATTATCCAAAAACATTCAAACACAATGCATCAACATAATAGAAATCATTACCAAAACCAAACACATTCTTAATTATTACAATAGAAACAAAAAACATTTTCATATAAAAAAATAATCAAAACCTACTTATATTAACCTAAAATAAAATTTGTGTTGATGACTTGTAAATACAAAGGGTAATTTTAAGGTAAGTGTTGGGTGGCTTGAATTCTATATCTTTCCAAATAAATATCACACATTCTATGGATTCTCTACCAATGACCCAATATGACATGCTTATTATCTTTACCTTATAATTTGATACATGAATTTTTCATATTAATGACCCTTTTTTATAACAATTTAATAAAAGGAATTATTACCATATATCTTTTATTTGAGTACCCTATACTGGTTTTTCTCTAATTTAAGGTTCCCTTAGATAACCACACCATTTTATTAGAATGAAACCCTTTTTTTATATTTTTTATTTTACATTTAAAAATGGTATATGGAGAAATAATAAGTGACTGCATTAAATAAGGGGTGAAGGGAACATGTGTATTCCCCCACCATTGTAATGGGATGAGGTAGAAACCAAAAAACATGAGAAACCAGGATGAAAAAACATAGGGGTATGACCATAGTGGTATATAGGGTTGAAGACATGGTAGAGGAGATGTTAGAGCTACTATAGGTGTAGGAGGTTTGACCTATTACCACCACCACCTCCGGGTGGTCTATTCTAGGCTCATGGAGCTGCTGGTCAGGGAAAAGTCCAGCTGCAGGCTATGCAGGCCAGTGACCCAAAGGCTCGACGGAGGATATAAGGTACGATCTATTTTTTCTACCTTATTTTTATTATTGGTAGACACGGGTGTGAGTTTTTACTTCATTTACACTTATATGGTTTGAGAATTAGAGAATTTGGTTGATCCTTTGGCTCAACCCTTGCAGTTAGAGACCCCATAGGCATGAACTCAATGATTGTTCACTTATTTTGATAATGTGATATGATTCTTGGAGGTGAGAGTTTTGTATGAGAGCTCTTTGTTTTAGCGATGAGGCCTTATGACGTCATCTTAAGTATGAAATGTCTATCCATAGTTCTTGCCCAGATTGACTATTTTTGGCGGAGGATGCAGTGTGTCCTTTGTGATGGGAAGAGGTTTAACTTTTTGGGTGAAAAGGAAAACTTTCTAGATAAGGATAATCTCAAGAAAATGAGAGTACATTTGATTACTCATTAGTTGGATAACATGAATTTTGGAGAAGTGGATTCTATGGGATACTATTTCCCTATAGTTGTGGTGAAGTATGAGAACTTTATTTCCTGATGATGTGCTAGTCTTACATCCCCACCTACTTATGGACTTCTATATAGACTTTCACTATGGGAAGGACCTGGTATCTGCACTAGATTATCATATGGCACACACAAATCTTCCTGAACTGATGGTGGAATTGGAGGACTTATAGGAAAATAGATCTATCAGGCCAAGTGCCCCTAGGTATTCTTGGTGTTGTTACCCAAGAAGGTAGATATGATCCTAAATTTAGGTGTGGACTACCAGTGATTGAACTATTTGAAAATGAATAATAAGTATCCATTATTTATTATCAATTACCTCTTCGATCAATTGATATGAGCGTGATGGTTCCTGAAGATTTACCCTAGATCAGGCCATCACTAGCTGTGAGTACGAGATGAGGATATAGTAAAGATGGTATTAAGGTATCTCCATGGTCACAATGAGTACTTGGAGATTTCTATCTGCACGAATAATTCCCTAACAGTGTTCATCAGACTCATCAACCTGATCTTTTAGACATTCTTAGACTTGTTCATGGTGGTCTTAATCGATGACATCATAGTGTACTCGACATTCGAGGAGGATCATGTGAGACATTTGAGGATGGTCCTATACACAATATGAGAGAACCATATTTATAGGAATCATTCAATGTTTTAGTATTGGATTAAATAGGTCCGCTTCTTGGGATATGTCATCTCAAAGGTAGAAGTATTAGTCGAACCAGTAAAGTTTGACGCAGCTCTAGCTTGTGAGCCACCTAATAGTGTTACGGAGGTGTACAGTTTCCCTGGCTTGGTAGGGTACTATTAGTGTTTTATACCTGAATTCTCTAAATTGGAATCAACTATGAAATCTTTAACCTGAAGAGGGAATCATTTTTGTGGATAGAAATTTTCTAGTAGTGATTTCAGGAGTTGAGGAAAAGGTTTACAAGTGATCTCATCTTCAGATTTCTAGTTTAGCGTTTTTCAAGTATGTAGTGTTCTACGATGCATAAGGGAATGGTCTTGGTTGTGTTTTTATGAAGATGCGGGTCATGATTTCCTATGCTTCATGTCATTTGAGACCACCTAAGTAGAACTACACAACCTATGATCTTGAGTTATTAGTGATAGTCTATGCATAAAATATGTGGTGAAAATACCTGATGGGTGAGCAGTTTACCATATACTTAGACAATAAGAGTCTCATGTATATATTATCTCATAAAGATAATAACTTGATAGATTAGAGATAGATAGAGTTACTCTAAGACTATGACTTTGAGATTTTCTATAATCCTAGGAAGGGTAACATGGTTGAAGATGCTCTTAGTAGGAGATCACATTCTCAATTGTTGGTCGAGACATCAGACTATTTAGCCTCATTATAATTTTCATTAGTGGGTAGTGATGGTTATTCATATCTAATGTTAATGGTTGTTACCCCTATCCTTTTATAGAAATTTATGGATTCTCTATATGGAGATATTTAATGTGATACCTTACGTACTCAGATATCCAATAAACATGCTCCCAATAGATATTCTAGAGGTGGGGATAACACTATACTTTTCATAAGATGGACATTGGTACCTTTGATATTTCATGATTAAATGATGTGGGAGTTTCATAAATCCCATTTCTCGATCCATCCTAGTGTGTAAAAGATTTACCACGACTTCTGGTGTTAGTTTTAGTGCGAAAACATAAAGCATTGTGTTGAAGAGTTTGTCTTTAAATGCCTTACTTGTCAGTAAATGAAGGATCATCACCAAGTTCTAGTGGGTTTAACTTAGCCCCTACAGGTTCCAAAGTGGAAGTGGGATGGGATATCCATGGAATTCATAATGGGGTAACCACACATGTTCATGGGACATGATACCATATAGGTTATCATAGACCAAATCACCATGTCATCCCACTTCTTAGTCATTTGAGAGTAAGTTCAATATAGGGATTAGGATACCTCTACATTCTAGAGATTGTATAACTCCATTGAGTTCCCTCGATGATCATTTTATACCATTATTATTTCTTGACATCATGATTATAGAGAGGATTTTAGGAGGCCTTCAAGACCAAGTTATTCTTGATCATGAAATTTCACCCACAAACTGATGGCCAGACTAAGTGAACCATTATGGTTCTTCAGGGAATGCCTTGGGCTTGCACGTTTTATTTTGGTCACAGTTGGGTGGATCATCTTACATTGTAAGAGTTTTCATACAACAACAACTACCATTACACCATTAGTATGGGGCCATTTTATGCCTTTTACGGGCAACCCTATAGGTCACCACTTTATTGGACTGATCTAGTAGAGTGCACACTCATGGTATCAGAGTTGGTATGAAATACTACAAAAAAGGTTTATATCATACAAGAGTGGACGAGGACATCATAGAACCATTTGAAGTCTTATACGAGCTGACATTGGAGTCCTCTTGAGTTGGAGGAGAGAGACCATATTTTCCTAAGGGTATTTCTTCAATCTGGATTACAAATATTAAGAAATGGTGAAAATATTTCTATGATATTAACAAGCCCTTTATAGATACATAACACTATTTTAATGGTGGCATACCACTTAGATCTACCACTACAGTTAGACCGGGTACATGACATATTTCACATGTTGTAGTAAAGGAGGTATGTGCATTACCCATTGCATGTTATTGATTAGGATGAGCTGGAAATTGAGGATAGATATAACTTTGGTGAGTACCATATGTAGATCGAGGTTTTCCTATAGAGGATCATTAATGGGTGATTGATTCCCCTAGTATGTGATCACTAGAATCATGATAATCATTAGGAGAGCAATCAAGAGTGGGAGACCCAGATGCAAGCTTAGTCCCCTCATCTTTTTTAGTATAATTTTCTCTTTTTAGGATGAAAATCCCTAATTTGGGGTGAATGTATTGTTTTATATTTCCATGTTTTATTTTTGGTTGTTATATGAAATATTTTCAAGACCAAGAAATAAGATGACATGTGATTCTGAGGGCCGATGATCCCAGAATAAATGTATGAAATAAATTAAATATATAAAATATCATGCATGTGTAGTTTTCTAAAAAAATTAATAACTCCCGAATGAGGGTGAGAATTAGTAATATGAAGGAACCATTGATTTTAGAACATAGGTTTTACCCTAGGAATAGCATAATATGTTTTTGAGATTTTTTTGTGAAAGGGATATCGCATGCGCAAATGAATAAAGTAAATATATTTTTTAATGAAACAATTGAGATATTTTATACGTATGTATTTATAGAGTTTTTCATAGGGTTATCCTTTAAACCCAGGAGAACTATATGACCATTTGAGTGTTATTGGTAGATGACACCAGATCATATCAAGATCTAGGATCATTCGCCAATGGATTTCATGGATATCATTATCCAAGGAAACACAGAAACCTTCTTCATCAATGATTGATCCAAAATCCAGGTAAAATGTTTATTTTTGGTTCCCATTACAATAATTTTTCCTGGTCAAATGCAGATCAATTCCATGAGTACAATTGATTCACTAAATGAAAATAGATTTAATAGATGGATTTAATTTTTTTAATTATACTATTTGTTTAGCTATTTTTTTAAAACAACAGTTTGAAGCTGAACGCAGAAAGTCTAAGGTTAATTCCTACCATTTTTTGGCTTATGGTATTTTTCATTGTTTCTTTTCCTTTTATTATAGAAGTTTCTTTCGACACATGGTCTAACAAATACCTAGTATTCAATAATAATAATACCTTTCTTATGTGAAATGGATAAATATCATGGGTTCAGTTCACAATTGTGGTGTAACAATGGAGTAGGATGATTAGAGGTGGATAAAATGGATTTTTGGTTCTAATTTTTCCCAATTTTTATGCACGATGATGGATGGATCAACATATTTGTTTTTTATCAGATCTGAATTCGAATCCTAGCCAGTAACAATAGAATGAATTGGATAACCTTGAATCTATGATATTCAGCAAGGTTCATGGATCCAAATGCATAGAAAATGATGCATAGGAATAATCTATGATTTTAGAAAATCATATACTACACAACGTGTATTACCGGATTTCACGCTTTATGGGACCCCCTTACTACAAAACTATTGTTTCTATGGTGAGTTTAATATCACACACCATGTGACCATATCACATGCCATTTGAACCTTCCTTTAAATATTGGAGTGTAATTCAAAGGATATAAAGGCATGTCTAGGAGTACATGGGCTCAGATATACTGGGTACTTCGACATAGACACCACTAAGTGTACAAAAATATGGCCAGGTGTCTATGGGCACGACCAGCGGTACATAGGCATGACCAATCGACATAGGTAGGGTGTCAAGAAATATCTATACATTTTTTAATTTATCTACACACAATGTATATGGAGATTATATTCCTTTTCAGGTCTCACCACTTGGGAAGATCCATGATTAGTGATACACATCGTGTACTCTACTTATATTCCATGCACTACCTTAGAGACAACTTAGAGCTCTTCATCACTTTAGTTCATACCAGTGTTGGTTGAGTGGTTTCCCCCTTATTCCTTTCTGTCAAGGGTATAATGCATCATTACATCCTCATCCTAGGATTGTGATCCCCTCTAGAGTATGAATCCCAGATAGAGTTTGTGGTGTCCCTCCCTAATATTGTACTTTGATCCTCTAACATATGTATACCCTAGGTGGGGTTTGCAGAATCATCAAGACCTCCTTGAGAAGGTAATTGATCTTTCATATCATAGAACATATCACTAGGTTTTGCAATATAACTTCCATATAATCCCCTACAAAGTGATTTAATCAAGATTGATTTTGTTATGTCCCATGCACGACCACTATATAAGCATTAGGGTCTTTGAGACCAGTGATCGTGACCTCTTAGATGAGTGTCTTCGGTAATGGCATGGCACCTCATGTTGATTCCCCAAGAAAGAGTGTTACTTCAATTAGAATCCATCGGCTGATAGTTGGTTGTGACCACCTAATGAGTTAGTGTACTTCCTAATTATATTTTTGGTTTCTCTTGTTTCTATTCAAAACTATATTAATATTATGACCTTATCGATTATTGATGCTTCATGTTTAGTTTTTTTGGTGTGTCCCACTAGGAATTGTTATACTCACCCATGTATGGGATCTTCCCACATGGGATGTGTCTTATGAAGATGAATAACCTTTTGATGATGTCCTAGGAGGATAGGGAGTTTGTGGAGTATATCTTGATCTTGACAGGCTAAGGTATTTTATAGGTTCTTTCATTTGATCTTAGTACTAACCCTTGTTATAGGTTGGACACATTACAGTTTTTTGTTGGTCTTGAATTTGGACTCGTTTTCTCTTTCATTACTTTACTATCATAATCTATTTTTGGGATCATAGATTTATGCACACATTGGTTTCATTTGTTTTAAATTTCAAAATTGTGTGGTCCTGGAGATGGTGTGTATACTGGTGTATTAGGCTAATTTCTCTCATTTATGGGATATTCCTACTCGATGCTAGTCTCTAGCTCCTTGCTTATTGGAGTCGAGATTGGGGTAGTCATGGTTAAGACCCTAGAGGTTCCAGTCATAAAAACTACATATAAGGAACCATATATTGACATACACCTCATCAAGTCTTATAAAAATGTATCCTTGAAATCTCCCCGATCAAAAACAACAACACAGAAGCAGATCCCTAAGGGAGGAATGGAAGGAAAACAACCAAGAAAGGAAAAAGGGATTACCATCGACCATCGATGATCATCTACTAGAACCCAATGATTTAAAAATAATAATTTGGTATGGAATATCTTCAAAAAATAACATAGGGCTCTATCAAAAATGAGAATATAGTAGGGAGGTTGAATGATAAATAATCAGTCAATCAACCCTATATATAAAATTCATCCCACACCTTTCAAATATTGAATCCTATTAACATCGTGAATTTTATAGGATCATGTGGATTACAAGTCATGAAGCTGATACAAGTTCTAAGACCCCAATATGATCGATTTCTATAAAAATTCACATCACTTCGGCTATTTAATTACACAACATGAGTTTACATTTCATGATGTGAATCCTTTTCAAAGACTCCCCCTAGCCTTCTTACAAGTTGTGAACCCATCTGGTTGCATAATCCCTGAACTACCAACCCACAAACTAAATCTAGTTCACATTATGAACCACCTATTTCATAACTTCCATAGATCCATACCCACTGAGCTATCTAGGGCTTCCTCTAAACACCTCCAATAGCCAAAACTAGAAATTTAATAGGTTCCAAGTAATTAAGGGTTAAGAATAATCTAAAATAGTTGAAAATAACCCTAAATACTTCCTTTAACATATTGGATAATTTTTGTTCCACCGTTTCCATCTAATTATAAAAGATATGACAACTTGGTTCTAGATTTCAATTATTGTTACCTTTATAATATTTAAGTAAATATAAAACAAAAAAATCCACTATTATTTTTAATAATAATAATTTTTTTATAATAGGGTTAAACAAAGTATATATTTGGTTATAAATAGTCATTTGAAATATAAATGATTTTTATCATTTTAATTTATTTAAATTTTTTTGATGAAATAATTAACTTAAAATCCTACACAATATTACTTCAATAATTATTCTATTAATCGAAAAAATAAAATAAATGATACTAAAAATATTAAAAATAATATAATTTGAAATAATTAATATAATCCATGAATTTTATAGAAACATATAACATTATATTAATGTATTTAAATATTTTATTTTATTTTATTTTTATTTTTATTATTGATGTTATTAAATTAAAATTAAATGAAAATTTCTAAAATTGACATTATTGATATTTTTTTTGAAAATAATGTTGTATTAAATGATTTAAAATTCCATAAGATCTTAACATTAGAAAAGTGAATGGTTTATGGTATAAATATAAACCATGGTCCATTTATGGGTTTTGTTCCCATTTATAGTTACTTTCTCGACCCTTAATGAGTAAAAATCTTTATTATCACGACAAGTGTGAAAACGGTTGATGGGGGTTTTAAACCAAAATATATGGATAGAAACATAGTTAAGACTTGTCTAAATTTTATTTTATGAGGTAATTTAGACTCATAATTATCTTATATTCGAGTATTATGATTTTTTATCCATTTATAATTAAAAAACAATTTATATTAATTTAACACTTTAAGAAATTTCCAGAGTGCCCCTCCCCTCTCTTATAAAAGGGAACTTACACTCCGCTTTCACAAACATTTCAAATGAATTTTTCTTCAACCAATACCTTACCAAATACCTTAATTAAACCTCCAATAATATCATATAGGTCTTGGTTTGATCATAAAACAATTCTAAGAATACTTTTATTGCAAACCTTAAGGGGTTATTCAAAGAAGAGGTATCGTTCATAATCAATAACTTTTATTTTATTTATACTTTCACATCATTCAAATATTATTTAAACATGATGATATAATATCATCAGTATATATAAAATGTTAATATATTATAATATTAATTTCATAACCTATATCCTTCTACAACCTCAACCAAATATGGAAGGAATCCATCATGCGTGTGTACGGAAGACTACCACCTCATGAATCGATGTAATTCATTTTCCATTACCACCTACCATAGATGGTTATAATGAAAGATTTAATATATATATATATATAATACTAATGTATTATTTTTCATTATATAAAGAAAATATACCTCCTATTTTCTTACCTTTCCATGCTCTAAAAAATGACAATGTTGTTTTTGCATATGTGCGGAATACCCACTGCATGAAGCAATGTGATTTGTTTTTCATCACCGCATCACATGGATGAAATATGTAAGTATATTTAAATTAATAATAATTTATCTATGGTATTATGATAATTATATAAAGATAAAATAATACTGACCTTTTTTCCGTAATTATTGTTAAAAAATGAAAACATTACTCATGTGTATGAACGACCAACCATCTCTATGATTGTAACTTAGTTTGTTTTTCATGATAATATTACATTATTGATTTTAATATTATATTTTATTTATATACAAACAATTATTCAATTATTATAATTCTAGAGATAATGGAATAATTTTAATAACCCATAATCCTTATCAATGAAATCCCCTTCTAATAATTAAGTCATATAGTATAATCACAAAACATCACATTAATAACACAATAAAAACATCATAAATTAAGAATTAATGAAATAAAAGGTATTTCTAGAAGTTAAGGTACATATAACAAAGGAATAATAACTTAGCCTTTGGAATAATAACATGACCCTTATAAAAATTAAACTGGAAAATGGAATAGTAACCTCACCTATGAAAGTATAAATAAAATTTAATCATCTTATAAATGGTAATATAAGATAATTATATCATAGTATAAGTAAATAATTATTTTAAAAATTATCAATTAAGTGTTGGTAATTTTATAGGTCTTAAATTTTTAATTACTATTTGTTTTATTAATAAAATAATTTAAAAGAATTTTTTTCATAAAATGTATTCATAAATTAGTATTTCGATGTCTTTTGATTATAATATAATTTTATGAGACATTAGATAATTTTTAAAAGTGATATAAAAGCAGTTATAATTGTAAAATTTTATTTTCCATGTAAATTATTATTTTAATTAAAAATTTAAATTATCATATTTAGAAAATTATTTTCATCAAATGGAGTTCATTTTTGAATTCCACACATTGAACAATATTTATGATGAGTGCTTGGGACTTTTCTAAAACACTTGTATTTTTTGTGAATAGTAAAGTATGATAATTTATGATAAATGCAATATACATGAATTATGGAGTCATAGGTGATTTAGGGCATAAGTAAGCCCATTATCTCTAAATCACATGCTCAAGTTACTTTATTTAGTCTTAAGAATCTACAATATTGCTTATCTTGAGAAAAATAATAAACTAAAGAATTAAATAATGAAAAAACACCCCTCTCATCCACTATAAATACCACCCTTACCCACTACTTCTCCTCACACCTCTCAAGCCTTAAGGATTGTCCAAATTATACCCAATACACTTCATAAACCTCTCCCACATGCCAAAGTGATTTTTGTCTCAACAAAAGACTAAAATAAATCCCCTAAGAGTCTCTCATGAAGAGGGAATGAAGAGGTAAAACCCTCTTCCTTATCTTTTAATTTATTTTCAAGTACCTTTATTTTCTTATATTATTCTTAATTCCACTTTTCCAAGTGGAATTAAAACTCTAGTATCTTACACATACAAGAATTTGATAATGTTTGTGGAATAATTATTCATCAAATCTCACATCCTCTCTCTTTTATTTTAATAATGAAAACATCATCTAAAAGGTGTTGATCTACCACCTTCGTAGATGATGTGCTTTCGTATTTCAATTCCCCCTTCAGGGATGGTCATAAAACCATTTATATGGTTTAACCAAATTATATTATATGTATAAAAACTTATTTAATGTTCTGGAACCACTTGATATACATGATATTTAATAATATAACAAAACTAGTTTGTGATGATCAAAAAACACTAAGATAATCTAAACGATTCTCTTTAAGGATTTATCTAATGAATCATCATATCTTTTAAAAGAAAAACAGTATTTTAATATTATATAATTTTACTAATAACATATAAGTTCAGTTATGTATAACTACCCTCATTCTACATGATTTTCCACACACATATGCAAGTAAACTGATCATGAAAACCAATGAAACTGAAGCTCCTCAATGATGAAATTGAGTCTTAGAACCCATAAAGGGGAAATAAATGATCATAATAAAATTATAATGTATAAAATAAATTTATAAAAGGTTCTGAATTATTTATTTAATTGATTTAATTTGATTATTCAGGACATTAAGATCAAGTGCAGAATTGTTTCAGACATAAGGTAAGAGATACTACCAGAACATCCATTATTCCTTTGGGCCTCTCTTTCCATTTTTTACCCAAATGTTTTTTTAAATACTATAAATTCTGAGTATATGTTCCAAAATAATTCATCATTATCTATTCATCCTTCTTTTTCAGGGATATACATATTCTTAAAAGGTTCCCTAATCAATTCGTATCTATAAGTAAGCCTAAGTTAAGGGAACTTCTTGAATTCATACCCTTTTTAAAGTGTTCTTAATAATATATTTTAATCCAACTTTAATTTTCTAAAATAACTCATTTTATCATAAAAAACTACCTTGGTTAAATTTTGGTTTTATGTAAACAATCATTCCTTTTCAATTTTAATGAATCTTGAAATTTTTCCCTAAAACCGTACTAAAATGTTTTATTCCTAAAGTTTATTAAACATTCTTTTCAATTTAGTTTGACATCACATATCATGATATATAACTATATTACTTTATTAATACCCATTTATTATTTAAATACTTCCTTTCATGGACAACATTATTCTAATCCCTTTTGATATGCCTTTTGACATTATTATGATACCCAATTCATTCCATGTGTAACCATTATGTCTACGATTGATATCATAGGTATAATTATTTATATGGAAAAAATATTCCAGAAAATTTTATGATGGGTGTTCCAAGATAGAACTCCAATTAATTGGTTAATGTTTAGTCTCATGAGATATTATGGGAAATAGTCCTGGTGGTCATACTTGACTCGTGCACCTCTATGTTCAACGATCTTTGACTCGTTCTCTTCTATGTGCAGTGATCCTAGACTCATGATAAAGTCATTTTTTATGTTTCTTACACATTACTATGATTCCATGATTATATTATGAAATTTTATATATGTTTAAAAACCTTCCATTCATTTTTATATCATCATGTTATTCTTTCAAATCCAAGTGCTAAGCGTTATTTTAGTGTTTATTTCCTTATCCGGTTATTTAGATCATCACGTTGTTCATGTTGTCCCCAGGTATCCTATGAAAATGTAAGGGAAAAAACGATGTTAAGAGCTCAAGATGGATGAAAAATAAAGAAATGTTTTATTCATTCCAATGTTAGATTTTTTAGGTACCTAGTCTTCCAAGGCAGTATAATTTACGATCCTTGGCTTGTAATTTTTTTTAATTATAATTAAATATATGTAATGATATGTGTAAAATTATAGGTTCTTTATTGTTGGTATTAGAGGAAAAGTCTAGTTATTTTAAGAGACTAGGAATAGATCACTTTAGTTAGAACCCTAAGGATAAGACTAAGTATGATAAAACATTCCTAAATTTTGGTTAGTATAGAGTAAGTGGTTTATAAAGAAAATACATCAATGTCTGGTAACTAATGTAGATATGGTTCTGGATCAGATGTACCAAGGAGTAACAACATGAACAAGGTGTACTGGGCTTGACACGAGGTAACCTGGTATATGACAACAAGCCTTATTGTGCAATTGGTTTGACACTCCTAGTGGTTATGCTTTGGTAAATTCATAAGCTCATTACAAATAATTATTAAGGGAAAAAAGCCCATAAGAATATATGTTAAGAAACATACCATGTATAACCTAGATTGAAACCTTGGGAATCACATGTTAGGATATACTTTTCCTTTAAGATTCTATCCTTTTATGTGTAAAGTTTCTTTTTTATTTTTATTAGCTATGTATTCAATCCCCTTAATTACACATTATTTTTCTTAATTAATGGAGGGAAATAGGAGATCATGTGCCAATAATCAATGTGATAAGAAATGTGATGATTTCCCTAATGATATTCCAAATATGATGGAAATGAGTGCTCAAAACCTTATTATAGTACTTTACCAACTTGATCAAGTTATGAATAATAACTTGAATCACACTACTAAAAATCCTGGATTTTGCGCCTGGAAGCATTAGTGACCGCTTTTGGCGGTCGCTAAAGAGAGTATTAGCGACCGCCAATGGCGGTCGCTAATTCCGTCAAAAATATGGCAGGATTTTTCCCGCTTCCAATCGTCTTCTTTGCAGGTTACATGTTACAGCACGCCACCACCGCCCCTAACCGCCTCCGCCATCAGCCACGTCACCATGGATGACCACCAAACAACCCTCGAAGTCCATTGTTGGACCTAATAAGTTCTTGCATCGTTGTGGCACCTCCCCACGACATCCTCTGATGTATCTTCTTCCTGCCGACCACCGTGCATCTGCCATGGACGGCGAATGAAGCTTTTGGGATAGCTACCCCGTCTCCCCTCGTGTCTCGACAGCAGGCCACACACAATGCCGCAATTTTCATGGGAGAGTTTTAGCGGCCGCCATTGGCGGTCGCTATTGAGATTCACCGACGAAGCAACAGCGACCGCCAAAAGCAGTCGTAGAGCGGCCGCTAAAGGCCTTTAGCAACCGCTTTTGGAGATCTCTAAAAGCTGTTATTATAGTAGTGACATGGAATGACCTCTTTCTCTCAGGATAGAGAATGTTTCCATCAAATCCTTTATGTGGAAAAGTAATCCAATGTTTAGTGGATCTTATGATACTATCCTCACAAAACATTGTATTAACTCCATTGAAAAGTTCTTCTGTGTCCTCTAGTGCATAGAATAAGAGAAAGTTCTATTATCAGTATATAATTTTGATGGCGAAGATGATTAGTCGTGGAAAATGATAAAAAATAACAAATTCCATGGATGAATTTGATTCCATGGATTGGGAAGAATTCAATAAAATGTTTTCAGTGAATATTTTCCCCAAACCCTCCATCTCAAAATGGAAAGGGAGTTCCTCAGATTTATATAGAAGAAAGATGAGTCTATTAGGGTTCATGAATAAAACTTTACAAGGCTTGTAAGACATGAATCCAGATTTATCATGAACACCAAATGAAATGTTGATCACATCTTTAGTCGACTAAAATTGAGTCTATGAAAAGTGTTGGTGATTTGAGACTTTGAATAATATGAGGATACTATCGATGGTTCCCTAAAGGTTGAAATTAAAATTAGATAATCTCAACAGTCTCATGAGCCTGATGAAAAAAAGAGGAAAATGGAGTCTAATATCGGTGGATCGGTAAATAAATCCCATGATGAAAAGAAGACAGAATATCCCACATGTAAAAATTGTGGGAAAACACATCCTGGGAACAATCTAAAGGGAACTAGGAAATACTTAAAATTTGGAAGAATGGGTCATATGGATAATACCTACCAAATTGATTTGAATAATTACACTAACGTGGAAGAATAAAGGAAGGTTCATATAAAAAATCAGCTTGTAGTGAATTTTTTCAACTCCAAGGAACATGGAAATTTTTTAAACCAATGCCCTAAGACCAGGGTTCTTGGAGACAATCAAGAACAACCTATATGGAAATAAGGAAGGTATTATGCTATCCCTACTACTAAGGTGGATCCGAACAGCTATGAGGTTATAGGTATGCTAGATATTCATTCAATAATAGAAAACATAATATTTGATTCCGCTTCTACGAATTCTTTAATATCTTGAATGTTTAGTATAACTATTCAAACACCACATCAAAATTTAGAGGTTGAGTTATTTATGAGAATAGATAATAGATAAATTAATGCATTAAAAGTACATAACTCTTCACCGGTTAATGTTTATGGAGTGAAAATCCCATGAAATATTTTCATACTCCCTTTGGTAGAGTTTAATGCTATTTTGGGAATGGATTGAATTTCTTTATAAAAATCCAAAATCAACTGTTGGGAAAGGGATATCACTATTTAGATCTTGAAGTGCACTCAAATTATTTACAAGTGTAAGGAGGATGATGAATCTTCTTCAGAATCATCATCTCAATTGTATATATTAATGCCTTATGAGAAATCATATCTCACTCAAATGATTGAGACAAAGGAGATGATAATGCTTGAAAACACTCCCATTGTGAGGGATTACACTGATGTATTCCCAAAATAATTGGTTAGTATTACTCCTTATTGAGAGGTTGATATTTCAATTGAACTTATTCGTGGATCTATGCCTACCTAAAATACACCATACAGAATGTCCATCTTTGAACTATAAGAACTGAAGAAGTAGTTATAGGAGAATCCAGATAAGGTTTTTATATGCCTGAGTGCTTCAACATTGGGTGAACTTGTCCTCTTTGTCAGGAATAAGGATGGATTAATGAACCTTTTCATCTATAATCATGTGATAAATAAAATCATGATAAAGAAAAAGTATCCCCTTCCACTGATAGATGACTTATTTTATCAGCTACATGGGTCCCATTATTTCTCTAAGGTAGACCTTTAGTCAGGATATCACCAATTAAAGGTGAGTAAGGAAGATATTACCATTAATTCATTTTGAATGAGGTTTGGACACTATGAGTTCATAGTGATTCCCTTTGGACCCACTAATACTCCTATATTATTCATGGACCGAATAAATAGAGTCTTTATGGATTACCTCAATAAATTTGTGATAGCCCTTATCGGTGATATTCTGATATACTCTAAGAGCAAGGAGGAACATGAAGAGAATTTGAATACTTTGTTGCAGAATTTATGAAGGTTGAAAATCTATGAAATGTATAGTAAATGTGAGTTATGGATGCAATATGTATCATTTTTTGGGTATGTTATGACCAGTAATAGAATATCTGTGGACCCTTCCAAGACAAATCCAATTGAAGAGTGACCTAGGACAACATCTGTAATAGATATCTATAGCTTTCTTGATCTATATATGTATTACCAAAGATTTTTGAAGAAATTATCATGATTTTAAAACCTGATAACCAATATTACACAAAATGAAGTATCATTTTTATGGACTCAATAATGTGAGGAAATCTTTATTGAGCTCAAAAAGAGGCTTATAACTATGACAATAATCGCACTCCCGACAAGTGGAGAAATCTATGTGGTGTAAAAAGATGATTCAAAGAAGGTATTGGGTTATGTACTGATGAAAAATGATAAAATAATAATCTATTCCTCAAGGTATCTAATAATACATGAGTAGAACTACCCCACACATGATTTGGATTTGATAGTTGTGATAATTGCATTGAAAATATGGCGACATTATCCATATGGGAAGATGTGTGAGATATATACTGATTACAAGATTCTCAAATATATATTCACAGAGAAGGAGGTTAATATGATCCAACGAAAATGGATAAAGACCATCAAGGATTATGACTACTCAATCCACTACCATCATGGTAAGGCAAATAAGGTGGAGGATGCTCCAAGTAGAAAAGATTTTGCATCTTTATCAATGATGAGAATTGAGATAGATCTAGTCTTCTTAGACCTAAAAAGGATAGACATGGGATATTTTAAGTACAGAAAAACACCAATACCTTTCAAATTATTTCTCAACCAACACTCTGAGAGAAAATAAAGGATGATAAATGAAATGAAGAGGAAATTCAGAAAAGGGTGGAAGCTATCAAGAATGGGAAATCCTCCGAGTTCAAGATCGATGGGGATGGAGTCATAATTTTTGGGTCACGACTATGTGTACCATCTAATATAGAGATAAATAACAATATTTTTAATGATGCATATATATCAACATTTTTATTAACCCATGGATCACAAAGATGTTTCAAGATCTCTAGGAGAACTATTGGTGAGAAAATATGAAAAAGGATATCACTTAATATACATCAAAGTCCCTGGTATATTAGAATGTAAAGGACGAAAGGAAAAAGTAAGAAGGGATTATAAAACCATTACCCATACTCACATGAAAATGGGAAAACATCAAAGTTTAATTTTTCATTGGACTTCCAAATACATATATAGGGAACAATGTTAAATTGGTTATTATGGATAATATTATAAAGACACCTCACTTTATCACACTTCGAGAGGACTTCTCATTGGATCAAATTTCATAGATATACTTCAAATAAGTGGTAATAATTCATGGAGTACCAATATATATTGTATCTGAACAAGATATTTGATTCACCTCCAAGTTATGGAAAAGTCTCCAATATGCTCTAAGCCCTGAGTTGAACCTCAGTATGGCCTATCATCCTCAAACTGATGGCCAATATAACCGAACTATTCATACACTAGAAGACATGTTGAGAGAATGTTCTATATAATTCTATGTAGGATGGGACCAATATCTTACACTAGCATAATTATCATACAAATTTTTTTTCCAATTGAGTAACCAAATGGATCTACATGAAGCCCTTTATGGGAAAAGGTGTTGAACACCAAATGTTGGGATGAAGTTGGTGAACGTAAGCAACTAGGACCTGAAAGTTTTGAAGAAATGGTGGATAAGGTGAAAAACATTCAGCACCACATCAAGGAAACCCAAAGTAGAAAAAAGATCTATGTATAAAATCTTCAACAAGACCTTGAACTTGTGGTTGGAGACATGGTATTCCTCCGCATATCTCTATGGAACCAAACCATGAGTTTTGGGAAGAAAGGGAAGCTATCTCCCAGGTACATTGGACCATTTGAGATCCTTAATCATGTTCGATATGTGGCCTATCATCTATCACTTATACCAAACATGTATCAAGTACTTGATGTATTCCACATATCCATCTTGAAGAATTACATACCAAATCAATCACATTTATTGAATTCAGATGTGGTACAGTTAGAGAATTACCTTTCTTATAAGGAGTATCAATTGAAGATATTGGATCATAGAGTTATTGTTATACACAACAAGTCAACTCACCTGGTCAAAGTAAATTAGCAGAACAAGAGGCGACATGGTTACCAGAGCAAGCGATGAAGGAGAAGTACCCACACTTGTTTTCAACATAGAATGTAAAATTAAATTTCAAGGGAGAAATTTGATAAGGGGGGAAGAATGTAATGACCCAAAAATTTTATCAATGAAATCCCTTTTTTTAGTATGTCATATATTATAATCACATAAAATAACATTAAGAAAACAATACAAACTTTATATATGAATAATTATTGAAATAAAAGGAGTTTATAGAAGTTAAGGAACATATAATAAAGGAATTATAACATGGATTTTAGAATAGTAACATGAACCTTACGAATAGTAAACTAGATAATGGAATTGTAACCTCACCTATGAAATTATAAATAAAATTTAATCATCTTATAAATAGTAATTTAATATAATTATGTCATAGTAGAAGTAAATAAGTATTTTAAAAATTATAAATTAAATGTTGTTAAATTCATAGGTCATAAATATTTAATTACAATTTATTGATAAATTTAATAATTTAAAGAAATTTTATTTTCATAAAAAATATTCATAAATTATTATTTTGATGTATTATAATTATAAAATAATTTTATGAGACCTTATTTGATTTTTCAAAGTGATATAAAATCACATATAATTATAAAATTTGTAATTTCCATGTAAATAATGAATTTAAGTAAAAATTAAAATTCTCATATTTAAAAAATACTTTTAATAAAATGGAGTTCATTTTCGAATCCCATGTGTCAAAAAATGGTTAGGGTGAATTTGTGGGATATTTCATAAATACTTGAATTATTAGTGAATAGTAAAATACGATAATTTACGATAAATGCTAAATAATATAATTATAGGGTCTAAGGTGATGTATTTATGATGTAAGACCCTATATCAAACTCAAATTGTCAAGTTTTTTTATTTAATCTCAATAATAAACATTACTTCTTGTCTTGAGAAAAATAATAAACTAATGAATTACGTAATGAGAAAACACCTCTCTCCTCCACTATAAATACCACCCCCACCACTTCTTCTCCTCATCCATCTAAAGCATTGATAATTAATAAATTTCTACCCAATACTCTTCCCAAACCTATCCCCCGCATTCAAGAAATTTTATTTATAAAAAAATTTCAAAACCAATCCCCTAAGGAGGATCTCAAGAAGAATGAATCGAAAGGTAAAACCCTCCTCATTTTCTTATAATTTCTTTTTAACTTCCTTTATATTCTTATATTATACTCACTTACCTTTTTAAATGTGGAAA
Organism: Viscum album; assembly: GCA_963277665.1. Classification (NCBI taxonomy): domain Eukaryota; kingdom Viridiplantae; phylum Streptophyta; class Magnoliopsida; order Santalales; family Viscaceae; genus Viscum; species Viscum album. Next base: position 1,524,390,859 of record OY728141.1, on the reverse strand, counting down.
AAAATCTAGTATGTTATATATAATGTAATTTTATCATTTTTATGGAATAATTATTCCTCAAATCTAATCTCCTCTCTCTTTTATTTTAATAATGAAAACATCACATGTGGGGTATCGATCTATCACCTTCGTGGACGACGTGCTTCCATATTTAAATTCCACCATGAAATATGGTCATAAAACCATTTGTATGGTTGAACCAGATTATATTATATGTATTAAAATTTATTTAATTTTTTAGAACCAGTTGATATATATGATCTTTAATAATATAACAAAACTAGTTTTTGATGATAAAAAAACACTGTATTAATCTAAACGATTATCATTAATGATTTATCTAATGAATCATCCTAAATTATAGAAAAGATGGTATTTTAATATTAAATAAGTTCTTTAATAACATATAATTTCATGTACATAAAAGTATCATAATTCTATATGATTCTCCATACACATAGACTAGTTAACTGATCCTAGAAACCAATGAAATAAATCCCCTGAACGATGAAATTGAATATCATGACACATAAAAAAAGAAACAAATAAACTTAACAGAATTATTATAAATAAAATAAATATCTAAAAGGTTTTTTATTAACTAATTAATGAATTTAATTTGATTATTCAAGAAATTAATATCGCGTTCAGAATCATTTTAAACATAAGGTAAGGGATTCTACACGAATCTTCGTTATTCCATCAGGTTACTCTTTATCTCTCTTTAACCAAATTAAATTCTATTTTATTTTTATGAAAATATTATTAATTATGTTTATTTGTTCCAAAATCATGTATCATGATCTGTTACTACTTATTTTTTTGAGATACACATGTTTTTAAAAGGTTCCCTACTCAATTTTTTCCAATAAGAAAGCCCTATTTAAGGGGGATTCTTGGATTCTTACCCATATTCAAGTGTTCTACATAATATATTTTATACCATCATTTATTTTATAAAATCAATCATTTTATCATGAAAATATACCTTGGTTCAATTCTGATTTTATACAAACAATTATGACTTTTCCATTTGAAATAATCTTGAATGTTTTCCCTTAAACCGTACTAAAATGTTTTATTTATAAAGTTTCCTAAACACACTTTCATTTTAGTTTTACATAAAATATCCTGATCTATGTATATATTCCCTTATTAATGTCCATTCATGATTTAAATACTTCCTTTCATGGACACCATTATGATATTCCCTTTCAATATGCCTTCTAATATGATTATAATACTCAATTATTTCCATGGGTAAAAATTATGTTTATGTTTGATTTATTATGTATGATTCTATATGTGTAAAACATATTCATGAACATGTTATGATGGGTGTGACTATATAGCACTCCAATTCATTGGGTAATGTTTAGTTTCATGAGACGTTATGTGCAATAGTCTTGGTGGTCATCCTTGACTCGTACTCCTGTATGTGCAATGAGACTTAACTCATGCTAGAGTCATGTTTTATATTGCTAAAACATTAGTATGATTACATGATTATATGATACCTTATTATATATTTTATTATTCCATATGATTAATCATGTTCCATTCCTTTTTATATCATCATGTTATGCCTTATAACCCATGTGCTAAGCTTTATTTTTGTGTTTATTATCTTATTGGGATCTTATCTCATCCATATGTTCATTTTATCCCTTCGTATCCTATGTATATGTAAGGTCCTAAAGAAAGTTAGGAGCTCATAATGGATGATAAATAATGAAATGTTTTATTTATTCCCATTTATTCAGTTTTATGTACATAGTCTTCCAAGACACTAGACTTTACGATCCCTGGCATGTATTTTGATGTTTAATTATGCTTAAAAATATATATCGATATGTGTAAAAGGATAGGGTCGCTATAATAATGAACTCTTTAAACATAGTCAAATATTTATTTTGGACTTATTAATTGAATATTATCAAAACATCCGATATAAACTTAATTGATTAAGTAATTTTATATGACATGGTATTAAATAAAATTGTGGAGTAATGAAATTGAAAAAGGTTCTTATGTAAGCAAATAGTTAATACATGTTTTTTATTTAATATGATAAAGAACATACATGAAATTTAGTAATTTATTTAAGGGACACTTTAACTTAGAACCACATTTTAAATATTTATTTTCAAACTCTTTCTCTTCCATGGACAAGTTCTTAATATTATTTTATGAATGTATTTTTATGGAAATAAAATAATTATAAAGGATATTTTTTATTTCATTATTTCAATGGGTTTAAAAAATGAGTCTTTATATAGATAATTTTAACATTATTTATAAATGAAAAAAATAAATGTTATGTTTTAATGTATATAGAGACAATGAATTTTACCATCACCACAACCATTATTTGAATTTTGTATTCCTTTACCAGATTTATGTTTTTATTCAAATAAAAATATTATTTCTATTTTATCGGTATTTTGGTATTGATGATGGGGTTTTAAATGGAAAGTGTATTTTGATATATGAAAGTGTTTTACATGTGGGTTTAAAAGAGTTTTTTAATGGTTTATGGTGAAAACATGAAATCAGAAAATGTTTTATTCATGATATGGTACCTGATTATTATATATGGGAAAAAAGAATTCCCAATATAGCTAATACAATGGTTTGAGCCCCATTATAGCTTATGATTAATGGGAAATCCTAATATAGATTATATAAAGGATGAGTCCCATTATATATCTCTAATATATTGGGTATCATTCCTTATTTTAATAGGAAAGAAGGAGGGAGTTACTGAGGTGTTTTATCCAAAAGATTTGAAGAGGATCTAGTTATTTTTAACGTTAGTTATTAATGTAATGATCAATATTTCTTAAGAGGGTTTTTTTTATTTCTATGGGTTTTACAGGATTTCATTGAGCAAAAATGTTGTTTTTTTATAGAAAGGATTTATTTCATTTCCTTAGAGAACATCGAGTTTCATGGGTTTTCATTTTTTTCATTGGAATTATTAATTTATTGTTTTTATAACCCTTACTAGGCTTTTTATTCTTATCCCAAATTTTAAAAATGTTTTCACATGATTTAAGGATGCGGATGGAAAATGAAGAAGTCAAATTGAAAGTTCTGTAGATTTTTCATGAAAAGATATAATTTTTTATTTTAAAAGTTTATTTTGGAAAAAATTGATACTCTATATGAGTTTCCACATTTTAAGTTATGATTTTTTATATGTAAGGGTTATGAACCAATTATATAAAACTCTAAATTGTAACGATCCATGAGAATGTATGAAAGTGAAATCTTGACTAAAAACTCAATATTATGTTATTTTTGAAGCATTTTTATTATATATATATATATATTTATCATGACTGATAGTTTTTGAGAGTGATTCACCCGAGTTTCTAATTATGAAGAGTGGTTGAAACAACCCAACTACTAGTTTTGAAGAATATTGTGACTAGGATGATGGTTCTGAAGAGTTGGTGATGCAACCCGACTAAAGGTTATAAAGAATTGTTCTACCTAGATTTTTGTTTAGAAGGATCATGTGACTCATATATTGAACTATGGATGATTTATTTTGACCAGTATTACAAATATAGATATGGTAATAAAGAGGGTGTCTTTTGGTATAAGATAACATGATTAATATGTTGAATTATCACTATATATTAACTATTGGTTCTATAATTTTGGTTAATTCATGGGAAAATAAAATTGATAATATTTCATGATGAAATAGGTACAGTTACTATCAAGAATGAGTATATAGATATTGTATTACTTTTATGGGTAGTTTGAGGGATTTTAATACTAAGTAATTATTGATGATGATTCTTTTAAATATCACCAGTGTACTAGTTTAATTATAGATGATATTTCACATTAATTAATAATATTATTTCTAGTTAATGAATAAAAACAATTAATAGATAATTAACAAGTTGGTTACTAGGTAATTAGGGATGGATCTTCCAATTAAATATTGACAATGTTCTCTATCTTAAGGGTTTAATCTAATTTTTTTTGGATTTGTGTCACATTTTCATTTATGCATCTAATTTCCTTTAAATGGTGTACATACTTTCAATTTGACATATAAAATCAAGGATCATATTTATTCATGCCATTTTAATTTCAACTTCAATCTATCTCTATTTTAATGGGTTTTTATTAGATTTTTTAATCCATAAGGGTTTCCATATCAATCACCATTCATTGTAGCATGCTTCGATATTAGGCACCATAATTATTTGTTATGGTGTGACCAATACCTCCTTGAATTATAATAACATAAATTATTTTTGAACTTAGAAACATAACTTCCATTAATTATCTTCATTTTGTGGTCTATGATTGATATACTCCCTAAAATATAAGGGTTTTTTCATAAATCAATCTTGTTTCTTTAGTAATAATGTTTCTAATTGAGTTTCAGCCTTCAATTCATATGGTATATCCTATTTACTTCTAAGGAGATCAATTTTGACTCAAATATTCATTATTTATGATATATCTTCCTTCTTGAAAATGAAACTATGTTAATAATAATTCACATCCTCATAAATGATGATTTCTTCTCTTTATCCATGATTTCGCTTACCACCAACATTCTTCTTTTTAATTGGAAACCAAATTATGTATTATCCCATGTGATATTAAATTTTTAATTCTATTATTTTTATAATGAAGTATTATTACACTTTTTTATGATATATTTGAGACAATGGTATTTTAAAATATAAAATGGTTTTCCTTCCACGATCATTTGTTTGATCTTTTATACCACCCTTATTACTTATTGATTCCACATTATCTTTATTTTATCCTATTTATGAAATATGTTTCTATGAAATTCTTATATTTTTGTATATATGTACTTTATATTTATGCCTTGTTAAATTTTCTTTTAATTTATGGTGTTTTATAAGTTTTCATTTCCCTTTGAAATTCTCACTCTTAAGTAAATACGATATAAGGGAACTTTCCTATTTCTTGTCTCATATAAATAATGACCCACATAAAATATTTCTAAACCATTAATTAATTCTAAAAAACCTAATTATTTTTTATATAGACCTCTTAGTTCAATTATGGGTTTATAGAAAAAAAAATATTCTTTTTACCTATTTAAAAATATCCTTTAGTTATTTCATAACATTTCACCTAAGTGGTTCATTTTTATTCTTTCTTCTCCAAATCCTTGTCCTTAATTGAATATATAATAATTCTAGGTTAAAAACCTATATTCCTTTTTAAATTATGGATGTAGAAAATAGATTAATTCCTTCTTATTTTTGAAATACTTATGATTTAGTCTTTGGTTATTCCTTGAATCATAATTATAAAACCCACTTCTTTCTCATGGGGTTGTTCAGGATTATAGTTAATGCATGGTTTTATTTCCTTATGTAGAATACATAAGCATGTTTTTCATTATAGGATGTGTGGTACCATAATTATGTATCACTCCAATGCATTTGGTAATGCTTATTCTCATGAGATTCCATGTACGGTGAATGAGCATTAAGCATAAGAACAATATGTTATGTGATGGGTAGTCTTGAAATTATATATCCCTCCAACGAATTGGGTGAATATTTATATCTAGTGGGATGTTATATATGGGATTAAGGAGTGAATCCAATACACCAGGAACTTTTTCCACTATGTTTATGGGAATGGGTACTAAACCCAATCCACCATGGGACTTTTTCCACTTTATGGTGATGGTATTGGGAGTGAACCTTGACTTTTGTTTATGATTACATGTCATATGTTTTTCCATAATATTCCATAATTACATGTTCCTATGATTTCATTTATATATTCCACATTTCCATACTTATGATCATTCTCTTTATGATATAATTTTATGCCACTTATCTATCATGTTATGTTTTATTGCTATATTTATTCCCTTACTCAGATTTCTATCTCAACCTTTTCCTTATGTATTTTCCCTAGGGTTACTTATGTATTTTTAGAATATATATTGGTGTTAGGATAAAATTGAAGATTTTAAAATAAATATAATGATTTTACATTTAATATTATTTATTTATGTATCTAATCATTTAAAGACACTAGACCTCCAGATCAAAGTTTTTTATTTTTTGAAATATTTGATAACAATCATGAAATAATATAAATTTAAGGATTGCATCACTATATTTGGAATAAAAGGTAAGGTCTAGTTATTTTTTGATATTAGGATGAGATAATATTAGTAAAACCCCTAGGGATAACCCAAATTATAGAAAAAAATACTAATGTTTTTGTAATGTATTTGTATGTTTTTTTCCTAGAAATTTCATCCCTATATGGATACTAGCAAGTTGATGTGGCTATGGCATGGATGTATTTTAGTATAATAACTCCAAAATGGGTTGGTTGAGAATCAAATCAATCATCAATATGATACATAATTAGTGATCCTAGGACTTCACACCTGACTAGACACTACAAGTGGATATTATTTGGTTGATCATATACTCTTTATGAACCACTATGAAGGATTGATTTCCATAAAATTTGAAGATATTAAGTTAAAATATATAAGAAAAATCAAATTAATATAGAATTGGATGAATAAAAAATGACATTTGTTGAAACAAAGATGATATACGTTGATATAAGAATGATATAGGTTAACATTTTAATCATATAGGTTAAATAGAGAGAGATAAAATTGAACTAAAATAATTATAGGGTAACATGATTATATTATTAAGAGGCAAAACTTTATGTAGAATTTCCCTTTGGTTATCTAGGATATTTATATTATGAATATATTTGTTCATCACTCACTTTAAACCCATTTTGTTTTATTAATGGATGGGACTCTAAGGACTCGAGTTAAAAATAGGTGTGAGAGACAATATAGTGACTATCCGAATGATCATCCATTTGAAGTGGGAGTTGGAATGAGAGAAAATGTAATTATTCCAAACCAATGATTGTGAAATATGATTAACCATGTTTACATAATTTAAATCATGAACCTACCAAAAAATTTTAAGGATGGAGTCTCCTGGGAGCTCGAGTGATTATGATGATGAGGTAAAGAATATTCAACATCCTACATATTAAAAATGTGGGAAGAAATACTAATGGAATTTCGTTAAGGGGAATAGAATATGTGCGACCTGTGGTAAAGGAGGGAATTGAGTAACAATCTATAGAGGTAAAAAAAGGGGTTAAATGAAGGAAGATAATTTTCTTCATAAGGATCCACTAGTGATTTGATGTTTTATATGCGAGGAATTTTGGATCTATACAACCCAATGCACCAATATAAGTAATAAAGAGGTCAACATACACAAATTGCCTAATAGATCATGTGAACAGTGAAAATAGTATGCAATGACTATTATTAAGGAAAATTGTGACTTTTAAATCTATATTTATGGATATTTTATGTCATATACGTTTTCACCTATTAGGTATTGAGCTATAAATAAAAAACAGTTAGTGATATAATTATTATATCCATTGTATATGAAATTTATTCAAGGCTTATAGAAAGTTATACGTTATATATTTATCTAGTATTCACTTAATAAGATTATATTGGGAATAAACCATCTCTTTTTATAGAGGGATCATATCAAATTTTTTATAGGGAAATGTAAATTCATATCCTAAATCAACCCCTAGTCAACTACGCATGTTTGGTTAATTAGTATTTACCTATGAAACTTAATCTCACCATATTAGTTTTAAAATTTTGAGGATTTAATTTATTTATGTGGCGGGGGATGTAACGACCGATGATTTAAATATATTTTTTCCTCTAATTAAGACAAATATGTTTGATCACTTTCTACACACAAAACACCAAACTAAAATGAAACCAAAATATTCTTAGATAGTCAAAAAAATAGTTGTTTAATTAAGAGGAATGAATAAGAGAAACCAAATTATAAAATATAATATTTTATAAGTTTATATATAATGGTTATTTTCTAAAATTTTACATTCATCATTATTTCATTTAAGAATATATATTTTTATGTGTCTCAATTTTTATTAAATAAAAAAAAGTTTATTATTATAAAAAAGATTATTTTAATAAAATAAAATATCTGTTGATTAATTCTATCATTATTAGTTTTTATATAAATGAAGAAAATGAATAACTACTATATTTAAAAAAGTTATTTTCTAGTAAAAATAGTGTCTTATTGTGTTTTAGGATTTTATTTAAATATATTAAATATAATATTATAGAAATTTAATTTGAAAAAATATTTTTTTATTTATAATTTCAAAAAAAATTTAACATGAATTTGGGGTTTTTTCTAGATAGAATTATTTTTAGGTGAATAGTGTGAAATTCCATTTTTTTAAATAACATTATTTTCATGAAATTATTAACATATTAGTATTAATTGTAAATTCATTAAAAAAAATTATATGAACAAATATTTATTTTAGAAGTTTATATATAATTTTAAAAATACTGGTTTTAATTAATAAATCCATATTTTTCATTTTAGAAATCAAGTTTTATATTTCAAAAAATATTTTTTATTACATTAAAAATTTAATGTTCATAAAATTAACTTTTATCACATATATAAACTCAATATAATAATATTAATTTCATTATTTGGGTTTATCTTGTGAAAAAAATCTCTAGATTTTTTTTTAAATTATTATTTTTGGATGAATAATGAAAAATATATTTTTGTCAAAATAATGATATTAATTACCTTATTATTATATAGTATAGAAAAATTATTTGATAAAAATGATTTATTTACGGAATTATGTTATTCATTTTAACCACAATTTTTTTATATTTATAAAATAAAATTATTATTTTAAATCTAATAAATTATTTTTGGTCTTTTCATTTAATTATACATTATTTTGGTAAATTTTATTTTTTGATTAATTTTAAGTCTACATAAAATTTATTTTATTTATAATAAATAATATTATGTCTTAATAAAAATTCATAATATTATTATTTTGAAATGATTTTTTTATAAGAAACGATTTTTAAGCATTATGTGCCCTAATATTAAAATTAATTTTTCAAAATCGTAGATTTTTTTTTCATTAAATGATTTATATATTGAAATAATAATGTTTAAATTATTAAATAATTTTAATTTTAATTATTTCCATTAAAATTAGTTACTAGGGGTGAACGTGGAGTTACCATTATGAGGGTAAATTAGGGGAAAATGGGTTAAAACCTATGAAAGTGATAGAACATGTAAAAAACGCATGGTATTTGATGGTCAAAGGAGTATATAAATTATATTTTTAAAAAACACTATTATTTACAATTTTTACCCTTTTTTTCTTTAATAATGGAGTGAAATTAATGAAAACTAAAGGGATTTTACAAAAAAATGTCACTTTCTTTACATAAAAATTGAGCTCACATCCTCCCCATTTCTATACCTATTTCATACATTTGTCTCAACTGAATCTCTAAACTAGTCTCTATTAAACTCTCCACCCATAAATTTTAAGGCATGATCACACCAAAAGACCAAGCTAAAAGCATTAAAGTGTAACCAGGGGGAGAACATTCAAGTGAGAAGTGATACTCTCTACCCAACTTATCTTGGTCTTTTCTTCTTCTAAACCCCTAAGATACTCTCTATACATGAGGGTTTGATAACACCGGAATTTTTAATATTATTATGTTTTATTATACTAATGTAATTTCCATTTTATATTTTCCTCCAAAATCATTGAGAAATATGAAAATGTCATCAAGCGTTTGGGCGGACTACCACCTCAAGGAATGGAATATTTATTTTTCATAAAATCATTATATGGATGGTAAAAAATATTATTTTAATGAAAAAAGGAATAATTATAACTTGATTAATATTTTGAAATGAATTTTTTTTATATTTATACCCATTTCCCATTTTACGAATAATGAGAGCGTTGTCCATGTACATGCGGACTACCACCTCCACAGAATGACATATTTCCTTTTTACATAACCACCTATCATGAATGATTCTAAAAATACATATATTATATAAAAATTTAACTTTTTTACTATTAATAATCTTTAATGATAATATATAAAAATATAATTATAATAAAAATGAAAAACGAATATAGTAACTTTGACCACCTTAAATGGAATTATCAAAGAAGCGTTATTAATTTGAATATATTTTGGGATAACCTTTAAAAATGTATAAGTATTGTTCTAATAGAATAATAAATGAAATAAAATTCCATATTTATATAGATAATGATGTTGTTTTATATCAACATTTACCATGGTCAACAAACCTAAAGTTTTATGAATAAATAAACCGAATAACCTAGAGTAACTAATGTAAGTGAAAACTATATTAAAAAAAGAAAAAAAGATAATAAATGGAATTTTTAAAATTATATATAAGTGAATAAATATGTCGGTTTTATTATTAATGAGCTTAATTTAATTGTTCATGAATTTATGTTCAAGTGTAGAGAACATTCTGACATGAGGTAAGGGTTTTGTCTCAAAATTTCCTTCATTGAGACACGTTTTCTTTTATAAACCACTTTTATTTTAAAAATAATGTACAATATTGATTGGACATATAGAATCATATAATATCTTTATTTATGGTATTTAAATGTAAATGTCAAGATATGTCTCTTTTAATGGGTTTTTTATAATGTTTCTTAAGCTGTAATAGTTTCTATATAAATCACCCTTCATTGAGGCATGATTTGATATTACAAACCAAAATTTATTTTAATAGTTTAACTACTCCCCCTAGACTTATAATATCATAAAATGTTTTTTAACTTGTAAACTTCACTTACATTCATGATCTTCCTTTCTATGTTCTATGATTGATATCTTCCCTAAAACATTAGTGGTTTTCTCAACTCAGTTGGTTTTAATGAGTTATAATGTTTCTACATGAGATTCGTATTTCCTTTCATATGGTATATCATATTTTTATCTTAGGAGATAAATTTTGATTATATTCATTATTTATGAGTTATATCCCTTCCTAAAAATGAATTTAAGTTAAGAACAATTCCCATACTTATAAAATATGGTTTCTCCTCATGGTCCTTGCTTTACCTTCTTGAAAACATTGTCCTTTTTTAATTGGAAATCAAATGATGTATTATCTCATGTGACCATCATATTTACCTTTTTAAATTTTGAAAAATTAAATTTTATAACCCCTTTTTAAGATGTGACCTTTGAAATAAATCCATTTTAAAATATCAAAATGGGTTTTCTTCCATGATCGTTTGTTCGATCTTTCATATCACCCTCAGTACATGTAGATTATAAAATTCATTTTATTTTATCCTTTTTTACACAACACTATTGCCCTGAAATTTTTATATTCTTTATTTATTTCACTTACAAATATACATAGTTAAATATTTTTTCACTGATGGGGTTATACATGTCTTTAGGTTCCTTCAAAATTAATACACTTAAGTAAACACGATTTAAAGGAACATTCCCATTTATTTTCTAATACCAAGAATCACTCTCAAAAAATGTTTTTAAACATTTAATATATTATAAAAACACTCATTATTTATAGATAACCCTCTTGGATATATTCATGTTTTATAAAAACAATATTCTTTTTCCACCTTTAAAAATATCCTTTAGTTATTTCATAATGTTTTACCCACGTGTTTCATTTTTATTATTTATTCTCTAAGTCTTTATCATGAATTTTCTACATCGGAATTAAATTTTAATGAACTATGTACCTTTTCTGAAAATGAATGTCCAAAAAATTTTAACTTCTTATTCTCTTGAGAATTCATATGATTTAGCTTTTGGTTATTCCTTGTATCATAATTATGAAACCCACATCCATCTGATGGGTTGACCATGTTTATTGTTTTTTATGGTTTCTTTTACTCACATAGAATGCCTAACTATCATTTTCATTATGTGATGAATGGGCCTGGAATTATATATCCCTCCCTTTCATTGAGTAACGTTTTCATCTCATGAGATGCCATGTATGGTGCATGAGTAGTTTGCCTAAGCCCACTATGTTTTGTGATGGGTGGGCCCGAAATTATATATCCCTTCAATGCATAAGGTAATTATTTATATCACTTGATCTATCATGTATGGGATTAGTGAGTAAACCCAATGAACAATGAGACCTTTTCCACTATGTTTATAGGAACTTTAGTGAACCTAATCCACCATGGGACTTTTTCTACAATGTTTATAGGGATGATGAGTGAACCCAATCCACTATGGGAATTTTTTTAATTTATGATGTTGGTCTTGGGAGTGACCCTTCAACTTTGTTTATGATGTTATGATATATATTTTTTCCAAATATTCCATGATTCCATAATCTAAATATTTCATTTCTATATTACATTCTTCTATGATTATGATCATTTTATTCATGATATCAGGCTATGCCTTGTGGATGTCATGTTATGTTTTATTTTTATGTTAATTCAATTTCAAGGATTGCTATATCACCTTTTCAATTATGTATTTTCCTTAAGGAATCCTATACGATTTTAAAGGATCTATGAGAGTTAGGATCACCATGTGGAGTTTTAAATAAAGATGATGTTTTTACATTTAAAATGATGTATTTAAATATTTAATCTTCCAAATATACTAGACCCAAAGACCCTCAGATTTTATTTTTTTGAAAGATATGTCAAGAATCATGAAATAATATGTGTTTAAGGACTAGGTTGTTATAGGATTTTTGTCTATTTTCTTAGGCTATATGATATTTAGAGTTTGGTGGAGCTTAGTTGCATTAAAATTTTAAGGTATACATTTGGGATGTTTTGTGATTTCCCCACCACTATTAATTTTTAGATTTATTTTATTATATGATAATATCATATATTTGGTTATATTTATACATTTCATTTTTGTTTTAATTTATTTAGTAGATGTAGTTCATTATTTTTAAAGGTAAATTCCTTCTATTTGTGAGATTTAAACAATCAGAATTAGTTTTGGACCCCTTTCCTAATAGAGGAAAGCATGGGGGCCACACTCGGTCTTATTGCTGGCTTAAGTGGAGTCCCTATGGGGTTGGGTGAGGACATTTCTCCTAAAAAAATTGACTTCTGATTTGTATTTTTTAAAAACTCATATTATATTAAAAAGTAAAAAAAAATATTGAAATGAGTTTATATTTTTTTTATGAAAATATTTTGTATCCTTTAAAAATAATAATAATTTCACCTATTTTCTTTTAAATATTTAAAAATGTATTTTCCATTGAAGAAATTAAAAAAAATAGATTTTTGGATAAGGCTTATCAAAATAAAATATCAGTTTTAATAAAATATCATAATCTTACTTTTAATAAAAATACCTATTATTATAAAAAAAATCAAAAAAATCAATTATAAAAAATTTATAAGAACTTTTCAGAAATAAATAATAATAACATATATTTCATAAAAAAATATAAAAACCTTGTTTATAATAAAATTATTATTAAAAATATAAAATATCCATTTTCCATTAAAAAAATAAAAAAAACTAAATTAATAATTTCATTCTTTAAAAAATCATGAAAATTATACCTTATTCTTAAAAAATTTTAATTACCACTTTTAAAAAGATAAATCTCTTCATTTAAAAATGATTTTTTATTATTTAAAAAATAATTCAACAATATATACCTTTTTCCCTCTAAAGATTTAAAAAAATGAATTTTATTAAAAAAAATCTTTAATTTAAAAATATGTTAAAAATTTTAAAAATCATAAAAATTTAATTTTTAATTTTTTTTTAAAGAAATTAAAATAAGATAAAAAACCTTTTCTTTTAAAAATAGAAAATATAATATTATTTGTTTATTTATAAAATATAATCTATTTTCAATTAGTTCTTAAAATAAAAAATCTTACATATTAATTTAGAAATATAAAAACCTCTTTTTTATAATTGTTTTTTATTTTTCATTTAATTTTCATTAAAATGCATTTTTTCAGTAATTTTTTTAAAATATATTTTTTCAATTGATTATTTAAAGAAAATATTTAATGGAAAAGAAATTATTATTAATTTATTGAAAATCACATTTTTCATTAAAAGACAATAAAAACCTATATATTAGAAAAATATTATATTTTCTTTTTAATTAATTTTAAATTATTATGTCCCATTTTAAAAATAAATATAAAATATTATATTTCTCTAAAAATTTACAAAAAAACATAAAAAAATCTTGTATATTTGTTTTTGAAAAACTATTTTATTTACATTAAAAAATAAAAAATAAAAAATAATCTTATATTTCTAAACAAGTTAAAATATAAATTTTTATCAAATTGATTAAAAATATATTATTTTAATTATAAAAACATAACATTTGTAAATGTTTTAAAAAATAACTCACAATGATACTATTATTTTAATAACAATATTTCTTTAAAATAAAATAATACAAAATATTGTTTTTTCATTATAAAACATTGATTAAAATATGATCAAATCTATTTAAGAAATAATAATAGTAAATATTAATATTTATGAAATCTCATTTTTATTTAAATAGAAAAGACTCGGGACATGAAAAAGGTTCCCATTCTCTTTCAATAAATGAAAAGAGTGCACAAAAATGGAGGAGGGATATGGGATTAGTGTGTAAACTTCCCTAGTCAATATTGAGTGATGAAGATGTACAAATTAATCACATAGATGATAAGTCTAAATAGAGTCCAAAAGATCCACTACCTTCTTTGAAAGAGCGTCAACATTTATATTACCCTTTTTATAAATGTGAGTGATAAGGACCTGAATCTTTGAATTCTAGACAAGTAAGGTATTCCAAAAATAGATTATTTTCTTTTAAAATAAATTATAATTTTTTTATTAAAATAAAAAAAATTATAATTTAAGTATTATATTATAAGAAATTCAAAATCCACTGTTGATAATAAAAACCCATTTAAATTTAAGAAACAAAAAATACATTATTTTTCCTTTTCCAAAATTATTTATTATTTCAAATGAAGTAATTTAGTAAAATAAAAATGAGGATTTTTTTCGGTTAGAAAATAAAAAATAAATAACTATTTTACTTAATAAAATACCTTATTTCATTCAGGAAAATAATGATTTCATTTAAAAAGACTAAAATATGATAAAAATTACAAATTATTAAAATTAATTTCCATTTTTCCTTCAAAATAATAAAATAAATAACTATAATTATTAAAAATATTAAAATATATACAATATAAAATTATTTTCTAATTCAAAATAATTCTATAAATTGGGTTTAAAATATATAGATTTTTTCGTCAATTTATTTATAAAAAACAAAATTTTTATTTTATAAAAAATACCTTTTCCTTTAAAAATATAACAATAATTATTGTTATAAAAACATATAGTGTATTATCAATTCAAAAAGAAAAAATTATATATTTAACAACCAATTTTCATTAAAAAATACAAAATACCTCATGATATTCTATTTAAAAGAAGTGAAAAACTATACACATTTCATTTTCTAAAAAAAACATTTATATATATAAAATATCCATTACATTTAAATAAATATGCTTTTTATTTAAAATTTTTAAATTCTCATTTTCTTCCGAAATTTTTAAAAAAAATATTTAGGAAAAAACATTAGTGAGAATGGTTGATTTTTTCATTTCTAAGTGGAATTTTATTTTCTATTTTTATGGGAAAAAATATTTTTCTATTTTTGTTAAGGTTAAAATGAAAACTGTTATCTTTAAATTAAAACTAATATATTTTATTTCATTAAATAATGTTTTCATTCTTTTAGTATTTTAAAAAAACAAAATATAATTAGTTTTTAGATAAATTGTGTTTTAGAAAAATGTAAGACAGAGAATGATTTTTACATTTTTAATAATTAATGTATTTATTAAAATTATTAAAAACAAAAATCTATATTTTATTTATTAAATAAAAAATATTATTTTTCGTTTAAAAGTTTCTTTTTTATAATTTTTAAAAGAATATATGAAATATGTTGTAACTATTCTGTTAGAGGAATGTATATTTCTCATTTGACTACAACACTAATATATATATTTTTTAAAATTTTTAAACCAAAAAAAAATTTTTAAATGAAAATGTGGATTTTTAATTGAAATTATTCATTTTAATTTATTTTTTATAACATATTTTTTCATTTTATTAAATAAACAATATATTTTATATGTATATTTTTTAATTATCTTTAAAAGAAAATATTTTTTTGAATTTTGTAAATGAAAAAATGTGAGTGGGTTTTGTAAAGAAAACGATGTTTCATTATTTTTAAATAAGAGTTTTTTAGAAAAAAAATGTAATTTTTTCTTTTATTTTAAATGAAATTAAGTTTCTTTAAATAAAATAGAAGGATTTTCTAGATATTTGATTATAATTCTTTCATTTTTATTTAAATGAAGTTGATTTGTTTTACATTTTTTAAGTAAAAAATTGAATTGTTTTAAATATTTTCCCTTTAAAAATGATATTTTGTTAATCTTTTAAAATAAAAAGGAAGAAAATTTTTTATTTAAAAAAAATTCATTATTTTTATAAAAAATAAAAACGATTCCTTTTAAATAAAAAATTGAAATATTTAATATATTGTTTAGAATAAGATTGTAAATGATGATATAATTTTTTGGGTTTTTTAAATGATATATTATATTTATTTTTATTTTTAAATTAAATGGATATTTTTTAAAATAGAACTTAACATTATCTTTAAGTTTTTCAAATGAAAATGGAAATGTATTTTTTTATTTAAAATTTAATTAGTATTTTCTATTTTGTATTATAAAAGTATTTTTAAAAGAAAAATAAACTTTTTATGTAAAATAAAGATGTTTTTCAATTTAAAAGGTAAATTTTTTAAATTTTTTTCAAGTAAAAGTGTAATTTTTTATTTAGTAATTTTTTAAAATTTATTTAATGGAAGAAGGTATATGTCGTAAAATGATAAAGCTATGATTTTTATTTTTTGAAAAAATTTCTTTAATATTAAAAGTTATATTTTGTTTTTATATTTTTTTAATATGGATGAGATTACTATATTTTGAAAAAATAATCACAATAAAAAAATAAATTTTTATTTTAAAGAAGACTATTTGTGAGAAAAAGATAATTTTTAAAATGAAATTATGGAAAATAGAGATTTTTGCTAATAATTTTAAATTTTAAATTATAAATTTATTTTAAAAAAAAATTATATTTTTAGATTTATTTTTAAAGAAAAATGAAGTTTAATTTTTTAATTTAATTTTTTTTTAAATTTGTACTTATAAATTCAGATTTTTTTGTTTTTTTATAATAATTAAGGATAATTTTTATATATTTTTTAAGAAGAAGTTAATTTTTTGTTATTAAATTGAAAAGATATTTTTTTTTATTCTATAATTTTAATAATAATAAAATAAGATTGTTTCAAAAAATTAAAAAACAAAAAATTATATTTTCTTATTTAAAAAGAAGTTTTCCAAAATAAAAAAAAATTATTTTATTTTAAATGATATATATTTATATTTTAATTTTATAATTTATTATATTTTTAAAACGGAGTACAATTTTTTCTAAAAAAAATTATTTTTATAAAAAATTTGATATTTTATAATTTCTGTTTTTTAACGATGCATGCAGCCACATGGCCAGCCACACCCATTTTTCATGAAGCATTATAATGACAATACACCTAAACCATGTATATTAGGAAGATGAGGATATTATACAATCCATTTTGGATTTCGTGTAGTTTCAAACCACCAATAGATCTGAAACCTCTAGATGAAAACACTGTTATTTTTTAAAAATCTTTTCATTTAATAAAATTCAATAAAATGCCTCATTATCCAATAATAAATCTTATTTTTAATTAGAAAATTTGAAATACCATGATAGTTACAAAAAATAAGAAATATTTATAGACACCTATTTTATTAAAAAATATAATTTATAACTTCGTTCGTTAGTATTTTAAAAATATCAAAAAATCTATATGATCAAAATTTTTCAAATATTTTTTTTATAAAAATATAATATTTCATTACAAAATTAGTGAAAACTAATAAAAAAATTTCTTTTAAATTTTAAATACACATTTTTCTTTAATATTCTAAATATATTGTTATTAAAAATATTAAAGTAATTTTTTTCAATTTTCGATTTCAAAAAATTCAATATCTTTTTCCAATTAATTTTTTAAAACAAAATCTCTCAAAAAATTTAAAATAATATATAAAAAATAATTTTTATTAAAACAAATAAAAAATATTATAAAAAATAAAAAAATAAACTTCCTCATTCTAGAAAAATAAAATAGAAAAAACCTCAACATTTTACTTTAATGAAATTTTAAACTTTATTTTCTTCATAAAACAACTAAAAATAACTTTTCCTTTAAAAAATAAAAATAATTTTAAAATAATATTTTCCTAAGAAAGGAAAGATATAGATCATAACACTTTAAGATCTACAAAAAATGAAACTATAAAATATTGGGCATAATTTCTAGCCCAATATAGAAGGGATATGTCATACAAGTCATTGGGTAGTACACTAATTACGACTAGATCTATTGCTTCAATTCCCTTTTTGGCAAGGGTATTTACAAGCTAATTGGCCTCTTTGTAAGTATGAGTTATTTAAAAAAATTATTTCAACCAATTAATCAAGACACTCTCTCTAAGTAAAAGTAAACCTCCTTGAGGGAATTAGACAATAACTTCGAATATATTACATTAGTCAGAGAAAATCTATCCCAATAAACATCTAACCCCCACACTCTTCCTTTGTCTATAGAACTATAACATTGATGGTATATAATTTAGCTTCAAATAACAATATTCCACTATAACCTTTGAAAAGGAACTTTAACACCATTCTATTCGAATCTCTTAACACTATTTCTTAAGCTGTAGTTCTGAGGTTCCCCTTTACCACACTTCCATTATCCAATTTAATCCATCCATCAAGAAGAGGATCTCATGAAATAAAAATTACTCCCTTATAATGTTTAAAATTTTCCTACACTATAATCATATTGTCTATAAATAAATCATGTATTTATTTAATAGAATCAACAATATTAAATTGGATGGCACCCTAAATAGCCTCTATTATGTGTGATATAGTATTAAAAAAGGAAACCTTTGTGCCTTCATGTTATATAAAATTATTGTTCCAATAATGGTTAGTCAACTCAGTATTGATCCTTTTCTATAAAAATGTTGAAAATATTAGCCACCAACACCTAGAACAAGGTCTTTAGCTATGGTGACAAAAAATTAGATGTAACAAAATGTAATACTTGGATAATGTAGTATTGATGAAAGGAACTTCAAAAATATCAAAGATAAACTACTACAAGGATCTCCAAAATTGATAATTTATTAAAAATTATTATCAATTTACTCCTATGTTTTGTAATATAAGAAAAAATAAGCTAAATGTAATCTAGTATGATTCCAATTTATTTATGTAGGTTGTTTCAAATGAGAAACCATTCAAGTAGTAATAAACAAAGAGGTAAGAACCTTCTATTTCGAAAATGATTAATTATATTTACTAGTTTGGGTAGGAACATTATTATAGAAGAGATTATGATGTTTGGAATTGAGAATACCATTCCTCATTGGCTCTTAAATATAAATAACCATATTAGTGAAAAATTTGTAATCATTGATGATTTTCCTTAGGTAAGACATTAAATATTTTATTCAATTTATCTTTAATATATAAATAAATATTATAAATCATTGATTCCTATATAATATCCAAAAAATGAGTACAAAAAATTTATCTTTCTAAAATTTCAAAAGAGAACTACTAGTAATTAACTAACATGATTATATCATTATATAATCATAAACATCCCTTTTGGTAGGGAGTAAAAGACAAAATATATAATTAAAAACACCAATATTAATCTTTTTTGTAATATCCTATTATGGAAAGGGTTTCCATTTCTTGTATCTGATTACAACCACTATATAAATTAGAGATTGATTAAAATGTTTAATAATTTTGATCTTAAACCACCTCATAAGGTTTGCAACAATAATCTCATTTAATATTAATGATTATATTTTCTAATGTACTCCCACTCTAAAAAAAATTTGCATGGAAGTATTAATATTTTTAATATGATTTAATTGCTATTTATCCATCATAAAAGAGAAATCCAGGTTATACATAGTAAATAAATTCACAAAAAAAACTACCAACCAAAATAAATAAATTTTCCTTCCAATATTATAGGTTCCCAGTGATTCTATGTGATTTAATAGAAATATTAAGATTTTTGAATACCCTAAAACATTCAGACTCCCAAATAAAAAAAAGGAAAACCCCATATTTTAACCTAAGAATTTAAGTGAATATTTCTAGCTTAATTAAACCCTTTACAAAAAATAAATTAGGGACTTCACCCATTAATTTGTTTCCTAGAAAACAATAAAAAATACATGAAAACACCCTTGAAATTCTTATTATTTATTTTACCCTTTGAGAGATTGAAATTAGGTTGTATATATAGATTAAATGAGAGGTATAAAAATTAATTGTATCTTGAATACACTTAATAGTTATATCATTCACATTACTCATTATTAGATGACAAATATCATATTTAGTAATAAAAAAGTAAGAAATTATAGTAATGCATCACATTTCCATACTCCTCACTAGAAAGAGACACACTCTTCAAGAGAACCAATCACTACAATAAATATTTAAATAAATTAAAAAAATAATTAATTCTCCTAATAAATATATTATTAATCCAAATTATTTCCATGAAATTATATAAAAAATTTCATCTCATAGTATCAAAGGATTTCATAATAAGGGAACACTTAAACATATGTTATACTCTTTTAATATATTAATATACCATAACAACATAATTTATATCACTTGAGACATCATACCATGTATAAATAAAAGTTTATTACTTTATGTAACATTTTTTTAATGATTTCCATAAGATTAATTTCTATAATCATACTTAAAACTTTATATTTGGAATTAGTCGTGCCAATAAGTCTAAATCTGAAAATCTCATCAACATTATTTTAATCAGGAATAGAAAATGAGAAATTGTGAATTCAATCTAGTAGTAATCCTATTATACCTTAATAATACCTTAATCTATTTTTCAATATCATTGTTGTGACTTTGGTTTTTCCATGTAAGATATTGGAATATTCCTAGTAATATTTTTAGAACTAGGTATACATATAGTGAAAGATTATGAGGCTCGATGGGACCATAATTGATATTTTAAAAATATTAAATATACTATCATCCTGTGCACATGGATTTCCAGAAATAGTGCAATATATCCTAAAAAGTGTCTCATATTGGATTATTGAGACTAAAGAGGAGTCTAGAACATGGGGATTACCCAAGGCATGGCCTAATGTTGGTAGGCATTAGACATTTGGATGAGGAAGCCATTGTTGGGTTTGTTAGGTGAATTAATTTATTTATTTACCTAATTAATTCATTTAATACCATTAAAATAATTTTATCTTTATATCTATTGTCATGGAAAATCACCAGGGTTATCTGTATTATCCATGCAAGAGTAGGATTGTAGCCTTTAATGTTCTTCATTAGTGGATTGAAATCAGATGAAGAACATCAACTATATCAAGGTGGAACGAGAGATAGTGAACATAGTGGGAATCATCCTTCATAGGTTATCACGTTCTTCACTAATGATCAGTCCATAAACTAGGTAGGGCTTGTTAATTTTGGTTTTATTCCTTTTGATTAAAATTTTGAGAATGGATATTCCTATCTACTATTGATCTATATATATCCTTTCATTGTATGATCCCTTTTAAATAATTTGATTGTGAAAATTAAAATTTTCTTATTAAGTCTTTTTATCACCCGTAAATATCACTATTATGAAATCTTTTTCCAAGAAATCTTGACCGATGAAAGGTTATAATTTGTTCCTGATATTTTCTATCTTTATTCATTGTTTTCTTCACTGTTTTTCTATGTGGCCGTTATTTGACAATGTTGAGGATGTATTGAGTGAGATAGAACCCCCAGATCTATTGTGGTATCATGATCCACATGATGATTGATGCTTTTTGGGTGGATTGAGGAATGACATGGGATGAAAGTGAAACTACATAGATGTGGCATTTTTAGGAGTGATAAGATCGAGCAAGATGTGCATGGGCAGTATTGCAATCTTTGTATGGATCATTAGAATCTATTTTCTAAAAACCATAGGTCTAGAAATGATGGTCAGAGGTGGATCAATATAATTTCATGTGGTATTTAGGTGTGATTTGAGGTGGAGAATATGGTTCAGGAATATATGTATAAAATCATAACTTACTGTAGAAAATGAAAAAAATATCATGTAGTGAAAAAGAAAAAAGAGTGTGTCCTTTGGATTCCATGACAGATAGTGTTTCAACTAATATAAAGGATTACACACCATATAGTTAGTCTTGGACGCCAGGTGACCCTACCCGTGAATCCAAAAAAAAATCAGTTGACACACACTCATGACCCCATGCGGCCCGGAACACAGTGTAATATGGTACTATATGGGCATAGGTCGGTACCAGGGAACATCTAGGTACATGGAATGGTACATAGGCACAACCTAAAGAACACAAACATGACTAGTTGTACATAAAATGGACCTGAGTTTTTGAGTCAGGTCATGTTCCATCAGTGCATGCCATGTATGATGAAATTCATTCCAAGATGTGTCCAGAGGAGAACATGACTAGGTGAGGAGGCTGGTTCACTCACCATGTGGACCAATATACATGCCAGGTACTTCCCTCCAGAACTTCTTCCTCCCGTCTCAACATTGTTTGGACTCAGACTTTGGACCACGAGTAGCCTATCCTAATTTTTTCAATTTATAACATCATAGTGACCTTCTTGGTTTCATTAAAGTTACAATATGTGGTGTTCTAGGAAAAATTATTCTTCAGGTGATGTTTGATGATGAGAGTGATTAGGTGTGTTCATTGGAGTGTTATCTGTGTCATTACTCACATATTAAACTAGGGAGAAAGTTCCCCATATTTTTTACACAACAGATATTAGGGTCTCTAATCCCATATCACACCAAGGCATGGGTTCCCCGTATTCTTTACAAATGTGTTACGAGGGTCAGTACTACCCTGTCATACTAGGGAACAAGTTCCCTATATTCTTGATACAGGTATGACCAGCAGTCAACCTAATAATTCATGATGTTAGTTATCTACCAATGGAGTAGAACTTCCTATCTCTTTGATATCTAGGGTTGTGCGAGTCTTCCTTGAGAGTTAGGGCTCTCTTGACTATGGAGTGTAGTTGGGGTTGTGGGCCCATACACTCATATTTTGGTGAGGTAATGTAGAATACATAGATTATTTTTGGGACTCTCTTGGCTATAGTGAACAATGGAAACGATACTTCCCCTCCAAATGGTTTCTTATACTATTGTTTTTTATGATGAGAATCTGATATAGACCTTGGAGACATAGGCGGACCCTTTTTTCTTATTTTTAATGTGGAGGTGGAGATCCCCTTTATCTTTTCATTTGGTATTCTTGTTGATCAGATCTAGATATTTATGTTTTTTTTCTTAGTTTTAGATTAACATGTCCTTATTAAGTAGAGTTGACTAATTTTATTATATTCTTCCCATTTCTCCCATTGGTCTTCAAGACATCATATTGGATATGTATATAATTACACATTCATGGGATTGTCCCACACATGTTTTGTCTTATAAATAATATAGATATATTGGTGTTGGCCTTTGGTGGATCTTAGGGATTGTTGGGTGCATTGACCATGTACTATGGTTGGGACTAGTAGATCCAGAGTTAGACTATCTCTCAATTTACTTTTATTATAGTTTTTTCATGTTGGGAAAATACTTTGGATAACATGTATCTTTTTCTTTTTTATGTTTCAGTTTATATTTCTTCATACTCTAGCCTTTTTCCTTGATTTTATTACATGCATGGTTTATCTATAAATGTTACAATATTTTATTAATATTCCTATTCACTTCTACATGGATATGGTTGGTTCATTAAAACATGTACATTAGGAAACAACCCACAATTTTATTTTTGTCTTCATAGCGCTTTTCGTCAACCCCTGGCCAAGGGAGGTGGGCTTTAGGCTATGAAGGATCAGATTTCTGCTATCTAGGGGGGCCGTAGTTTTTGGGTCATTATAGAGTGTTTTCAAATGTGGTCTATTCTTAAGTCAGTATAGATAAATACTCATAGTTTGGATTGGTTTGCAACTTAGGGAAATAGTTTCAAAGTGTCTCGATTTATTCATTTAGGTTAAAGAACCTAGTATTAGTGTAGTAAATAGTGTATCCATACACCAGGACCCTAACTACCTTATTTATGATTCAACATACTAGGACATTGGTTGTAGGGAATGTGATATATTCATCATATGTTAATGAATCCATTGAATTTAATTTTTGATTCATCTCCCCAAATATCATCATCTAACTCTTGTATGTCTTGTCAATATTAGGATGACTATGCGATAGCAGCTGATAATGATACAGATATATGGTCATGATCATGACTGGTTTATTATGGAATCCCTAGTTTAGGAATTTTATAAAAGAAAACATAGTATCAATGCTTTAATTGAGGATCTTGTTCTCAAGGAAGTTTTACTAGATATTCATTAACCAGTGCTCCACCAGTTGATCCATGAGGGGAATCAATTTTATGGGTTAGATTGATTGTTTATGCAATACATAGTAGTTGTACATCCTATATTATTAGGATGACCATTCTCATAAACTGATCTTTCTTTTATAGAGTTAGTATTAGGGACCAACTAGATTTGAGGGTGAGATAGACCCTCAAGTCATAGAGGATTGGCTAGAGTCTGTAATTCAAGTTTTCCATTTTATTTATAGATCACCAGTGTTGATGGTCACTTTTAAAACCATCATTTTCCAAAGTGTATTGAGGAGTTTGTGGGGTTTGTTTATGAAGGATAATTATAAGGAGAAACTCTATTCGTAAGATTTCAATCGATAGTTTTGTGATGAGTTTCATCCCTTTACCAAAATTCTGGTTGAGGCACATGGTTTTCTTAAGTTAGCATGGGAAATGGAGAGATTACAAAGAAGAGAGTGTTTGGATTCTATAGTTAGTATTATCCATCACAAAGAAATGGAATCTAGAGTATCTAGTGGGTGCATGTCAATGGGGACTCAGAACTAGAGACCACCTCATGCTGAGGATCAGAAATGTAGGATAGTAGAGAATTTAGAGTTCAGTGGACTTATTCTTCATAGAGGTTATTTAGATAAGAAGTAGTATAGAATATTTATATGAAATAAGCTTGGACCATGCTTTATATGTGTCTGGGAAGGTCATCATTCATGAGATTTCATGACAATTCATGATATTTTTTCAGGGAAGATAGTCGGGGCTTCTGATCTAGGGACTTCAGACATAATACGATGTATAAATTATGTTCCTTTTTCACTTATCTACTTTAGTCCCTTTTTTATTTCATTAGTTCATTCATGTTATTTGTTTTGTCTATGTTTTATTGTTTGTGATATTTCATTGAGCATACAAGGAATATGAATGATTCCCCCATCGATATGCATCCATGTGATGTGATCCAAAATAGTGCA
Organism: Viscum album; assembly: GCA_963277665.1. Taxonomy (NCBI): domain Eukaryota; kingdom Viridiplantae; phylum Streptophyta; class Magnoliopsida; order Santalales; family Viscaceae; genus Viscum; species Viscum album. The sequence continues at coordinate 1,524,365,246 of OY728141.1, read as the reverse complement.
TATGAGATGGTGAAATCCAACATGAATATTGTCAAGTTATAGAGGATGAGTTTCTAAACTTGTGTTTTTTTAGGTTGTTTTGAGGTGTTTGGTGTTGAACCAGGCCCTGATTAAATAGGTTAGGTAGGAAAGGGAAAATATAGATTTTTGTAGTAGGTGATTGTGCCCCCTAATCTCTAGAGGTTATCAAGGTATTATCTGTATCTTCTCTTCTAAATCTATAGTTTCAACATAGATTCATAAGACACATTTCTCTATATATATCCCTGGTTCAAAACCTAGCAGTACCAGTAGAGGAATATTTTCTTGAACCTTGTGTAGGAGATTCATAAAGGGAGGATCAATGATCACATGTTTTTATCGATAGTGCAACCTGACTCTATGAGGAGAGTGGGATCCTCACAAGAAATATTTTTTTATTAGTAGTGGGACCCTATTGGGTTTTCCTTGGTATGATTTATTCATTTACAATCAATTCATAAGAGATTACTACCAATGAGGGTATAGGTGTTCCAATTTTTTGGGGACAAAATACTCCTCCTTAGATAAGGAGTGATCTCTTGACTGGGAAGGATGGGCTCATTTGAAAAAGGTTACAACCACTTTCTTATCAAATTGGATATTATTACCCATAGGGAGGCTAATTCAATGAGCATGTAGTTTTCTGTGATGATGGATGAGTAAGAGGGTTTCTGTGTTAAGGACATTCTGAGTTTACCACCCCATCGAGAGTTTGTTTTCTATATGGAATTTCACTAATGATGAATTCATATATGTTCTAGCATATCATATGAACCTATGTATCTATGAGAATTGGTTATGTAGTTGGAGGAGTCCATATACCAGGGAATTAATATGACCTAGTTAGTTTTCATGGTAATCCCAGTGTTTTTAACCAAATGGTTTTATGAGAGACTGAGGTCTGCTGTGGATTGTTGTCACCCAATCCAAGTGATTATTTGGAAGGAGTATCCACCCTGGAGAATCGATAAACTCATATCTCAGTGTATGGAGGCGAATCAGATATCTGAGTTTGACCTCAGGATGAGTTATCACAAACCTCGAGTTCTAGAGGTGGATTTCCCAAGCATTTCTTCCTAGATATGAAAAGCTTGATTTATGTTCTTAGTGATACCATTTTCCATGTTGAATACCCAAAAATATTTCAAGAAACTTATGAACTAGATTTGTAACCCCTCTTGGATCAATTGATGGTTATATTTTATAATGGTACACTCATATCCTCAGTGTCATAATTGATGCACATGAGACACTATAAGATGGGATTGTACATGCTTCAAGAGTTCTGGTCATATAACATATCTCATGGAGTCAGTTCTCGATTCAAAGTACCACTTCTCATGATATTTATTATAAGACATGGGAGCGGAATTGGAACCTGTAGAGGTTGAGGTGGAATGATCATGTGGGACACTTAGGGTGTGGTCATGGTAGTGGATACTCACAATAAGGTTTTTTTGCTATTTTTGAGTTATGTGATGTAGTATTTGACCTTTTTATATACGAACCTTGTGGGTGAGGATGGTCTAGAATACCAATAGTCAATGGTTGTTACCACTTTTCCTCTTTAGTGAGTCAGGGAGGCATGACTTGGGGATAACAAATAATAGCTCCTGCATGACCAGAAATCCATTGGATATGTTTCTGATGGTTCCTTGAAGGTGGGGAGAATGAAATGATTATTTAAGGAATATTGGTGGAATCACTCATGTTGTGGAAAACAATGTGATGAGATGGATTTTTTTCTTTAGTAGCATAACTAGGAGAAGGGTATTTATACTGAGACACTTTGGCATTGGGTTTGGTGTCTGAGGATGTTGCAGATTGTTTCTATGTTTAACTGTCAACGTCTCTTCTATCAATAGGTGGAGACCAAGTTTTTGGGTGGAAGTATAAGTTGGATAGTGTTTTTATGGTTCAGATATTAGGGATTCCATGATTTATAAGAGTTCATTATACTGCTTGAGTGATCACAGGCTGACTCAATAGGTTGACACACTTGCTACCCATTTGAGATAAGATCATGGTGGTAAGTTTGGGCTCCCTATGTGTGCATGAGGTATTCTACAATAATTTAATTACATTAGAAATTGGTAAAACCATGATCCTCAATTCAAATAATAATTACTAGTATGAGTCATGAGGTCATTGGGAAGCTACTGCGATTGATCATAGTGTTTCTGCCTTAGAAAGATGGCTAGGGAGAGTGAACCATACATGTTTTGGATAACATAATTCAATATTTCTTGTTATATTTGAGGATATATCTAGGAGGATCTTCTAGAATTGGTGTTGTGTGTATCACAACATTTATTACTCTACCATCATCATAGAACCATTTGAGGATATATATGAGAGACCTTACAGGTAACCACTACATTAGCTGTAGCCAGTGAGAGTCACAACATGTAGGCCTATGTTTGGTGATAGTAATGGTTGTGAAAGGGGTGTAGTTAATATAGGATTACATGAAGAATTTCAAAAAAATGTTAGGTTTCCTTTTTGAAATGATGATTATGGCCTTTAGAGTTTAATGAGTACATCATTTCTTCTGATATATATCATTATGTTGATGATCATGATGATTTGACTAGGAAGGGTGGATATCTCTATGAATCATAGGCTCTTTATCTAGTTACTGCATCAGGTAATTGTCGTGGTGTACCTCCCGACCATGTGATTATAGTTAGACTGGGTTCTTGGTGTTTTCCACTTTTCATAGTTGAGGGAGCATGTTCATGAATAATTACACAATGTCAACCCAAATGAGCTAGAAATTGGGTGTGGAGCTATATTTGAATGTACCTAGTGGTGGTTGTATACTAGACTAGGAAAAAACATTGTGGTCATGTGGTTCCCCTCGGATCATGTTAGAAATATCACGTGGGTATACATGAGTGATTTTGAGAGTGGGAGAGCCTGATGAAAGTTCAATATCCCCAAATTTTTTAAAGATTCTTCTTTTTGGGGATGAAAATCCCTAATGGTGGATATAATGTAGTGACTCCATTTTTATCATGTAGAACTTAAAAATATTCTGATGAATTTGTTCAAAACTAGGTGTAGAGATGCCATGAGATTCAAATGTTCGATGATCCCAAAATTGATATTATAAAAATATTAATATCATTCTTGTGTGGTTTTCACAAAATAGTGAAATCTCTCTCAAAAAGAGTCTCATATCAATATTATGAGACCACAGTTGAGTCCATAATGAGGGGTTTTCTCTTGGTGTGACCTAATGTTGGTTGGCACTAAATGTTCGGATGAGGTAGCCATTGGAAGGTATGTTAAGTGGATTAATTAATTAACTAATTTAATTAATATATTTAATACCCTTAAACAAGATTTCCATGTAAATAGCCAATTATGGAATGTCTATAAGGATATTCTCATAACCCCAGTAGATTTGGAGAGGATACTCTGAAGTTCTTCATTATCAGATCAATATCTAACGATGAATGATGACCAGATCCATATGGAATGAGAAGTATCAAACATAGTGGGACTTATCCTTCATAGGTTAATGAATTATTCACCAATTCTAAATCCTTAATCAAGGAAGATATCTTAAATTTTGTTTTATCTCTTTTTAATAATAGTTGTATCATGGATATTCATATATGTAATTGATTTGTGTTTATCCTTTCATTGCATGATCCAATTTCAAAAAATTTATTGTTTATCTTAAATTATTTCTGCTAAGTCTTGTTATCACCTCCATATATCACTCTTATGAAATAATTTTTCAAGAATTATTGACCGATGATAAGTTATGTAACACCCCAAGCTTCTACGGTACGCTTCTCTTTGAATAATGTGATAGCGTGTGTTGTACGCAACACTGAGTTCTAACACACCATAACCAATCAAACTAGCCATTATGAATAGTAATACCTACTTTTTGAAATTATATATATTTTATATTTCAAAATGGACTTCATTTTTGGATTCGGAATATCGAATTTATCCTAAGGTGAAATTTTGGTACATTTCGGATAACTTTCATATTTTGATGAATAGTGAAAATTACTAAATTTTAATTAAAAACAACTTTTTTAATCAAAATAATTAATAGTGATAAATTAAGAATTTGAGTGGTTTTAAAGTATATTTAGAATATATTTTTACCATTTAATATAATTTTGGTCATTGGACATAATTTTACAATTAAACCGAACATAAACAAGTGTCAATCTTTTGATAGTTATTATCTCTTAAAAACACGCTTTTTGTTTTGACAGCGGGAATTAATTTTAAATTAATTTCTGCCAATTCTTTGTTTTGAATTTAGAAAAATGGATTCCATATTTTGAATCAGGATGTTCAAATTTTGTAAATAGGTAACTTTTATTTTTAGACATTTTGAATAATTACTGCGGTAAATATTTTATTTACCATGGTTAAGGGTAAATCCGGTAAATAAGGGTTAAAACATAATATTATAATAATACTAAATTACCCTAAAACGTGTCCTAGACTTATTGGTTGATACATGTTCGACCATAGGCATCTTTGGGTCGATTTTGGGACCCCATGGTGCCACTTGTAGGTGATAAGGACACTTTATTTTAATTAAGTTTAAATGAATACAAAAATGACACAAGCATATATCTTTTAGAAAAACAATATTTACATAAGGTTATATATGTTGGATTTTAGATTATAAATATTCATTAGAAAGATAAAAAGATTTCATACATAATTATATTTTATTTATAATTTTTAGACCTTAAATAATTTAATTTATTTATGACACAATGATGATGAATTAAATACTATAATAGCGAAAAATTAAAATAATTGATATTATAAATACCCAAATAAATATAATATGAAACTTTTAATGAATTAAAATAATTTTTTAGGATAATATGATATATTAGGATTGATTTTATTGACTTTGTTCTAAGTAATAAATCTGTTATGAGTTTCACAAAAATAAACTATTGAATAGTGTCAAAATTGACATAAAAGTGTTCTTAAAAAAAATATTATATTATTAATTGATATTAAATTCCTAAAAATCTAAGGTTAGGCCAAGAGACTTATATAATTATAGTTTCAGCATTAATGGACCACTTGGAGGTCTCTTGGATATATATTGTAAGTTTTTTAACCATATTATATAAAAATACAAAAAGACATTGTAAAAGTGAAACTAATTAACTTAGAGTTAATACTTAAAGATAAGGTTAATATAAGTACCCAAACCTGTCTAAATTATATTGGTTGAGTTTTTTTAGACCCATACCCACCTTAAAATTTAAAAAATCAACTTTGGAGCCATTAGAAACCGAATATGAATTTATTATAAACTAATATTTCTAGCTTTTCCAAAGGTGCCCCTCACCCCTCTTATAAAAGGGCACTCCTCATTCTCATTTCATCACACCTTCAAAGCCTTTTGGTTCGGCCAAAATCTGCCCAAATACTCTCCCAAATTCCATCACTACAACCTAGAGGCCTTAGTGTGATTAGAAAGCCAACCTAAGGAGCCCTTTTGATCAAATCAAAAGGAAGAACCCGAAGAAGAGGTAATGTTTTCACCACCCCTTTTCAAGTTCCTTTCTTCTTCCACTTATTCTTTATTTGTTATTACCATTATAAAATAATAACTCCAGTATCTTATATATACTGTGATGTTATTATAAATATGGTACAACCATATTTATTATTCTATCCACCCTTTGAATAACATGTCACCATACGTGCGTACGTACGGCTTACCGTCTCCACGTCGTGGTGTAATTGTTATTCAATATATTATTATTTGGATGGGTATAATAATGATGTGTAACTAATGTAAATAATAAATATAACATGTTAATGATTCTTTATATATGATATATACTATCCATTTATATATTATTTTAATATCAAAAGAATGATATTGTCGCTCGTGCGTACGTACGGACTACCGTCTCCACGAACGCGATGAGATTCATTCTCCATCGTATCCATTAAAGTATAATTATCATTTGATGATTTAGAAATGATGTTTAAGGACTTGATATCATTCTGGATATGAATAATATACAACAAACATGTCTTATGTAACAAAACATATAAAAGAAAATGAGTAAGTTAACACCCGAAACGACGATAATTCTAAGATATTATTAACAAATCAATGTTAAAATATCATATATGATATCATATTAATATATATGATTATTGTATAATTTAATAACAATTATTTCACCATTATACAGGAGGTTAACCTACCCCAACCAAGGAAAAGTACAAGGTAAGGGTTTATTTTACAATCCCTTCATTATCCGAGGTTGTTTATATGTAAAAATCTGCTGGGATTTATTTATCATCCACATCCATGTTTCTTCGAAATGTATTTCAAAACATTTTTATTATTTACAAGAATATGGGTTAAAGTCATTTATACCCTTGTTTGAATTTTTATAAGAGGTTTATAAAGGAATCTTTCCGTCGTTTTCAAAACAAGGTCCTTTTTAACCTTTTCGACAGAATTAAGGTAAGAATGTTTTTTTTAACTTATACGGCGGGTGCGGCTATTTTACACCATTATAAAATCTTCAAAGCTTCCCTTACAAGCATATAAGAATATTTTCAAAGAAAATGTTTTATTTTATATGGATCTTAAATGATTTCAAAATAAAAAGAGATATTTCTTTAAAAAGAATTTTGATTTCATCTATGTCAATATCCTTTGATGGATTTTACGCTTATTTAAAGTTGATTTGTTATGATACAAAACTTCTATATTATATTGAAGGTTTTGTGATTTGTTTGACTGTGGATGTTCTATTTTTATACCATTCATGGTTTATGGTGAAAGTATTAACATTTCGTATGCTAGTTTTAATACGAATGTTTATATTATGTTTAAACCTTTTCATATGGGAATGCATTGGACTTAATATGTGACGGGTAGAGCCCGCTATAGCTCCTCGATGCATCGGTAGGTCTCATGAGACAAACTAGTGTCTTGGCACAAGGCCTTGACAAAAACTTATTTGTAGTCTTGGCACGAGGCCTTGGCTATGTGGTTATGATAGTCTGGCATTATGCATTCCATCATTATGAAAGTGGTTATTGATTTTGCATGTGATTATTCGATTAGTAGAATATCCATGTGAATAAGTAAATGGAATTATTTCATTTTATTTATGCCATACTATATTAAAAGTTCAATATTGAAAGGTTTTTGTTTTAGTAATGCATTGCCTTAAATGTTTATGCTTATTATGAAAGTTTCCGCTATATTGTTATCCTTACTGGGCATTTGAGCTCACCCCTTTTCTATGTTTTATTTTTCCCAGGAAGTGAATAAGTAAATTATGAATGACCTGTAGGGATATTATGTGGGGATATGAGTGTGGATCATGGAGACAATATGTTGTTGTAGTAGTTTTTCATTTTATGATGTAATGTAAGACTTATGAATATATCTAGTGTTTCCAAGGCTACTAAACTAATCGGTCTTTCGAGATTTGATCTTTCTTGTGATCATGCCAATGTTATGTAATAATGCACCGACTCTGGGCAACTAGGGTCGGGGTGTTACAGTTGGTATCAGAGGAAGTTTAGTACAAACCTTGGAAGCTAGATTTAGATAAACTCTGATTAGAGCACGTAGACCTAAGATGAACTTTGAGGATTAGTATAGAAGAACTTCCTAGAATTTTGGTTTTGTAGAGATTTTGTGAGTTTTCCGAGCAATACATCCCTATCTGGATACGATCAGGTAGAGGCGGCTCTGGAACAGATGTACCTAGGGGTAAAACCCGAAAACACCGCTTTGAGCTAGACTCGAACGGGAACTGGTGCACGACAACGGGCCTTGCTGCACTCTTGGTTACGACACTCCCGGGGGATATGCTTAGGATAACTCTCATTTTATTTACAAATCATTTTGAAGGGATTATGAGTATATACTTCCTCAAAGAAAACATTCCTATGATTATGGATTATATCCATAAATAGTTCAATTTATGTTAAGTGTTTTATAAGTATGGGATTATGTATTTTGATTCATAAACTGATCTAGTTTATGCCATTGTTTAGAAATGGAGCCTAGTGGAAGAAATGGAAACCGTATCAATGCACGCACTCCATGTAGGGATTTCCCTCCTGCTCAAGATAATTATAGTAGATCTGGTGATGCAATTGGTGCCGATCAGCTAATCACCATACTGGGACAACTTACTCAGGTTATGAATAATAACCTTACCCGTATGGAGCACCCTGATCTGCAACGTGGAGGATCAATGTTAGATCGATTCATGAGGTAACAACCACCAATGTTCAATGGGAGTACAAATCCCTTAGTAGCTGAGAAATGGATATTTTCCCTGGAGAAAATATTTCAGGCTTTGGGGAGCAGTGAAAGGGAAAAAGTTATCATGGCAGTTTACCGCCTCACTAGAGATGATGATAAATGGTGGTCATTGATTCAAAATACGAAGGAAGATGATGAAGTATCAAATATGGAATGGAGGGAGTTCAAAGATCTGTTTTTAGAAAAATACTTTCCTCGCGACCATCGAGCAGATATGGAAAGGCAATTTCTAAGTCTGAGACAGAAGGAGGATGAGAATGTCACAAAGTATGAGGCTAACTTTACAAGGTTAGCAAGGTACGCTGGTGATTATATATGTAACCAAATAAGTAATATTTATCGTTTCTTTGATGGGTTAAAACCATTTCTTCATCGATCATTAGTCTCACAATCCTTTTCGTCGTACGAAGACATTGTCTCATGTGCTATCAAGACCGAAAAGGAATTCTCTAAGTCTTATGACTTTAAAGAAAAGCAAGAGAAGAAGAGACCTGCTGATCAATCTGGGAATGTAAATAAAGGGAAGAAGGGAAAGGTTGAATATCCATCATGTGGTAAATGCGGGAAGAAACACCCTGGTACTTGCTTGAAGGGAATGGGAGTCTGTTACAAGTGTGGTGAAAAAGGCCACCAAGCTCGTGATTGCAAGGGGAAGAAGGAAGCTACCAACGTTCAGTGCTATAATTGCAGGTAGATGGGGCATTATGCAAATGCATGTCCTAAGCATCAGGAGAACTTACCTCAGAAAAGGCCAAGGGATCAAGGCCAGGCTTATGCTATCACTACTGCTGAGGTAGAAGCTCCGAAAGACGTGGTGGAAGGTAATTTAATGGTTTCCTCAAGTTTAGCAAATGCATTATTTGATTCTGGATCATCACATTGTTTCATATCTTCCCAGTTTGCTAAGAAAATTAGATATTTCCAATTTTATTTAATAAGGGAGTTTTCAGTTAAAACTCCTAAGGGAAGTATCATTGCAACAAAGTTTTGTGAACAAGTCCCCATTAGAGCACATAAATGTTCTTTATCTGCTGATCTCATCGTCATACCTATGATTGAGTTTGATATAATCCTTGGTATGGACTGGCTTTCGGACTATGATGCGAAGATTTATTGTAAGAAGAAAGAGGTTACGATTCATGATGATAATGATAAGGAACACCTTATCTTTAGAGAAGAATCGTCACCACCTAATTCTTATTTAGATCCACCCTCAATAGCTCAACTAAATTCAATTATTGGGGAGGAAGAGAATGAAATAACTACGGGTGAGAAAAGGAATGTTCAAATAGAGGATGTACCTGTTGTGAAAGAATTTGTAGATGTATTTCCGGAATATTTACCTGGACACCCTCCAGAACGAGAAGTTGAGTTTTCCATTGATTTGATTCTTGGATCAAGGCCTATATCAAAGACCCCTTATAGAATGACCACTGTAGAGTTAGTCGAACTAAAGAAACAACTAGAGGAATTGAGTAATAAAGGATTTATTCTCCCTAGTGTTTCTCCATGGGGATCCCCTGTTCTTTTTGTTAAAAAGAAAGATGGATCTATGAGGTTATGTATCGACTACAGGGAGATCAATTCTATAACGATAAAGAACAAGTATCCACTACCTCGTATTGATGATTTATTTGACCAAATACATGGATCTCAATACTTTTCAAAGATTGACCTTCGATCTGGATACCATCAGTTGTGTGTAAAGAAGGAAGACATTCCGAATACAGCATTTCGAACCAGGTACGGTCATTACGAGTTTACTGTAATGCCTTTTGTATTGACTAATGCACCCTCTGTATTCATGGATCTGATGAATAGAGTTTTCAAGGAGTATCTCGATGAATTTGTGGTGGTATTTGTTGATGATATCTTGGTATACTCCAAAACCTACAAAGATCATGAAAATCACTTGCGCATTATCTTGAAGACTCTGAGGAGGCATGAATTATATGGGAAGTTTAGCAAGTGTGAATTCTGGCTTTAGTAGATTTCTTTTCTTGGCCATATTGTCTCTAAATATGGAATCTCTGTTGATCCTTCTAAGACCAAGGCAATCCAAGAATGGCCAAAACCTACGAGTATAACTGAGGTACGCAGTTTTATTGGTTTGGCAGGTTATTATCGACGTTTCGTCCATAATTTTGCCCGATTGGCTAACCCATTAATGAAGCTCACACGTAAAGGGGTTAAATTTGTTTGGACAAAAGAGTGTGAAGAATGTTTTGAAGAACTGAAGAAAAGATTAGTCAATGCTCCTATATTGACTCTACCATCGGGGAATGATGGGTTTGTTATTTATAGTGATGCATCGAAGAAAGGACTTGGTTGTGTCCTTATGCAGAATGATAGAGTTATTGCCTATGCATCACGACAGTTGAAAATTCATGAAAAAAACTATCCTACTCATGATCTCGAGTTAGCAGCTATGATCTTTGCTTTGAAGATATGGAGGCACTACCTCTATGGTGAAAAATGTGAGATTTATACTGATCACAAGAGTTTGAAGTATATTTTCTCACAAAAAGAACTCAACATGAGGCAAAGGAGATGGCTTGAATTACTCAAGGATTATGATTGCACGATACACTACCACCCGGGGAAAGCAAACAAGGTGGCAGATGCTTTGAGTAGAAAAGTCCATGGAGTTTTGAACAATATGAGAATTGAAAGGGATCCAATTTTCATGGATCTAGTGAAGATGGACATGGGAATAACCAGGGAAGGCGAAACATCATTTCTTTTTCAAATGGTTTCCAAACCATCTTTAATAGAAAGGATTAAGAGTACTCAGACCGATGATGAAGAATTTCAAAAGAAGATTAAAGCTGTGAATGATGGGAGATTGAGAGACTTTGTGTATGAAGATGGAATTTTGAAATTTGGGAAGAGACTTTGTGTTCCCGATATACCTGATCTAAAAAGGGAATTGCTGGATGATGCTCATAGTTCCAATTTCTCTATACACCCTGGGAGCACCAAAATGTATAGAGATTTGAAAGAACATTTTTGGTGGGACAACATGAAGAGGGAGATTGCTGATTTTGTGTCAAGATGTATGGTTTGTCAACAAGTGAAAGCTGGAAGGCAACAGCCTGGAGGAGTCATGCAACCTCTTCCCATACCGGAGTGGAAATGGGACAATATTACGATGGACTTTGTCATGGGGCTACCAAAGACTCCTAGAAGGAACGATGCAATATGGGTTATTGTTGATCATCTTACCAAGTCAGCCCATTTTCTTGCTATAAGAGAAGATCTACCCCTGGAAGGTCTAGCGAGACTATATATTAATGAAGTTGTGAGACTTCATGGAGTACCCCTATCGATTGTTTCTGATCGTGATCCCCGTTTTACTTCAAGATTTTGGAAAAGTCTTCAGAAATCCTTGGATACTGAACTTCATTTGAGCACTGCTTACCATCCTCAGACAGACAGACAATCAGAACGGACTATTCAAACCTTAGAAGACATGTTGAGATCTTGCTCACTTGACTTTCAGGGTATGTGGGATCAATATTTACCTCTGGTAGAATTTTCCTATAAGAATAGCTTCCATTCGAGTATTCAGATGGCACCATATGAAGCGTTATACAGAAAGAGATGTCGTACACCAACCTGTTGGGATGACGTCAGTGAAAGAAAACTTGTAGGTCCAGAACTGGTGGAGGAAACGATGGAAAATGTGAAGGTAATCCAAAATCACATCAGAGCAGCTCAAATTAGGCAGAAGAGCTATGCCGATAATCGAAGGAAGGATTTGGAATTTCAAGTTGGTGATCATGTTTTCCTGAAGGTATCGCTATGGAAGGGAGTCATACGTTTTCGTAAGAAAGGTAAATTGAGTCCCAGGTACATCGGACCCTTTGAAATTCTAGAATGAATTGGGGTTGTAGCTTACCGATTGGCAATGCCGCCAAGTCTCTCTAAAGTTCACGATGTGTTCCACGTATCTCTGTTGAGGAAATAAATGCCTGACCCAATGCATGTACTCACCTATGAGGAATTAGAACTGGAACCCGATCTGTCTTATTACGAAGAGCCCTTCAGGATTCTTGATACGAGAGAACAAGTACTGAGAAACCGGACGACGCGTCTGGTAAAAGTTTTGTGGAGAAACCATAAGATGGAAGAGGAAACGTGGGAACCCGAGGAACTTATGATGAAGAACCACCCAAGTCTTTTCATGTGATAAGTATTCTAGAAATTTTGAGGACGAAATTATTTGAAGGAGGGGAGAATGTAACACCCCAAGCTTCTACGGTACGCTTCTCTTTGAATAATGTGATAGCGTGTGTTGTACGCAACACCAAGTTCTAACACACCATAATCAATCAATCTAGCCGTTATGAATATTAATACCTACTTTTTGAAATTATATATATTTTATATTTCAAAATGGACTTCATTTTTGGATTCGTAATATCGAATTTATCCTAAGGTGAAATTTTGGTACATTTCGGATAACTTTCATATTTTGATGAATAGTGAAAATTACTAAATTTTAATTAAAAACAACTTTTTTAATCAAAATAATTAATAGTGATAAATTATGAATTTGAGTAGTTTTAAAGTATATTTATAATATATTTTTACCATTTAATATAATTTTGGTCATTGGACATAATTTTACAATTAAACCGAACATAAACAAGTGTCAATCTTTTGATAGTTATTATCTCTTAAAAACACGCTTTTTGTTTTGACAGCGGGAATTAATTTTAAATTAATTTCTGCCACTTCTGTGTTTTGAATTTATAAAAATGGATTCCATATTTGGAATCAGGATGTTCAAATTGTGTAAATAGGTAACTTTTATTTTTAGACATATTGAATAATTACTGCGGTAAATATTTTATTTACCATGGTTAAGGGTAAATCCGGTAAATAAGGGTTAAAAAATAATATTATAATAATACTAAATTACCCTAAAACGTGTCCTACCCTTATTGGTTGATACATTTTCGACCATAGGCATCTTTGGGTTGATTTTGGGACCCCATGGTGCCACTTGTAGGTGATAAGGACACTTTATTTTAATTAAGTTAAAATGAATACAAAAATGACACAAGCATATATCGTTTAGAAAAACAATATTTACATAAGGTTATATATGTTGTATTTTAGATTATAAATATTAATTAGAAATATAAAAAGATTTCCTACATAATTATAGTTTATTTATAATTTTTAGACATTAAATAATTTAATTTATTTATGACACAATGATGATGAATTAATTACTATAATAGTGCAAAATTAAAATAATTGATATTGTAAATACCCAAATAAATATAATATGAAACTTTTAATGAATTAAACTAATTTTATATATAATATGATATATTAGGATTTATTTTATTGACTTTGTTCTAAGTAATAAATCTGTTATGAGTTTCACAAAAATCAACTATTGAATAGTGTCAAAATTGACATAAAAGTGTTCTTAAAACAAATATTATATTATTAATTGATATTAAATTCCTAAAAATCTAAGGTTCGGCCAAGAGACTTATATCATGATATTTTCATCATTAATGGACCACTTGGGGGTCTCTTGGATATATATAGTAAGTTGTTTAACCATATTATATAAAAATACAAAGAGACATTGTAAAAGTGAAACTAATTAACTTAGAGTTAATACTTAAAGATAAGGTTAATATAAGTACCCAAACCTGTCTAAATTATATTGGTTGAGTTGTTTTCGACCCATCCCCACCTTAAAATTTATAAAATCAACTTTGGAGCCATTAGAAACCGAATATGAATTTATTATAAACTAATATTTCTGGCTTTTCCAAAGGTGCCCCTCACCCCTCTTATAAAAGGGCACTCCTCCTTCTCATTTCTTCACACCTTCAAAGCCTTTTGGTTCGGCCAAACTCTGACCAAATACTCTCCCAACTTCCCTCAATACAACCTAGAGGCTTTAGTGTGATCCTAAAGCCAACCTAAGGAGCCCTTTTGATCAAATCAAAAGGAAGAACCCGAAGAAGAGGTAATGTTTTGACCACCCCTTTTCAAGTTCCTTTCTTCTTCCAATTATTCTTTCTTTGTTATTACCATTATAAAATAATAACTCCAGTATCTTATATATACTGTGATGTTATTATAAATATGGTACAACCATATTTAGTATTCTATCCACCCTTTGAATAACATGTCACCATACGTGCGTACGTACGGCTTACCGTCTCCACGTCGTGGTGTAATTGTTATTCAATTTATTATTATTTGGATGGGTATAATAATGATGTTTAACTCATGTAAATAATAAATATAACATGTTAATGATTCTGTATATATGATATACCATCCATTTATATATTATTTTAATATCAAAAGAATGATATTGTCGCTCGTGCGTACGTACGGACTACCGTCTCCACGAACGCGATGAGATTCATTCTCCATCGTATCCATTAAAGTATAATTATCATTTGATGATTTAGAAATGATGTTTAAGGACTTGATATCATTCTGGATATGAATAAGATACAACAAACATGGCTTATGTAACAAAACATATAAAAGAAAATGAGTAAGTTAACACCCGAAATGACGATAATTCTAAGATATTATTAACAAATCAATGTTAAAAGATCATATATGATATCATATTAATATATATGATTCTTGTATAATTTAATAACAATTATTTCACCCTTATACAGGAGGTTAACCTACCCCAACCAAGGAAAAGTACAAGTTAAGGGTTTATTTCACAATCTCTTCATTATCCGAGGTTGTTTATATGTAATAATCTACTGGGATTTCTTTATCATCCACATCCATGTTTCTTCGAAATGTATTTCAAAACATTTTTATTATTTACAAGAATATGGGTTAAAGTAATTTATACCCTTGTTTGACTTTTTATAAGAGGTTTATAAATGAATCTTTCCGTCGTTTTCAAAACAAGGTCCTTTTTAACCTTTTCGACAGAATTAAGGTAAGAATGTTTTTTTAACTTATACGGCGGGTGCGGCTATTTTCCGCCGTTATAAAATCTTCAAAGCTTCCCTTACAAGCTTATAAGAATATTTTCAAAGAAAATGTTTTATTTTATATGGATCTTAAATGATTTCAAAATAAAAAGAGATATTTTTTTAAAAAGAATTTTGATTTCATCTATGTCAACATCCTTTGATGGATTTTACGCTTATTTAAAGTTGATTTGTTATGATACAAAACTTATATATTATATTGAAGGTTTTGTGATTTGTTTGAATATGGATGTTCTATTTTTATACCATTCATGGTTTATGGTGAAAGTATTAACATTTCTTATGCTAGTTTTAATACGAATGTTTATGTTTTGTTTAAACCTTTTCATATGGGAATGCATTGGACTTAATATGTGACGGGTGGAGCCTGCTATAGCTCCTCGATGCATCGGTAGGTCTCATGAGACAAACTAGTGTCTTGGCACAAGGCCTTGAAAAAATCTTATTTGTAGTCTTGGCACGAGGCCTTGGCTATGTGGTTATGATAGTCTGGCATTATGCATTCCATCATTATGAAAGTGGTTATTAATTTTGCATGTGATTATTCGATTAGTAGAATATCCATGTGAATAAGTAAATGGCATTATTTAATTTTATTTATGCCATACTATGTTAAAAGTTCAAGATTGAAAGTTTTTTGTTTTAGTAATGCATTGCCTTAAATGTTTATGCTTATTATGAAAGTTTCTGCTATATTGTTATCCTTACTGGGCATTTGATCTCACCCCTTTTCTATGTTTTATTTTTCCCAGGAAGTGAAGAAGTAAATTATGAATGACCTACAGGGATATTATGTGGGGATATGAGTGTGGATCATGGAGACAATATGTTGTTGTAGTAGTTTTTCATTTTATGATGTAATGTAAGACTTATGAATATATCTAGTGTTTCCAAGGCTACTAAACTAATCGGTCTTTCGAGATTTGATCTTTCTTGTGATCATGCCAATGTTATGTAATAATGCACTGACTCTGGGCAACTAGGGTCGGGGTGTTACAAGTTCTATTTTTTTCTTATTCATTTTCCATCTTCGTTCATCATGTTCTTCACCGTTGGCCCATGGGGTCGCGATTCGACCTTACCGGGGATGTTCTGAGGGCAATCGAACACCCAGATCCATTTTGGTAGCATGAATGAAATGAATATAAATTATTTATAGGAGTATCAAGTATGTATATAGAATTAGGTTGACACACCATGAACCTAGGATCTGGAGGGGTGATAAGTTTGAGCAGGAGGTGCACGGGAAGCATTTTGGGCTTCATACGGATCAGTAGAATCCATTTTATAACCACTCGAGGCTGGGAAATGGTGGTCAGAGGTGGATACATTTAATTTCTAGTTTCCTTTAGTCAATATTTGAGGTGTTGAAAATGGATCATTAATCCAAATGGAAAATCATATCTTTATATGGAAAACATGAAAACATGTTGTCTAGTGAGGAATAAAACATGACATGTTCTTCAGATTCTCTGACAAATAGGATTTTAGTAGAAGTTAAGAATCACACGTAGAGTGCCTAGGACCACACACCTTGTGACCCTTAATATGATTCTAGTTTAGGAACCATCTGGAACATTCCTAGAACCTTGTGTGGGGCAACATTCCATGTACTCTAGGAGTACACATGTATGAGTTGGTACCCATGAATGACCAAGTACATGGCCTGGTACATGGGCATGAACCAATGAACACAAATATGACCAATTATCCAAAAATTATCCCAATGTTGATGAGCAACTCAATGTTCCACATTTAAATTTCATGTATGATGACATGGCTTCCAACCCGTTATTAGATGAGAAAATGGTCAGACAATGAGGTGGGGTCACATGCCATGTTACACCCCATATATGCAGTGTACTTCTCTCTAGAACTTATTCCTCTCCTTTCACCTTTATTAGGACTTGGATTTTGGGATGTGAGTATCCTATCATGAGTTTACTTGAATATAGAACATGATTGTGTCCTTATTTGCGGAATATGAGTTATGATGCATGGAGTTCTATGTGTGATGATTATTCTGAAAATGATTGATGATGGTAAGAATCAGGTGTGTTCATTAGTGTGTCATCGGGGTCAATACTCCCCTATTACACTAGGACGCATATTATCCATTCTATCATAGAGATATCCGGGTTAGTAATCCCACGTTACACCTAGGAATAGGTTTCCCATATTCTCTACACAAGAGATATCAGGGTTAGTACCCCTTTGTCTCACCAGGGCACAAGTTCCCATATTCTTTATAAAAGTTTTACCAGGGGTCAGTAATACCCTATAAAACAAGAGATATGGTTTTATATATTCTTCACATGGTTAGGGTTAGTAATATCATTTCCACTAAAGGGTGTGTGTTATCCACCTAGAGAGTATAAATCCCTATCTCTTTGAGCTCTGGGAGCATTTGGGTCCTCCATGGGAGTTGTGGCTCCCTTGTTTGTGGAGCATAGTTTGGGGGTGTGGGTGTCTCCACTAATATTTTGGTGAGGTTATATGAGATATAAGGATGGGATTGGTGGCTCCCTCAACTATAGTGTATAGTGTTAATGATCATAACTTTCCCAACTGTTTCTAATGTGGTTGTCTATGATGATGGGCATTAGAGATAGACCATGGAGTTACGCATAGACTCGTTATTTTAGATGGGATGTTGAGATAGAGATTCACTTTCTCTCCTTGTTTGAGATTATTGCTAATAATATGTAGATGTTTATAGTTTTTGTCCTAGTTTTGGATTGAAGTGTCTTCATTGGGTTGAGCTTACTACTATTGTAGTATTCTTTCTATTTCTCCCTTTTGTATTTGGGGTGTCCTTCTAGGTATGTATATACTAATCCTATAATAGTATTTTCCCACATGTGTTGTGTCCTACGCAGATGAAGGAAAGATCAGTGGTGACCCTAGTGAAGATCCGGGATACTTGGGTGCATTGACCATATAAGGTGTTTGGGACTAGGATATCATGAGTCAATCACTCTCTCATTATACTTTTATTACAGTTTTTTCAGGTTGGGACATCACTCTATTTGGTATTTTATTTTTCAAATGATTATGATTCAGTTTATATTTTCTCAGACTCTAATGTTTTCCCAAGAGGTTATTTAATGCATGCTTTATCTCTAGATAATAAAGTATTTTATTTTTAATCCTCTATAATTTTTCATAGATATGGTTGGGTGTGTGTGTATATGTATATTAGGAAAAAGTATCCCATTTTAGTTATTCCCCATTGATGCCTCTAACTAGCCCCTGGCCTATAGAGGAGAGATTATTGTTGTAAGTACTCATCCTTCCTCTAACAAGGTGGGCTCCATTTGGTCAGTTTATTGAAATCATAGTAAATAATATACTAAACATTTAGAAAACATATTATTAATCCCATATGGTTTTGGGGAATTATTTATATTCAAGGGAAATGAAATAACCTTAATTTATTAATTAGTAGGGATTTAATTTAGTAAATTATTATAATACTATTCAACAACCCTTGGAATTACATCCTCTAAGGAAATATCATTATCAAAATAGGTTTTATTAAAAAAGTAATTTAGTAATAATAATAATATTTGGAACGTTCATAATTATAAAGATAAGAGAATCATTATGACTTAAGTGTGTTAATGTCGTATTCTTCATTATGATATTTTGAAATCTAATGATAATATCATGTTATAATCCCTAAATTTCAACCATTTTACACTATAAAATTCTTTCATTTATTTTTTTCCTAATTTTGAACATATAGGAACATTAAATTATTCCTATAAGTGAGATTGACATCCTTATTAAGAGTTGTGTAAAAAATTAACAATGAGTGTGAAAAATATATAGATTATATGTTCCATTTTAGTCTCTATAATTCATTCATAAATCTTAGAAAAATAATATCTACACCATATTTTATGTCTGTTCTTCCAGGATTTGAAATTAAAATAATATTGTTAGACATAATTACTACAACAAGTAGACACTCATGTCTCATTAACAATATCCCTACATTGTGGCTTAAGAAAATATGAATTAAAAAATATAAATTTTTTTATGCTATTAAAATTTTCATGTAGACCCTTTATAATATTATCTAACAATCGGATGGTGATCAAAATAATCATTAGTAAGAGAATATAATGATAATTATCATAGTAATCAATGGAAGTATTATTAATAAATTTTCTATCAAGATTAATGGAAACTACTTTATTCAAGTTCCATATACACTAGATATACTTGAAATAAAAAATATTAACTTCAAGAAGACCATCCATCTATAAATAATACATAAATTTATTTTCAATAGTAGAGACGAAACTTATTTCCTCTTGTCTGTCCATTACCTTAATTAAGGCTGCTACAATGTAGCACACATATGTAATACACCAAAATAATCTATTTCAAATCAGTGTATAGATTTTTATTCCCTTAATTACTATTAAAATAATAAAAAAGGGAAACATCTCATACTATCATTAAACATGAATTTTAATGTTATCATTTATGTATTAACATTATATATAGATATCTATGAGATCCTCGAAGAGGAATGGAATTAAAGAGACTCAACCATTAACATTATTTACTAAATTATATATAACTCAAGAATTAAAATAAATTAATCCTAGTCTCTAAAATCCATATAAAAAGGATAAAATAGAACTAACATTATATTGCTTTTAAATCCCAAAAAAGTTATAATAATGGTTTTCTTAGAATGTGGTGTGAATTGGAGACCAATTCACACTTCTTGAGAACTTACTAAAACAAAAAAGAGGGGTACAATGTCTACATGAGGTTTAATGAGCATGCACCTGCATCAAATGAACTAAAAATGAAAAAAATGAGATCAGTCTAAAGAAGACCTATCATATCAATTTGGAGAATTTTTTTTCTCTTCACCGAAAATAACCATTCTAAAGTATCCCAAGTAGTCCTTATAACTATAAATCATAAATATCTAAGCTTGTAGAATATTTTCACAAACACATTGATAACCAAAGATAATACCAACATGATTTTATTGAAATAAAACATCCCTAAAAAAGAAACACAAGAACTCATATCTATAAATAATAACCACTGAGAGGATAATAATTGGGACAATAAAACATTAAATCCAGCCTCCAACAGATTATATAATTACTAAAACTGTTTCCATCACACTAGAAAGATTAAAAGTCCATATATCAATCTCATCTGAAGGCTACACCACCAGTTTATCCATGTTTCATGTATCAAACCTTTTAATGGGGATCCTAATCCAAGGTAAACATCACATGAAAATAGAATAAAAAATACACCATTTATTCAGGTTCTATAAAATAAAAGCCTCAATAATAATAGATTATTCAACATATGAGGAAACATGAACTAAATAACTATCCAAGATAAAAAACTCATCTAGCTGATTCAAATATCACAAAACACATAAAAAATAAACATCACAATTGGCCATATATCATCAGGATATCGAGAGATAATTGATATAATTACTCATGTTAAAATATAATTTAATAACCTATAAATAAAGAATATTTATTTTCATTTTTGTATTGATAACATTAAAAAAACACAACACCATAAGAAGTAGGCACCAAGAAAAAGTGAGAGAGAATCAGCAACCCAAAAGGGTCTATCATTCAAAAATTAAATCAAGAACAATAGATCAGCCAACTGAAATGTTATAAGAGACAAATAAAACATGATAAAACTACAAATAAAGTAGAAAAAAATATTCATAATAAATAAATATCACACTCAAGAGAAAGAATCCAATCAACCGACCAAAAAAATTCTTTAGAAAAATTATCGATGAATGAATGATAATTCAAGGTGTCGCAAAGAAACAAGAGAATAGATATATGATGCACTAGATTTATTTCCGTGGAATTCCTCAATATTTTAAATCAATGTTACATTTAAATTATTTTACCATTTTAGAAATCATATGTTTCCTGATTTAGAGGTATGTTTTTTCATGAATTTCACTATCTTTATAATTTTGTAAGAAAAATTTGTCTTACTCCTCCATCAAAGTTTCTAATTCCTCTCATGTTTCCTCATGGATCCTATAATCAACTTTCAGAGAGTGTCCAAAATCTTTATAAAAAATATCATTTTCAAATAATCCTTTCGAGACGGTGTGAAAGGAGGGTCAACATGAGTAGGTAGTGGGGGAATAACTTCCTTTTGTGTTTTGGAAGAATCAAAGTATTTAGTGAAAATAGTTAGTTCGAGATTAGAATAATCTCTATGATTTTGAGTCTTACTATAATTTAGAGTGATGAATCCAACTAAATAAATCATTTATTTTTTTACCTTTCTTAGAAATAAATTAAAAAAACCTCCCCAATATGAAAATATTTATCATCATTTTTAGGTAAATATTCATTATCTTCAGACTACTAACTCTTGTTCTCATCTTGAATGGTTTGATCACCATTTGAGATCTCACATAGTAGATTCAAATTTTTTCTAAAACTTGTTTTTTATTAATTTAAAGTTTCCATATTACAAATACCATAATAAAATTTTGATGAAACAACTAGAGAATGGTGAGATTTATGACAATTGAAAAAATTATGATTAACTTATTTGTTAATACCAGTACAATTCTATTCATTTAAAGCATGATCCAAGTCTTTATGTTCATGTTTTTCATCCTTGTCTGACTTAATATGTGAAATAGGATGAGTATTGTAAAACCTGACTCCACATTCCTTAACAGTGTGACTTAATGTAAGGAATTTACTACAATACTCTAGAGGATTATAAAAAACAACCTCTTTATGGAAAGATGTATCACTATTTTTTATCCAAAATGTGGATAAACCTTTTAAATATTTTTCCTAATAATTTTCTCGAATTGGTGTAGAAAACAATTCCCCATTTTTCCTTAGAAACAAAGAAAACTAAAGTGGATATAAATTATTATTCCTATATTCTATTTAGATTCTTCTAAATTTTTTTCTTGAAAACCATCCCATTCCATATAGAAACATTCAAACCCCAAATGAAAATTTTTCTTCTACCCAATATGTGCCTTGTTGTCATCAACTTCCACTTGATTAGTATCCTTCACAATGACCTTGTCTATAAGACCTCCAGTAGCTTCTTCCCTCTCAACTAATTTCCTCACCTAGAATGTTACCCCTTTATTATCTCCATGTGTTTACTCTATAGCTTGTGATAATAAATTTTTATCACCTTCCCATCTTAAAATATTTTGATATCAGGGATTGTAAAATTTTTCTCCATGTAACCATTATCTTCTTCATCAACCATCTCACTCTAAGAAATTATCTTCTTCTATTTATCTTATATTCCCTTCCGATTTCTGCCTCTATAGATGAATCATTAATTATGTACTACTATATAATAACTCATAGCTTTTCTAAGGAACCACTATTTTTAGATTTAATTTTATCCCCAACTTTTTTCTTTTGATTTTTTGTGTATTTTATTTGTAATTTCTGCACTTCTTAAAAATTCAACACTATATTTCTGATAACTTTATTAAAGTTATAGAATGGTTTTATAAATTAATATTTCTTTTTTATTATCTCAAACTTAAATATAATTATAATGAGTTAAATTCATCTGGAAGTTAATATGTTATATTTTAATCCATAATTATTTGAGAATAACACACAATATTTCCTTTTAATGAATTCTCCTTAATCTTCAACAACATTATAATATAAGAAAAATAGTCATTAATAATTTTTGGATTCTTAAAGATCCATCTAAACCTAGGATGATAGTTCTTAAAATGAGTATTCATATTTCTACACATAAAAATATTATGGATAATATCCTATTTTAAGAGTCAAAAAGCTCTTATATTGAGATTGAAATTACCGAAATTTTAACCCCTTAATATATTTTTAGTGGAGTCAAATATGAAATGATTTTCTCATGTTCCTCTCAAAATTAACTTTCAGTTACCAATTTTAAAAATAGAAAATAAATTCTCATATAATTCATTAAAATACCAAGGTTTTCCAACTTTGAATAAATCATTTGAATAATCAATGAAAATTGACACACCTCAAGCCTTTCCTTAAGGACATGTCTATTTTATGACATGGGAAATTTTTTGTCTTTCTATATATATATGATATGTTCATTCCCTATAGAGATTACATGTCCTCTATCCCCAACACTATTATTTTTAGGTATTTCAAAAATATAACTATTTATTAAACTATCTATTACCATGTATGATTAATAAACACTTCCAGTATACTTTAATCATTCTCCATAGTTCTAATAAGATATTTATTTACCACATGAAAATCCTAATTTCTAGAATGTCACCATCAATAAGTGCCCTCATGATCTCTATCCTCCTAAATATCACCTATTTGTAATAAAATAACATTTTATTTTTAAATAAAAAAATAAAAAAATTTACAATTTTCATTGAAAAATAAAAAATCAAGGTAATAATTAAAAAAATCAACATTTTATACTATTTTAAAAAATAGAAATACATCAAAAAAATTTATGAAAAATTATACCATTCATTTAAATATTTTTTAAAATAAAACTTTTAAATTCAAAAAAATAACTCATCCAATTTTAAAAATATTTTTTATATTTTTTTTAGTACCATTTAGATTTATTTTTATTTTTATTTACTTCAGTTTGATTCAGTATGATTTTTTTAGTTTATATTAGGTTGAGTCGGACTTGGTTGAGTTGTGTCATGTTGGGTTGAGTTCATTTAATTTTTAATGGTTTGATTCATTTAATTAAAATTTGGTTAGGATTGGGATGGTTTGGTATGATTTAATTTAGATAGAGATTGTTTGATTTGTTTCAAGTTAATTTGGGTTAGTTAAGTTTATTTTAGTTCAATTTCGTTGGGTTTAAATGAATTCATATAATTTTAAGTTAGAGAAGTTACCATAGTTTTTTATTAATATTAAATTTTTTGGATATGTCTGATTTTATTTTATTAGTTAGGATTTTTTGATTTTTGGAAAGGGTTAATTTAATAAAATTCTGTTCAATTTGTTATAGTCCAGTTCAATAAAATTTAATTTGATTCAAGAAGGGTAAATCTTATTCAATTCAATTTTTTTATTTTAGTTTTAGTTTAGTTTATATGGGTTTTGGAATATTTTGTTTGATTTGATTTATACTAGTTTGGTTCTATCCAAATCCAATGACTATTAGATTGGATTTTAAGAAAATTGGTTCAAATGGAAAAAGAAATTCAGTTAGAATTTATAATTTTTTGATGGTGCCTAACGATCAACCTAAAAAGGTAGGTGATGGATAAAGGAGAATAAATAATAAAATTAATATAATTGAATATGTAAATATATTAACCATTATATAGATTTTGAATCTGAGGATTATATGAGACATCCTCATCTGAATGAGGAATCATGGGAGCTCTCAATATTGCTGATGAACACTACTAGGTTTATGTTGAACCTATGCCAAGTCTAGATATACCCTTGTACTCTATGTTGGATATGTTGGAAGAGAAAATTTATACTCAAACTACTATAGAATAGTACAACATTACAATTTCCAATAATATTCAAGTTCATAACTATATAGAAAAAAAATGTTGCCTTAGTATAGCAATTCCTTATTTTAATAATAAAAAATATTATTTATTATTTATAATCATTAATGTGATTTATGATGGTTAATTGTATCTCTTTAACAAATTGAAAATTTCCTATGTCTTGAATCAACTGCAGAGATTACCTAGTCAGACGATTGGTTGTGAAGTCTAAAGTGAAAAATTCAAAAAGGGCTCAATCGACTACAAGAAGAATCTATTAACCCTGAGCTCAATAAGTGTAAATTTTTTGAAGTATCATATCAATTGAAAAAAATAATTCATCAACCATGGAAGAAATCACATAAGAATCAATTTACCACAAGGAAAACCAAGTGACCGGACATGTATCTCAAGAAACCATAGCCTCTAGCCTTTAAGTTATTTTCAAAGGCATGGATCGACCTTACACCTGTCAGATTGACCGTAGGTAATTTTGAAAAGTGATGGATTGATTGACCAAGTAATGGATTGGAAACTTTCCATTTAGTTCTATTAAAGCCATTTTCTTGTCAACTTTTATATCGACCTCACAATTAGTGGATCAACCACATGATTAGTGGATCGACCACACGATTAACCCTACGAATACAAATCCAAATGGAAGTTATTTCACATCTATAAAAATATAAAAAGGTATTTTATCAACCACATATTAAAATAATATATTTTATAATATTACTATAGAACAAAACCATATTATAAAGTTGGAATTCAAAAAAATTAATGAATAAACTGTGTGACTAGTCCAAGAGACAGTGGAACAAAGTTATAATTTGATAAAGTGATGGATCACCCATAAGTGAAAGTGATTGACCATAGGAATTTTTCATTTAATTTGATCAAAATTATTGAATATTGTTGAATCTAGCTTGAATTATAAAGTTTAACACTTTAATTAGATCTTTTCTGAAGTGGTTATTATATTTTTGAATATATCATGCCAATAAATTTTCTACATAGAATTAAATGATGGTCAGAATCATTTAATGGGACCAGTTTTCATGTTGAGTGTCAGTATTTATAATGATGAGATTTCAATGGATGTTTTTAGAAATAGTATTCTGTTTAAAGATAACTAAATATAGTGAAAAGGAGTGTGGGAAAATATAAACACCATAGACCCATACGTGTGAGAATAATATTTTTTTCGAATACATGATACTCTGTTTCTCATCCAAACTCGATTTCATGATCATAGAAAATAATTTTTCTCGTATCTCATTGAAAAATCATAATAAAATCACTATGAATATAATAATCATCTACAAAACAAATTAACTCAACCTCTCTATTGAAATATTTTGTCTTCTCTTGATCTGTTCTTTTTACATTTTTGAACTATGTTTGTTTGACAATGTATATCTTTTGAGCACTCACTCCTATGTTGTATTAGAGAGTTATAGACACACACACTCTAATTATTTTACATATTTTATCCCATTTAGAACTATGTAATAGGTTATGTTTATCTTATACTTAATGTGTGTAGTTTTTTATTTAAAATTCGATTTAGGGTTTGGATCTTTTTTTTATAATGAACTACTTGGAAATGGGTGATTTCGAAGTGGAGAAGACTATGTCTCGACTTGATACTAAACCTCTTGTTTTATTCCATTGCATTTTTTTCCTTTTTTATTATTACCTAATTTTTAATATAAACCTATTTTATTTTTTTTAAAACAATATAGATAAACTATAATTTTATAGTTATCTTTCACAAGTGTATTATATATTATGGTTGACACAAATACATTTTTTCAAAGGTTAAAATAGTTTTAAAAACTTGTTTTAAATTAATTGTGATCAATATTTTAATAATATTTTCTAAAGATTGAATTATATAATTCTAGTTTCTTAGTTAACTATAATGGAATTTATAACTTAGTTGATTTAGTTTTTAAATCATTTTTAATAGATATTTTATTTGAATACTCAATTCTACCCTCACTTTAGTTATCTACTAGTACAAACATTTGGTATCGGATCTGTGTTTTTATTTATTTTAACTATGATCTGGTTTTACTTAAAAAATAAAATTTATATTATTTATAAATTTATATCTTTATAGATAACAATATCTTCTAGGGGACTACTACTAACATACCTATTTATTATTGTGGAACCAATTATTCTCAGTTGAAGATTAAAATGAAAATACACAATAAAAAAATAATATTTAGAATTTGGAAATTAATATATGACTTATATAAAAAAAAGATAATAAATATTTCTAGAGTGATATTACTAAGGGATCTTATGATTTTAACAATAAATCATTGAATTTATAATATTTTGAATTTTGGAAAGATGAGTTTAATATAACTTCTTCATATTCTAATGGTTATTAAATTTGGGATACAATTAATAGGAGTCTAGTCCAGGTACCATCTGAAACATTCATATAACCTTGTGTGGGGAAACATTCCATGTACTCTAGGAGTACACATGTATGAGTTGGTACCCATGAATGATCAAGTACATGGATTGGTACATGGGCATGAACCAATGAACACAAACATGACCGATTATCCAAAAATTGTCCCAATGTTGATGAGGAACTCAATGTTCAACATTTAAATGTCATGTATGATGACATGGATTCCAAACCATCATTATAGGAGAACATGGTCATGCAATGAGGCAGGGCCACATGCCATGTTACACCCCACATATGCAGTGTAATTCCACTCAGAACTTATTCCTCCCTTTTTACCTTTAATAGGACTTAGATTTTGGGATGTGAGTAGACTATCATGAGTTTCCTTGAATATAGAACAGGATGGTGTCCTTATTTGTGGAATATGAGTTATGATGCTTGGTTTTATTTGTGTGATGATTATTACGAAAATGATTGATGATGGTAAGAATCAGGTGTGTTCATCAAAGTGTCATCGGGGTCAGTACTCACCTATTACACTAGGACACATATTATCCATTCTATCATAGAGATATCTGGGGTCAGTAATCCCATGTTACACCTGGGAATAGGTTCCCCATATTCTCTACACAAGAGATATCAGGGTAAGTACTCCTTTGTCTCACCAGGGCACAAGTTCCCATATTCTTTATGAATGTTTTACGAGGTATCAGTAATACCCTATAAAACTAGGGATATGGTTTTATATATTCTTCACATGGGTAGGGTCAGCACTACCCTTTCCACTAAAGGGTGTGGGTTATCTATCTATAGAGTATAACCCTATCTCTTTGAGCTTTGGGAGCGTGCGGGTCCTCCACTGGAGTTTTGGATCCCTTATTTGTGGAGCGTGGTTTTGGGGTGTGGGTCTCTCCGCTAATATATTGGTGAGGTTATATGAGATATAAGGATGGGATTGGTGGATCCCACAATTATAGTGTATAGTGTTAATGATCAGAACTTTCCAAACTATTTCTAATGTGGTTGTCCTTGATGCTGGGAATTAGAGATAGACCTTAGAGTTGCACTTAGACTCATTATTTTAGATGGGATGTGGAGATGGAGATTCACTTTCTCTCTTTGTTTGAGATTATTGTTGATAATATATATATTTTTATATTTTTTTCCAGGTTTCTGATTGAAGAGTATTTATTGGGTTGAGCTTACTACTCTTGTAGTATTCGTTCTATTTCTCCCTTCAGTATTTGGGGTGTCTTGCTAGGTATGTATATACTCATCCTTTAATGGTATTTTCCCACATGTGTTGTGTCCTTTACAGATAGAGGGAATATCAGTGGTGACCCTAGTGAAGATCAAGGATACTTGGTTGCATTGACCATATAAGGTGGTTGGGACTAGGAGATCATGAGTCAATCACTCTCTCATTATACTTTTATTACAGTTTTTGTCAGGTTGGGACATCACTCTATTTGGGATTTTATTTTTCAGATGATTATGATTCAGTTTATATTTTTTCATACTCTTATGTTTTCCCAAGAGGTTATTTAATGCATGATTTATCTCTAGAGAATATATTATTTTATTTTTATTCCTATACAATTTTTCATAGATATGGTTGGGTGTGTGTGTATATGTATATTAGGAAAAAAGCACCCCATTTTAGTTATTTCCTATTGATGCCTCTAACCATCCCCTAGCCAATATAGGAGAGATTTGTGTTGTAAGGACTCAACCTTCCTCTATCTAGGTGGGCTCCATTTGGTCAGGTCATCGCAATCATAGTGAATAATATACTAAATGTTTACAAAACATATTATTAATCCCATCCGGTTTAGGGGAATTATTTATATTCAAGGGAAATGAAATAACCTTAATTTATTAACTAGTAGGTATTTAATTTAGTAAATTATTATAATACTAATCAAAAACCATTGGAATTACATCCTCTAAGGAAATATCATTATCAAAATAGGTTTTATTAAACAAGTAATTTAGTAATAAAAATCATATTTGGAACGTTCATAATTATAAATATAAGAGTATAATTATGACTTAAGTGTGTTAATGGCATAATCTCCTTTATTATATTTTGAAATCTAATGATAACATAGTGTTATAATCACTAAATTTCAACCATTTTACACTATAAATTTCTATCATTTATTTTTTTCTTGGTTTTGAACATTAAATTATTCCTAGAAGTGAGATTAACATCCTTATAAAGAGATTTGTAAAAAATTAACATTGAGTGTGAAAAACATAGAGATCATATGGTTCCATTTTATTCTATATAATTCTTTCATAAATCTTAGAAAAATAATATCTACACCATGTTTTATGTCTGTTCTTTAGGTATTTGAAATTAAAATAATATTCTTAGACATAATTACTACAACAAGTAGACTCTCATGTATCCTTAACAATATCCCAACACCGAGGCTTAAGAAAATATGAATTAAAAAATATAAATTTTTTATCCAATAAAAATTTTCTAGTATACAATTTATAATATTATTTAACAATTGGATGGTGATAAAAATAAACCTTAGTAAAATAATATAATGATATATTATAATAGTAATATAGGGAAGTTTTATTAATAAATTTTCTATCAAAATTAATGGAAACTAAATTATTCAAGTTCCATATACACTAGATATACTTGAAATAAAAAATATTAACTTCAAGATGATCATCCATCTATATATAATACATAAATTTATTTTCAATAGTAGAGATGAAACTCATTTTATCTTGTCTGTCCATCACCTCATTGAAGGCTGCTACAATGTACCACACATATGTAATACACCAAAATAATCTATTTCAAATCATTTTATAGATTTTTATTCTCTTAATTACTAATAAAATAATTAAAAAGGTAAACATATCATACTATCATTAAACATGAATTTAAATGTTATCATTTACGAATTAACATTATATATATATATCTATGAGATCCTTAAAGAGGAAAGGAATTAAAGAGACTCTACCATTAACAATATTTAATAAATTAAATATAACTCAAGAATAAAAATAAATTAATCCTAGTCTCTAAAATCCATATAAAAATGATAAAATAGAACTAATAGGATCATGGTTTTAAATCCCACAAAGGTTCTAATAATGGTTTTTTTAGAATGAGGTTTGAATTGGAGACCAATTCACACTTCTTGAGAACTTATTAGAACAAAAAAGAGGGGTACAATGTCTACATGAGGCTTAATGAGCATTCACCTGCATCAAATGAACTAAAAATCAGATGAGTCTAAAGAAGACCTATTATATCAATTTCAATAAAAAAATTTCTCTTCACCAAAAATAACCATTCTAATATATCCCAAGTAGTCCTTCTCACTATAAATTAGAAATATCTAATCTTGCATAATCTTTTAACATACACATTGATAACCAAAGATAATACCAACATGACTGTATTCAAACCAAACATCCCTAAAAAAGAAAACACAAGAACTAATATCAATCAAAAATAACTACTGAGAGGATAATAATTGGGCAATATAACATTAAATCTAGCCCCCAACAGATTATATAATTACTAAAACTGTTTCCATCACACTAGAAAGATTACAAGTCCATGTATCAATCTCATCTCAAGGCTACACCACCATTTAATCCATGTTTCATCTATCAAACCTTTTAATGGGGATCCTAATCAAAGGTAAACCTCACATGAAAAGAGAATAAAAAATACCCCATTTCTTCAGGTTCTATAAATTAAAAACATCAAGAATAATAGATTATTAAACATATGAGGAAACATGCACTAAATAACTAGCCAAGATCAAAAACTCATCCAGTTGATTCAAATATCACAAAACACATAGAAAAGAAACTTCATGATTAACCATATATGATCAGGTTATCAAGAGATAATTGATATAATTACTCATGTTAAAAAATAATTCAATAAATGATAAATAAATATTATTTATTTTTATTTTTGGATTGATAACATTAATAAAACAGAACACCATAAGAAGTAGGAACCAAGAAAAAGTGAGAGTGAATCAACACCCCAAAAGGGTCTATCCTTTAAAAATTAAATCAAGAACAATATATCATCCAATTTAAATGTTATAAGAGACAAATAAAAAATGATAAAACTCTCAATCAAGTAGAAAAAAATATTCATAATAAATAAATATCACACTCAAGATAAATAATCCAATCAACCGACCAAAAAAATTCTTTAGAAAAAATTATCGATGAATGAATGATAATTCAAGGCATCGCAAAGAAACAAGATAATGAAGATATGGTGAATTGGATTTATTTCCATGGAATTACTCTATATTTTAAATCAATTTTATATTTAAATTCTTCTACCATTTTAGAAATCATATGATTCCTGATTTAGAGGTATGTTTTTACAAGAATTTCACTATCTGTATACTTTTGTAAGAAAACTCTGTCTTGATCCTCCATCAAAGTTTCTAGTTCCTCCCATGGTTCCTCATGGATCCTATAGGCACCTTTAAGATAGTGTCCAATATCTTTATAAAAAATATCCTTTTCAAATAATCCTTGCTAGAGGGTGAGAAAGGAGGGTCGACATGAGTAAGCAGTGGGGGAATAACTTCTTTTTGTATTTTGGAAGACTCAAAGGATTGAGTGAAAATAGTTAGTTCAAGATTAGAATAATCTCTATGATTTTGAGTCTTCCTAGAATTTAGAGTGATAAATCGATCTAAATAAATCATTTATTTTTTAACTTTCTTTTAAATCAATTGAAAAAAACATCCCCAATCTGAAAATATTTCTCATCATTTTCAGGTAATTATTCACTATCTTTAGAATACCAACTCTTGTTATCCTATTGCATGGTTTGATCACCATTCAAAATCTCACATATTAGATTCAAATTTTTTCCTAAACTTGTTTTTTATTAATTTAAAGTTTCAATATTACAAACACCATACTAAAATTTTGATGGAACAACTAGAGAAGGATGAGATTTACGACAATTGGAAAAAGTATGATTAACTTCCTTGTTAATACCTGTACAATTATATTAATTTAAATCATGATCCATGTATGCATTTTAATGTTTTTCAACCTAGTCTGACTTAATATGTGAAAGAGGATGAGTATTGTTAAACCTAACTCCATATTCCTTTACAGTGTGACCTAATGTAAGGAATTTACTAAAATATTCTAGAGGATTTTAAAAAACAACCTCTTGATGGATACATGTATCACCATTTTTTATACAATATGTGGATAAGCATTCTAAATATTTTTCCTAATAGTTTTCTCATATTGATATAGAAAAAAATTCCCCATTTTTCCTAAGAAACCTAGATAACTAGAGTGGATAGAAATTCTTATTCCTATATTCTATTTAGATTCTTATAAGTTTTTTTTCCTGAAAACCAACCCTTTCCATATTGAAACATTCAAACCCCAAATGAACCTTATTCTTCTCCCCAATACGTGCCTTTCTATCATCAACTTCCACTTGATTAGTATCCTTCACAATGATCTAGTCTATAAGACCTCCAGTAGCTTCTTCCCTCTCAACTAATTTCCTCACATAGAATGTTACCCCTTGATTATCTCCTTGTCTTTACTATATATTATGTGATAATAAATTTTTATCACCTTCCCATCTTAAAATATTTTTATATCAGGGATTGTAAAAATTTTCTTCAAGTAACCAGTATCTTCTTCATCAACCATCTCACTCTAAGATTTTATCTTCTTCTATTTATCTTATATTACCTTCCTATTGTTGCCTTGATAGATGAATCATTAATTATGTCCTACTATATAATAACTCACACCTTATCTAAGAAACCAATATTTTTAGATTTAATTTTATCCCAAACTTTTTTTCTTTTGATTTAGTGTGTATTTTATTTGTAATTTCTGCACTTCTTAAAAATTCAACACTATATTTCTGATAAAATTATTAAAGTTATAGAATGGTTTTATAAATTAATATTTATTTTTTTATCTAAAACTTCAATATAATTATAATGAGATTAAATTCATCTGGAACTGGATATGTAATATTTTAATCCATAATTATTTGATAATAACACCCAATATTTCCTTTTAATGAATTATTATTTATCTTCAACAACATTATAATATAAGAAAAATAGTCATTAATAATTTTTGGATTATTAAATATCCATATAAACCAAGTATGATAGTTCTTAATAAGAGTATTCATATTTCTACACATAGAATTTTTATGGATAATATCTCATTTTAAGAGTCAAAAGACTCTTAGATTGAGATTAAAATTACCAAAATTTTAACCCCTCAATATAATTTTAGTGGAGTCAAAAATTAAATGATTATTTCCTATTCCTCTCAAAATTAAATTTCAGTTAACAATTTTACAAATAGATAATAATTCTCATTTAATTCATTAAAATACTAGGGTTTTCCAACATTGACTAAGATCATTTTAATAATCAATGAAAATTGACACACCTCAAGCCTTTCCTTAAGGGCATGTCTATTTTATTACATAGGAAATTTTTTATCCTTCTATATAGAGATGATATGTTCTTTCCGTATAGAGATTAGATGTCCTTTATCCCCAACACTGTTATTTTTAGGGATTTCAAAATTATAACAATTTATTAAACTATCTCTTACCATGTTTGATTAATAAACACTACCAGTATACTTTAATCATTATCCATAGTTCTAATAAGATATTTATTCACCCAAAGAAATTCTTAATTTCTAGAATGTCACCATCACTAAGTGCTCTCAGGATCTCCATCCTCTTAAACAAGCCCTATTTGCAATAAAAAATCATTTGATTTTTAAAAAAAAATAAATAAAATACAATTAACATTGAAAAATAAAAAATCAAGGTAATAATTAAAAA
This sequence comes from Viscum album, assembly GCA_963277665.1. NCBI lineage: Eukaryota > Viridiplantae > Streptophyta > Magnoliopsida > Santalales > Viscaceae > Viscum > Viscum album. The sequence goes on along the minus strand of OY728141.1, from coordinate 1,524,331,058 downwards.
AATCAAATTTTTATAATATTTTAAAATATAGAAATACTTCAAAACAATTTTTCAAAAATTATATCATTCATTTAAAAAAAATTTAAAATAAAACTTTTAAATTCAAAAAAATAACTCATCCAATTTAAAAAATATTTTTTTTATATTTATTTTAGTATAATTTATATTTATTTTTAGTTTTATTTACTTCAATTTGATTCGGTCTGATTTTTTGAGTTTTTATTAGGTTGAGTCAGATTTGGTTGAGTTTTGTCAAGTTGGGTTAGGTTCATTTAATTTGGAATGGTTTGATTCATTTCATTTAAATATTGTTAGGATTGGGATGGTTTGGTATGATTTACTTTAGTTAGAGATAGTTTGATTTGTTTCAAGTTCATTTGGGTTAGTTCTGTTTATTTTAGTTCAATTTTGTTAGGTTTAAATGAATTCATATAAATTTAAGTTAGAGAAGCTACCTTAGTTTTTTATTAACATTATATTTTTTGGATCTGATTTATTTTATTTTATAAGTTGGGATTTTTGGATTTTTGGAAAGGGTTTATTTAATACAATTCGGTTCAATTTGTTATAGTCCAGTTCAATAAAATTCAATTTGGATCAACAAGGGTAAATCTTATTCAATTTAATTTATTTTTATTTTTTTATTTTAGGTGTAGTCTAGTTTATATGGTTTTTGGTATATTCTGTTTGATTTGATTTATACTAGTTTGGTTTTATCCAAATTCAATGACTATTAGATCAGATTATAAGAAAATTGGTTCAAAGGGAAAAGGAAATTCAGTTAGAATTTATGATTTTTTTATAGTGCCTAAAGATCAACCTAAAAAGGTAGGTGATGGATAAAAGATAATAAATAATAAAATTAATATAATTGAATATGTAAATATATTCACCAATATATAGATTCCAAATATGAGGATTGTATGAGACATCCTCATCTGAATGAGGAATCATGGGAGCTCTCAAGATTGCTGATGAATACTACTAGGTTGATGTGGAACCTATGCCTAGTCTAGATCTACCCTTGTACTCCAAGTAGGATATGTTGGAAGAGAAAATTTATACCCAAACTACTAGAGAATATTAAAACATTATTATTTCCTATAATATTCAATTTTATACCTATATAGAAAAAACATTTATCCTTAGTCTAGCAATTCTTTATTTTAATAATAAAAAATAATGTTTATTATTTATAATCATTTTTGTGATTTATGATGGTTAATTTCATCTCTTTAAGAAATTGAAAATTTTCTATGTCTTAAATCAACTGTAGAGATTACCTAGTTAGACGATTGATTGTGAAGTCTAAAGTAAGAAATTCAACAAGTACTCAATCGACTGCAAGAAGAATCTATTAACCTTGAGCTCAATAAGTGTAAATTTTTTGAAGTATCATATGAATTGAAAAAATAATTCATAAACCATGGAAGACATCACATAGGAATCAATTTACCATAAGGAAAACCAAGTGACCACACATGTATCTCAAGAGACCATAGCCTTTATCCTTTAAGTTATTTTCAAAGGCATGGATCGACCTCACACCCATCAGATCGACCATAGGTAATTTTGAAAAGGGATGGATTGATTGGCCAAATAATGGATTGAACACTTTCCTATTAGTTCTATTAGATCTATTTTCTTGTAAACTTTTATATCGACCTCACAATTAGTGGATCAACCACATGATTAGTGGATAAACCACACGATCAGCCCTACGACTACAAATCCAAATTGAAGTTATTGTGCATCTATCAAAATATAAAAAGGTATTTTATCAACCACATATTAAAATAAAATATTTTATAATATTACTATTGAAAAAAAGTATAAGGAACAAAACCATATTATAAAGTTAGAATTCTAAAAAATTAATGAATAAATTGTGTGACTAGTCCAAGAGATAATGTAACAAAGTTGAAATTTGATATAGTGATGGATCACTCGTAAGTGAAAGTGATTGACCGTACGATGTTTTCATTAAATCTGATCAAAATTATTGAATATTGTTGAATCCAGCTTGTATTCTAAAGTGTAACACTTTAATGAGATCGTGTCTAAAGTGGTTATTATATTTTTTAATATATCATGCCAATAAATTTTCTACAGAGAATTAAATGATGGTTCGAATCATTTAATAAGAACAGTTTCCATATTGAGTTTGAGGATTTAAAATGATGATATTTCAATGGATGTTTTTATAAATAGTATTCTGTTTAAACATTACTAAAGATAGTGAAAAGGAGTGTGGGACAATATATACATCGTAGACCCATATGTCTGAGAACAATATTTTTTCGAATACATGATACTCTGTTTCTCAATCGAACTCGATTTCATGATCATAGAAAATATTTTTTCATGTATCTCATTGAAAAATCATAATAAAATCACTATGAATATCATAATCATCTACAAAACAATTGAACTCAACCTCTCTATTGAAATATTTTGTTTTCTCTTGCTCTGTTTTTTTTACATTTTTGAACTATGTTTGTTTGACAATGTATATATTTTGAGCACTAACTCCTATATTGTATTTGAGATTTCTAGACACACACACACTCATTATTTTTACATATTTTATCCCATTTATAACTATTTAATAGGTTATGTTTATCCTATACTTAATGTGTGTAGTTTTTTATTTAAAATTTGATATAGGGTTTGGATCTTTTTTTATAATGAACTACTTAGAAATGGGTGATTTTCAAGTGGAGAAGACTGGGTCTTGACTTGAGACTAAACCTCTTGTATTATCCCATTTCATTTTTTCCTTTTTTTTTATTTCCTAATTTTTAATATAAACCTATATTAGTTTTTAAAAACAATATAGAAAAACTCTACTTTTATAGTTATCTTTCACAAGTGTATTATATATTATGTTTGATACAAATACATTTTTTCAACGGTTAAAATTGTTTTAAAAACATGTTTTAAATAATTTGTGCTCAATCCTTTAATAATATTTTTTAAAGATTAAATTATATAATTCTAGTTTCTTAGTTAAATATAATGTACTTTATAAATTAGTTGATTTAGTTTTTAAAGAATTTTTAATAAAAATTTTATTTTCAAACTCAATTCTACCCTCTCTTGAGTTGTCTACTAGTACAAACATTTGGTATCAGATCTGTTTTTTTATTTCTTTTAACTATGATTTAGTTTTACCTAAAATAATAAAATTTATATTATTTATAAATTTCTATCTTTATAGATAACAATATCCATTAGGGGACTACTACTAACATACCTATTTATTATTATGGAACCAATTATTATTAGTTGAAGATTAAAATGAAAATACACATTGAAAAAATAATATTTAATATTTGGACTGTAATATGCGAATTATATAAAAAAAGATAATAAATCTTTTCGGAGTGATATTACTAAGGGATCTTAGGATTTTAACAAAAAAACATTGAATTTATAATATTTTGAATTTGGGAAAGATGAGTTTAATATAACCTCTTCTTACTCTATTGGTTATGAAATTTGGGATACAATTACTATTTCTCATGAAGGAACATAAAAACGTAAAGATATGTTCTTAAAAAAACTACAATATTAAATATAATACCTTTATGATCAAACTTTATGGATAAATTTATGATATGTATCTCAAGTTCAATGGAATTTTCAATATAGTTCATGCACTTGTGAGTAAAATTGAATATAATGACCAGGTGATGAGACTCCTATAATGATTACATAATCGGTAGATGGAATCCTCTGTTTTCATTAGATAATCGTGAAATATATGTAAACTACCAGGGAAAGAGATGATTGTAAAACTCATGATATATGAGGCAGAATTGAAAGTGAACATGGAAGAAGATGAACCTAAGATAAATATAGATGGTTTGAAAACATTTGAGTTAATGATGAAGGATAAAATAAAAGAAGATAATTCAAGTGAGGATGAATGAATTTTATATAGTGATTTGAAAATGGATAATTTCTCCAAGAGATTCAAGAATTTACAAAAGAATAATAAATTCTTCATGAAGACTAATTATAGAGGAAGGAATGAAAGAAGGGGAAACTAGAATAAGGAAAATCAACCAGGAGAAGTGACATGTTATCAATATAAAAGGAAAGGTAATATCAAAGTTGAATATCCAAAATTAAAATATTGGAAAATATTTAGTATAAAATAAAAAGGATAATGAAATATATGAAAGCTACCCTGAGTGCCTACGGTGATAGTTCCAATGAGATCGCCTTGTGCATAGAAAAGATGGTTGGAAAAGTTAACATGTTTTTTAAAAAAACACATAAGAGTACTAAATAATTTATTTTCATCTCCTATTTATATTTATAAAATTGAAAATAATGATTAAAATATGAGTAGTGAATATTTATTTGAATATTGTAATATGTTGTAAGTAAATTTTAATGAACTTAAAGCTAAGTTTAAAATTTTGAATAAGAAGCACGATTTATCTATCCATGCTAAATATGATCTTCTAAAAGAGAATAAAAATAATTCACATTTATTAAAATAAATAAAGAACTTTAAATTTAAAATTATAAACTCAAAAATATTCTTGAAATCTTTATAAATGGTAGAGAAACCTTGACCATGATGCCTGGTAAACAGACCACGCCTAAGTACACAACTAGGAGTTGATAAAATCCATGTCTAAGAAGAATTTATAATATGAATTTAATCCTAGATCAAGATCTTAAAATTATATAAAAATTTATTTTTATTTTTGACCTAATAGGTTTTAAATTTCTACAAATCATAAGTATATTTATGGTAAAACAATTTAGAAAAAGTTTTATTGATTTTTTTTTCATACTGAAATTTCTAGACCCAAGAAAGTGTGGGTACAAAATTTTTTTCTTATCTTAATATGTATAAAAACTATATTGAAGATTAATATTTTAAATTTATGGTATCTAGATATTCCATCCTCTAGAAACATGACTAGGGACTTCCCAATATTTAAAATCCTTATGAAAATTGATTGTAAACATGTCAATTTTGGTGACAAACGCAAAAGGAAATTTGTTGGACTTGGTCAAATCTATAATTATAAATATTTTTTAATTTATAATGTCTTATTTTTTGATGGTTTATAGTATAATCAACTTATAATACCACAATTATGTGTTTATGGATACCATGTCAAATTAAGAAATAATTATTAAAAAATATTAGTTTCTAAACATGATTTAGTTTTTACTACTTTCTATAATCTTAATGGTCATGAAATTAATTTAGATTATTTATTTTATCAAAATTTTTCTTTATTAAGTACCTTTCATAAATAATATAGAATATAGAATAGGATAATAGACCAATTTAACATTCACTCCCTTTTAAATAAAACTTGCAAATGATTTGTTAAGGATAATTGTAAACTAGAATTCCCAAACGATAAGCTCTATAACCTATGTTAAAATGGGAAAAAACTTAAGATTTATTTCAAACCAAATAAATAAAATTCAACTTATCAACCCCTAGAGTTTGTTCACATATAATTTTCTAGACCTTCTAGAGTTTATAGCTTACTTTTGAAGCATTATTTCTATGTTCCTGTAAATTAATATTATTTATACACTTGGGTATACTTTATAGCTCACAAAAGTGACGCATTCTAATATTTCAAAAAATATGAAAAATATATAGAAAATATTAGTGACAATTAAATTAATACCATAAAGAGAGATCATGGCCTTGATTTTTGAAATCAATACTTTGAATCTTTATACCAAAAATATGGTTAAAATTAAAACTTTCTTTCTCCTCAGACTACCTAGCTAAGTAGTATTGAAAAAATAAGGAATATGACTATTTAAATGAATTCATGGAAAACTCTTAATGATTATGAACTACCTGTTTATTTTTAGGAAATTGATATCAATAAAACTTGATATATTATAAATAGATTTATAATTAGACCAATTTTAAAGATAAATCCATATGAGTTGTGCAATAGAATAAAACAAAATGCTAAGTAAATTAGAGTTTTTGGATGTAAATTCTTTATTATAATAAAAAGTAATGTTTAGAAACATTTTCATCTATAAGTGATGAAGGAATATTCTTTAGTTATTTAACCACCCATAAATTATACAGGGTGTTTGATAATAGAACTCAAACTATGGAAGAATTTTACATGTAAAATTTAATGAATCATATCCTCATGAACCTAAAAAACCTTTAGAAAACCTTGAGGATGACCCTTCTGATTTGAATGTCAATACCCTAACCAATCCTAATGATGATATTGTGAAACCTGATATAGAAACATCCCCATGTTATGGGTAATTGTTTGAACCTAAACTTGATGTGGAAATTGAATTACTAATTACTTATAGTCCTAGATCCATTAAAATCATAGAGACCATATATTAGATATTATAGTTAGAGATCATGAAAAAGGAACTAAAACTAGAGCTTATCTTATAAATCTAGTTGAACCCCAAGCCTTATTATGAAATATTCAACCTAAAAAAATCAATGAATCTATATATGTTGAATTTTGGGTAATGGATATATAAGAAGAGTTAAATCAGGTTGAAAGAAACAAAGTATTGCTACTGGTGGAAAGTATTAAATATTTCCTGACCATTGAAACTAAATGGGTGTTTAGGAAATTGGTTTTTCAATATATATCTATTCTTTGAAATAAGTCTAGAATAGTTTCACAAGGATACATTCAATAAGAAAGAATTTAATATAAATAACCCTTTTCATAATTAGAAAGATATGAAGACATTAGAATATTGATTTCATATGAGAAACATTTGAATTTAAAACTAGATCAAATGGATGTTAAGAGTTCTTTCAAAAATGGTTATATTATTGAGGATTTTTTGGGGAAACAATCCCCTATATTTCAAAACCCAAATTTTCCAAATCATTTATTTAAATTACCAAAAGTTTTTTATGGTTTAAAACAAGCACATAGATATTGGTATTATAGGATCATCTTATTTTTATTTACAAAGGGTTTTAAATGGTTTATTTGGTACAACCTTATTTATTAAAAGAAATTAAAATGACTTTTTGTAGTTCAAATATATATTGATGATATTATTTTTGGATCATACAAAAATATTTTGTCTACTAAATTTTCAAAATTGATAAAACATTAATTGGAAATGAGTTTAATGAGATAGTTAAAACACTTCTTTGGTTTTCATATTTTTTTTGAATAATAAAGGAAGTATTTAAAACCAAAGAAGTTACGTTAAATACAATTTTAAATATTTTTTCTTGGATAGAACAAATGGAAGTGATATTCTAATTAGTACCACTTATAAACTAAATAATGATGAAACCAGTTAACCGGTTGATCAAACCGGTTATAAAAGAATAATTTGGTGTTTAATCTACTCAATAGATATATGACCTAATATTATATTTACATTGTGTATATGTTCATGTTTTCATTAAAATATATAAGAATCTAATTGAAATTTTGTAAATAAAATTAAAATACCTAAAAATCACAAGAAATTTAGGATTGTTTTTTCTAGAGGACAATCATTTTACTTAGATTTTTATTCAAATGATGAATTTTGTGGATGTAATTCAGATTGAAAAACCTCATATGAAACATGTCTCTTGTTTGTGAAGTCACTAATTTAACAATGTAGTCATAAACAAAACGTTGTTTAATTATCCTCAGATAAAGTAGAATATATAGCTGCAAGCAGTTACCACGCTCATATTCTATGGATAAATTTTTTACTATATTATGAATATCAATTTAGAAATTTCCCTATAAATTGGGATAACACAAGTTATATTAACATTTCAAAAAATCCAATATCATATTATAGTATAGACCGTATTGATATACAATATCATTTTTTGAGAGATCATTCTCAAAAGAGAGATATTACTCTATGATTCATTAATACAAAACATCAGCTTACTAACATTTTTTCAAAGCCTATAAATTATGGGAGATTAAATTATGTTTAAAATTTTTTATAGTATAATTTTTATTTTATTTTTAAAATTTTTATAAATATATATAAATATATATATAAATATATAATTTTTGATTATATCGAATATTCATTTAATTACGTTGTTTATATATATATATATCATATGAGTTTTTAAATATGTTAAATATTTTCTCCCCGTGAGTTACTATATAGAAATTCTTAAATTATTTTAATATTAAAAATTAGAATCCGAATAATCACCTTTTTTCCACCTAAATCAAACCAAAACATCTTTTGAACCTTCTTTCACCAAATAATAGCCTCTTAGATATTGGAATCTTAGTTTAGGGCTGTCAAGATAAAGATATAATTTATGGAATATGTTAACTAATAATAAAATGTTCTCAAGAAATAATTGAACATTACCAATGGTCCTCATAAGATTTAAAATTTACACCTCCTATCCCACTAATTTGTTTTAGATAATGAATTCAATTTTAAATGGTTTAGGGCCACTAATTTTTTAGTTTTAAGAGATGTACTTTGTTACGGATGGATGTGTTGGTTTAAGGATGTGAATTTAACTTCTTATCCATGTCTAATATATTATTTCTACCTAAATATGGTTTTTGAATCTATAGACCGAGAAGATACGATTAGGACTGTTGTTATAGAATCTCTCCTTTTGTTACATAACTTTTCATTTACATAGTACAAACAGAGGATGTTTTATAGTTTAGTTTCATAAAAAAGTAATATATTACATGAAAATAGAAAATATTATTCTAATACACTTAAAAGGAATCATCATAGGTTCATACTATGTAAATTTACTGTATATCAAAACCTAGAGACATACATCAAAGGAAAGGGTGTGCAAAAGGCCCTATAAGGGAAAGTAAGGGAAACAACTTAAATATTATCCAAAAAATTATCGATAAGAACTTGAGGAATATCAAAAAGGCATAGGAAATAGGCATATTATAATAAAAATAACATTATTCACAACTTTTAAATGTGATAAAACATTTAAATCAGACATTCATAAGAATATCACCAAGGTGTCATAAAAACTACCATGGTTATTCACCAAGGTACCATTAAACATGTCATCCCTAGAGATTAAATTCTTTACCCAATGCATTAGAGCACTATCAGGGCACACCATTAATATTTATTAATTAATGTGACATACATATATCATAATAAAACATTTCATAAATAACACTTGGAGTATAAATGGGTTTTGTATCAAAATCATGGCATTTTAAGAAGTTATTAAAGAACATGAGCATTATGTATTTTTTAACCCACAGAATGGGAATGAGGGTTTTATGTACATAAAAAATAGAATGAAATAAATCATATAAACATCTTGGTGAATAAATTTAGAAAATAAATAGGTTGGGTATTCACATAGAATAAAATAAAATAGAATTTCTTGAGGAGAAAAGAGACATTTTGAGAAGTAAAATCGGCAGCATAACATGTATACAACATGGTTTTATAAAATGGTAAAAATGGAGAAGATATGGGCATACCATTAGAAAAAGACTCTAAATATAGGAAAATAATAGAATAAAATGGATATAAGAACATATTTTGGAAATTTGAAATACATTTTAGATAAAAAGGGAATTTGAAAGAAAATGGAAGTTGAGATTTCCCCTACCTTGAAGAGTAACTTCTAAAACTCGATGGTCAAGACCTTGGGAGCTTGAGGAAACCTTGAAAGGAATAATTTTTAATTAAAACTATCATATATATTAATAAAGGAATAATTTTTAGTGAATAGAAATGGATAAATGTGTGGTTATTAATAGATTAATAAGAGGATTTTATTATTAATTTCCTTAAGCACATAGGTAGTGGTAAATGAAAAACCATGGGCTTAACCATGGTATTTGCTGATGGTATTGAAACATGGGACACCTATTATGTTATTTTTATCGACAAGATTCATCCAAAATTCTATATTACTTGTTACACTATTATTACATCATTATGAAGTCATTAAACATACCGAACAACCCAAATTGTATTTTTACTATACACGAAAAAATAATGTATTTCGAAAAATTGTCATAAATTCACCCTAAAATAATTTAAAAGTAATTATTTGAAAAGTTTTATTTATTTTATCATAATAATTATCTAAATTTGTGAATTTTATCTTTTAAATATAATAATCCTTATTTGTTAAAAATAACATTGGATAGAAAATGCACAGTGAAATTTCTGATACTTGAAAAAAAATTATCATTTATACTTAAATAATTGTGTTTTAATCATAATATTTCATTAATATAATAATTATTATTAATATATTAGTTTATTTTAATAATTATATATTTTCTAAAAATTATATTTTCTGATTGAAAAATCAATTTATAAAATTTCAACTCAATTTTATCAAGAAAAAAATTCTTCAAATGGAAATGATTGAATAATAATTGTATTTATATAATGGGATTAAACTTTATGTGACTAGATAATTGACACATAATCCCTTATAAAACCCACATAGTGTAACATCCAAGATAAATGAAGAATAAGACATATTTCATATTTATTAATATTTTTGAAATAAATATTAATTTTATTTTAAAGGGGTTTCTATGTTTGATAGTGTACCTGATACGCAACAACAGTTTCTTTGGAATCTTACGTTGCACACTAATAATATAATATTATTATTTTAAATGGTAGTTAACTCCAAACCGTTGTATTGGTGGGAATGAAAAAAACTAATTACAATATGATTATACATGTTTGTTAAATGTATTTACATTTATCCAATAAATGTTAGAGGCTTAAAATGTGAATGAATCTAATTTTAAGCATAATTTACATTAAAAGGCTGATTTACCACCTTTTAATGGAGAACCCTTTTTAAATCTAGTTTTGGTCACTTTAATACATTATATATGACAAAATAGAATCCTTATTTAGAATGGGGACATCAAAATTTACTTTATGTAATTTTTTGGAATTTTTCTGATAAAGTTCATTTTCTAATGAATAGTGAAAAATATTGTACTTTAATTCAAAACTATGTTTTAATCTAATTTATTTATATAGTTAGATTATATTTTTAATTCGTTTTAAAGTTAATTAGAATATATTTTTACCATTTATTTCAATGTTTCTCATTGTAATTAATTTCACTTTGAAATTGGACATAAACAAGTATCAATCTTTTGATTGTTATTGTTTCTTAAAAACACGCTATTTGTTTTGATAACAGGAATTAATTTTAAAATTAATTAATTCCACTTCTATGGTTTGAATTTGGAAAAATATACATCATTTTTTAACTTGGAATATCAAATATATCTTAAGCTTAATTTTTGGTATTTTTCTGAAAAACATCAATTTTTGATGAATAGTGAAACCACTTAGTGGTACATAAAAAAACTACCTTTTTCATTTAAATGAAAATTTACCACTTCTTTGAATTGAATTTAAAAAATCCAACATACATGGTTGTTATCAAGAAGTAAAATTTGTTTCATTAAGATGAAAATAATTTTTGGTGAATAGTAACTTTTGAGTTTTATTTACCGCGGTTAAAGGTAAATAGGTTAATTCAAGGTAAAAAGAATATTATAATAATTCAAAATTACTTTAAAACATGTCCAAAAATTATTGGTTGAGTAATTAACGATCATGGGAATCCTTGAGTTGATTTTGGGAACCCATTGATCCACTTGGGAGTGAAAATGACAATTTAGATTAATTAATTTAATGTAAAGACAAAATTGACATTAACAAAAATCTTTTAGTAATTAATTTTTATATGGTGTTATATAAGTCCTATTTTCTACTATAAAATTTCATTGGAAAGATAAAATGATTTTCTACAAGATATTACTTTTTTTATAATTTTTAGACATTTAATAAATTAATTTATTTATGATACAATAATGATGAAGTATTTACCTCATTAATAAATGATTAAAATAAATAAGATTATAATGATTAAAATATTATCCAAAACATGTCCAATTATGATTGGATGATTTTATTTAAATTATGAGTTATCTTATCTTCAACCTTAATGATTTTTGGACAATTAAAAACCGAATATCATTATATAATAAAATAATGTTTTCACACTTTCCTAAAGAGCCCCTCCTCTCCCTTATAAAAGGAGAGCATTTTCATCCAATTCCTCACACCTATTAAACCATTTGGCTCATCCAAAATCTACCCAATTAAAATCCCTACATCCTTATACTCCACCTAGAAGCCTTAACTTATTCATAAGGCATTTCAAGAAGACTTTTGGTTCAAACCAAAGAGAGTTACCCAAATTAAAGGTAACAGTTTCTCTTAAATTGTTTTCTTTTATTTTACTTCTCCAACCCCTAAAATCATTTTACTTCATTTATAATATAACAACACCAGTATTCTAAATATACTAGGATGTTTTTATGAGAATTATTCTAACTAAACTTACTCACACCTCCATCTAATGGATGAAGAACATAATGTTTCTGTGGATAGAAAACTAAGGCCTCACGAAACGATGATTGTTCAATTACATATTACAGCCTATCATGGTGTCCGTTATGATGGAACTATATTTATATATGATATATATTATTTTAATGATTTCCTTATGCTTCTGTACTTCCCATTTATATCATGCCTTTATGGTTTCCATAGTGGGTAAATACGTGAATCTCATTTGAGGAAGTGCAGACTACCGCCCCCTCAAAGTGATTTGATTCCATAATACCTTATGTGGGATGTATAAAGGATAGAGTTAACAATATTATATATGATATTATACTGGAATTATAATATACCTATGTATCATTATGTTTTATTTCCATTAAAATAATAAATATAAATGAAAGTAGTGTTCATGCGTACGTACGGCTTACCGTCTCCATGAATGGTGCATTTCATTTCTTACCTCTAAATGTTATGTACTATTATAAAAAAACATGTATATACTGGATATATATGATATATATGATATCAAAATCATGAATATAATTCTGGATATAATGAACTATTGACCACATGGACAACTTGTAAATATAAGGGGTTCATTTTGATTCAAGTACCAAATATCAACAAAATGAACGTTACTAACTTAAATGATTCAATAATATTTATAACATGGTAACAAGTGATATAAAAGGAATAATAAACTTTAAAAAGGTTATTAAGAAATTATAAATTAACTTTAGTTTATTATTTAGGATATTAAATAATGATCGAGTCATGTCGGACACGAGGTAAGGGATCCGACCTCTCTTTTTCTTTTCAAGTGCTCTATTTTATGTCATTTCATTTATGCTCCATGTTCTTATGTTGGAGGATGTTATTTTATATTCACCATACTTTAATTTTTATTTTAATATGATGAGAGACCCTCTCTTACTCTCATCAATTCATTTTAATAATTTTTAAGTGGTGTCGTTAGGCTGTATAATTTTTGTGAGGGATTTCTTATCTCACTTTTAATTCCGTGAGATTTCCATTGTTCACCACTTATTTATTTCATGTGGTATATTGTGTACTTACTTTTGATATATATTATCATTATTATCATTATATTCATGGTATTATGTGATTTATTTTGTGGTTATTAACTTTGAGTCATACGACTCGATTGATTACAACATGGTAATGGGTTTTCATCTCACTTTTTATTATAGTGAGATTCATGCAATATTTTCCACTACTTACTTTTGTGTGGTGTATTTACTGCCCATTATTGTATTATTTGTGTAATATAATTTAATTTATGGGTATTTACATCTTCATTGTATGATTCTTATTTCATGTGGCATATGTTTTGTAAGTTACCAAATCAGTAAGGGAACATTTCACTCTCCTCTTTTTAAAAGACTTATTTTTGTTATGTCTTTTAATTTACATCTTATTATGTTGGGATATGTTCCTCTAAATCCTTATTGATGTAGAATTTATTTCCAAGTGATGAGATACCCATTTTGTCTCATCAACTCATTTACTAAATTTTGAGGTGACGTCGTTAGGTTATCCCATTTTTACACGAGAACTTCTTCACCCAATTTTGATTCTTTGGGTTCAACTTGTAGTTATTGATTATGTCATCCTATGAATATGTGTGAATGAACTCTGATTTTTTTACACTTAATATCTACTTATATTGGGTGTATTTATATTTTTCACACATAATTAAGAGATTGATTTATCCTCAATTTAAGGATACAATCTTTATAATGGATTTCATCTCAATTTACATTTCCATTGAGACTTTATTGTTGTTATGCACCAATTCACTCTTATATGTTGTATATACTGTCCTTTGACATATTATATCATGAATCCCTTTATTCTCATGATATTATAATGTTATGATTAAATTTTATTCCTCAATTATTTGTATTCAAGTGTCTCTCTTTTTGTTAAAAACTCTTTAACTAAAATATCGTTTTAAATGTTTTAAAGGTTTATTCTTCTAAATATTTCTCATTAATGTCAATGTTCTCAAAATTGGTTTTAGGATTTATTTATATGGACATTAATGTTTTCAAATGATAATTCCTTTAAAATCATTAGAGTGGTATGGGACTCTTTGATTCAAAAATCTCTTCTTAAATGGTTTTGAAAATGATTAGATAAATCATTGTTTATTTCAATATCATGATTTGATATAGTGGAATGTGGAAATGTTATCTTTACATTATAATTATGTTATGTGTTATGATTATGTTATGGTTATTGGGCATTATTTACGTATACGGGTGGTTCCGTGATAAACCTAGGGCGGGTGAGCCCGAGATAGCTCTCTGATGCATTGGGTAATGTGACGGAGGTAAACGTGATGTTTCTCCTAAGAGATTTAGGGAATATAATGTGATGGGTATTCCAAGTGTAACTCCCTATGTAGCTGTGATAGCTACAATGTAAGTTTGATATAGATTCCATAATTAACCTTTATGATTTATGATTTGTGTGTGTTATTCATAAATCTTATGATTTCATAAGGTATGTTAGGATAGAAAAGTATGGTTTCATGGATTTGTATTTATTGTTGGGATAATGTTTTCCTTATTTTATAACCCTTACTGAGATTTTTATGCTCATCCCATGTTTTTTAAATGTTTTCCACATGACTTAAAGATGAATAGGTTCAAGGATGGGATCAAGGAAAAGTCATTTTGTCTAAAACATGGAACTAGACACGGGTCTTTTTAAGAGTTTTTATTTTATGAAAAAAATGGATACTAAGTATAAGTGTCTACTTGTAATATTAAAGTTGTTATGTAATAGTTCTGGCCTAATTCTCTATAAATCTAAACCTGAAAAGATCCCCAATGTGAATTATTCATTTAATTCAAGATTATGTAATGTTTAAGGTCGGGTCCTTATTGTTGGTATCAGAGGTTGGTTTAGATAACTTTATAGGTTAGGATACAATTTAAGCATAAGTGACATTACCATAATGGTTAGGATTTTATAAAGAGTCATAGTTATTTTTATAAAGTGAATTTGTTTAAGATACCAAGAATAAGTATATCTTAGTGTTTACCCTCCTCGTAAGATATTATATGATGATTTTACTGATATACTCACACTAACCTTTTTGGTTATAGTAAATGGATGGATCTAGCAGGCACCAAAGTAATAATGGATGTGAAGAAATCTATGGTAGTTTTCTGAATGAGCTGTTGAATGATATGGGAGCTACAATGAGAACTCTTGTGGTTATTCTCAACTAACTATCTAGATTCATGATTTACAACATGAACCTTAGTGATTTCTATAAGACATCATATATGCGAGAATCAAATCCATATAGTTGTTCAGGTAATAATCATAAAGGTAAGTATGTTAAAAAACCTATGTGTCAAATATTTGGAATGAAACACCTAGGAAAATGTTTCAAATGTACAGAAATATGCTATAGATGTGGAAATGAAGGTCATAAAACACGAACCTGCCATGGAAAAAGGAAGCATCTAGATGACTCTAGGAAAGGGAAATAAGTCTTTTCTGAGGGATCAATTGAATGTTTTAAATGTGGTGTGCATGGTCATTATGAAAACACATGTCCTACAAATATGTTTCGGGAATGGGATCACTTGGATCATACAAATATATTTTTACCAACACCTAATGCCATTCCGATTGAGGATGAAGAAACTGACAATGACCAATGAAAGGTATGTATTAATTCTTAACATATGTTTTGATATTATTGAATCTTAGGATATGATTAATGATTTTTTATTTAGGAAAGAAGTATTTCAGAATAAGTTGGCAAAGAATGGTTAAGGTATCATGAAGATCGTTGAATGAGTAAGAGGTCAACAAATAAGGGATTCAAGAGTTATGGTAGATTTTAGGATGGTGAAATGCTTAAAATTATTAAGGCTCTTTGGATGATGAGATTACATTAGAAGACTATTTATAGTATGTGTAACCCTGAAGTTTTATATATGAAAATTTTATTCAAGGAATAATTATCTTTTCTTTTTTGGATATAGTTATAAAGAACCATTTTGGTTTATATGATCCTTGAATTTGAGGAAATTATCGGTTAATGCATTATTGGGATTAAAAATGAATGTTATTAGAAAACCTTCATGGTTAAAATATGATATGGTTATTTTTGATAAATTTATCTCCTTTTGGGAATGTTATAAAATTATATAGTTTCTGAAAAGGGACAACAGGCAGATTGTGTGACAACCCGTCACGTCGGACAAATCTATGGGAATTGAACCCACAACCAATGTGTGACTAGTATTTATCACCTACCACTAGACTACGTGAAGTCCCTGGTTAGTTTGACTAATTATTTTTAGTTAGATGATTCTATGAATCCATAATAAGTTTATTTTGGGTTATCTATGGAAATGATTAACCTAGCTTTGAGGATATTTTATTAGGTTAATTGCTTTTCAATATGAGATTTTAAGAGTAACTAATGTTATTTGGAGATAAATGTTAAGATTTATCTTGGAAGACTATATGATTAAATCCTTCTGAGATTTGGGTTTCAATCTTAGTTTGGATTGCATTGAATAATTTTAAGGACAACTTTTTATTGAATGGTCTTTGTTGAACTTTGGGTTTTGTTAGACAAATTATAGAGATTAAGATTAGTTTTTTCATTATGTAAAAGTTTATCCTTTTGGGGTATTATCTGATCTTGTACTAAATGTTTTGGCTTTAGTTAATATCTAAAGGCTTGGGAAGTATATAGTTCATCTTTTTTGGATTATGTTATTCTCTCGATGTTGATTATAGTGCACTTAATGTGAAAACAATTCATCATGAATATTCATCATTTGGAGAAAATATGAGTTTGTGTTAGAAATCTAGTGAAGGATAAAAGTCTAAATGAAAAGTAATTTTGTTTCCATATGTTTTTAGTTAAACTCAAAAATAAATTCCTCAATGAAAAGTAACTTAAAACAAAAACCTTGTTTGTTAACTTTTCTTACTAGGAAATCAAAGACTATTTAACCCATCACATGTTTGGGATTTTCTGGTGGTTAAATTTCTCCTAAACATGTTTTCTATCAGTCTCCATCAGAACTTGATGGTTTGTTTTCTCCTCCATATCCATGTTTTCATGGAATCCTAGTATATTTTGTCTTGTATAACCATTGTACTTCTCTTCCTTTATTTTAAAGTGATAGTTTTATTGACTCTCTTTTCGATGTGGGGATTTTAATGAAGTTTCCAAGCCCGGTTTTAAAATTGCGAGGACGCAATTCCCAAAATGACGGAAGGATGTAACATCCCAGATAAATGAAGAATAAGAAATATTTCATATTTATTAATATTTGTGAATTAAATATTAATTTTACTTTAAAGTGGTTGCTATGTTCGATAGCATACCTGATACGCAACAATGGGTTTCTTTGGAATCTTACGTTGTATAATAATAATATAATATTATTATTTTAAATGGTAGTTAACTCCTAGCCGTTGTATTGGCGATAATGAAAAAAACTAACTACAATATGATTATATATGTTTGTTAAATGTATTTACATTTATCAAATAAATGTTAGAGGCTTAAAATGTGAATGAATCTAATTTTAAGCATAATTTACATTAAAAGGCCAATTTACCGCCTTTTAATGGTGAACCCTTTTTAAATATATTTTTGGTCACCTTAATACATTTTATATGACCAAATAAAATCCTTATTTAGAATGGGGAAATCAAAAATTACTTTGTGTAAATTTTTTGGAATTTTTCTGATTAAGTTCATTTTCTAATGAATAGTGAAAAATATTGTATTTTAATTCAAAACTGTGTTTTAATCTAATTTATTTATATGGTTAGATTATATTTTTAATTGGTTTAAAGTGTAATTAGAATATATTTTTACCATTCAATCCAATTCTGGTCATTCTAATTAGTTTCACATTGAAATTGGACATAAACAAGTATCAATCTTTTGATAGTTATTGTTTCTTAAAAACACGCTATTTGTTTTCATAATGAGAATTAATTTTAAAATTAATTAATTCCACTTATATGTTTTGAATTTGTAAAAATAGACATCATTTTTGAATTCGGAATATCAAATATATCTTAAGCTGAATTTTTGGTATTTTTCTGAAAAACTTCAATTTTTGATGAATAGTGAAACCACGTAGTGGTAGTTAAAAAAACCGACTTTTTCATTTAAATGAAAATTTACCACATCCGTGAATTGAATTTAAAAAATCCTACACACATGTGTGTTATCAAGAAGTAAAATTTTGTTCATTAAGATGAAAATAATTTTTTGTGAATAGTAACTTTTGACTTTTATTTACAGCGGTTAAAGGTCAATAGGTTAATTCAAGGTAAAAATAATAATATAATAATGAAAAATTACCTTAAAACTTTTCCAAAACTTATTGGTTGAGTCATTAACGACCATGGGCATCTTTGAGTCGATTTTGGGACCACATTGATCCACTTGGAAGTGAAAATGACAATTTATATTAATTAATTTAATGTAAAGACAAAATTGACATTAACAAAAAACGTTTAGTAATTAATTTTTATATGGTGTTATATAAGTTATATTTTCTACTATAAATATTCATTGGAAATCAAAAAATATTTCCTATAAGATTTTATTTGTTTTATAATTTTTAGACATCTAATAAATTAATTTATTTATCATACAATAATGATGCAGTATTTACCTCATTAATAATGGATTAAAATAAATAAGATTATAATGATTAAAATATTATCCAAAAGATGTCAAATTATGATTGGATGATTTTATTTCGATTATGAGTTATATTATATTCTACCTCAATGATTTTTGGACCATTAGAAACTGAATATCATTATATAATAAAATAATTTTTTCAGACTTTCCTAAAGAGCCCCTCCTCTCCCATATAAAAGAAGACCATTTCCATCCAATTCCTCACAACTCTCAAGCCATTTGGCACGTCCAAACTCTTCCCAATTAATCTCCCTACATCCCTATCCTCCACATATAATCCTTAACTTAGTTAGAAGTCATTTTAAGAAGTCCTTTGGTTCAAACCAAAGAGAGTTACCCAAATTAAAGGTAACAGTTTCTCTTAAATTGTTTTCTTTCATTTTACTTCTCCAACCCCTAAAATATTTTTATTTAATTTCTTTGGTAACAACACCAGAATCCTCAATATACTAGGATGTTTTTATGATAAGTATTCTAACTACACTTACACACACCTCCATCTAATAGATGAAGAACATAATGTTTCTGTGGATGGAAAACTAAGGCCTCACGAAACGATGATTGTTCAATTACATCTTACAGCCTCTCATGGTGGCCATTATGATGGAACTGTATTTATATATGATATATATTATTTTTATTATTTTCTTATGCTTTTGTAATTCCCATTTATAGCATGCCTTTATGGTTTCCATAGTGGGTAAATGTGATAATATCATTTGAGGAAGTGCGGACTACCGCCCCCTCAAAGTGATTTGATTCGTTAATACCTTATGTGGGATGTATAAAGGATGAAGTTAATGATATTATATATGATATTATACTGGAATTATAATAAACTTATGTATCATTATGTTTTATTTCCATTAAAATAATAAATATAAATGAAAGTAGCGTTCATGAGTACGTACAGCTTACCGTCTCCATGAACGGTGCATTTTATTTCTTACCTCTAAATGTTATGTAATATAATAAAAAACATGTATATACTGGATATATATGATATATATGTTATAAAAATCATGAATTTCATTCTGGATATAATGAACTATTGACCACATGGACAACTTGAAAATATAAGTTGTTCATTTTGACTCAAGTACCAAATATCGACAAAATGAACATTATTAACTTAAATGATTACATAATGTTTATAACATGGTAATAAGTGATATAAAAGGAATTATAGACTTGAAAAAGGTTCTTAATCAAGTATAAATTAACTTTAGTTTATTATTCAGGATATTAAAAAATGATCGAGTCAAGTCGGACACGAGGTAAGGGATCTGACCTCTCTTTTTCTTTTCAAGTGCTCTCTTTTATGTCATTTCATTTATGTTCCATGTTCTTATGTTGGAGGATGTTATTTTATATTCACCACACTGTAATTTTTATTTTCATATGATGATTGACCCTCTTTTACTCTCATTCATTCTTTTTAATAATTTTTAAGTGGCACCATTAGGCTGCCGAATTTTTGTGAGGGATTTCTTATCTCACTTTTAATTCTGTGAGATTTCCATTGTTCGCCACTTATTTATTGCATGTGGTGTATTGTGTACTTACTTTTGATATATATTATCATGATTATCATTATATTCATGGTATTATGTGATTCATTTGGTGGTTATTAACTTTGAGTCATACAACTCGATTGATTACAACATGGTAAGGGGTTTTCATCTCACTTTTTATCATCGTGAGATTCATGCTATATTTTCCAATACATCCTTTTGTGTGGTGTATTTACTGCCCATGATTGTATTCTTTGTGTAAGATACTTTAATTTATAGGTATTTAAATCTTCATTTTATGATCCTTCTTTCATGTGGCATATGTTTTGTAAGTTACCAAATCAGTAAGGGAACCTTTACCTCTCCTCTTTTTAAAAGACTTCCTTTTGTTATGTCTTTTAATTTAAATCTTATTATGTTGGGATATGTTCTTATAAATCCTTATTGATGTAAAATTTATCTCCAAGTGATGAGATACCATTTTTGTCTCATTAACTCATTTTCTAAATTTTGATGTGACGTCGTTAGGCTATCGAATTTTTACACAGGAACTTCTTAACCCAATTTCGATTCTTTGGGTTCAAGTTGTAGTTATTGAATATGTCATCCTATGAATATGTGTGAATGACCTATGATTGTTTTACACTTAATATCCACTTATATTGGGTGTATTTATATTTTTCACCCATAATTAAGAGATTTATTTATCCTCAATTGAAGGATACCATCTATATAATGGATTTCATCTCAATTTACATTTCCATTGAGACTTCATTTTTTTTATGCACCAATTCACTCTTATATGGTGTATATACTGTACTTTGACATATTATATCATGAATCCATTTATTCTCATGATATTATAAAGTTCTGATTAAATGTTATTCCTCAATTATTTGTATTCAGGTGTCTCTCTTTTTGTTAAAAATTCTATAACTAAAATATCATTTTAAATGTTTTAAAGGTTTATTCTTATAAATATTTCTCATTAATGTTAAAAATGGGTTTTAAGATTTATTTATATGGAAATTAATGTTTTCAAATGATAATTCCTTTAAAAATTTTCAGAGTGGTATGGGACACTTTGATTCATAAATCGATTTTTAAATGGTTTTGAAAATGATTTGATAAAGCATTGTTTATTTCAATATCTTGATTTGATATAGTGGAATGTGGAAATGTTATCTTTCCTTTATAATTGTGTTATGTGTTATGATTATGTTATGGTTATTGGAAATTTTTTACGTATATGGGTGGTTCTGTGATAAACCTAGGGCAGGTGAGCCCAAGATAGCTCTCCAATGCATTGGGTAACGTGACGGAGGTAAACGTGATGTTTCTCCAAAGAGATTTAGGGAATATACTCTGATGGGTATTCCAGGTGTAACTCCCTATGTAGTTGTGATAGATACAATGTAATTATGATATAGATTCTATAAGTAACATTTATGATTTTTGATTTGTGTGTGTTATTCATAAATCTTATGATTTCATAAGGTATGTTAGGATAGAAAAGTATGGTTTCATGGATTTGTATTTAGGGTTGGGATAATGTTTTCCTTCCTTATTTTATAACCCTTACTGAGCTTTTTATGCTCATCCCATGTTTCTGAAATGTTTTCCACAAGACTTAAATATGAATAGGTTCAAGGATGAGATCAAGGAAAATTCATGTTGTCTAAAACATGGAACTAGACATGTATCCTTTTAAGAGTTTTTATTTTATGAAAAAAAATGGATACTGTCTATAAGTGTCTACCTATAATATTCAAGTTGTTATGTAATTTTTATGGCCTAATTCTCGAAAAATATAAACCTAAAAAGATCCCTAATGTGAATTTTTCATTTAATTCAAGATTATGTAATGTTTAAGGCCGGGTCCTTATACATAGGACCTATGTGTCAGGTTTGTGATGGTGATAAACTCTTGGGGTGGCTCGACTAACATCGCCCGAGGGGTAATTTCCACTAACTTGAACTTATCTCATAAGTGATTTAATCCAAGACTCACTTGTTGAATCTCAGATTGGTATTTATCAAGATAGAATAACAATTATGCTATATCCCTCCAATGTTTTGATGAATGGGATTCTTATGACATGAATCTACTGGTTGATACCATCATTCCTCCTTTTAGTATTAATTATGCTTTCTCAAAATTTACTTATAAACCCTAATGAAAACATTAAAATTATTATCAAGAGTATAGTTCCCAATAGTAAAATTTTCCTATGGTCATAATTAACAAACTGTAATATAACAATTGATTCTATATGGTCACATTTTCCATCATAATCACTTCATAAAATAGAATGGTTTTTTGTGAATTATGTATCATATAATTTTAGGAAAAAATTATCATTCAATAAGTTTGGATTGTTACATTCTTCCACCCTTAAGAAATTTTGTCATTGAAATTTCAACTCATTCCCTCATTTGAGAGATGGTGTGGGTACCTCTGCCTCATTGTTTCCACTAGTTCCCACATCACTTCTTCATATTTTTGGTTCCTCTACAACACTTTGAAAAGGTGGGTAGTCTTGTTTTATAGAACCTTATCTCTACAGTCCGAGATCTCCACCATATGCTCCTCACAAGAGGGTCTACGTTTCACTTGTACCACCTTATGATTTAGTACATGGTAAGGTTTATGTGTGTACTTATTCAATAGAGATATGTGGAAAACATCATGAACTTGAGATACATTTGGAGGATGTTCAAGTTGATATGCCACTGCTTCTATGCGGCCAGGGACTTCACAAGGTCTAATGTTCCTAGTATTAAGCTTGCCATTATTCCTAAAATTCATGAATCTCTTCCATGGTGAAATTTTAAGGAATATTTTTTCACCAAAATCAAACTCTAAGTCCCATCGACTATTGTCATCATAGCTCTTCTACTGAATCTAAGTATCCTTTATGTGTTGTTGGATGACATACACCTTTTCTATCATCTCCTTTACAAGATCAGGCTGAAGAATCTTTCTCTAACTAGAATCCTCCCAACAAGTAGGATTTATACATCACTTCCCATATATAACCTCATAGGGTTCCATATAAATACTTGAATAGAAGATTTTATTGTTTAAGAAGTCAACTAATGAGATATGTTGATCCCATCCTTCTTTGAATTTCCTTGGGATTGTTCTCAATATTTCATAGAGTGTTTAAATAGTCCTTTTAGACTAAAAATCAGTTTGGGGGTGATAGGACATACTAAAATTCAATTTACTACTCAAATCATGTTCAATACTTGACTAGAATTTTGACATGAACCATGGATCATGATTAGAAATGATAGAGATTGGTACCCCATGCAACCCCACCAATCCATTTACATAAATATTGCAATGTTGATGAAGAGATAAGTCTTCCCAGATAGAGATAAAATGGGTAGTCTTGGAGAGACGATTCACTATAACCCATATCACATTATTTACTTTGGATGTTTTGGGGATACCGGTGAAAAAGTACACGGTGATATTATCCCACTTCCATGATGGTATGGGTAGTTGTTGTAATACCTATTTAGGATGTTGTATATTTTCCTTTACTTATTAACACACCAATCACCTTATAGTGTAGTTAGTAATATCCCTTTTTATGTTATCCCCACAATAATGATCTTAAAATCCCCTATACATTTTAGTACTTCCAAGATGTATAGAGAATGTAGTGTTATAAGCTTCATCAATCAGCGCTTTATTTATTTTTGTAATATATGGGACAAATATCCTGTTATGAAATTTCAATACACCTTATGGGTCAATATTGAAATCGGGAAACATCCCATTCTTTACATCCTCTATCTTATTCTACAAAAGAGGATCTTCTCTTTGAGATTTCTTGATCTTATCTAGTAATGATGGTTCAAAAATCAGTTGGGATAGGGTTGATGATATCCCTTCTATTATAATTACCATGAATAGTTTTACTAGGTATTTGATCAATGTATCTCAATGAATCATTATCATTTATAGAAAAATAGGGTCATTCATACTTAATGCATCAGTTTCATTGTTTTCTCTTATTGTATGATAAGAAATTGAATAATCATAGTATTTAATAAGTTCTAACCATATCCTATGTATCATGTTCAATTTATTTTATGTGAAAATATACTTAAAACATTGGTGGTATATGTATATATCACATTTCTCTCCATAAATATTGATTCTCCATATCTTAGAGAAAACAAATCGCTGCTATCTCCAGATCATGCGTAGGATAATTCTGCATATGAGGTTTCAACTATCGGGATTAATAAGAAATCACAGTGTCATTTTTCATGAGGATGCAGAAAATACCTTTAATATATGAATCATTAAATATAACTAATACTTCTCAGATAGAGGGTAGAATTAACATAGGGGTAGTAACCAATCTTCTATTCATCTCTTGAAAACATTATTCACACTCCTTTATCCTGATGAACTTGTCCCCCATTCGAGTTAACATGGTTAAAGGATTAGAATGTCATGATTTTTTTCTCAAAAATTTTTTATAATAACCTATTAAAACATGGAAACTATGTATCTCGGTTACTATTGTAGTTTGAGTCTACTCCTACACCACCTTTGTCTTGGTAGGGTTAAATGAGGTTTCTTCATTGGTTACAATGTAACCAAAGGGTGCAACTTTTTGTAACCAAAATTCACATTTTCTGAACATTACAAATAGATTCTTCTTCCTCATAGTTTGTAATATAACCCTTAGATTATTCTCAATCTCCTCATGAATTTTTTAATATATCACAACATCATCAATAAAAACCACCAAAAAGTTATCAAGGCAATCGTTAAAGGCTCCACTAATTAAATCCATAAAAATAACAAGTGAATTAGTAAATCTGAAGGGCATAAATAATCATAATTCTAATAACTTGATTGGAAAGAGTTATTTTTAATATATTCGTTCTATACTATTAATTGATGATAACCAGATCAAAGATCAATATTTAAGAAGATTTGGGCCCCACTAAACTGTTCAAATAAATCATCAATCCTTAGAATAGGGTACTTTTTCTTCACTATGATCCCGTTAAGTTCCCTATAATCAATTAATAACTTCATTAGTTTTTCCTTATTATTCATAAAGGGAGTATGTTCTCCCCAAGGAGACTGACTTGGTCAGATAAACCCATTCTCCAAAAAAAACAAGGAGTTGTTTTTTAATTCCTAAAGCTCCACATTTTCTATTCTAAATGGGTTATTTGAAATCGTCTTGGAACTGGGAATGAGCTTAATGGATAACTCTACCTATATTTCTAGGGGAGGTCTAGGTATCTCCTCAAGAAGTTCATCAATATATTCCTAAAAAATATTTAAATTTTTTATTAATATACTTTCATTTACCTCTTCATATTCACTGATCATTTTCATAAAGAATTCTACATTAGGGGCTTCTAAACAAATATCAGGTCGAGATATATCTCCTTTGAAAAGAAATTTAGGTTTTCCATTCACGATTACTAAGATCTAATTTCTTTTTTAGTTGATTTTAGAATTATAATTTGAGATCCATTCTATCCCTAGTGTAATGTAAAATTACATCATGGTAATGACTACAATATTTACAAAGATATTGTGCTTTCAAAAGTCAATACTAATGTTTTTATGAACTGGTAATGCTTGGATAATCCCTCTAGGAGTCCTGATGGATAAATATACTTCTATAAATTTATTTATTGATTCTATATTCTCGGAAAACATGTATGAAATAAATGAATGTGTAGATCCATAAAAAAATGTTTGCTTTGAGAGAACAACTAGAGAACCTGCCACCACACCATTTGGAGCTTCAGCTTCAGCAGTCATATAATCAAAATCCCAACCATTATCCCCTATATTATATTAAGGTTGATGTTCATTCCCCTCCATTAATTTTGTATTTGGACATTGATTGGTAAGTTTTCCAATCTTCCCACACTTAATTTATTAGACATTTGGTTGGGCCTTCACCATCTGCCCTTTCCTTAACATTTAGTAGTTAAGGATTCACTTCATTATGATATTTTGGAGAAATCTGGCCATCTCTTCCACACTTGTAACCTTTACCACTCCTAATAAATTAGTTCCCATAATTATTATTCCCTCATTTTTCATGTGGAATGTTTCACTTTATTTTCTCCACTTTCGTGATCACAGTTTTCCCTACGATTGGATCCATTGATCTCTTATTTTCATTCAATCCATGTGACTACTATGTCTCTCTAAACTCTAGAAAAAACTTCATAGAACTTTTTATTATATTCTCATAAATTTTATAGTCTCGATTGAATATATTTTGTTATATATGGGGTCTTAGTACAACAAAGAATCTATAAACCTTTCCATTAGGATCCATGAAAAATATTGAGGTGTAGTGATAAATCCTTGTAAATTTCATATCATATCTTACCAGATATTGATTTTCCAATTTCTTCATCTCTAGGAATTACTTCTCTATTTTATTTCTCAATGAAGAGGGGAAATATTTTGTTGAAAAAATTTCCCTTGAACTCATCTCACTCCATAGCATAAATATCCCTTCTTGTATTTGTGTTTTTAATTAGTGTCCACCACTGATTATATTTTTATTCTATATGGTACATAGCTATGGTGACTTTATCTTTTTTAAACAATAGGGTATAGAAAGGATATTTTCTATAGATATTATCTATTGTTCAGCAATCAATGGGTCGGTAGATTCATTGAAAAAGGTGGTCGTTGATGTATAAAGAACTCAATGGAATGTTATTCTCTTTGTAGTGAATTTGTTCTTTCAGCTTAATTAATGTTATTCCTCATAACATGAGTTAGTTTATTCATCATTGTCATGAATTTTTCCATTCCTACTTCCATCGATGGTTCGTCAGTTCATGTTTTATTGCACTCAACATTTACATGGTTCCACCTATTTCCCGCCATTTTCAAAAAGAAGAAAATATTAGTGATAAACATATTTATTTTAGGAATATTATAACTATAAAGGAATCTTATTTCCTACAACATAATTATTAAATATTTTAATCAATACAAACAATTAAATTTTCTAAAAATCATTCGTAATGGTTCATCAAAAGCTTTTGATTAACCAAACATATCCCATCGGAGTGTCAAAAAAAGTTTGAAGTAAGGCCCCTTTTCATGTACCAAGTTATAATGATTCAGTCCTGATTCACCTTTTTAGAGTTGTTACCCCTTGATATATATGTTCTAGAACAACATCCACTTGTACGTATCTATACAGATATTTTATTTTCTCAAAAAACACTTACTTAATAATTTAAAAAAATACCATGATATTTTCCTATAATTTAACTTTTCTATAAGGTTCTTATTAATGTTTTAAAATCCCAATTTCAATAAACAACCAAATATCCCTTTTATACCAACTATTACATCCCACCTTTTATATTACATAACTTTTCATTTACATGGTTCAAATAGAGTATCTTTAAATGTTTAGTTTCTTAGAAAAAAGGTACATAATACAAGAAAATATAAAACATTATTCTAATACACTTTTAAGGAATAATCATAAGTTCATCCTATTTAAATTTACTATATATCATAACCGGGGGAAAAACATGAAAGTAAATGGTTAGCATAAGGCCTAGAAAATGAAAGCAAGGGAAACAATTTACATGTGATCATGAGAATTATCGATGAGAACTTGAGTAATATCAAAAAGGAATGAGAAAGAGGCATATAATAATAAAAATAACATGATTCATAACTTGTAAATGTGGCTACAAAAATTTAATGAGGCATTCATAACCATATCACTAAGGTTTGTCCCCGAGGATTTATAAAAATTACCAAGGTTATGCACCAATGTATTGTAAAACATTTCATCTCTAGAGATTAAATTATTTACCGAATACATTGGAGTCTTATCAAGGAACACCCTTCATATATATTAACTACCATGATCCACATAGTTCATAATGAAAAAATTTATAAGTAATCCATGTATAATAAAAGAAATGGGTTTCATCTCAAAATCATCGCATTTTAAAAAGTGCATAAAGAACATGATCATTATGTCATTTTTAACACACACAAATGGAATGTGGGTTTTATGTATGTCAAACCAAAAATAAAATAAATTATATTAAATTATTTTTGAATACCCCGAGAAAATAAATAAGCTGGGTATTTTCAAAAAATAATATAAAAGAGAACTTCTTGAGGAGAAAAAAGAAATTTTGGGAAGTAAAATCGGCAACATAAAGGGTATAAAATGTAACACCCCAAGATTTTATGAAAAATATTATTTTAATTTCATTAATGTCTTGTGTTGTATTCTACACCAAGATTACATTGCGCTATACGCAACACCGTATTAGCTAGCAGTATACGCAACACTATTCTTGGACTGTGTTACACACAATTTTGATAATAGTTATTCTACGCAACATTGAGTATATATATATATATATATACTAAATGTATAAATGAAATATGGTTGGATTCTGTTATACGAAACAACGAAGGATTCTTTCACAACACGCAACCCTGACTTGGCTTGCATTACACGCAATCGCGACCTTCCTCGATAGCGTGTGTTGTACGCAATACCGGGTTTTAATAAACAATGATATATTATTATAATATTGTCATGAACTAGCCGTTATGAATAGTATTAACTAAATTTTGAATTTTATAACATTATTATTCATCTTACACATTTTCTAGAACATGGTATAAGAACATAATAAATTTTTCGGGTAAAATAAGTATTTTTCAAAAAATGCAGTTTTTCCGCCTTTTGATGGCACACCCACTTTAAATCTAGTTTTTGACATGTTTATATGTTCAATTTGACAAAATAAAATTCTTCTTTTGAATCAGGATGTAAAAATTTACATTAGATAAAGTTTTTATATTTTTCCGATAACTTTCATATTTTAATGAATAGTAAAAACACGCTATATTTTAATTAAAAACAACTTTTTTCATCATAATATCTTATGTGGTTAAATTATAATATTGAATGGTTTTAAAGTATAAATAGAATATATTTTTACCATTTAATATAATTTATGTCATTAGCATTGATTTTACCTTGAATTCGTAGGTTAAATCAATTCAATCTTTTGCAATGTTTTAAACAAAAACCCGTTTTTATTCGACAACGGGATTAATTTTAATTTAATTTCTGCAACTTCTGTGTATTGAATTTTGAAAAATTGATTCCATATTTGGAATCAATGGGTCTAAATTATGTTAATAGGCTACTTTTTATTTTTGGGAATTATGAATAGTAACTACGGTAAATTTTATTTACCATAGTTAAAGGTAAATCGGGTAATTAAGGGTAAATATAATATTATAAAATTAACCTAACACATGCCAAAATTCTATTTGATGGATAAAAGTAAACCCATATCAACTAAGGGTCGGATTAGATTCATTTTATGGACTTTTGACCATGAAAATAATTTAATTATTATTAAAACCAAAGAAAGTGACAACATGTCACTCTCTTAAATCTTATAAGTATAATAATTTTAACTTAGTGAGAAACATCATAAAACTTTGAGCATGAATAGTCTCCATAAATCTAACAAAATTATCTACATCATGAGAATTTATTTAGAATTTTTTGGGATTAAATAATTATTATTAATTGTGACACAATAGTGATGCAGAAATTATTTATCTAGTGAAAAATCAAGAATATAGTTTTTATTAAACAAATAGTGACCATAAAAGGCACAAAACCCAGACCAAAACTTATTGGTCATGTAAATTGAAACTATAATCATCCAATGGTAGAATATTTGACCATTTGGAGTCTTATACAAGCAATTA
The DNA here is from genome assembly GCA_963277665.1 of Viscum album. Classification (NCBI taxonomy): domain Eukaryota; kingdom Viridiplantae; phylum Streptophyta; class Magnoliopsida; order Santalales; family Viscaceae; genus Viscum; species Viscum album. The sequence continues at coordinate 1,524,300,622 of OY728141.1, read as the reverse complement.
TGACACTTATATTATTTTATTTTAAATGATGCCAAAGTTGTCACCTTCATAATTTAATAAATATAACAATTTAAATATTGTGAATTTAAGATGAAAAATTCGAGTAAAAGTATTATTGTGAAAGGTAATATATTTATATTCATCATAGGATTTTATTTTATATTTTTATGCAACAAATAATTATATTAAATTATTATACAAAAATGATGTAGTAATTATTTTATTAAGAGATAAACCAAATAAATGGTTTTAAAAATAATAAAATAAATATTATATGAACTATTTAATGTGATCCACTAATTTTATAGACACATATGACCTTTTATTAATATATTAAATCTTTTAGTTCGAACATATCTTCTGTATATATTTTATTTAAATTCAAATAAATGAATAGTGTCAAAATTGACACTATTGTTATTTTACAAAAATAACATATTATAAAATTGTTTAAAAATCACAAAAATATTTAAAAATTATAAATTTAAATTTATATGGTCTATAATGTTATAAAGTAAACAATTATGGAAACTTCACAACAAATAAGTAATTATTTGTTATAATTTAAAATTTAGAATTTTATTACCACAAATAAACTTAAATAGATTAAATAAGGATAAATCAAAATAATAAGGTTTAAAATAAGATCCAAACATGTCTAAATTTGATTGTTTGATGAGATTACAACCCTATCTCATCTAATCTTCGAATATGAGTCATTTTTGGAGGTTTTTATGTGGGGTTAGATTTATTATAAATTAATATTTTTAAGAATTCCAAAGGTGCCCCTCTCCTCCCTTATAAAAGGGCACCTCCTCCCTCTCTTCCTCACACAACTTTGAGCCTTCAAGCTCAGCCAACCCCTGCCAAATTCTCTTCTCCAATTCCCTATCAACATCCTAGGGGTTCTGGTCTTCCTCAAAGAACAATTTTAGTGCCCTAAGAAGAGGTCTCAAAAAGGTGCTTCAAAGAAGAGGAGGTTCGGACACTTACGAAGCAAATCGGACCTAAGGTAAGGGAAATATCACAATCTCATTTTTATCCGAGATTGTTTATACTTTTGAATTTACTGGGGTGTATTTTATCATCCTCATACATGTTTCCTCAATATGTAATATTATTTCCATCCGCCTTCAATTGTTTAAATCCTATTTTACCCTTTGGTGAGTTTTTAGTAAAAGATATGAAAGTAATCTTTTGTCATTTTTCATACGAGGTACTTTTTTTGACTTTTCTGACAAAAGTGCGGGAAGAATGTTTTTTTAACTTATACGAAATGAATTGATTTTTAAAACATTATTTCCAAGAAGCATCCTTTACAAGTTTTCAAGTTTATTTTTAATCAACTTCTTTTAGTTTAAAATTGTATGACATGTTAAGAAAGGAAAAATGTTTTTGAAGAAGAAAGGATATTTTCCTCAAGAATGGAGTTCAAGTGTTTTATCAAAATTATTTTCCATCTAAGATAATAAAAAGTTCTGTTTTTATCCCTATTATTACATTGATTTGATCATGTTGTGATGGAATTATTTTTATGAATTCCTTTATCTTATATGAATTGATTTATGATGTCATGATGTTTAGGATTCCCATTTGTATTACATGGGTTATGCAATGATGTATGATTTATGATTTTGTGGAACACATAATAATGGTATAATTATGAGATGGGTGGGACCTATATCTCCCTCCAATGCATTGGGTAAAGATTTTATATCTCATGAGATAGACATGGCTGGAACGGTAGGTTATACCGGTTCAGTGAAACAGGACTGAAACGAGGGTGACTCAGTTCAGAAAGGGACTTTGTCCACTAAGATAGTCTTGGCAATGAGTCTTGACTAACAAGAAATGATTCTCTATGATTATGTGTGTATGCCACAAAGTTTCATGTTTTAAGTTGTGATTATTGTGATTACATTTCACTGCCATGATTTATCCCATGTTATGAAATTATGCTCTCTTTTGCAGGTTAAGATTTCCAAAATGTTATGTTCTTATGAATATGATGTGATTGATATATCTTTTGTTTACCCTTACTGAGCATTTGAGCTCACCCTTTTATGTTTTCTTTTCCCCAGGATATAAAGAAAGGTTTTAGTTAAAAAAAGGAAGATCTTTATGGGAGATGTTGAAAATCTTTCACCACGATTAGAAGATTATATTCCGAGTTTCCAAAGACACTAAACTGTTACGATCCTTGTGTGTGTGTTTTTGTTATGTACTAAGTATTCCGCAAAAGTAATGCAATGTCCATGTACGTCAAGATACGGGTCTCTACTATTGGTATCAGAGCAAAAGTTTAGTCAACCTTTGGAAACTAGGATGTGAAAACGTTAGTGAGATCCCTAGATATATTTCTAAGGTATGTCTAGGGATGTCCCTAAGGATAATTATACATATAGGATATAGTCCTAGATTTATGGTTACGATATTAGATTAAACCAAAGATGTTAGATATTGAAGTTACTCCCCCTTTATTATGATTTTTGCCTCTCACACTATTCTTTTTGGGTTTTAGAAAATGGCTGGAAATAAGATGATTCACGATAATGGAGGATATGATGAACAATGGAATGATATTCTTCATGAACAACCAAATGAAATGGGATTTGTAAGTCCAAACATCATTATTATGCCGAATCAGCAATCTCATAATATGATCAATAAAGTAAAATTTGGTAAGTTTCCTGACTCGGCTAATAAGAGAAAGATGGAGTTTCATGATGATCATAGAGGAAAGAAAGTTCAATTTCCCCTATGTAAATCATGTGGGAAGAGGCATCAAGGAGAATGTTTCAAAGGAAATTGAAGATGCTTTGGGTGTGGAAAAGAAGGACACAAATCCAGTAAGTGTAAAGGAAAAGGTTTAGTTAACACTAGGGATGAGGATAATGGTATTGCTACGACATCAGCAATGGTTAAATGTTTTAAATGTGGAATGTACGGGCATTATGCAAACTAATTCCCTAAGGGAAAGTCTCATGAAGAGAATCAGTATGGTCGTATGGGTAGTATTTATGTGGATGATGATGAAGAGACTACAAATGATATGTGATATGAAAGAATTGTTGAAGCTCGGTCAATGGTTTAAGAATGTAGTGGAATGATTACATGTTTATCATGTGTAATGTTGTATAAGTAATCTCATGCTACTATGGAATAAAGAGACATCTATGGATTGTTACACTGTTGTCTTTCCTTGAGTTTTGAAAGTGTATGATTAATGTTACTAGTATCCATGAAAGGCTATTCAGATATTTTTGGAATGTAGATGATATGCGCATAATGAAGGGATAAGGAGAAAATTAAATGTTTGATAGTATTCATGAGCTCATAAGGAGAAGGTTATATCATGGTTTGAGTATATAGAATTTTTGGGTTTTGGTATGTGGAAAGAGTTAACTTTTGACAGCATTCATGTTTTCACTAAGGTTTAATGGGTATTTATTTTTCAAGAGAATACATCATTAAGGTATTCACATGATTGGAATGTGACCAACAAGATATATGGGGGATAAATGATGGTATTCACATGCTTGGTTAACGACATTTCAAGTAATCATTTTCTTTATACTATGAGCTTGGACCGAAGTATTTTAGATAAGCCTAAAGATTATGATGGATTATGTTGGATATAAGTTAGGATAAAACGTTTTTTTCGATATTATTTATGGGATGTTATAGTAATATAGCTTTAGAAAAAGGACAACCTACAGGACGGACGACAGCCCATCGCGTCGGACAAGGCTGTGGGAATCGAACCCACAACCGAAGTGCGACTGGCCTTTATCGCCTACCACTGGTCTACAGGAAGTCCTTGTTTAGTAGAAACTAGTTTTATTTTATTAAGTGGTATGATATATGAAGTATAAGTTCATTTTTGGAACCATATACGATTAACCATAAGATGGACTTATAACTTTTGCTAACCTTTTGTTTGAAAGAGATGGAATGACCCATCATTTTATCACATGATCTGCTAACACATCACGAATGAAAAATTCAACTTCATTTCTTTAAGAGATGAAGTGGAAATTATCCAAAGAACGACAAACGGGGAGACTATACCAAAATCACAAAAGTATTTCTTCTAATTCCAATTTCATCATCTTTAGGGAAATGATCTTGAAAACCAAAAATGTTGTCTTAGTGCTCTTATATCTGATGAATCAGATGGTACCTTAGATCGTCACAAATTTATGGCTCTGTGATTGCTAGCTTTTCCATAGCCATGTTCTCTACCACTCTCCATCAGAACATGACGGTTAGATTTCTCTTCCATGTCCATATTTTCACCTATGTTCTCCTATGTGGATACCCAGTGATTAGTTAACTTGGGTAACCATTATGTTTTATACTTTAGTTTTTAAAGATAATTTTTGGTATTCTTTTTTACGATGTGGGTTTCTATCAAAGAAACTTTCAAATAGTAAACCATTTATAACCCCGACGAATTTCGAGGGCGAAATTCATTTTAAGGGGGGTAGAATGTAACACCCCAAGATTTTATGAAAAATATTATTTTAATTTCATTAATGTCTTGTGTTGTATTCTACACCAAGATTACATTGCGCTATACGCAACACCGTATTAGCTTGTAGTATACGCAACACTATTCTTGGACCGTGTTACACACAATTTTGATAATAGTTATTCTATGAAACATTGAGTATATATATATATATATATTAAATGTATAAATGAAATATGGTTGGATTATATTATACGAAACAACGAAGGATTCTTTCACAACACGCAACCCTGACTTGGCTTGCATTACACGCAATTGTGACCTTCCTCGATAGTGTGTGTTGTACGCAATACCGGGTTTTAATAAAGAATGATATATTATTATAATATTGTCATGAACTAGCCGTTATGAATAGTATTAACTAAATTTTTAATTTTATAACATTATTATTCATCTTACACATTTTCTAGAACATGGTATAAGAACAAAATAAATTTTTCGGGTAGAATAAGTATTTTTCTAAAAATGCAGTTTTGTCGCCTTTTGATGGCGCACCCACTTTAAATCTAGTTTTTGACATTTATATATGTTCAATTTGAAAAAATAAAATTCTTCTTTTGAATCAAGATGTAAAAATTTACATTAGATAAAGTTTTGATATTTTTCCGATAACTTTCATATTTTAATGAATAGTAAAAACACGCTATATTTTAATTAAAAACAACTTTTTTCATCATAATATCTTATGTGGTTAAATTATAATATTGAATGGTTTTAAAGTATAAATAGATTATATTTTTACCATTTAATATAATTTATGTCATTAGCATTGATTTTACCTTGAATTCGTAGGTTAAATCAATTCAATCTTTTGCAATGTTTTAAACAAAAACCCGTTTTTATTCGACAACGGGATTAATTTTAATTTAATTTCTGCAACTTCTGTGTATTTAATTTTAAAAAATGGATTCCATATTTGGAATCAGTGGGTCCAAATTATGTTAATAGGCTACTTTTTATTTTTGGGAATTATGAATAGTAACTACGGTAAATTTTATTTACCATAGTTAAAGGTAAATCGGGTAATTAAGGGTAAATATAATATTATAAAATTACCCTAACACATGCCAAAATTCTATTTGATGGCTAAAAGTAAACCCATATCAACTAAGGGTCGGATTAGATTCATTTTATGGACTTTTGACCATGAAAATAATTTAATTATTATTAAAACCAAAGAAAGTGACAACATGTCACTCTCTTAAATCTTATAAGTATAATAATTTTAACTTAGTGATAAACATCATAAAACATCGAGAATGAATAGTCTCCAGAAAGCTAACAAAATTATCTACATCATGAGAATTTATTTAGAATTTTTTGGGATTAAATAATTATCATTAATTGTGACACAATAGTGATGCAGAAATTATTTATCTAGTGAAAAATCAAGAATATAGTTTTTATTAAACTAATAGTGACTATAAAAGGCACAAAACCCTGACCAAAATTTATTGGTCATGTAAATTGAAACTATAATCATCCAATGGTAGAATATTTGACCATTTGGAGTCTTATAGAAGCAATTATGACACTTATATTATTTTATTTTAAATGATGCCAAAGTTGTCACCTTCATAATTTAATAAATATAACAATTTAAATATTGTGAATTTAAGATGATAAATTCGAGTGAAAGTATTATTGTGAAAGGTAATATTTTTATATTCATCATAAGATTTTATTTTAAATTGTTATTCAACAAATAAGTATATTAAATAATTATACAAAAATGATGTAGTAATTATTTATTAAGAGATAAACCAAATAAATGGTTTTAAAAATAATAAAATAAATATTATATGAACTATTTAATGTGATCCACTAATTTTATAGATACATATGACCTTTTATTAATATATTAAAGCTTTTATTTCGAACATATCTTCTGTATATATTTTATTTAAATTCAAATAAATGAATAGTGTCAAAATTGACACTATTGTTATTTTACAAAAATAACATATTATAAAATTGTTTAAAAATCACAAAAATATTTAAAAATTATAAATTTAAATTTATATGGTCTATAATGTTATAAAGTAAACAATTATGGAAACTTCACAACAAATAAGTAATTATTTGTTATAATTTAAAATTTAGAATTTTATTACCACAAATAAACTTAAATAGATTAAATAAGGATAAATCAAAATGATAAGGTTTAAAATAAGATCCAAACATGTCTAAATTTGATTGGTTTATGAGATTACAACCCTATCTCATCTAATCTTCGAATATGAGTCATTTTTGGAGGTTTTTAAGTGCGGTTAGATTTATTATAAATTAATATTTTTAAGAATTCCAAAGGTGCCCCTCTCCTCCCTTATAAAAGGGCACCTCCTCCCTCTCTTCCTCACACAACTTTAAGCCTTCAAGCTCGGCCAACCCCTGCCAAATTATCTTCTAAAATTCCCTAGCAACATCCTAGAGGTTCTGGTCTTCCTCAAAGACCAATTTTAGTTCCCTAAGAGGAGGTCTCAAAAAGGCGCTTCAAAGAAGAGGAGGTTCGGACACTTACGAAGCAAATCAGACCTAAGGTAAGGGAAATATCACAATCTCATTTTTATCCGAGATTGTTTATACTTTTGAATTTATTGGGGTGTATTTTATCATCCACATACATGTTTCTTCAATATATAATATTATTTCCATCCACCTTCAATTGTTTAAATCCTATTTTACCCTTTGGTGAGTTTTTAGTAAAAGATATGAAAGGAATCTTTTGTCATTTTTCATACGAGGTACTTTTTTTGACTTTTCCGACAAAAGTACGAGAAGATTGTTTTTTTTTAAATTATACGACATGAATGGATTTTTAAAACATTATTTCCAAGAAGCATCCTTTACAAGTTTTCAAGTTTATTTTTAATCAACTTCTTTTAGTTTAAAGTTGTATGACATGTTAAGAAAGGAAAAAAAATTGAAGAAGAAAGGATATTTTCCTCAAGAATGGAGTTCAAGTGTTTTATCAAAATTATTTTCCATCTAAGATAATAAAGGGTTCTGTTTTTATCCCTATTATTACATTGATTTGATCATGTTGTGATGGAATTATTTTTATGAATTCCTTTATCTTATATGAATTGATTTATGATGTCATTATGTTTAAGATTCCCATTTGTATTACATGGGTTATGAAATGATGTATGATTTATGATTTTGTGGAACACATAAGAATGGTATCATTATGAGATGGGTGGGACCTATATCTCCCTCCAATGCATTGGGTAAAGATTTTATATCTCATGAGATAGACATGGTTGGAACGGTAGGTTATACCGGTTCAGTGAAACAGGACTGAAACGAGGGTGACTCGGTTCATAAAGGGACTTTTTCCACTAAGATAGTCTTGGAAATGAGTCTTGACTAACAAGAAATGATTCTCTATGATTATGTGTGTATGCTACAAAGTTTCATGTTTTAAGTTATGATTATTGTGATTACATTTCACTGCCATGATTTATCCCATGTTATGAAATTATGCTCTCTTTTGCAGGTTAAGATTTCCAAAATGTTATGTTCTTATGAATATGATGTGATTGATATATCTTTTGTTTACCCTTACTGAGAATTTGAGCTCACCCTTTTATGTTTTCTTTTCCCCAGGATATAAAGAAAGGTTTTAGGTAAAAAAAAGGAAGATCTTTATGGGAGATGTTGAAGATCTTTCACCACGATTAGAAGATTATATTCCGAGTTTCCAAAGACACTAAACTATTACAATCCTTGTGTGTGTGTTTTTGTTATGTACTAAGTATTCCAAAAAAGTAATGTAATGTCCATGTACGTCAAGATACGGGTCTCTACTTAAAACATGTTTTAGATAATGGTAAAAATATAGGGGATATGGGCCTCCCATTAATAAAAGAATATTAATAAAATAAAGGAATGTAATTAAATGTATATAATAACATATACTCTAAATTTAAAAGACATTTCACATAAAAAGGAAATTAGCAAGAAAAGAGAAGTTTAAATTTCCCTTACCTGGAAGAGTAACTCCTAAAAATTGAATATGGTGTCCTTTAAGGCTTGAGGACACCTTGAGAGGAATCCATTGGAGTCAAAAATATTATAGCCTTATGGGGGAATAGTTTTTAGTGAATTGAAATGGATAAATGGGTGGGTATTTGTAGGAAAAGAGGAGGATTGTTTTATTAATTTCTTTAGACACCTAGGTTGTAGTGAATGAAAGACTAAAGTATTTTAGAAAATTATCATAAATTCACCCCAAACTAATTTCAATGTTCTAATGTAAAAATGATATTTATTCTATCATAATAATTATCTAAATATAATAATTTAACTTTTAAATATAAAAAAACTTATTTATTAAAAATAACAGTGGATATATAATGCATAGTGAAATTTTTGATACTTGAAAAAACTAAAATTATTTTATCATTTAAATTTAAATAGGAGAGTTTTAATCATGCTATTTCATTAAAATAAATATTATTCATTATACATTTTCTTATTATAATAATTATATATTTTCTGAAAAGTACACATTCTAACCGAAAAATAAATTTATCAAATTTCATCTCCATTTTATTAAGAAAAAAATTATTAAAATAGAAATGATAGAATAAAAATTGTATTTATAAAAAACTATTCTACTTAATGTATTTATGACCTCAACAAGTAAACCCTTATAGTACCTTCATACGACCTAATGGTGAGGTGTGTAATGGTGGTAGACTCATCCGGAGGCTCCTCTAAAATCACCTGAGTGGTAATTTCCACTAACTTGATCTTCTCTTGTATGTGATTTCATCCAAGACTCACTTATTGAAGATCAGCTTGGGATTGGTCAAGAGTTAAGCCTAGTGAATCTACCTCCCTACCATGTTCTATCAAATGGTCTTACTATGACATGACTCTACTAGTTGAGTCCATCATTCCTACTTTCTGTATTAATTATCATTTCTTAAAAGTTTACTTATAAACTCTAAGGATAACATTAAAATTATTATCAAGAGTATAGTTCCCAATGGTCATGTTATCCAATGGTCATAATTCACCAATGGTCATATAACAGTTGAATCTATATGGTCACATTTACCTTTATACACACTTAACAAAAAATTGGTTTTTTAATAATATAACACAAAATTTTAGAAAATAATTATCATTGTAAAAGTTCTGGTCATTATAGTTGTAGATGAAGAAAATGATAATTTTATTCAAAATTTTAGGGTGATTATTCAAGGGTTATACACCTTGAAGAATATACTGATTATTAGAGTTCATATCCTATGAATCATATATATTTTGAACTAGTAAATGTGATAGAAAAACTGAGTGATGATAAAACACATTAGAGCCTGAGAAAAAATCTCTAATTAGAGATTGTAAGATCTTAATAAAGCTTATAATACACTCCATCTTCTCTAAAAAGTTATAATTTATCTTAATTAGATAAAATGATCTATTTTTATCTATCTTGTGATTCATGGTATCAAAGTCAGTATACCAATATTCTTAATGAGTAATGTGGATGAGCTAATTGACTCTTATTAAAGATCAAATACACTTCCATACCCTATGTTCATCAGTATTTCACTGGAATAAAAAGGTCAATTCCTTAGGTTCTAAAATTTTATAATATTCCTAATGGTATTTGTTTAAATCCAACAACTTAAAGAATGATCAAGATAAGTTGGAATCTTTGTAAGGGGAGGTAGATAACTGATGAAGGAAATGTGTAGAAAAGGTTAAACCCATTGAAGTAGCCTACTAGACTAATGGATATTATTGACCTAGGGTTGGATATAGAATTTTTTAAGTAAACTATTATTTTAATGAATATGTTTGTTAGACTACTACTTATGTAGTTTAATAATCATGAAGAGCTTATGGAGAGAGCTTGTGTGGCTCTCCTGCTCAATAATATTAAAAGGAATTGGAAGTGCCTTTTAGAACCGTTTCATTTAGGGATAGATTAGTAACTCTTAAGAGGGAGAAAACATAAAGTTCATTATTGTTTTAAGCTTTTTTCACTTATTTTTATGGTGATAAATTATACGATATAGTTGGTGATAGTCCACCAAAGTTTTAGATTAGGTGAGCTTCAAAATTTGAATTTACACCTCCAAGGGATGACTCACCTTCTAATGATCCCTTCAACATTGTGAATTTATATTCTTCTTACAAGTGAAGTGATAAATATAGTATTAGTGATGATAATATAAATCAACTCTATCTAGAAGTTAATTCAATTATAGTTTGCATAAAAATTATATAGCCTATAGTGCCAAGGACTTCTTATAAAATTTTAGAAGATCTGATTAGTCGTAATCCCTCTCATGATCTTCTAAGAGTCTTATCCACACTATACTCTCTTGGACTTGTATAATATATTTTTCCTTATATAGATCCATTGTATGATTATTCACCTTGTAAATAAGTGCTGGAAATGAGATATTATGTATAAGAACAATAATTTTCTATTAAATTAGTAGATATTACCTAGGAAGTATTCTCTCCAATATAAGAATATTTGAGAAAAAGAACAATGTTTAGTGCCTCTATATCTCTCTCCTATTCTCAGGTCAGTCATGTACCTTTAAAAGCTACTATATTTTAAGGACAATTTATTCCAATACTTCTAGTCCCTATTTTTTTCACCAAAAATTTGAGTTATTACGTTGTTCTATGATTTTCTATTTTTATTTTTATTCATTGGTAAAAATATCTTAGAAGTGTTGTAGGGTAATGTGGAGAAGAACATGGAGGCTAGCTACTGGAAAGTTATACATGAAACATTCATGTCATGAATTTTGGTTTTAGGACATTTTTTGGGCCAAATGTCGTGATATGTTTTGTAACATGAATTCATTTCACTGGGTCTACTCAGTATGTGAAAACCATTCACATTGTGGAAATGGATTTTCTAGAAAAATTAATCCAGTTGTTAGGTTTTTCAATGTACGTGACTCCTTGGGGATTTAGGATGTCAATTTATATTTCATGTCATAGGTCTAGTGAATTTTATCTCCTAAAGTGCCTATAGTATCCTCATTCATTTTAAATTTAGGTCACCAAATTTCCAAGGATATCTTAGGTGATTTATTATACAAATATGAATTTATTGTAATGGTATTGTTTATTGTAATTATTATATTTTCTCCACTAATGGATTATATAAAATATTTTAATGTTTTCAAATTGTTTTATATGAAATTTGATAACATTTTTGGTCCTCGTGAATGTGCTAGGAAATCTCTGAGGAATTCATACTGAGATCACTCTCACCCCATGCTTGGGAAATTTGGTGTGTCTAAAGATGTCATACACAAAGATAGAGGTAAAGGAAATGTATCATATTTCAATACTGAGAAAATCATGATACAATGGGAATAGAAGGTGGAGTTGGAGCTTTGATGTATTCTAGGAGTACTTAGGATCATTTCACTTGGTTTCTTTTAGTCGGGATGTATTTTGTTTTTCTTTTCATTTGATATTCCATGTTCCATTGTCATTATGACCTTTTTTTCTTTTAGTTTTATAATTTTGTTGAATTTTTTATACTGATTCCTCATTTTATGGTATATAAATTTATATTTGTTCTTATCTATTTATTTTCTATTTAATGGAAAAATCATCCCCCAATGATCGTTTAATACCATGTATTTTATTTCGGACCTTTTGTGTCTTGGGGATTTCACCTTGGGTTAGTAGCACTTCATCACTCCTCTATCCAATGAGTCAGGGTGGGATATTACAAATAGTATCAGTCTTAGATGGTTTTTCCATCTCTTAGGATGATAGCAATGAGATAGGATTGTTGGAACTTGAAATGTATAGATTAGAAATATGTAGCGATCCTTTTTAGATTGAACATAAAGTTACAAGGTTGGTTTGAGAATATATTTTTTTGAAACAATTTTAGGGGTGTTTTTATATCATAATAATGGGTTTAGCCGATAGGTGTTTCATATCCTAAATTATACTAGACTTTTTACTAGGAATAGATTATTATTTTATTTTTCAATGATTTTTTAAACTGGTTAAAGTGGTATACTATTGAAAAATAATGGTTATTACTCACTTTCAACAGGGATTTGGAATTATACTAAGCCTTAAGTTTCTAGATAAAGAAAACTAAATGGTGTTTTTTTATGATTATTGATAATGAAACCAGGTAGATTCTTTAGAAATTAGTAGGAATAGGTTATAGAGAATGTGGTTGCACCAGATCCACATGTGAACCAATAACTATCATGAAGCATTATAACATAATTTTAATACCCTAAGAACTGAAATGAAAATGATAAATCAAGAAAATTGGATCATTCGGTGAATTTAAAAAAAAATCCACCTTTTTTTCATGGAGATTTCAAACCTAAAAAATTAGAGGAGCAATTCAACTAAATGAAAAAAATGTTTTATTTTCTTAGAACACTAGCATATATTAAGGTGGAGTTGGAAACATAAATTTTAGTGGATCTTGCACATTGGTGGTGGGATTTAGTTTTCCAAGACAAAGATGACCAAGAAATGTTATGGGAAGAGTTTAAGGAATTTTTCAACAAACCATTTTATCCCACAGATTACTAATTTTGAGGATAACTGAATTTTTCAGACCAATGTAGTAAAAACTATATATGATAGAATATGTAGCTATGTTTACGAAATTTTTATAATTTTATTGGGAATTTACCTATAGTTTATCCTTAATTACATGCATCTCTAATTCTAGATAGTGACTATAGATTCAATCTAAGATATATATGATTTATATCATTGAATATATTGAAATATTGAAAAGATATATGGTATATGAAAGAGATATTTCAAGAAATCATCCTAGAGGAAGTGTGTTTATCACCATAGGAATAGGTGGGAACAGAAATGAAAGAAATAAGAATAAGAGGCGAACATATTTCCATGTTAGTGGAGGGTCACAACATTAGACCACAAGATTAGTAAAATTTCCTCCAATATCCAATATAAAGTCTCATTTTTTCTAATATGGGGATACTTATCATAAGAATATATATTTTACAGCATCTGATTGATAATGTCATAAATAAAATTAGATAGTACATCTTCAGTGTAATTGTAAGAACTTGGGTTTTGACTCAGGTATGGATCCATTAAATATTGGTCTAAATATTTAATTTTTATCTATTCTGGATGCCTAATGAGTTAAAAAAGGTTCTGATGGTTTCTGGGGATTTTTTAGTGCTTGGAATACCTCTTTTTTGGAAAACAGGACAAGTCACATGGTATACACATAGTTAGCACATAATTTTCCTAACCATGTAGATTGTGTTTTCTTGGATAGAGCCACTTCGAACAGTTGGTGCATGACCATGCAGCATAACCGTTCAAATTTCTCCCCTACCCATAAAACCTCACATGGTTTTCACACGATTTCTCAAACTATGCAGAAAAACCATGCAAAGGCCGTTTTTCTAGGTAAATGCCCAAATCTCCCTTAATGATCTATTAAGACACGTATTCTTCCCCAACTCAGAAACTAGTGGTATTTACCTCCATTTTTACCCATTTGGATATATTTGAAGACATAATTAAGGGATCAAGATATCTCCTTCATCCAGAAACCTATTGAGCATATGTTCATCTCCTTGGACACACAATGGTAAGTACATGAGTCTTTTTGAGCCGATCTACCTCTCTTTTTTTTCTCAAAATAGTTATCATGGTTTGATCATTTTTCACCTTTTCATAGATCTACTCTGATATAAGGAGAATCAAGGGATGATACCGATGTAGGAGATTCGTACAAGCCTAAGGTGGGTAGTGTATAACTCATCACAAAAGTTCATTGATTTTTGAATTGTTGTGTGGGGCCCACTGATTTCATTGGGTGCTGTTTATTAAATTAATATGACATGATTATACTTGTTAGATTTTTATGGTTATGGTATTTTCGAATATGTGATTATTTTTTGGTGGTTATGGCCAAAACTCCCAACAACCCATGTAGGATGTTACGCCAAAATTGTGTTTTTAGTGTTTTGAGAAGTTTGAGACATCATTTGTGTGTTCCTTGGATTTAACTTCTTAAGTGTAAGTGTTTATATATTAAATGGAATGTTTATGATTTGAATTATATAATGGAAAGTTCCATGGATTCTTACCACTTGACTCTCCCAGGTTAATTGCTTTAATTTGACAATGAAATATGAAATGTGAATTGGAAAGTATACTTAGTATATAACTTGGCCTTAAACGTAAATTAATATTAGGTTGCATATATGTATAAACCGTTACCACATTAATGGAAGAATGTGGAATGAACCTTGAATATGTAATATGCTTAAATGTATTAAATGAATGGTTTCATGATACTTGGCCCTGTCACACTAATGAAAGGCAAGGATTGAACCAAATGACATGATTAAATGGTTTCAGGATACCTAAACTTATCACACTAATGAAAGGAAATACTATAACCAATTTATTTATTATTAGACTTTAATATCAAATAGTATTGGCCTGACTCAAGCCCACCTAGGATTCTGGTTGGAGAATGTGATGAGCACTTGGGAACCCCTTTCTGATTCAAGGATACAACTTGCATAGGTTGAGACCCAACTAGATCTCGGTCCTTGTCTATTCCTAGATTTTTGGTATGATATGGTAGGATCCCTCATTTATAACTATAAGATTACTTATATACACTCCTTGGATCCAAGATATTGTGGATACACTCCTTAGATCCATCATTAACAAGTAGGTTCCCCTGATAAATCCCATCGGTCCTAGTCATTTCTTAGCCCTATTTTACCATTTTCGATCACCTTGGACTTTGTAGGCACATCATTGTGCAATGAATTGGACTACGCTCTATGTATTAAAATCTTACCCCATACCCGGATATAGTTATTTGTGAGTTTTCAACCCTTGAGGTCTACGTCACCTTGGTTATTACCCTAGGACTTCCCTATTGAGTATCATTGATCACGATTTATTTGTTACTTCTTGGAACCTTCACTATTTATACTATTATGAGGTGATGTCAGTGTTGGATATGCCTCACATGAACTATCAATATGAACTGGTAATTAATTATTTGAATGAACTGGTTACATGTTCAGACACCAACTGAGGGTTGAAGCAGGTACTTGGGTATTTAGTTACATTACACTGATTTACTTTAAATATGCATGCTTTCACACTATTACATTTCCATTAAACTGAACGAATGTAATAGAAACCAATGGTTTTGTCCCGCCTATATTTATCTCACACCCTCTCTAGGTGTCATTTGCTACTCGTGGAAGATTACATGGTTTCGGGTGTTGACAAAGGAAAACTTAAGACTTGAAACAATTGATTTCTTACTATCTGGTATGAATCTTGATAAAAGATGACTGATTCAGAGATCGAAATTCTTGGTATAGTATTTTATTTCCCTTATAATTATTTGGATCATGTTATTCCTATGGTCTTGTATCCATGTTTTCTAGTTTTTTAGTGACATGACATATCAACATTAGTTGTTGAAGGTTATTCTAGTTGTTTCAGTTGTTATTACAACTGTATCTATTTTCCATTATGCCATATATTTATATTTATTTCTTCCATTATTTACCTATGTTTACATCCATACTCTATTCTACACATTGGTAATGAGGGCATAGTCTCCCCATGAACACACCTTAGACCCTTACTGATTGTCAGTAGCCTCTGGCATTTGGGGAGATGCGATTGAGTCCATGTGGCCCACCGAGCTCAGGGCACCTATCAAGTGTAATCCAGGTTAAGGATGTCACAAAGTGGTATCAGAAGTGGTTTCTTTTCTAGATTTAATATTTGGATACAATAGATTAGAAATTAGGAACACTTGGGACTTGGTCATAAGTCGTTCTTCGGCGTCGTGATCACATGTTCCGGGTAAAAACCATCTTTCCTAAATTATAATTATTGTTCTACATTTTCCTGTTACAATTTTTATTTTTTTCATTAATGGGTATTGCACATGTTGTCTAGAGTTGTTGATTATTACTCTATTTGAGGATTTTCTTTCATCCATAGCCTGATGATATGAGGATAAGGATCATGGTTACATGCATCATTATAGGTACCAAGAATTCACATGGCATGCATATTTCCATTCCATATAGGTGAATTTCACTAATTTCTATTGCATGATTTTCCTGTAATTGCTGAGTGATGTTGTGATAGTTAGATTATTCATGTATTACTCTTGGATCTGATTTTGTGATTGAATGTCTCAATTCATGAGGTGCATGGGCCCTCATGGGTTGGGATGAGTAATTTACCGAGTAAATCCATTATGCTATAAATGAATGGCTTTTTTTCTAGTGACAGGTTTATGTGCATTGATTCATCATAAATGGATATCCATTACAATGTGAATCCGAAAATCTAAAATGAAATGGTTTCATATCCTAATCCTGCCTTTTCATGTTTATGAGAGGTAAAGGAGTTAACCTGGGAATTAAATGCAATGTTGAATGAATGATATACGTGATAAATTACAGATACCTGGTTTTCTAAGAAGGTATTTTGGGTAGTATTCCCTGGGTATTGAGTTTCCATATGTTAATGTTCTGCTGGTTATTCTATCTTTCTTCTTCTATACTTGTTCTGAGGTGTGTTCTTGGATATAGTAGAACAATGCCTCCATGACATCCTCGTATCGTACACCAAGAGGGTGGAGACAACCATACTCTATATGTGGTGGGCCTTGAGACACGAGTATTACTTCCAGGAGTTACACTTGAGACACCACCTATTATACCTGATCCAAGAATTGATTACCAAGTACATAATAGTTTCATACATCTGATGTAGTCCTTGCGTGGTGATCCATGATTTTCACCTATGATGGCTAATCTAAATCCTGAGTTCCAACATTAGAATCCCCCTAAATTATCAAGGTATGGTGGTCCATAGGATACTGAGTCTTTTCTAGAGGCCATCCTATCTATATTTTATCATCTGGAAACACCTCCTGAGAGGAGAGTCAAGATTTCTACATACTTGTTTTGGGATTCAGCCAAGCGTTGGTGGGATGTGGTTATGGAGGGTGATCACCATCATGGAATGATATGGGAAGACTTCAAGACTATATTAGTTGACCATTTCCTTCCTCAAATGATGATAGATGATATATCCATAGAGTTCATGCATGTCAAGAAGGGTTCTATGTTAGTTATGGAATATTCAGCATGTTTCGCGGTGTTGCAATGCTTTGCACCGCTTCTAGTAAGTGATGAGATTTCTCATGCTAGATTCCTCCAGGATGGGATCTAGTATTCTATATGTATGTAGGTCATTATATTTCATCTACCTAATTTTTTTAATGTAGTCAATTAGGCTCTTATCACGGAGCATAGCCTGAGAGAAAACAATAGTACCGAGTGTATATGATCTGTGCTACGGTAGGCCCATAGTTCTTCTAGTGGCAGGAAACGTTCTATCAAGGTTTATCATCATGGTACTGATAACCAGAGTAACCATTTTGATATGTATTTAGTGTGGCATCAGTTTGGATGATGATTTCATTCTAAGACTCGGTGTGATAGAGACCCACAGGAGTACCAGTCTTGCGGCAATACAAGACATCTTCATCATTTCTGCATGACATTTATATCATCTTTAAGTGGGAAAGTATCTGCACCAGCTCCACCTCCAAGAGAGATTTATTTTGTGCCACATCATGTGGGGATTTGGAATAGCACTCACATGTCTAGATGAGGAGGATGTTGTGGTCGAGGCATCCAGAACCCAGATCACCAACAGTTTCAGCAGAGCAGTTTTGATTGTGGTAGTCCATCTATTGCACATGGTTGTGGTTCAAGTAAGTTTCATGCACTAAAACTGATACCAAAGGATTAGGCTGGGGGACCATCTACATTAAAAGGTATTTTTCTAGTAGACTCTACCATTTTATCTTCTTTATTTGATACAAGTGATTCGAACTCTTTTATCTTTGTATCTATCATGGAGGGTCTCGAACTAGAGATACAGTATCCCTATAGTGTAATGACCCTAGATATTGCATTAGGGGTGTGAACAGAGGGAATATGCTAGTGTATGGACTGTCCCCCTAATATCGGATGTTACTCTTTCTTATTGAACCTCTTCGTTCTTGAGGTGATAGGATTCTATGTCACTCTTGGATTGAACTGGTTAGTATAATATCATGATTTTTTTGATTTCTACCACCACAGGGTATCGTTTACATCACCAAAGGGAAGAAGTTATCTACATTAGGGTGAGTGGGATGTCTAGGCATGTATATAAGGACCAGAGCATCATGTGTTATTTTGAGTGGCCTCCTAGATCACAAAACTCTTCATGGATGATTAGGGTTAGCACCAAACTGATTTCCCTCTAGTAGTGGATCATTTTAGGGATGCCTTTCCAGAAAAAATTTCTGGATTATCTCATAAGAGAGAGGTAGAGTTTAAAATTGATCTTAATCTAGGAGTACTTCCAGTGTCCATTATTCCATACATGACGACACATACTGATCTTTAGAAGTTCAAGAGGTTGTTAGAGTATTTATAGGCCAAATGTTTTATATGGACCAGGTTATCCTCTTGGGGTTCAAAGTGATTTTCTCCAAGAAGGCAGATGGAACCTTTTGTCTATACATGGATTACAGATGTTTGAACCAGCTTACAGTCATGAAACTATATCCACTTCCTCAAATCTCTGTTCTCTTTGACCTTCTCTGAGGAGAAAAGGACTTCTCCAAGATCAACCTGAGATCGGGTTATCATCAGGTGTGAGTCAAACCAGTAGAAATAACTCGTACAGCTTTTTGTAGTAGGTATGGTTTTTATGATTACATTTTATGTCATTCAGTATTATTAATGTGACTATCTTTTTCATGGCTTTGATGAATAGGGGTTTCCACCCCTATTTAGATTCTTTTGTCAATGTCTTTTTAGAAGACACATTGTTCTATTCTCACACCCGTAGAGACTATGCCAAATATCATGATATTATATTGACTACACTGAGAGAGAATCAACATTATGCTAATATTTCTAAGTTCCACTTTTGGATTGACAATGTTCACTTATTTGGTTATATAATCCCAGAATCAGGAGTCTTTGTTGACCTAGTAAAGGTTAGTGTTGTATTTTCCTTGGAGCATCCATAGAATGTGTTTGATATCAAGAGAATCAAGGGGCTTATGGGATATTATAGGAATTTCATATAAGCCTTTTCAAGTTGTTCTACACCTCTTACTGGTCATACAAAGAAGGGTGTTCAATACATATGGTTAGAAGCATGTGAGAAATCCTTTCATGAGGTTAAAGGGAGGCTTGGGTCAGCACATATTCTGACTCTTCTAGATCAAATCATAGGTTATAACATCTTCTATAATGCATAAGGTATCATACTAGAAGTAGTGTTGATGTAGGAAGAAAAATTCATTACCTATAGTTCTCGATAGTTGAGGACTCATGAGAGAAACAACCTGATACACGACCTTATGGTAGTATCAATTTTCCATGTATTTCATTGCTGGATACATTATCTGATGGGTGAGAACTTTGTAGTGTACATGGACCAAAAGAGACTCAAATATAACTTTTCACATCATGACCAGAACCTCATATAGAATAGATGGGTCAAATATCTACAATCCTTTGATTTTGAGCTCGCCTATACTCCTGTGATGGGAAATATTGTTGCAGTTGCATTGAGTCTGAATACTCAAGCACATGTCGTACGAGAAGATAATGATGAATGGAAATTGATGGCCCAATTTTTTGCGCTAAATCTAGAGTTTCATGACTGTCATGATAAATCTTACCTCTCATCCTTGACACTTATCTCTTCCCTCCTTGAGAAGGTGAAGAGTGGATAGTTTTTAGATCCCAAATTCTTGGTACTCTATGAGAGTATATCTAGAGATAACCTACCTCCAGATTGGTCTTTGGAAAGGGATGACGTCTTTCATCTATGTGGATGTATATGGGTTCCTATAGATGTGAGAGAGGAGTTGATAAAAGAGTCTTATGCTTATCAGTGGGAAGTTCATCTAGGTATCTCCAAGATCTATCAACATATGTGATGATAGTATTGGTGGCATAGAATGGAACATCATATAGCAGTATTTATCACTAGGTTTTCCACTTGTTAGTAGGTGAAGGTGGAGCACCAGTGACTTGCGGGCTTGTTACAACCACTTACAGTCACGAAATGGAAATGAGAATAGGTTGATATGGATTTCATAATTGTCTTACCTAGGTCTATAAGGGGTATAGTTGCAATCTGGGTAGTCATTGACCGACTAAAAAATCATCCCACTTCATTCCTATTCAGGAGACTTTCTCAGTTACGAGTGGGGAAGATTGTGTGTCAGTTAGATCATACGACTACATAGGGTAGCTCATACTATCATTTTATATCAGGATTCTCATTTCAAATCATAGTTCTGGAAAGGATTTCAAAAGGCTATGGGGAATCTGGTTCTTCTAAGAACAAATTTTCACCCTCAGACTGATGGACAATCAGAACAGACAATATAAATTCTAGATGATATGCTCCAGGTATGTGTCCTTGATTTCGGCAGTTCTTGGGATAATCATATCCCTCTCGTCGAGTTTTCCTATAATAACTGTTTTCATTAAAAAATTCAGACTCCTCTTTTTGAGTCTTTATACGGTAGTCCATTCCATTCACCCCTCTGTTGGTTGGAGATAGGTGATGAATCCCTACTTGGTCCTCATATCCTTCAGTGGAATTCATAAAAAGTTAAACTGATCAGAAAGCATATTACTACTGCTCATTCAAGATTGAAATCTTATGATGATCCATCTCATACTTTTCATCCTAAATTAGTTGAGTTAGACGATGATGTTACATTTGAGGAGTATCCAGTACACATCATTGAATGAAGCACAAAGACTCTCTAAGGTCGGTTTGTTCCTCTATTATAGGTTCTATGGAAGCACGACCACATGTAGGACAAGACATGGGAGAGGGAGGCTGACGTACGTGCCTAGTTTCTAGAGTTTTTCTCAGATATTGTTTCACCACCCATGGAAGGTGAACTCAGGGGTGAGTTCTTTTAATGTAGAAGATTGCAAGAACCCGGTATTTAAATCAGGTATGGATCCTTTAAATTTTGGTCTAAATATTTAATTTGGACCTATAATCGATTCTTAATGATTTAGAAATGGTTTTAGGGTTACATGGTTTTTTTGGAGCTTGGAACACCTCTTTTTGGGAATACATGCCAAATCACACAGTTTCCGAACAGTTTGGGCACAGTTTGCCTAACCGTGCAGATTGTGTTTTTTTAGAAAGAACCACTTCACACAGTTGTAACATGGCCATGAGACCTACCCATGTAAAGTGAACCTATACCCAAATAACATTTCATAGTTTGTTCACATTTTGTCAAACCATTCGGACAAACTGTGCATAGGCTATTTTTCTGGGTAAAAATCCCAAATTACCCTTAAGGATCTATTAAGACACCTCTTCTTCCCCAACTTGTAAACTAGCAGGGTTTACCTCCATTTTCACCCATTTGGATATTTATGAAGGTGTAATCAAGGTATCAAGATATATCCTTCATCTAGAAACCAATCAAGCTTCCGTTCATCTTGTTGCATTCACAATGATTAGTACTCGAGTCCATTTGAGCCATTCTTCCTCTCTTTTTCTCTCAACCTAGTTATCACGATTTGATCGCTTTTCAAATTTTCATAAATATACATTTATTGAGTAAAATCAATGGCCGATATAGTAGGTGGAGTGTTGTAAAATCCTAATGTGGGTGGTCTACAACTCATCCCAAAAGTTCGCTGATTTTTGAATTGTTGTATGGGGCCCACCAATTTCATCGGGTGCCATTTATTAAATTCATTTGTCATGATTGTACTTGTTAGAACTGTATAGTAATTGTATTTCTGAATATGTGGTTATTTTTTGGTGGTTATTCCCACAACTCCCAACACCCCATGTAGAGTGTTATGAAAAAATGGGGTTTTTAGTGTTTTGACACGTTTGAGCCATCGTTTGGGTGTGCCTATGCTTAACCTTCTTAATTTTAAGTGTTTCTATATTAAATGGAATTTTTATGATGTATATTTAATAATGTAAAGTACCATGTATTCTTACCACCTGACCTACCTAAGGTAAGTTATTTAATTTGATAATGAAATGTGAAATGTGAATTGGCATGTATATTAAGTATATAACTTGGACATAAATGTAAATAAATAGTAAGTTTCATATATGTAGAACCCCTTACCACATTAATGGAAGAAATTATAATTAAACTTGAATATGGAATATTCTTAAATGGATTAAATGAATGGTTTGATGCTACTTGGCCTTGTCACACTAATGAAAGGAAAGGCTTGAACTAAACGACTTCATTAAATGATTGCATGCTACTTGACCTTATCACACTAATGATAGAAAAGGATAGAACCAATTGAATTATTATATGAATTAACTATCAAATTGGATTTTCCTTATTAGATATTTCCTTGGATTATAATCGAATAAATCCAGGAGCACTCGAGAACCCCATTTTGATTCAAGGATACAACTTGCTTAGGTTGAGACCCAACTAGATCATGATCCTTGTCTATTCTTTGATTCCTTGTATGATACTATAATATCCCTCATGTAGTACTACACTATTCATTAGATAAACTCATTGGATCCATGATGCCTTGGATAAACTCCTTGGATCCAGCATTGACAAGTAGATTCCTTGGTTAAAGCCCACTGGGTCCAATCATTACTTAGCCTCGTTTTACCTTGGTTGATCTCCTTAGACTCGGTAAGAGCCTCATTGTAGAAAGACTTCTACTATGCTCCTTTTATTACACTCTTACCCCATTCTAGGCTACAATTATTACTATGTTCTCAATCTTTGAGGTCTACATTTCCTTGGTTACTAACTTGGGACTTCACTATTGAATTTCATTGATCACGATTTCCTTATTACATCTTGGATCCTTCCATATTTATACTATCATGAGGTGATGTTAGTTTTGCATATTAATCACATGGCCTATCAAAATTAATTGGTAATTACAAAATTAAATGAACTAGTTTCATGTTTAGACATTATACGAGGGATGGAGTAGGTACTTGGGTATTTAGTTACATTGTGATGCTTTACATAATATATGTGTGCTTGCACACTGTTACATTTCTATTACAAGGTCTTGATTTTATAGACACCGTTGGTGGTGGGCTACTAAGATTTATCTCACACCCTCTCTGAGCACCGTTTGGTACCCAAGGTAGATTACAAAGTTGCCGGTGTTGAAAAAGGGAAGCTTATGGATTTAAACACTTGATTGCTTGCTGTTTGGGATGGTGCTTGATAGAATATGATCGATATAGAGGTCAGGATGATTATGATAGTATTTTATCTAATTTATACATATATGGAACATGTTATCAGTTATATCTTGTATCCATGTTTTCTATTTTTCTAGTGACGTGACATATCATCATAAGTTATTGAATGATATTCCATTTATTTCAGTTTTTATTAATATTGTCTCTATTTACTGTTGTTCCTTTTTTTTATAAATATTTCTTCCCTTATTTACCTATGTTTACATCCATCGACTTTGCTACACTTTGGTAATAGGGGAATAGTCTCCCCACAGACACACCCTAGTCCCACGCTGCAAGTTGGCAGCCTCTGGTATTCGAGGAGATGCACTTGATGCCATGTGGACCACTGGGCCCGGGGCACCTATCCAATGGAACCCATGTCTAGGACATCATAATTATTTTTAATAATATCCAAATTCTATTTATAGTGATCTATATCAGTTTTCCCAGTCATCATATGCTTCTACATGTTGATATTTCAAGAAGAAATCTCATCCTCAGAACCAAGTGAGTTGGGATTATTACAAGAACATGACTACTCTTTAGGTTATACAAACCCAACATGGAATAAGGGATCGATGTGGATCTAGTACGAAGCTTTATAGAAATGAGAAAATGATTATGAATGATCAATACATCCCTTTGATGATGTGAGGTACAATTATTTTGAACTATACCATTATGAAATAAAATTGAGGATATGATTGTGTCCCACTCTTTTTTCACCACTTGTATTATTGATCAATTGAGTTTACATGATGAGATAATTCATTCTATATTGAAACATAAAAACATGACTGGGACAGTGAGAGTTTTAATCCTTTAAGTGTGAAGACTAGGATATAAATATCGATGAGGTTGTGTTGGTTTGGTATTTTTATACTATTAGGATCGATATTTATGACATTATTTTGGGGATGGATTGGTCGATGCCATTTAAGCACCATAATGGTTGTTATGCATGGTACGTGAGTATCAAAACATATGATGGTATTATGCATATCATTAAAGGATATTGGAATGTGAATGAAAGAATAAAAGGACCTCCGATATTGAATCTATGTAATATATCTTATCAATTGGAAGTGATTACTTTGGTATCTATTGATGAAAAAAGACATATATATTTTCTTACCATTTTGAAAATTTTACAGATGTATTTCTAGAAAATTTATCTAGGTTTCCACCTGAAATAGAGTTATAATTTATGATTTATCTCTTATTACAGACAATACCTATTTCACTTCCACATTATAGAACAACACCAAAAAAATTGAGGGCATTTAATGTGTAGATGGAAGAGTTAGAAAGTAATAGGTTCATTTAACCAAGAAAATATCTATGAGAAACACTGGTTCTCTTTGTGTAAAAGGTGGATGGAAATATAAATATTTTCATGGATTATCATAAACTCAACTGAGTGATGAAAATGAATCGGTATCATATTCTATGAATTTATAATATATAATAACCGTTATTTTTAAAACACTTGAATACATGATTTATTACATAAGGTTACAATTATTAAAAACAAAAATATTGAGAAGTATAGTTTATTTAGGTATTAGTTATATTACATAAAAAATTTAAAATAGGAAAACAACATCTTAATTGAAAACTTACTTAACATGATTTCACTTAAAACTGCATGGGATAACCTGGGGACATACATAAGAAAGGGGTGAGGTATAAAGCCTAATAAGGGAATAAACATTAAATAATATGAAGAAAATAGTACATGTTATAAAATAGGAATATTAATCGTCATAAAATAGTATGAATCATAAACATGAACTATGATACATGATATAACATGATTATCATAAAGGCAACATGGGAGATGTGGAAACAACTTAAAACACTACACCATAAACATAGGATAAGGATAATTTCAAAGACATGATGATGAAGAAATTCCCATAATGGTATAAGGTTTAATATTTATACAAACATTAATTCTCATGAGACTAAAAATTATCAAATGTATTGGACCACTATATAATTTTTGGCACACCCATCACTTTCATTTCAATCTCACTATTATGTATTACACATCGATCAAACAACATAGATTGTGTTATAATAATATATTATTCCAAGATCAAGGAGTGTGGAATAAATAAATGTAATTTTAAAGAGGAATTAGTATAAGTGTATAAATGTTAACACCCTTTATAAGAAATGGGTATGGTATTCACTACATAATTGGTTTGGAAAGGAAAATCGCTGTGAAATTTCGATAGCATAACAAAGTTGCATAAAAATTCATAAAATGGGTTGATGAGAGAGAAATAGTTATCTCATAATTTGGACATAAAATGTTCTGTAATAGGGACATGGTAATATATATCACAATATTTTGGAAATTTTATGTATAAGAAAATAAAGAAACATGAATAAAGAATAGAAGGTGAGGATCCCTTACTTGAGTGTGTGACACAAAATGCCTAGGAGGAGTTTCTTGAGAGCTTAGGGGAACCATGGGAGGCCTCTAGAGAGGGGAGGTAAGAGTAAAGATATACTAAAATAATTTCTAGTTAATATAAATGGGTTATTGGGTGGGTTTATATAGAAAATGATTGGGTATTTCTTGATTATTTCTCAAACTTTGGTTTTGGACTCTATATAGAAACATAACCAAAAGAACCAACATTCCCACAGTTTTTTCCCATGGTTTATGAAAGACAGGGGTAATTTTGATTATTTTATATGGAAAAGTTCTGAACTGATTAAATAATACCCTTTCTCATGTGGAAGTTAGTCATACTCTTAAATAAATGATTTTAAAACCGTAAATTATTTTAATGGGTATGGAGGATTCAAAAAGACATTATTAAATAAATAAAATAAAACTAAAATCACATTATTTTATATAAAAAAATTTCATTTGGTTGTGGATACCATTTATAGTATTTATTATATCACTTTTTTTTCATTATTATGTTATAAAACACATCATATATTTATACGGTATTTAATTTTTACTCGACAATTCGATTGTCTTAGAAAATTATGAAAAATTTACCATAGGATAATTTATACATGATGATTTTAAAAATAATATTCATATTATAAAAAAATTTCTAAATATATGCATTTTATATTTTAAAATAGAATCAACATTTATGAGAAATGCTGGGATTTTTGACAATAACTGTTATCAAACCCATATAAATATTACATTTGAATTTATAAAAATTATATCATCATTTATATTTAAAAATAATATTTTATTAAAATTTAGTTTATTTAAATAATCTATTAATTCAAAAAATATAATTTCCCAATTGAAATTTCATATTACAAAAAAATACAATTTTTCCATCATCGTGTGAAAATATAATTTTTTAAAAACTGATTACTTAATCATTTATAAACTCAAAAAATAATGAAATAAATAGAATAATTATTTCAATGAAAATTAAATAAAATATTAATAATATTTTGGTTTTTTCCTAGTCTTTTTTAAATTATTTTTACCTATAATTAACATATTTTCCTTTTATTGTGGTAATAAATATTTAGTACAGTTACTATTTATATTGTCAAAAAATTAGGTTGACCTTATTACCTAATATTAATTAAGATTATTCCTTATATGGAATTAGTTTATCAAAATAAACTCATTGAAGTATAATAATTTAATTTAATATAATACTTGCAAGCATAATGGAAATTTATTTTCTAAAAAATACATTTTTTGAAGAAATGCTGATTTTATTTTATCTCTATAACTAGCATATTTGATTATATAAATTTAATTCATAAATAAATAAATATATATATATATAATATAAACATTTAATATATATTTTTTCACATTAGGGATTATTTTAATTATTTATAATAGAAAACATTATGCATTTTTAAATAGCTTTAAGAAAAATGTGTTTTTAAACCTAAAAATAAAATATACTAAAATCCATGATACTGGTGATCAAAATATACTAAATTTAATTACGTATATCTAAATAATACATATTTTACCATGAAATAAAATTAAAATAATATTTGTACTTTTTAATTAATTAATTTATCAAAATAAGAAATTTACATAAAAACCGTGTTTTCACTATTCACTGAAATATCTATATTTTATGAAAAATCAAAAAAAATCAACATTAGTCTATTTTTATACGATGATACCCAAAATTTATCTCATTTTATCAAAAAAAAATTCAAAAAATCTAGAAAATAATTAAAATATATCATTCTTAAAAATGAATTAAATCATTTTTGAAAAAAGAATATTTTGAAGAACAAAAGGACATTACCAAAATATGATTGATAATTTACTAAGAATTTATCAATATAATTAGGAAATATATGTTTCATATTTATTTTATCATAATTTTATAAACTAATTTAATGTAGAAATTAAAATAGTCATATTTAAAAAATCGTTGTTTGTTGGGGCTCGATGTTGTGTATCACATACTCTATCAAACATAGTTTTCTATTAAAAAAATCAGGCTGATATATTCTTACCCACTTTAATAAAATTAATCCTCATATTTTAGAATTGGGTTTGGTAATATTTTTTTGACACTTGAAAATATATTTATTGAAAACCCACATCATAAAAAGGGCTAATGAAGCATCCAATTGAACGGAGATAAAGATAAGTATGAAGGTCATATCATAACTAGGTTTCCAAGTATATGAACGTTAGTGGGAAGTGAAAAAATAGACATGGAAGAGAAAAATAACACCAAATGAATAATAGAGCATGATATATAACATGTTCAGTACAATTCTAATGACTAAAAAACCATAAATTTATTATAGGTGATAAGACGATCAATTCATAAGAAAATATCATAAAGTGATAACTTATAAATGACATTTATTCCTTATCTTATGAATTTTTGGGCTTCAATATATGTCATCCATGATCTATTTTATAAAATAAACACTTATGGGAATTTTCTTCCCTTAATAATGGTTCACAATGAGATTGGTAATTTACAAATTCATATTCCAAAAGAGTGTCAAACCATGTATGCAAAAAAGATCATTTTTGTGCACCAACTTCTGATTGAGTCTCACTAAATGTGGTGTTTTTAGGATTTACCCCAAGGTACATTTTTATGAGAGAAACGTCCACTTATATTATCCAGATATTGGTTTATTTTCTGGATAAACCAATTAATTTATACTTTACCAAAATGTATGAGTGTTTTCCTAAACCTATTCCTATCCCTAAGGTTTTCAGTAGAGTTTTCCAATCGTAATCCCAAAAATAACAACAATTTTCCTTTGATGCCTACTATGAAAACCCTACTCTATATTTAACTTTATTACATGACTTATTTCAAATGGATATAATTAATAAAACCCATAAGATATATAATTATAGTGTTATTTTGAATTATGTACATTTCATAACAATTTTAGAATAGGAAAAATAACATCTTTACTGAAAACTTCCTTAACATGGTTGCACTTAAAAGTGCACGGGATAACCTAGGGCATACATAAGAAAGGGGTGAGATATAAAGCACAGTAAAGGAATAAACTTGGAATAACATGATGATAATAACACATGTTAGAAAATAGGTATATCAATAGGGAATAAAAGGATTAGGAATCATAAACAAGAACAATGAGACATGATATACCATGATAATTCTAAAGGCGACATGGGAGATGTAGGGACAACTTAAAGCACTTCATCATAAACTCATGTTAAGGATAATTTCCAAGACATAATGATGCAGAAAGTCCCAAAAAGGAACCAGGTTTACTCCATATCCCAAAATAATGTATAATGATACTAAAAACTACCCAATGCATTAGAGCACTCTATTTTTCTGGGTACACTCATCACTTTTATTTTATTCTCATGCTTAATTGTGCCACAAATATCATCCAACATGGATTCATTAGTCATAATATTTTATTACATGATAAATCAGTGTGAAATAAATACATTTGAGTCCCAATTAAAATAAGTATAAGGTTATAAAGATGAATAACCTTGATAGAAAATGGGCATGATTTTCACTACATAATTATTCTGGCATGGAAAATCATGGTGAAATTTCAACATCATAACAACGTTACATAAAAATTTATACAATGGTTTTATGATATTGGAAGTGGTATATAATCATTTGGAAATCAAATAGGATGTAATGGGGAAATGAAAATATGTATATGAACATTAGGAAATGGAAATATAAGACTAAATATAATAAAAAAAACATGAATAAAGAAGAGAAGGTGGGGATCGCCTACATGAGTCTGTGACACCAAATGCCTGGGAGGAGATTCTTTAGAGTTTGGGGGAACCTTGGGAGGACTCTAGAAAGATGAGGTAAGATTATAGAAGTTTTGAAAGGATTTTAAGTTATGATAAATTGGATATTTTGTGGTTTTATATAGGAAATGGGTGTGGATTTCTTTATTATTTCTCAAACTTAGGTTTTGGACTCAATATAATATAATAACCAAAACCAAATACCTTAAAATTTTTATTTCACATGGATTCTGAAAAAAAGAAATGGCTTTAATTTTTTAATATGTCTAATGGTCTAAATTACTAAAATAATAACCTTTCTTATGTATATGTGACTCATAATCTTAAAGAAATTATTTTAAAACCATAAAATATATTAAGGGTTTTGGAGGATTCACAAAAGCTTTATAAAATTAATAAAATAAATGTAAAATAAAAATACTTTAAAAGGGAAACATATATTTCATCTTTCATACCATTTATTATATTTATTACAACACCTTTGGGTTATTATGTTGTCAAAATACACTCCATATATTTATACATTATTTAATTATTACCTGAAAATTCGAGTGGCTAAAAATATTATGAAAAATTCACCATAGGATAATTTAGAAATGTTGATTCCAAAAATAATATTCATTTTATCAAAATAATTTTTGGAATATATCAATTTTATTACATTAATATAATTTATAATTATTGAGAAATTATAGGATTTTTGACAATAATAGTTTTTGAACCTTTATAAAAATTACATTTGACTTTATAAAAATTATATGATCATTTATATATAAAAAAATTAATTAAATATAAAAATTTATTAAAATATAATTTATTTATATATTAAATTAATTCATCAAAATTATTGTCTTAATTGAAATTTAATATTACTTAAAAATATAATTTATCCTTTATTGTATCAAAATATAATTTAAAAAAATGGATTACATAAAAATTTATAAAGTAAAAAACGGAATAAATATAATAATTATTTAAATTAAAATTAAATATAAATATTCATAATATTATTGTCATTTTTTACTATTCTTTTTAAAATTATTTTTACCCATAATTAACCTATTTTCTTCATACCGTGGTAATAAATATTTACTACATTTACTATTCATTTGGTCTAAAAATCATGTTCAACTTATTACCAAAAATTAAATATGATGATTAAAAATATGGAATCCTTTTAAAAAAATAAATTTATATATTTGTAATAATATAATTCAATATAATAATTTCAAGCATGATTGAAATTAGTTTTCCAAAAAATACATTTTTAATGAAAAGATGATTTTATTTCAACTCTATAACTAGTATCATTCATTACATTAATTTTAATTAATAATTTTAAATATATAATAAAAACATTTCATTGATATTATTTCTCATTATTAATTAATTTAATTAATTATAATGGATAACATTATGAATTTTAAAACAGTTTTCATAAAAAATGTGTTTTTAATCCTAAAAATAAACTTATACTAAAACCTGTAATAAATTTGATCAAAATGTACATAATTAAATTAAATATAACTAAATAATACTTATATTACCTTAGTATAAAATTAAAATAATATTAATACTTTTAAATTAATTAATTTTTCAAAATAATTGACAAATTTACAAAAAAAAATGATATTATTTACTATTCACTAAAAAATATATATATTCTCTGAGAAACCACAAAATTTCAACCTATGTTAATTTTTACATTATGATAAAAAAATGGAGCACATTTTATAAATTAAATTTTCAAAACGTTCTAAAAAATAATTGTAATATTTTATTAATAAAAATAAAAAAAAAATTAGAAAAAAAACTTATTTTGAAGAACAAAAGGACATTACCAAAAAATGACTGATTATTTACTAAAAATTTATCCATATAAGTAGGATATGTATATATATATATATATATATATATATAATAATTTATTTCATAATAACTATATCAACAAATTTAATGTAATGGTTAAAATAGATATATTTAAATAATCATTGTCTGTTTGCTATTGGTATTGCGTATCGCATATTCTATATAACATAGTTTTGTCAAAAAAACTCATGGTATTACAAAATCTATTTGAATAATTTAGTGGATTATCATGGATCACTAAAATTTACTTACAATCTTGCTATCACTAACTATGAGTTTGGAAGGAGGACATTCTTAAAACAGCTTTCAAGAGATGTTATGGTCATTACAAATACGTGTTTATTCCCTTTGGTCTAATGAATTCACCAGCAGTATTTATGTAAATAATGAATTAGATATTTCATAGGTATCTAGATTCCTTTATGGTGGTGTTTATTAATTATATTATAGTTTATTTTAGGACCAAATCAAATCACGAGAAACATTTAACTATAGTGTTGAGTATCCTATGGGAAAATCACCTTTAAACTAAGTTTTCAAAGTGTGATTTACGGATTTCGGTGGTATGTTTCCATACCCTTATAATTTATGAAAAGTGAGTTTTGGTAGATCCTAAAAATATATAATCTTTTATCTCTTGGAAGTCACTAGATAATGTCTTTGAAATATGCAGTTTCATAGGCTTAAAGGGATATTCTCGAAACTTTTTTCATTATTTTCCATGACTTGACTCACCAATGAAATATTTTAAAAGAAAGGTATTCATTTCTAATGTAATTATGATTGAAGTAAGTATTTCAATGGTATAATGTTTTAGCCTATATTATCACATTTCTGTATCTTTCCAGAGTGAGGACAGTGATATGTAGTTTACATTGATAGATAATGATCTTATTTGGGTTGTGTTCACATATAGAGAGATCATGTTATTCCATATCAATCATGATAGTGTAAGGTGCATGAGAAGAACTACCAACACATGGTTTGAAATTTTCTTCTACAATTCATGCCTCAAAAACCTGTAATCATCATCTTTTTTGTGAGGAAATTATGGTGTTCACATATTATAAATGCTTGAAAAGCATTTTGTTACTAAAGTATTTATATTTATGAAAATGAAGATGGATGTAATTATTATATATGTTTGAATTTGACTTGATGTATACACCAATAAAAGGAAATTCAGTGGCATATTCATTGAATAGAATTCCTATAATCCATTTTTTAAGAAGTCTTAGTCAAATGACAACTAATATCAGCTATAGATTATATGAATCTGGATTATGCTGAGAAAGGTGTTGTCACATATTTATATCAAGTTTATCTTAGACCTACCTTGATTAATAAGGTTTGAATTGCTCAAACATAATATCCTTAATGCCTTGTGATGAGGTAAGAACTAAATGGTGGGATGACATTTTTGGTTTGTAATCTAATCGGAGTTTATTTGTCACATTTAGATACCAGATATTGGTACCATTGGATTATTAGAAAAAATACTATTTCTTCATACTATAATTTGATATGGGCCATTCATCCTGACATCTAGAAGATGTTTAAATACCCAATAACATTTCTAGTGGGATAAAATAGAAATAGAGTGGTAGAGTTTGTTCTGAGAATCCCCAATTATCATCATGTCATGCAAGAGCACCAAATAATAGTTTATATGTTGAATTTATTACCAATACCCATGTGAATATGGGAGTAGATAGCTATGGATTTTTTCACAAGCATACCAAGAATAGTTAGGAAAAATGACGTTATATGGGTAATTGTGGATATGCTCATGAATTCATCCCACTTCATCCCTATTCTTGAATCTAATAAAGTGAAGGCTTATCCAAAATATATATTTGAGAAGTTGTAAAGATGCATGATATTATATTTTCAATTGTGTCTAACGACGACCCTAGGTTTATATCTCAATTTTTTAAATCCTTAGCGTATGCCCTTGGATCCCAGTTGATTCTGAGAATAACTTATCATCCCCAAAATGGATGGAAAATATTAAAGGATGGTCAAAATGTTATAATCCATGGTGAGATTATATGTGATGGATTTTGGAGCCTTATGGGAGATGCATATACTATTGGTGAAGTTTTCATACAATAACAGCAGTCAGGCTTCTATACATATGGCTACTTTCAAAGCATTGTATGTTCATCCTTACCATTACATAATTTTTTCAGTAAAAATAAGTGAGACTTAACCTATTATACCTAACCTTCTATGTTATAAAATGGATAAGATTTAGATGATCATACATAGAATGGTGACATCTCAAAGTGTTTATATATCATTGTGGATCATCGTCGATGGCCTTCATCATTTGTGGTAGCTAATCATGTTTTTTTAAAAATCTCTTCAAGACTAGTGAATCATTATTTGGGTATGTATGGTATATTTTATTCTTGATAAATTGGATATTTTGAGATACTTGAAAGAGTAATTAATGTAGAATATGGGTTGGATTTACCACAAATTTTCAGTTTAGTTCATAATAGGTTTTATGTATCTTAATTTATGAAGCATCGTCCTTATCCCGAACATATGATTCAATAGGACCATATATATCATTAAAAGGATAATAGTTTGATTAATGTCCTAGTACAGACTATGGATAGGAAATAGAATCAATTTAATGGGAAAATTATTAGTTTGGTAGGGTTTTATGGTATTATGGTCTGATTCAGGAAGACACATAGATGTCTGAAAAATTACTACAAGAGTAATAGCCCGATATCTTCTAGAGATACACTACTTTTCCACTTTGTGAGGACGAAAATACCTATGATGTGTAGAATACATCACCCCAATATTGTCATATTCCATTATTATATGGTTTTTATTTTTTATTTTAAGTCATTGGTAAAAATATTCTAGAAGTGTTGGAGGCTAATGTGGGGAAGATAATGGAGGCTGGTTGTAGGAAATTTCTATAAGAAACATTCACATAATTAATTATCGTTCCAAGATATGAATCATTCAGGCCATATTCCATGAGTTTATTTACAACATGAATGGTATTCTCTAAGTCCGTCTAGGGTGTGAAAACCATTCATGTCATGAAATAATTTTTATAGAAAATTAAATCGAGGCATCAGGTTTTTAGTGTACAGGACTCCTTGGGGATTCAGGTTGTGAATTTTTAATTGAAATCATGAATCCATTGGGCCCAAAAAAATTCCTCATATTCTCATAGAATCCTCATTCATTTTCTCTTATAATCACTTGACTTATAGGGAAATATATTTTATTTTTGGTAATATTTAATACCTGAACTAAAATTCTAATGGATCCTTGAGTGTTTTCAATTGGCAAAAATATTTAGGGTCTTGTTCTTCCATCACGTCTTCAATATCCTATTTTTTCTTTGAACAGAACTATAGACCGATATTGAAATATCAGGATCTATGTGTTTGGAATTGTATTGAGAAGTTATTTGTTGGATTTATTAAAGGAATATAAGTATTAATTGACATAATGATAATTTTCTTTGACCCCTAGTTCCAAACAACTGAATTCTAGATTGGTGGATTCTCTCCCACTCTATGGTTCTAGAACATGAAGGAATAATTTTGTAAAAAAATATTTTTATTTTATATTCATTGGTGTCATTGTGTGATTTCGTGATGGAATCCACTTTGGGTTTTCATTTTGGAATTTTAGAAAATTAGATGGATTTAAAACACTCTTTTCATATTATTTTGAAATGTTGATTTTAAAATCATAAAATGGTTTGTACATGTGTATTTTTTTGATAACATGTTTTTAGGGAAGAATTGTTTTGTGAAAATGTTTTGGCATGGTAATTGGAGTAATTGGGTTGGTATGTGTTCAAAGGTAAAAATTTTGGTCAGAAGCACCACCATTAAGGTTGAATGGGTTATTGTCATGGATTACTACCATTAATAGTAAAACCAATATCGATTGTATTGTATGTGTATTTATGGATGTGTGTGAGTGTGGACATATGATTTATTATTCCTAGTATGAATGTATTTTAATGATTTTGTTTATGGGATTTCTCATATGATCTTTAATTATGGATTATACAAACTATTTAATTTTGTTAAAATTGGTTTATATGAAATGTGTTAACATGTCCTATCTTAGTGGAATATTTTTGGAAGTTACTAAAGAATGACTACTGAGTTTATTCTCACCCATTCTTGGGAACTTTGGTTCATTTATTTATGCCATACACTGAGATACAAGGAAGATAAATGTATCATATTTATCTAGTGATGTGTTATGATACCATGGGAAAGGTAGGTAAATTTGGTGTTGTGAGCTGGTTAGGGAGTACTAGGATCATGTATCTTAGTGTATTTTAGTCCTATTGTCTTATGGTTATTTTATTTTATATTCCATGTTCTATTTTCACTGTGACATTGTTTTTCATTTGGTTTTATACTACTATCGTATTATTGATACTCATGATTCATGTAGGGGATAGAAATTTATATTTTTATTTTTCTAGTTATTTTATATTTAAAGGTAAAATCATCCCATAATGATCTTTTAATTCCATGTCATTTATTCCTGGCCATTAGTGTCTTAGTAATGTCAACTAAGGTTAGTAAAACTCAATCTATTCTTAAAAAAATAATTTGGGGAAGGATTTTGCACTCTACCTCAGACTTATATTCTCATATATTAGTCTCAATTTATAACGATATTATTAAAAGATAAATCCTTGAGGAAAATAATAATATCACCTACAATGGGACAATCATCTGAAACAAAGAGAAAATGGATTTATATGAATCGGTCAAGTCTTTCAAATACAAGGGGGTAATAAAGGGTTCTATCAAAGTACTATCTCAGATAAATTTACATTGAAGAATATCTCAAAACTAAATTTTTATCTTTAAAAATAGACCAGAAAATGCCTCTTTAGACTACAAAACTCAAAACTATTTTGGAGAAGGTATTAGTGATAAATCCTCTTATCAACTATGTTAGGTCAAAAAAGGATGAATTAATTCATGTTATAAAACATTGATCTAGGGTTGGGAGTGATATTACTGGGTTATTATAACTGTATATTAATGTTACCAAAACTCTAGTGATTTCACCTCTATATTTTTCAGTTCTTCTAATATCTCTCTCTAACCAAGATATAGTGGTAGAAAGATCTTCATTTCTTATGGATATCTCATCACAAGTGAGTTATTTAATGAATCTAGATACCCCTGCTTCTAAACTTCATATAAGACCATTTAGTCTCTATCTTTCTTAGTCATTGCATCAAATTAGACTAGTTGTCATGTATAACGACCTGACCATAGTAGTTATGGAGCAGATGTCTTTTATGAGTTACATAGGCATGATTACATGGAATAAATCCCTTAAGTACCGAAGAGTTTAGTAGTTTAGGTTAAACAGATACATTCATGAGTCTTTTATTACAAAATTTTACACAAATTAAAGCATAATTATTTATTCTTATTTCTAAATAAATAACTTTGGGGATAACTTTAATCCATCTAGTAAATCCCTTCATATATTTCAGATTATTATTGTTGGATTCTTAGGAAAGGATACATATCAAGGGTGAGCTCAAATGATTAGTTAGAGAAAAATGTAGTAGAATAAATAATGAATCAATGAGAATAATAATTATGAAATGATAAATAATTGAACTCACATGCCATATAATCAAAAAATGATAGGGAAGTGCATATAAAATATGTAAAGGTAATTACAAGAGACATAGTCCATTCAAATAACTAGATAAAGAAAAATAAATATGGAAAGGTAAGAAACTAAAACACAGTCCCTTTAATCAATGAACTAAAATTTAAATTTATCCAAAAATATGTCCATAAAAAATATCCTGGATTAATAATAACTAAAACTAATATGAGGGAAATGTTTTCATAATAGACGCCATGT
Organism: Viscum album; assembly: GCA_963277665.1. NCBI lineage: Eukaryota > Viridiplantae > Streptophyta > Magnoliopsida > Santalales > Viscaceae > Viscum > Viscum album. The sequence continues at coordinate 1,524,262,709 of OY728141.1, read as the reverse complement.
GTAAATAACATGAAAACTTATACCGTCAAGACCTTTCAAATGACGGTTTAAAACTACAGATAGAAACCTATTTAATTTGTGAAACCTATTTTTTCATGAGAACCTAATGATGTATAGAGTATCTATATAATGTCTAGCCTCCACCCATGATTACCAGTCCAAAAAATTCGACATATCCAATAATCACAATAAATAATACACCACAAAAAATATCCTTATTGAATAAAAAATAATAAATTGTCAATATTTCTCCAAATAATTCAATTAATGTCAAAGTAAACACCGGATGTAAAATGGTATATGGTTCAGGAAATAGTAATATCCTTCATAAATTAAATGAATAACTAGGGTAAATTCAATTTACAATGGTCATAAGAGATTGAATAATTCTAGGGGAATAAAAAAGGAATCAAGGAAGTAAATTTGAATACTTTAATTTATCCAAAAAAATTATAAACCATCTAGAGGAAGAATAAAGATCGTATCAACACAAAAATCCCATGTGCAGTAAAAATAAAGGTATATTGTTGATGATTAATATAAATACAATATAGAAATATATTTTAAAATAATTCTTCAGGAAAATATCATTTTGTTTTTTAAAATAATTTCTTTTAAAATCGCTTTTGAAAAAATATTCTAAAAATGTATCCTTTTAGACATGAAAAATAAGCTTCAATGAAATGAAGGTGATTAAATACATACTTTCTATATGAGGTAAAATAACATTCCTTTTTCATGGTAAAAAGGTTTGAAAAATTCAATGTTAGGAAAGCGATAGGGAGATTCCTTTGAAAAAATTGGTAAAATAAAAAAAGGGTAAACGTTTCTTTACCAAATAACTTTAAAATAATTTTTAATTTTTTTCAAAAAAATAAGGTTTTTAGTAGAAAAAAAGTTCTCTGAATAATGAGAGAAATAAAGTCAACTTTTCTTAAAAGGTTTTTCTAAAACATTTTGAGTACCAAAGAGTAAAAAATGGTACTAATACTTGAAAATATTCATGAATAACCATTTGAGAGTAAAATTAAATGTTTTATTGAATAATGTCATTATAATTTTCTCAAATAGAAATACCATTTAAATGTTATTAAATTTATTGTTGAGGAAAAGAATCTTTAAACATTCTAAAGTATCCATGCCACTTTGAATCATTTGAAATCACAATCTTGATAAAGGAGTAAAATTAAAGGAAATTTTAAAATACTAGGAATATAAAAATTTTAATTATAATATAGAAATCTGAATTAGATACACCATAAAAAATATTTAAGTGGTGAACATGACATTTATATCACGGATGTAGAAAGTGAGATGAGAATCCCATACTTTGAGTTTCCTTTCATGTGAACATCCTTTAACTTGATATATATTAAAATTATATTAATTTTCTACTTGATTCATAATATTTTTCATGTTTATAACTAATTTTACTCCACATATATCCATTTTTTATATAACTAATTAAACAATTATGTTTACATCGGGTGTTTTGACAAAATTTGATTTACGTGTCAAAAATGAATTTGGTAGGTCAACTATGGTCAAAGGTGTCATTATATAACATATCTATAATTATAATCCTGAAATAATTATCATATTTATATGTAAATTATACTTCTAAAAACAATCATAACATACGGTTACAAAAAAGAATCAATGTTACAATCATGGAGACAATAGGTCGTACGTACAGTTGAATAATGTTCTCATTTTCAAATAATTGTTATGGAAGGAAGGTAAGTAACACCATATATTTAAATAATGATAGTTATATCATAAATAACATATTATTTAATCATTTATACTTATATATATCATTATTGTGATGAAGAAGGAATCACATCATGTCGAGGAGGTGGTAGTCCACACATCAACAAATAACGTTATCACTTTTTAAGTGTGCAAAAGGGTAATGAATAAAATGATATATATTATATTTATAGAAATATAATTACATAATTAATATAATATATATGTATTTTTATGTCACATATTTATAATTAACACCATCCTCTATACATTTCATGTATTGTGTGAATTAATCACATCACTTGAGGGGGTGATATTTCACACTTCCCCAAACGATGTTATCGTATTTACACATAATGGAAAGAATTAAGATATGTTTTGTAAAAGAATTAAAAAAGATTAAATACATAATAAATTTCATATATAACATGTATAAACATGTTTTCCATCATATTATCCACCATGAGAGGAAGTAATGTAAGAAATAACAATCAACATTTTGTGATGCAGTAGTTCACAGTTCACATAAACAGTATGCTCAACACCCATTAGATGAAGGTGTGAATAATTTTTGTAAGAAACATTATTAAAAAAGTATAATAATATATTTAGAATACTTATTTCATCATATAATAATTATTTTAAAAATAATTGAATGGGTGGAGGAGTAAATGAAATAAAAGAGATTGTTTGAAAGTGTTACCTTAACAATTAGATGACTCATTTTGGTTTATATCAAAAGGATTATTTGGAAAGATTTATTCCAATGTGAGGATTAAATATATAGGGGATGGATTTTTAGAAGATATTGGAGTAGATATTGTCTGAGCGTATGTGGTTTGAGAGGTGTGAGGAATGGGGAAAACTGGTGGCCTTTTTATAGTGAGGGAGGAGTAGAACTCTTGTAATATTTGGACAATGGAATTCTTCCCAAATTTTTCACCTTTATTATGGATCACATAATGGACCCAATTTTACCCAAGAGAGTATAGGGTAGATATATGTCCATAAAATATCTCTTGGACATGATTATAGGTCATTTTAAGCCTTATGGTTAAGGATTAGTCCCATATTAAGATTAATTTAACCTTAGTTATTTAAATTAATTTTAATCACATTCACTAATATTTTTGGTAAAAAAATGTTGTTAAAAATCATAAATCATAAATTATTTGGATTATAAATACGGATTTTATTTTTCTAAATTCTTATCATATAAGTGGTTGTAATTGATTTAAATTTAATCTCGTAGGCGGGACGAAAATGTGGATTTTTTAAGTAAAAACATCTGAAACTTTTCTATGTTTTTTAATCAATTATTATGTAATATTAATTAGAACAAAATAAATATAATTAATTGATAAACATATTATCTATTAACTATTTAAAAACCAATAAAATTATAATTTAACCCTGTAAATAAACTAGATTAAAAAGTAGTCTTAAGCTAAAATATAGTATTTTAAACTAGTATTTAAAAACTAAAATGTTTCAGAAATATAAAAAAATCATCCCTAAAATAATTTTGATGTTTTTATATTAAAATAGATTTTTATTTTGACATATTAAATCAATAAATTATCTGAAATTCATATTTAAAATGGGTTCTGCTTTAAAAGGTGGAAATATTTCCTTTATAAAAAAATAGGTTTTTATGTGTGAAATAAGGTTTGTTTAACCTTATGCATATAAAATTCAGTGGATGAATATATAAAATATTTTATTGAATATATAAAATATATATTTCATTATAATAATTAATTAATTTTAATTAATTATGTTTATTAAGATAAAACTTCTTTGGAAGCATAAATATAAATAGATATCTTTTTGAACCGAGTTGCTTCTTATTTTCATTCCTCATTAATTGGTAACCCGAGAATTCATTTTTTTATATAAACTATAAATTTTCATAAATTAGATAATAATATTTATAAAATATATTTTATATCTTATTATATTATAACAATATTCTAATAATATATTATTGTTCAGTAAAACTCAGTCTTACATGTAACACATGCCATCAAAGAAGGTATCTCTTGACTGTAACACACACTAACTCGGTGTTGCTTTCATTTAAATATATAGAAACTATTTTAAATATTAAATATATTATAATTTATCCCTATATTATATCCCCTTATGTGCTTGGTGTTGTTTTTTATACACACTATCAAATACAAGGTTCTTACTTTAGAATTTTCGTGTGTCACATTCTCCCCACCACAATTAATTTGCTTCATCCCAATTTAAACCCAATATTTGTCATAGATTTTTTGATATTTATTATGTTTAATTCCCAAATTATGAAAAGGATTCATAAAACATCCAATATAAAATAAATAATGGGAAGTGGAAAGTTCACATGGACTAATATTTAACTTGGTAACTAAGTAGGAGAACATTATTGGCATGTAGAGATACATACTTGGAGTAAACGTGTAAATATTTATAAGGATTGACTGATTTTATATATCACAAAAAAAAGTGAATGATAAATAGAAATTTGAATACTTCAATTCCATAAATATGTGATGATTTAGATGGCCATCAGTTCCACAAAAAAAAGTTATTATGACAACTTTTTTCTTGAAGATACTTTTACTAATGTTGAGGAATTATTTTACTTCCTATGTATACTTACTTGATATATATATATATAAATAGAATTTCTACATTTGGTTGTGCTTAGAAATATTTTATAATTCATTCAAAAATTAATATTGATGCATGAAGCACACAAATACAGTTCTAATGGATATTAAGTCCTACAAAAGAGTGACAGTTCAGACTATTTGTCTTTAATAATCTTCTAAAACCAATTTGGTTAATATATTAGTATATAATACTCAAACATTATACCAGTGGTTCATCATTAACATTTATTTTTCAATTTTTTTAATGAAAAACAATAAAAAATTAACGTGGACATTGTATAGGTCAGTGTTTGGTGTGAATCCCTTATCATACTTCGATCATGGGTTCAAGACCTATGACCTTTCTATATTTGATTGATTGTCACTTAGCTTACAAGGTGTCTATTTGTAAAAGAAAATTAATATAACTTCCAAAATTAATATTATGGACATCCTTTAAATAAGGTTAACCCCTAAACAAACTTTTAACTAAGGTTTTTAATACAACCTCAATACATAATCACTTCATCCACTTATTTCCTCATTAATCATTTATTAGTCTAGAGTTTATCCTCTAGAAGAGTGCATTCACTCAAGTATTGTCCAAGTTCACCAAAATTCAGAAAATAACTATAAAGTATTTCTTAGGATGATCTTCATTTACATCCATCATACTCTTCATTTTTCCTTGTAAATCCTTTGCTTTATTTCCTTCTTTCCCATATACAAAGAAATTATTTGTTCCATTGATTCAATTTCCTAGTGGTCTCCGACCACACTTCTTACATGTGGGAAAATTGAGCATTAATTTCTTTATGGTCTCTACCATTATATCTCTTAGTAACTTCCATCTTTCTCTTCTTTAGTGTGTTCGGGAGTTGGTAAAGTTATATATTGTTAATCATATTTCAGGAAATTGAATTTTTCATAAGCACAGTATCCTTTAATCCTTTCAAAAACTCATTTGGTTTCTGATTTTAACCACCTTTTCCTTCATGTTTGATGTTAACTGGAATACTTCAGGTTCTGGCCATTGACTAAAACCAGAAAAAAGTGTGAGAAACAATACCCATAGTGAGAAAAGCGTATAATTATCTATAAGATATATAAATAATGACACCTTATTTTTAAATATAAAACACATTTTCTTTAACCTTGATTATTCATTTTCATTTCCATTTTAAATTCTTCACAATAATTTATAAAGAAAATATAGATTATCCTAAACAAATACTCTGGGAGTTTTAAACCAAGTGTGTAATAATGAATGTTGTCATGTACCAGGTATCCCCGAGTTAAGCTTAGAACACCTTGTAAGAGTTATTAATCCTATGCAGATTTGTTCTAGAACCACATCCACTGGTAGTATCCAGATAGGGATATATTTATAGATAAACCACACAATATCTACATTACCATAAAAATAGGGTGTTCTTTTATACTTATCCTCAAATTATACCTTAAGTTCATGTTCTCTAACTTATGTTTTTTTGAATCTAGTTCCCAAGGTTGAAACTAAACTTCATTTGATACTAACTATATTAAACCGGCCCATGAATACACATATTTAGTCTCTTATATAAATTACATTATAATTATTACAAGGAATAAATCCCCAATGGATCAAAGATTTAGTAGTGTTGGAAAAACAGATACATACATGTGTATTTTATTACAAAAGAACACACTAATTACAACATAATTTTTTCTTACTTCTAAATAAATAACTTCTAGGATAACTCTAATCTATCTAGTATGTCCCTATATATCTTTAATAGTGTGGTTCTTGGATTTATGGGGAAATAAACATATTAAGGGTGATACCAATGATTGGGAAGGAAAAAATGTAGTGTAATAAAGAATGAATCAATGAGAATAATAATGATTACATAGTAAATAACTGAACTCAAAAGCCATATAATCAATTCACTAAAAGGGAAGTTCATAAAAATTTGGAAAGGTAATAACTAGAAATAAAATTCATTAAAATAACTTGAAAAGGAAAAATAAAAATGGAAAGGTAAGAATCTAAAACACCTGAAATTTAATCAATGAACTAAAAATGAAATGTATCCATAGATATTTTGATGCAAAATCTCATTGTTGAATAATAACTAAAACTAATATGATGAACATGATTTCATAATGCACTTCGGGTCTATGTTACCTAAAAACTTATAAAATAAATACCTTTCACATGATAGTTTAAAACTAAGGATAAAAACCCATTTAATTTGAGAAATTTATTTGTATTATGAGAACATATTGATGCATTAAGGAGATAAATAAAGTCTGGGCTTCACATGTAATTATCAGTCCAAAGAATTACTTATATCAAATAATAAAAATAAATAATTTTCCTTATCAAATATTCATATTGAATAAATAATATGAAATTATCAATATTTTCAAAAATAATCAAATAAATATCAAATTAGACACCGTATGTAAAATGACATGTGGTTTAAGGAATAATAATATCCATGATAAATGAAATGGATAATTAGGGGAAATTCAAGGTTCAATGATCATAGGTGATTTAATTTTTCAAGGGTAATAAAAAAAGATTCAACGAAGTTAATGTGAATACTATCCTTGGAAAAATCAATAATAAATGATCCTGGGGAATAATAAGGATAGTATCAATATAAAACATCCCATGTGGAATGAAAATAAAGGTTTTTTGTTGTTTATGAATATTAATATTATATAAAAATATATTTTAAAGCATTCTAGAGGAAAATATACTTTAATTTTTTATAACCGTTCGAAAAAAATTTTCTCTAAAAATCCATTTTGAAAACGTTTTCATTAAAAAATAACTTTATAGACATGAAAATTAAGCTTCAAATAAATGATGTTGAGTAGATCTGTACTTTTTGTATGAGGTAAAAGAACATTCTTTTTTCATGAAAAAAAGGTTTGAAAAATTCCTTTTCAGGAAAATGATAAGAATATACCTTTAAAAACACTAGTAAAAGAAAAAAATAGGTAAAAATTTATTTAACAAATAAATTTAAAATCATTTTTGAATAAATTTTAATAAAACATGGTTTTCATAAGAAAACAAGTTCATTGACTATAGAGAGAAATAAATTCGGGTTTTCGTAAAAACATTTTCTAATATATTTTGAGTACAAAAGAGTGTAAAATGGTACTAATACTTGAAAATGGTCATGAATAACCATAGGAGAGGAAAATTGAAGGTTTTATTGAACAATGGTTAAATAATTTCCTCAAATGGAAACACCATTGAAATTTCATTAATGTTATTATTGAGGAAAAGAATTTTTAAACATTTCAAAGTGTATCATACCACTTTGAGACATTTTAAATCATAATACTCATGAAGGAGTAGCATTAAATGAATGTATAAAATACCATGAATATAAATATATCAATAGGACATTTATCTCACAAATGTAAAAAGTGAGATAGGAATACCTTAACTTTAGTTTCCATTCAGTTCAACGTCCTTTAACTTACTATATAATAAACTTATATTAATTTTACACTTTCTTCAGAAATTTTTGTATGTTTATCATTACATTTATTTCACTAATTTCCTTGTTTTGTACAACTACTTGAATAATTATTCTTACGTTAGTTTTTTTGAGAAAAATTGATTTATGTTTCAAAAATGACTTCGGTAGGTCAACAATAGTCAAATGGGTCATTTTATAACATCTAAAGAATAATAATCATTACATAATTATCATATTTATACATCAATTATACTTTTAAAAATAATCAATATATATGGTTATTAAAAATGAATCAATGTTACAATCATAGAAATGGTAGGTCGTATATACACATGAGAAATGTTCCCCTTTACCAATGATTATTATAGAAAGAAGGTAAGTAACACCATATCATTATTTAATGATAATTATATAACAATTAAAATATTATTTAATCATATATAATTATATATATAATTATTGTTATGTAAAATTAATCACATCAAATCGAGGAGGCGGTAGTCCATATGTCTACGAACGACGTTTTCTCTTTTTAGGTGTGAAAGGGTAATAAAGAAAATGGTATATATTATGTTTGAAAAAATTTAATTACCTAAATAATATCATATATATTATTTTTATGTCACATTAGTTTAATTAAAACCATCCTTTATATGTTCTATGTATTGTGAGAATGAATCACATCTCTTGAGGGGGCAGTAGTCCACACTTCCACAAATGATGTCATCATTTTTACAGAAAACAGAAAATATAAATATATATGTTTTAAAAGAATTAAAAAAGTATAGAGACATAATAAATATCATATATAACATATATTAATAGAGTTTAAATCACAATTACCACCATGAGAGGCGATAAAGAAAGAATGAACAATCATCCTTTTTTGAAGCAGTAGTTCGCCATTCACATAAACAGCATGTTCGTCACCCATTAGATTTATGTGGATGTTAGTATTGAAAAAAATATTAATAAAAAATTAAAATTTTACTTATAATAATTTTTTCTATATAATCATTATTTAAAAAATAATTTAATTGTAGGATGAGTAAATGAAAGAAAAGTGATCATTTGAAAGTGTTACATTAAAAATCGAGTAACTCCATTTGGTTTATACTAAAAGGAATCATGGGAAGAATGTATTACAAAATGGAGGATTAAAGGTATATTGAATGGATTTTTAGAAGATATTTTGAAATTTCTTCACTGAGTCTAGGTGTTCTGAGTGGTGTGAGGAAGGGGAAGAAGTGGTGGCGTTTTATAATGAAGGAGGAGTGGCACTCTTGAAATATTTCGACAACGGAATTCTTCCCATGTTTTTAATGTTTCAAGTTATTTCTATAATAAAACCAATTATATGAAATATAGGATATGGTCTATATATTTCCATCCAATATCTCTTGGACAAGAGTATTGGTCTTTTTGGGTCTTATAATTACGGTTTAGTCCCTTATTAAGCTTAATTTAACCTTAATCGTTTTAATTAATTTTAACTAATTTCACAAATATTTTTGGTAAAAAAATTTTGCCTTATAAAGAATCATAAATTATTATTATTACAAATATGGAATAAATTTTTCCATATTCAAATCATAGTAGTGACATAAATTGATTTAAATTTATTCTAGTAAGGGGGACGACAATACAAGTTTTAAAAGTAAAAATTTCGAAAGTTCGCTATGTTTTTATAAAATATTTCAATATGAAATTGAATAAAATGAAATAAATTATATTAATTGATATGAATATGATATAATTAAACTTTAAAACAAAATAAATATATAATTTATCCTTATAGAAAAATTATATGCAAAATAAGTTTTGTACTAAAATACATTATTTTTAACTATTCATTAAAAAATGTAATGTTTCATAAAAATATAAAAATATCACCCTAAAATAATTTTCATTTATATATTTAAAAAGTATGATTATTTTGAAATATTAAATGAATAAAAAATTCAATATTCATATTTAAAATGGGTTCACCCTTAAAAGGTGATAAAACTGCCTTTATAAAAATATTGGGTTTTATGTGTAAAATATGGTTTGTTATTATATTATACATATCAAATACAATGAATGAATGTCCAAAATATTTTATTGAATATATAACATATATATTTCATTAAAACCATTCACTGATTGAAATAAATTTTGTTAAGATAAAAGTCCATCTGAATCATAAAAAAATATATATTTCTTTTTATATCCAATTGGTTCTTATTTTTGTTTCTGAGTAATTGGTAACCCATGAATTAATTTCATATTTATATAAACTATATATTTTCCTAAGTCAGTTAATACTATTACTAATGGCTAGTTTATATCTTATTATATTAAATAGAAATATTTTGAAAATATATTATTGTTTAGTAAAACTCAGTTTTGTGTGTAATTAAAGTTATCCAAGAAGGTCCCTCTTGCGTATAACACATGATTACTCAATGTTTCATGAATTGAAATATATATAATATATTTTAAATACTAAATATATTATAATCTATCTGGATATTTTATCCCATTACTTTCTTGGTGTTGCATGTCATACACTCTATTGAAAACAAGGTTCTTACATTATAATTTTGTGGTGTTACATCAAGGGTATCACAATTCTAGGAGATACTACCATTTCTTAGCCTACAAGTATTCATCCTATTATGGGAAAAGTGAAGGAAAATATTGGTACATTAACCATTCTGCACTTATATTCTGATTCTGATTATAATATTTATATGTCCTTTTGTATCATTTTAAACATTAAACAAATATATCTTTATTATTCCTTCTTAATTTTCATAATGGTATTTTCATTATTACTTTTCTTTTTTACTCTTTATCACCTTTTAATATAATCAATTTTTTTTAATAAAAAATGGAGATTAATTAAAGTTAGGATGAATAAATTATTATTTAATAATTTAATCTTAAAGAGATTGTAATGTTTATGATGGATTATTAGTACATTATTTATGGTTATTAATGACATGATTTGTGATAATTAGAAAGGGAGAGATATATAGCTTAGTCAAGAATTCATTATTTTTATTAGTCAAAAATAATTTTCATGTTATTTTTAAAAATTAATATATTTTGTGAATGAAAAATGTTTCTCTAGTACATATTGAAAATTTTATAAGTCTCGAATCAATAATAGTGCTCATTCAGTCAGATGATCGTCTGTGATGTCCAATATGAAATTTTTTCAAAGTAATAAATCTAAAAAATGAAGAGTATATTGATCGTGAATTCAATAAGTTGAAATTTTATGGTGTATCAGATTAAAATCATAGAAGATTCAATGACGATGGAATAAATGATAAAGGAATCAGGAATCTGTAAAATAAACCAAGAAATTTCACATGTATCTCAAGTGAAAACAACCTTTATACTTCAAGTTACTCATAATGGCATGGATAAACTTCTTGTTCATTGGATTTATAGTATCTATTTTCAATGTGGAATAGATCAACCACATGACCAATGGATCAAAAACTCGCCTATTACATTCATCAAATATATTTTCTTGAAAACTCCTATTTAAACGGCCTAATCAGTGGATCAAACACACAATTAGTGTATCGAATACATGATTAGTGGATCGACTGCATAACCAACCCCACATCCGTAAATCCTAATGGAAGAACCGTACATCTATCAAAACATTGAAAGGTATTTTATTTATTTCAAGAAGAAATCTGAGCTTTTTTAAGATTATTGTCTACAATAATTTCAAGGTAATTAATTTTATTGTTAAATTTATACATCTGAAAATGTAATTAAGAAACAACATGACAAGTGAGAGAGACCATGGCATGGAGATAGGATATAAGAATGTTCAAGATCGACTGCATGTTTAAGTGATCGACCATATGAATTTTTCAAGAAATCTTATCCAAATTCAGACAAATTATTGATGCCACCAATGATGCTAATGTGGAACACTACAAAGTGACCATTTATAATGTGAGTATTATATTGTTAAAAAAAATATACCAACCAATTTTCTACACATAATTAAATTCTTGTTAGAATCATTTAATGATCCTGATTTTCATGTCATGTATGATGAAACCAAATTATGATTTCTCAATGCATCTATTTGTAAAAAGTATTCTAGTTAAATAGGATAAAAAATAGAGAAATTTAGAGTGTGGTAATACATTAAAAATAGAAACACAGGCATGATAATGAGGTTTTTATGAATGCATGATACTTTAATTCTCATGAAAACTCCATTATAAGATCCAAAATCATCTTTCATTTGACTTATCATTCCCAAATCATAAGATAAAATTAGATAAGATAAGAATCATAAGAAAGACAATAGAACTCATCATCTATATTTAAATATTTTATATTCCCTATCTCTATTCCTTTTAAAAATTTGACCAGAGTTTTCTTTACACTATAAGTCTATTAAATAACTCTCTCTTGTATTATAATATAGAGTGATAGAAACACACTATCTATCTCATTATTTTACATCCTTTATCCCATTCAGAACTAAATAACAGGTTGTGTGTTGTATAGAATTATTGTTTGTAGTTTTTTATGTAAAATGTGATCCAGTTTGTGGATTATATTTTTTATATACTAAAATGTGTGGTAGTGTGTGATTTCTATGTATAATGGACTAAGCCTTGACTTGAGACTAAACCTATTTTTTTATTCCACTATGTGTTATCATATTTTTTCCTTATATTTTTAAAAAACAAATTTTATTATTTCAAAAGTATATATTAAAACACTAATTTGATATATATCTTTAACAATTGCTTTATATACTAAATCACTAGAATTGTTGGGATTCTCGGGTTTTCACATCGGTCTCCTCACTTCTACACATATTGCTATTCAGTTTGCTTTAGAGGAAGACTATTACCAGATCTGGATTCGACAAATATGGTTCTTTGGGGGATACCCCATGAGGGTTTTAAAATGGACACCCAACTTTGACCCTTCTGCAGAATCTCCAATTTTCCCTATTTGGGTAGGATTTCCTGGACTGCTGCTTCATTTTTTCAAACAAATAGCTTTGTTTCCAATAGCAAAGCTAATTGTCAATCCTTTAAAACTTGACAATGCAACCAGAAATCTCACTCGTCCCTCTGTTTCTAGAGTATGTGTTGAGTTAGATACCTCTAAGAAATTCCCTCCTTATATATGGATTCAAAATGGAAATCAGGGTTTCTATCAAGAGGTGGTTTATGAAGAACTCTCTGATTATTTTCAACGTTGTTTTAAGTTGGGACATGTGACCCCCAACTGTGGAAGACTAGTAGGGACAGAGGTCACTAAGTCCGTCTGGGTGGAAAAAGAGAAAACTGCTGACCCCTCCACTTCAAAAAAGAAGATGGACAAATCTGTGCAAGTAGTGCACTTGGATAAGAGGCAAGATCTAGATTCTCAAGAGACAGATTTTACTAATGTTGTTAAGGTTTCCACAGAAAAGGATTCTACTCATATGGAAAGTCCTTCTAATTTACTAGAACCCTCTAACACAGGGGATGATTCTAAACCTACTATTGTGTCTAAGGAACAGGATATGATCACCCAAACCCAGGAAGACCAAGGGGATGAACAGGAGGAATCCTTCGAAACCAGTGATGTTCCTCATGAAGTAGAAGACCATACTAGGAAATTAGAGGAGAATTTCTTGAATTCAATGGCCAGAAAGGGAAAAAAACTCATGGTGGATGAAGATGGATTCATCACTCCTAACCCTAGGAAAACTGGGAAAAGGAGAGATTACTCACAGATGGAAAGAACCATCACCACTCGCTCTATCAATACCACTAAGTCTGTCAATAATGAGATAGTTAATGACACTCCAGCTGATGAGGCTAATGAGATTACACCACAAATATCCCTTGATGAACAATTAAAGAAATTTGATGCTCATTGGGAAGAGAAAAAAGGATTGGCCTATAAGAAACTAAAAAGTGGTGAAATTTCTGCTGAAACATTTCATAAAGTTGAACTAGGTATTTCGAGGAGAAGAAGGCTATTAATCCTCCAGAATTCCTGTTGAATACTTCTTTTGCAGTTTGCTTCAGATCAGAAATAATTGACTGTGTTTTTTTCATTGCTTATGTACTTTTAAAAATTCTGATTTGGAACTGCTTCTAAACCTGACTTTGAGCCTGTACTGTCAATATTGCATGGACTTTGGATTTTCTATACAGTGAAAAATTTGTTGTCTTGTTGGGATTCCCTTAAGCTCTTTGTTCTCTTTTTCTAGGATGAGCTCAAGATTAGGATGCTTGTTGATGAGTAGTATGATTTGACATATTTTTGAAGCCCTCTTATGATGTTTTCTGCCTCTAGTTCTGATGTTAAAGGTTTGAGTTAGCTGGATTGCTCGAGTTCGCATTATTGCTTGACTTTCCATACATCTGTTTGGTTGCGACCTTGCCTTGATTATGAGCTGATTTGTTCTGGAATTTGAGGTAGCAGAATGCTGAAGACATGCTGGGTCTGATCTCTCTCTATTGGCAGTTCGTGCAGATCTTCTTTTAGAGATTTTTGAAGTCTGTCCCTTGGATTTCTTGGGAAACTTGCACATGGAGATTACTACTTGCTGGAGTCCCGCTGTTTCATCTTTTTCGATTCCTCTATCTATTTTTGTTTGAAGTTCTGCCTGATTATTCTTCATTTCAACATATTTTTTTCCCAGTTGAAAACTTATTTATTATGTGCTGTCTTAATCTTGATTTGGCCGGAATGCTCAAGTTCTGTTTTGGATTTTTGTTGCTGGTCCTTCCTTGCACCTGTATTGTTGCGGTCTTGCTAAGATGATGTGCTGATTGATTCATATATGATTTGACAAGTTTTGATCCTACACTGGATTTTGAAGTTCCAGAATGATGAAGATATGGTGGGGTTGATCATGCAAATCTTCTTCTGGAATCTTTTGATGATTCTTACCCAGTTTTTAAAGTTGTATCTTTGTTGGTCTTTTCTATATTTAATATGGTGTATGCATTTTACACCTCGGTATTTTCTTGTAACCTTTTTATTTAATAAATTTCTTTTGGCATGGATTGGGTAACCAATCCATGTCGCCTCTTTGATAAAAAAAATTATTTATATACTATGTTTAATACAAGTAAAATTGTTTCCAAAGTTAAATGTGTTTTAAAAACCTATTTTAACTGAGTTGTTATCAAATATTTGGGAAGATTTTTGATAGATAAAATTATATATTTTTACTATTTTAGATAACTGGGATGTATTTTATAATTTTTAGGAATTAGTTCTTAAATAATTTTAGTGAAAATTTTAATTGGAAACTAATTTAACCCCCCTCTTGAGTTGTCCACTAGGAATAAACAAATAGATTTTATTAACAGGAATGGTCACATTTTTCTATTTGGATTTAATGAATATAATATTAACATGGATGATCACATCTTGATCTGGGACATGATGGTCTACATTTCTAAGGATCTCATTTGAAAGGAGCATAAATAGGATAAATTATATATTGATTAGAGTCTTTACATAGCTTACGACTCTAGGATTATGCTCATATTATTAGATATTTTATTTTCTATTTCAATGTTTTAATCCATTTTTTTTATTTTACGGATAATTGTCACCTTTTTTTCTTTTATTGATATTATAGACTCAGTTATGAAAATGGATTAATTTTTAATGTTAGGTATTTTTATACTAGCATGGTATTTATGTCATAAATTTTTATAATTGAATCAAAATATTTATTTTTCTTAGTATTCAAAACATTATGGTATTAATTTATTCTTATTGTTACTTCTTCTAAATCTAACAATAAATTTTCTAAAATAAGCTCATAATTCAGGCTACAAATTTTTTGCCATGTTTTGGAGAATTTTATTGATATTCCCCTATATCAAAATGGATAAACCAAAGGAGATGAAATTTTATTGGTAGATAAGGTATAATATAGTGAATAAATTCATTAATATTGGAATATAAATATTTATCCTCATTATTGGTCTTAAATTCTTGGGAAAACAAATGATGGGAATATGAAGAGTCTCCAGTCCGGAAATGTTTTCATTATTAATTTGGAAATAAATTCAAAATAACCAGGATAATGGAGCTCAAATTTTATGGGTGAATGAGAAATAAATATTTAAAAACTTTCAAGAAGAACACTTTTCCAAATTTTCCATTTAATGGGTTTGCGAAGTGAAAATTTTCCATGGAATATTTTTTGGAATGAATATTAACACTCTCACATGAAGAAATTTTCACTCCACATCCTTTAAAAAGAGTTTTTCATTTTTCTTAGTAATTTTTATATTCTAGGTAGGGTTTAATGCTAATATAATAGTCTTATATATTTTCTATATACATTAGATTAGTTTTTTCTTCCTAATATTCTCTCATTTTTACTTTTGGTTTCCCCATCATACTTTTTTATCTCTATAAAAATTAGGGACTAACTACAGTGCTTATATATAAGGAATGTAGAGGTGGATGCCTGGATTTTTTATGCTTTAATGTATATATTTATTTAATTATAATAATTTAGTGATGGGTAATCTGACTAGGGTGAGAATTTTACCACTTTTCCTTATCATCTATTTTCTTCTTCCCATTCATCTATAATTCCACTTTTTTAACATTATAATGTTTCATATAGGGTTGAGTAACATTACAGTGATGATGAGAGAGAGTGTTAGCCTGCATGAAGAGTGTTGGTTTTGGGAAGTAACATTTTAAATGAGGGGGTTTTGAGTGATAGGATTGTTCTCAACATTGAGTAGATTATTGAAATTTATATTAAAGAAAAATGAATTGTATCATTTTGAGATCCCAATAAAAAAATACATTTATCACCAACTTATTTGCATTTTATTTTCATTGTGTTTTGAATTTATATATTTTCATATATATTTATATTATTTAAACTCTATACCCTACATTAGAATATCCTTATTAGTATATTATTTAGTTTTCAGATATTGGTAATAAAGATTTAGTATCCATGAGAGGCCTCTATGAGAGATTGACCGTAGTTCGTGCCATTATAATTCTTACTTTGGGAAAATAATAATTTTTTATAGACAATCCTGAAAACCACTCATTTTTCTGATAAAATTAGGTACTTTCCAAAAAGTAAATCCTTCCTTATTTAATAAAAATAAATTTATAGATATCTAAAAGATGATTTTTATAGTTATCCATATTCAATTAAGAAAGGATATCATTGGTATCGTGATTTATTCATATCAACTCTGGAATAATGATCCCTTTATTAACAAGTCCATCAGCCAAGTAATTATCCTTGTGATACACATGTGTGATTATGTGGATCTTTGAAGTAAGATCATCCATGAAATTACTCCATCTGAAAGTCATATTCCATGATAGAGAAATATTACCATTTCAGACTGCATGCACCACTATAGTGGGGTTGTATTTAAGCCAGAAGTTGAGGTAGTCTATTTACTTTTAGAGTTCCATAAAATTTATTATCCTAAGTATCTCAGCATTAAGGGATTTATTGACACCACATGGGCTATAGAGACAACCTGTCACGACTTGTCCCCTAGGGCCCATGCCTTGACTACCCCAAGCACGCCTTCTATAGTCCAGGGGATGGTGACTAGCATCAATGGCGTAAAATCCCTAAACTGTGAAGGAATTTCCTTTATAAACTGAAACCACACTCAACAGAGCACAAGCTAAAAGTAAAACACTATGTAAAGTTGTATACAAAAGAAGTGATGGAAGTAAAAGGGGCTGTAAATACAAGCCCAACAGGAAAGTAAAAGTACAACTGAAAAAAAGTAAAGCAGCTAATGGGTCGTCATCTAGTGTTACTACCTGAAGGGTAGGTACATAAGGCCTCCTCAGTACTCCACATCCGTCAGTCTCCTCCATGTACCGACTCGTCATAAGGTCCACCTCCAGGTACTGTCCAGTCCTGCTACTCCGATCCTCAGTCAGTGTTGTCCATCATCTGAATCCAACACAACTTGGTGTGGGCATATCCCATGCAGGGGTGAGTATAAAGATACCCAGTAGGGACCTCGAGACCCTCAAGGTCTCACAAAATCCAACAAGGATAAACCACAAAGTATGAAATTGATAGATAACCCCACTTATGTGTATTCCAATACATATACCTAAGTTATCAAGTAATCCATCTTGTTAAAGAGGAAACACAAGAGTTTCTGACTCAGCTCACATAGGTATACAACTTATGTGGAGAGATATAGATGATCAGATATAGCAACTGAATGATCAGAGCTGTTGGACCAACACATAATCCAGGACCAGCTATTATGTCAGACCAACACATGATCCAAGAATAGAAGGCAGAATTGTCATACCAACACATGATCCAGGAATAGTCATCAGAGCTGTTGGACCAACACATGATCTAGGAACATCTATTATATCATACCAACACATGATCCAGGAACATAAGTCTGAACTATTAAACAAACACATGATCCAGCAACAATTGTTAGTGCACTTCCAACCACAGGGTCTCCACAAAGCCCGCTTGATTCCAGGAGGCTCTGCTCCTCAAGCCAAGTTTCGACACATCAACTGCTACCAAGTCCCACGAAGAACAATCTCAAAGGTCCGTCTCGGCGTAGGGGTCTCAATGCAATAGACGGCGCGTCAATCGGACACCTGGTTTGTGAGTTATTAGCTTTTTATTCCTGGGGAGCCCGGTTGGATTTGTGTACGATCCAACAGGACTGTATCTCAACATTACCATGAACTCCAGTGTGACATACTCAAAGGGACTGTTGTGCTCAAAGAAAACCAATGTAATTGACGGTTCATCAAACGATCATCTGGTGCCAAAGATATGGACAACAGAAAGTAAAGGGTCGGTAGTGAGCCCAGGTCCGGTCCGACCTGGTTGACCTGACTCAGCCCAACCTAGTCTGGGCCAAACTAGTCTCGGTCAACTCGGACATACCCGTTGGGTCTGACCCAGCCTGTTGGGTGGGTCAGCCCGTTAGGTTCAACCAAGTCTGCTGAGCCCGGCCCAGCAGACTGCGAGGGTGGTTCGGCTCGGAGGCCGCCGCATAGGCGACTCGGTCCGAAGGCTGGGGAAGGTTCAGCCAGCGCCGGAAGGGGAGTGGCTTGAAGAGTCTTCCCAGGAAGCTGGGTCGGTTCGGCCAGTGACTCCGCGAGGGATGTCACGCATCATCTCAGGAGGCCGGTGGCCCGGAGGCCGGGGGGTAGGTCAGCGGGGCACGGGTAGCCCACAGGGCTTGCGGTAGGTGCGGGTAGGTGCGAGCAGCGCACTGGGAGGCCGCTGGCAGGCGGGATCAGCTTCGGGCAGGCCACGGATTTTTCCAGGGCACGCGAGGCACCACGGGGGTGACGCAGTTCATAGAGGCCGCATATAGCGTAGCCTTGTCGTTTCCATCTCTATCGCCTCATAGGTGTTATGTTGCCATGCCGAAGAAACATCACAAGAGGTCAGTGGAGGGAGTTAGGCCATGTTAGTTGGCCCGCACCCTCTGCGTTTAGGGGTGATAACAAAAGGATCATCAAGATAAGAAGATGGTCAACAATTCACCCACAACAATTCCTTTCCAATCATTGAAAGAGATAAAAAAGGAATATCAATATGTAATAAACCCCTACCTGGATTTTCGGGAGTCGACAGTGAAGTCACGAGATGAAGACGCAGTCGTCATTCTTCATGTCCACCGCATGCTTCCACATCCAAGTTCGCACGACAGTTGTGGGAGTGGCTTCACGTTGGTAGGTATCCGGGGAAGAAGTCCGAGGAAGAAGTTTGTGGAAGATCATTTTCAGTATTCTTTGTTTTTCATTATTCATTCTTCTTTGGGAGAACTTCTTTTCTCCGAAGCTCTCCTCTCAAAGATCCCACCAAAAATGAGAATTTCCAAGCCAAAAATAATATAAGTTTTTTATTATTTTTTTGGCACAACAATTTCAAATTGGGGAAACAAATTAAGAGTCTCCCCTTAATTAATTCACGGTGATGTCGTAATTAATTAAAGGGGAGTTCAAGAGGTCCCCTTAATTAAAACCCGTTGGCATAATTGATTAATGGGGAGGTCAAGAGGCTCCCCCCTCATTAATGAGAGGAGTTTAGAGGTTTTCCTCTCCTCCCATTAATAGGGGGTTAAGCCTCGTGTGGTCCTCACCTCATTTATCCCCACATGGGAGGTTGAGTTTGGGTGGGCCCCACCACCATAACCTCTCAAGAGAGGTTAAGGCGTGGTGGCCCCTCCTCCAACCTCCATGGGGAGGTTTTAACCACCACACACCAAATGGAGGCTCAAAATAAAATAAAGCATAAGGCACTTTATTTTATTATATTTTTTATGGAAACCCCAAAAACTAACATACATTCTCGATTCACTGTCCTCGAAGTGAAAGTCTCCTTAGTTAAATACCTGTGTTGCGAGTTAAACGGTGCTCTTAGATTTTAATTCTGAGCACTGGTTCAAAAGTTACAAAAACCCGATCATGCGTTTACTGAACGTACCCGAAAAAAACTTTTGAAATTGATTCTGGGCACACCGGTCCTCGGAATCAAGTGTCCTAAATTTTCACAGACTCATAAAATTCCCATGTATTTATGAAAAAAAATTCCACAAAAATTTCGTGTCTTTACATTATCCCCACCTCAGGGATTTACGTCCCCGTAAGCGACAACTCGATCTAAGGGAACAAAAGGGAGTACTAAGCATGAATCTGAGCCTTCTGTTCCCATGTGCTCTCTTGGGGGTTCTCGTGCTACCTTCAAATGAGCACCAGAGGTATTTACCATCCATGTAGGACCCGCTCATGTCGATCCTCAATATCCACTGGAACCACCGTGAAAGTCACCCCATCGTCGATGTCCAGCTCTCCCTGGTCGATGATGTGTGAAGGGTCATTCACGTATCTCCTTAGCTAGGATATGTGGAAGACTTCATGCACCCAGTGCAACTGAGGTGGAAGAACTAAGCGGTAAGCCACCTTTCCTACTTTGCTGAGGCCTATAATGGTCCGACGAATCTTGGAGATAACATTCCCTCTCAGCCAAAACTTTGTAAACCTCATCGAGGTGAGACCCGTAGAAAGATGTGGTCTCCATCCTCGAACTCCAGAGGTCTCTGTCTCCTGTCAGCATATGACTTATGCCTGTCCTGTGAAGTCTTCATCCACTCCTAGATGATCTTCACCTTCTCCGTGGTAGCTCGTGCCATCTATGGTCCCACCAGTGTTGACACCCCAAAGTCTATCCAGCACAAGGGTGATCTACAAGGTCATCCGTACAAAGCCTCAAAAGGTTCCATCCTAATTGTGGAGTGATATCTATTGTTGTATGAAAACTACACCAAAGTTAAGTGATCGTCCCAGCTGCGAACAAAGTTGAGGACACAAGCACAGAGCATCTCCTTCAGGTTTTGAATGGTTTGCTTAGTCTGACCATCCGTTTGAGGATGGAAGGCGGTGCTCAGATGAAGCTGTGTCTCGAAAGCCTCCTCCAACCCCTTCCATAGCTAGGAAGTAAACCGAGCATCATGATCAGAGAAAATAGATGAACGTACTCCATGTAGCCTCAAAATATCTTTCATGTTGAGGCGTCCCATGCTCTCTACTGAACTCGACTCTCTGATCAGTAGGAAGTGGGACGACTTGGTGAGTCGGCCAATGATCACCCAAATCGAGTCGTGACCATTGGATGTATGTGGAAGACCCATGACGAAGTCCATGGATATCCCATACCACTTCCACTCTGGGACCTCTAAAGGTTGAACCAAACTTTCTGGTACCTAGTTCTCTACCTTCACTTGCTGACAAGTGAGGCATAGAGAGACAAACTTCGCTACTGCCTTCTTCATACCTGGCCACCAGTGCTGTCGATTGAGATCCTAATACATCTTTAGCACACCCGTATGTACCACTAGAGGGGATGTGTGGAACTCCCTCAACACATCTTCCTGAAGTTCTACTAGTACCAAGGTACATCCTCTGAAGAGGATGACATGCTACCCACCCTCAGAAAATCCATCAGGTGCCTGCCCTATAGATATCTGAGCATGTCGTGTCTCGCAGTCAGCGTCTCTACGCTGCACCTCCCTAACTCACTGAAGAAGTGCGGGAGTGACTTTAAGAGACTGGAGGAATTCGGCTCCATCTCTCTCCACAAAGGATATATGTAAGGCAGCCAGCTGCTCTGTCACCTCACCTAGTAGCTGTATACCAGACCTCCTGCTGAGTGCATCTGCAACAATGTTCCCCTTTCCAGGGGTATAGACTATCTCAAAGTCGTATTCCAGGAGGAACTCAAGCCATCACCTCTGTCTCAGGTTCAGGTCATTCTGAGTGAAGATATACCAAAGACTCTTCTGATCAGAGTACACAGTAAAATGTTCACCCATTAGATAGTGTCACCACATATTCAAAGAGAAGACCACTACTGCTAACTCCAGGTCATGGGTAGCATAGTTCTTCTCATGCTGTCTCAGCTACCGAGAACCATACGCGATCACTGCTTACTCTTACATTAGGACACACCCAAGTCTAGTCCTTGATGCGTCTCATTAAACTACGTACCCAATGCCTTCCTCTAGAAGCCTCAAGATGGTGGAACCAGTTATCCTCTGCCTCTGCTCTTGGAAGCTTTGTTGGCATCTCTTCAACTACACAAAGGTTTGCCCCTTCTTTGTCAGGATAGAAAGTGGTGCTGCAACTCTAGAGAAGTCTAGTACGAACCATCGGTAGTATCCAGCCAAACCCAAGAAACTCCATACCTCCATCACACTCCTAGGTGGCTCCCAAGAAAGTACCACTTTAATCTTCATTGGATCTACTGCAACTCCAGCCTCTGAGATGACATGTCCCAAAAAGTTAACCTCTCAGATCAAGAACTGACACTTCGAGAGCTTACCATAAAGATGGTGCTCTTGGAGTGTGTCCTGTACTACCCGAAAATGGTAGGCATGCTCCTCTTCAGTATTTGAGTATATTACATTGTCATCGATGAAGACTATGAAAAAGCGATCGAGTTAAGGATGGAAGATCCCGTTCATGAGTCCCATGAACATTGCTGGAGGGTTGGTTATTCCAAAGGGAATAACCAAGAACTAGTAGTGGTCGTACCAACATCTGAAGGCCATCTTCTGCACATCCTCATCTCTAACTCTGAGCTTTTGATAACATGATCTGAGGTCTATCTTTGAGAACCACCGCGCTCCCTTCAGCTGATCAAAGAGTTCGTCAATCCTCGATATTGGTTACTTGTTCTTCACGGTCACATGGTTCAGGTGATGATAGTAAACACAAAGCCTCAATCTCCCTTCTGCCTTCTTGGAGAACAGAATCGGGGCTGCCCAGGGTGTAACATTGGGCTGGATAAATCCCTTCCCCTGCAAGTCCTCCAACTATACTCACAACTCACGAAGCTCAGCGGGAGCCATCTGATATGCTGCTATGGATATCGGTGTCTTCCTAGGGTACATTTCAATATTGAAGTCCACCTATCTATGAGGAGGTAGACCAGGGACATCATCGGTTAAAACATCGGCATACTAGTCCACCACTACAGGATTTCTCAGACTCTCCACCTCTACTGCTCCGTGGGTAAGGCAGGCCAACTGATGAGTGATCAGCTAGACCCTCCTCCAAGTAAGTTAGTCCTATCCTGCAAAGGCTCCCTTCTTGACGGTAAAGGTAAATCTGGTCCCATCCATGCAGACACACTGAAATTTTCGCCTAATACATTCTATTTGAGCACGGACTGTAAATAACCAGTCCATACCCATGATTACATCATAACGCCTTGATTCCACTACTAGGAGATCCCAACCAAAGCTCTCACCTCATAGAGTATGCTCGCATGGCTGGAACCAGTGCATAATCGTCGAATCAACTCTTGTAGGAGTCTCTAGATATATGGATCAATATAACGACTCCTTCAGAATCTCTGAGCTATGAATGAGGGATGTAACAATGAATGAGTGACTGGAACATGTGTCTATAAGAACTGCAGCTAAGGTGAAGTAGACACAGATCGTACGTCGAATCATCTCCGGAGTTCCATGGTCTTATGCCTCAGCTACCTAGAGTTGAGCTTTCCCCTCTCCTCCTGCTCCCTAATGTTGGAGTGGACCTCCTGGTGGTGGTGGTGGTAACACCTCATAACATCGTCCACCGCCAATTGCACGTCCAACTCCTCTGCCACGTCTGCCTCCTCCATGAGGACCGCCTCGATCGAACCTCTTACACTGCCTGGGAGGTCCCTCAACTATCTGTTGATCATCAGTACGGCGTTTCGGACAGTCACAAGCCATGTGACCCTGACCGCCATAGGAGTAACATTGCTCACTCCTGGCATGACTGGCTCTATCTCGTGTACCCTACACAATTGAACCTGTATCCTGAGGTCATCCACCAGATTTCCTGGTCTGCTTGGACCTCTACGACATCTATCTACTGTCAGCTACAGAAGACTCCACTGCCTATCGACTAGTGATGGGTCTCACTGCTGGTGACTGCTCAGCAAGGAAACTCTCCACTAGGAGGGCTCTCTATAACACCCCCACCTGTGTCAGGATGCTGAGGGAGATCATCAATGCTCTGATCTCTTGCCTGAGCCCCTTTTCTAAGGTCCAGGACCTGAAGAATGGGTCTTGTACCATATCTGTAGAATAACGCAAGAGGTCAGTGAACCTCGCTGAGTACTATGCCACCGACATGCTACCCTGTTGTAGATGCAGTAGCTCCTATATCTGCACCGCACATAGGGTGGGTGGGACAAACACTGCCTTGAATAGGCTCTCGAAGTCTGCCTAGAGTAGTGTCGCCTTGTCATGCACCTGGAGCATCAGGCTCCACCATCTGCCTACTGCTGCCTGAAGAAGACTCATGGAAAGGATCACCATAAGTTTGGCTAGTGTCCCTACTAGTCTGAAGACTCTCACCATAGCCTCAAGGCCAATCCTTAGCTACCTATGGGTCCATATCTTCGCTGAACCTGGGTGGCCTATGGCTCTGGAACTCGTGCAACATGATCAAGTGGCATAAATCATCTACAGTGGTACCGCTGGTGCCTCCACTGGTGCCTCTACTGGAATAGGTCCCTACACCGAGACCTCGTCACTCAGTAGGATTTCATCACCTACAACTCTCGAAACCCTAGCTAGCTATCTGTGTGGAGGCATCCTGAAAAGATACATGTGCACCACGGTCAATAATTTATACCTGGTGAGCTGACTCAAAGAGATAAAAAAGAAAACTCTTGAAAACACACACGCAATCAGTGTTTTCAGGCACTAAGTCAGAAATCATAAGTCAGGGTCCTGGTGTATGGATACGTCAGCTGCCGCACCAACACCAGACACCCAGAACTGAAAACCACACTCAGTACTATTAACACTATTACTTCATAGAAAGAAAGATCAGAGTCCTAAGTTCTGTAGTAGAACCGACTCCTTTGATAACAATTTGTTACGACCCGTCCCCCGAGGCCCATGCCATGACTACCCCAAGCCTGCCTTCCATAGGCCAGGGGATGGAAACTAGCACCAAAAGCATAAAATCCCTAAACTAGAAAGGAATTTCCTTTATAAACTGAAAACACACTCAACAGATTTCGAGCTTGAAGTAAAACACTAAGTAAAGATGTATACAAAAGAAGGGATGGAAGTTAAAGGGGCCGGAAATACAATCCCAACAGGAAAGTACAGGTACAACTGAAAAAAAGTAAAGCTGTTATTGGGTCATCCTCCGGTGTTCCTACCTGAAGGGTAGGTACAGATGGACTCCTAATCACTCTACTTCCGCCAATCTCCTTTGTGTACCAACTCGTCGTATGGTCCACCTCAAGGTACCATCCAGTACTGCTACTCTGATCCTCATTCAATGCTATCTACCATCTGCATCCAACACAACGTGGTGTGGGAATAGCCCGTGCAGAGGTGAGTATAATGATACTCAGTAGGGACCCTGAGACTCTAAGGTCTCAAAAAATCCAAAAAGGACAAACCAAAAAGTATGAAATCGACAGATAACCCCACTTAGGTATATTCCCATACATATACCTAAGTTATCATGTAATCCATCTCGTTCACGAGGAAACACAAGGGTTGCTGACTCAGCTCAAACAGGTATACAACTTATGTAGGGAGATAGAGATGATCAGATATAGACACAGAATCACAAGATCTGTTAGACCAACACATGATCTGAGACCAGCTATTCTGTCAGACCAACACATGATCTAGGAATAGAAGTCAGAACTGTCGGACCAATACATGATCCAAGAACAGTCGTCAGTGCACATCTAGCCACATGGTTTCCACAAAGCACACTTAATTTCGAGAGGGTCCACTCCTCAAGCCAAGTGTTGACACGTTAACTCCAACCAAGTCCCACAAATAATTATCTCTGTTAGGACCAATATGGGCCTATATACCCTGAGAGGGGGGGTGAATCTGGGTATGGATATTATTTTTCAAAATTCTTCATGCCCCACTGGATCTTGACCTCTTTGTTACAAGGGTCACTTTGTTTTCACTTGTGTGTTTGTTATGATCACTTAATTTGTTCTTTATTTGATGATGATGTTTTAAATGCAATGCAGTCCAATAAGCATGAAGACACAGAGATTTTTACTTAGTTCACCCTCACTGGGCTACGTCCAAGGAGCATACACCGACAATTTGTCGGTCGTACCAAATTCCACTAATCTTCACTAGATGTGGATACAATGTTCGGGCTAGATCACTTCTATGACCAGGCTCACTGCCTTTACAATGTTTAGGGTCAGCTCAATGCTTTCCCAAGGGTCACTCCCTACTTCTCTCTCTCTGGCTCACTGCCGGTGGAGAGGATCACTTTCTTCCTCTTCCTAATCTCAATTCTCTGGAAAGGATCCACTCACAGTTTATAGACCTGTAGGTCTCTTCATTTTCATGAATGAATGCATATTCCTCTGTAAGTAGATGCTCTGTTGAAGCCCAATTTTCACCCATAGATTAATATCTCTTTGTACCGAAGGAATCGGGCAAACTTCCAGCTTCCACGCAGCCCGAAAATCACTGCTGGAACCAAACCTTACTTGGCGCGCAAGTCTATATCGGCGTGCAAGTATCGGCGTGCAAGTCACAACTGGCGCGCAAGTCTACCGCAAACACTTGCGCGACACAACCTTCTTTAACTCCAAACTTGCATGACACACTTCCTTTTACACCTAATACAATATTGGCATGCAACTCCACACTGGAGCGTAGCTTCAAACACTGGCACGCAACTATCACCCTGGCGCGCAAGTCCCACCTGCGCGACCACACACCACTTGCGCGACCACCACACCTGTGCGACGGGAACTCTGGTTTCTCAAAGTGTTGAACTCCGGTAAAGAATGAAGAGGGGTGGTCCAGTATTTATAGGCAAATTGACCACCATGCGCGACGGCACGCAAGTCACCTGTGCGACCCAATCTCGGCGCGCAAGTCTTCTGTCCCCCTAGACACTTGCGTGGCCAACTCCCAAACTTGCGCGAACCTATTTCCTTAGCCATATTTTGATCTTCTAATCTTGAAAAACATATGGCGTGCAAGTTTCCTATACTCCAAGTCCTCGGCGCGCAAGTCCCTTTGCCAAAAATACTTTTCTTCATTTGTCAATTTTCAGGCCCAAAAATTTGGCAAACACTGGAAAACGGAACCACCTTGTATCTGTTCTTTTTGTACCACCTCCAGATCGTCCATTCCATTATCGACGTTCTTGAATCAATCATGGATCGTTGACCATAGCTCTTGAACTCAACATTCCACCATGAAACCCCCTTTGTCAACAAATTTGTATGTCACGGTTTGCATTGTCAACAATCACAACACAAATGTTCACTTTGTCAACAAACACAATCACCTCAAAAATACTTCAATGATGCCTTGGGGGGTTTTTTCCCAACAATCCCCCCCTATGGGTTTGTTGACAACTCTTCCATAAAAATATGCATCATTAATTCTTCATCCACCATTCGCCTTTTCGATTCTGATAGCGAAGAAGGATTTACTCAACACATACTCTAAGCCCACATGAGCAATGCTCGGCGTGAGAAACAAGAGTAAATGAAAAGTTCATCAATGAATCACTTCATCTCTGACATCCACTATTGACACCAAACTGATACCAATTTGTACTAAACTGATACCAATTTTTGAAGGACTTGTTGGAAGACCAATTTTTGTTTGGAAATATTTTTACCACATTCCAACATCTCTCTGTTGCTTTTATCACGATCCACAGCTGTCGTGATATCTATTCTTTGATCGATCACTTATAGCATCGTCAGATTTAATATGCTCCCCCTTTCTGCTCACAGCATCAACACCTCTTTAGCCCTATTTCCGGTATTGTCCAAGCTAAGATCTGGCTAAGAACATTCAACAAGCTTCAACTCCCCCTATCTGGCTGCTCCACTTGTCAGCTTCTCCCCATATCATTCATGATTTATCAAAGCTCAACATTGTCTCCCCCTTGAACAATCACTATTTTCTCCCCCTTTTTCAACGCACCCAAAGGACACTCCTTTGCAGTATGTAACAGAGTAGATAACACATTAGAACATTAGGGGAAAACACACCATACCTCGGGGAGAGGGGGTTGGGTTCCATATCCACACTATTTCAAGTGCGGGGGAATCGACTGAACTTCTAGAGCCAGTCGATGCCTCTCAAAAGATTCCTTGGGTAAAGCCTTTGTCAGAATGTTTGCAACCTGGAGCTCTATAGGCACATACTCCAACTTCACGATTCCCTGCTCAACCTTCTCCTTGATAAAATGATACTTTATCTTAATGTTCTTTGTCCTTGAGTGATGGATGGGATTTTTACTAAGATTTATAGCACTTGAGTTATCACACTGGATTCCGATCGGAGACTTCACTTCAACTCCCATATCTTCAAGCTGTTGCTTCATCCACAATAACTGTGTGCATGCTTGAGTGGCCGCAATATACTCATCTTCCGCGGTGCTCAACGAAATGCAATCTTGCTTCTTGTTTATCCAAGAAATACACAATCCACCAAGATAGAATGCACCACTTGACGTTGATTTTCTATCATCTGCTGAACCGGCCCAGTCTGCATCAGTATATCCCAATAACTCTGTCTGAGATTTGTCAGTATATGTCAAGCCGAAATCCACTGTGCCCTGGATATACCGAAGTATTATTTTCACTGAAAGCATGTGGCTTTCCTTGGGATTACTCTGATATCTTGCTGCTTGGCATGTGGTGAAAACAATATCAATCCTTGTTGCGGTTAAGTACAACAGACTTCCAATGATTTGCCTGTATTCTGTGATATTAACTGCCTTGTCATCCTCATCTTTTGATAATTTCATCCGGGTAGCTACTGGAGTCTTCATCTCCTTGGAATTTTCCATTCCAAACCTTCTCAGGACCTCCTTGGCATATTTAGATTGAGAAATGAATGTTCCATTCCTTCCTTGTGTCACCTGTAGACCATGGAAAAACATCAACTCACCAATCATAGACATTTTGAACTCATGTTTCATTGATTCAGAAAAATGTTTACACTGTCCTTCATCTGATCCTCCATATATTATGCCTTCTTCATAGACCAGTCTCATCATCCTTTGATTACTGTTGTTGTTGAAATAGATATTGTAATCAAATCAATCATGCTAAAAACCAAGCTTCTTCAAATACTGATATAGCCTTGAGTACCATGCTCTCGGTGCTTGTTTTAGCCCATATAACGCTTACTTCAGCCGAAAAACCTTGTTCTCATCCTCATGAATGAGAAAACCATCTGGCTGCTTGACATACACTTCTTCCTCCAGAATTCCATTCAAGAATGCTGATTTGACATCCATCTGGAACACTTTGAACTTCTGTTGCACTGCAATGGCTATGAATAATCTTATTGTCTCCAGCCTTGCTACCGGTGCTAATGTCTCATCAACATCAATACCCTCTATTTGGGAGTATCCCTTGCACACTAGTAGTGCTTTGTTCTGAATCACTATGCCATCTTCATTCATCTTGTTGCGATAGACCCATTTAGTCCCAATGACTTTCTTGTCTGCTGGCCTCGAAACAATCTCCCATGTCTGATTCTTCTCAGTCTGATTTAGCTCTTCATTAATGGACTGAACCAAGTTATCATCATCAGTTTCATCATCAAATCATTTCGACTCAACCTATTATAGTAATGATGTCTGCTGTAGTGATTTCATTCTTCTTCTCTGAACTGGATCTCACTGATCACTGATGATATTCTGCCTGTCAATTTCAGCTCGACTCTTTGTCTTTTGTGCAGATAAGGATTTTACTTCCTTGTACTCATCATCAGTATCCTCTTCTGAATCATCTTCATCCACTTATGCTGTAGAGACCTGAAGCCTGACGTACATTGACATTACATTACATTTGCGGAATACATAGTACTTAACAAAAACACACACACAAGGACCGTAATAGTTTAGTGTCTTTGGAAACTTGGAATATAATCTTCTAATCGTGGTGAAAGATCTTCAAAATCTCCCATAAAGATCTTCCTTTTTTTTACCTAAAACCTTTCTTTATATCCTGGGGAAAAGAAAACATAAAAGGGTGAGATCAAATGCTCAGTAAGGGTAAACAAAAGAAATATCAATCACATCATATACATAAGCACATAACTTTTGGAAATCTTAACCTGCAAAAGAGATCATAATTTCATAACATGGGATAAATCATGGCAGTGAAATGTAATCACAATAATCATAACTTAAAACATGAAACTTTTTGGTATACACAGATAATCATAGAGAATCATTTCTTGTTAGTCAAGACTCATTGCCAAGACTATCTTAGTGGACAAAGTCCCTTTCTGAACTGAGTCACCCTCGTTTCAGTCCTGTTTCACTGAACCGGTATAACCTATTGTTCCAGCCATGTCTATCTCATGAGATATAAAATCTGTACCCAATGCATTGGAGGTAGATATAGGTCCCACCCATCTCATAATGATACCATTCTTATATGTGCCACAAAATCATAAATCATACATCATTGCATAACCCATGTAATACAAATGGGAATCTTAAACATCATGACATCATAAATCAATTCATATAAGATAAAGGAATTCATAAAAATAATTCCATCACAACATGATCAAATCAATGTAATAACAGGGATAAAAACAGAACCCTTTATTATCTTAGATGGAAAATAATTTTGATAAAACACTTGAACTCCATTCTTGAGGAAAATATTCTTTCTTCTTTAAATTTTTTTTTCCTTTCTTAACATGTCATATAACTTTAAAATAAAAGAATTTGATTAAAAATAAACATGAAAACTTGTAAAGGATCCTTCTTGGAAATAATGTTTTAAAAATCCATTCATGTCTTATAAGTTAAAAAAACATTCTTCCCGTACTTTTGTCAGAAAAGTCAAAAAAAGTACCTCGTATGAAAAATGACAAAAGATTCCTTTCATATCTTTTACTAAAAACTCACCAAAGGGTAAAATAGGATTTAAAAAATTGAATGTGGATGGAAATAATATTACATATTGAGGAAACATGTATGTGGATGATAAAATACACCCCAGTAAATTCAAAAGTATAAACAATCTCGGATAAAAATGAGATTGTGATATTTCCCTTACCTTAGGTCCGATTTGCTTCGTAAGTGTCCGAACCTCCTGTATAATGATTTAAATAATGTCATTGACTTATTCCAGAATCATACTAATTGTTATGATATCATATATGGTTCACTTATGACTTTATTTTACCCGTTCTTTTGTAAATTCCATGTTAAAGAGCGTTTTGGGTAAAATCGTTTCATTTGTCGTCCGTGTTTTGACTTGTAATTATTCAAATGATTACGTAGATAATGATTACTTAATTCTAGAATATAAAACATGATTTATATATAATATATATTCATAATATACATATATATAATAAATCAGTAAATGGAAAGAAATACACTGTTCATGGAGACGGTAGGCCGTACATACGCATGAACACTGTTTTTGTTTCCTTATTGAGTTGAATGGAATTAAGTAGATGACATACATATATATACACATAAATCCAGTATCATTATTATGTCATATATTTCATGATTACTTATTATATGTACTTTATAATCATTCATGAATGGTTAAAGTGGAGAATGAATCTCATTGCGTCGTGGAGACGGTAGTCCGTACGTACGCACGAGCGATGATATCATTTTCATGATTATTGAATTGAATTGGAGTGGATGATACAATATATCAGAATCATTATGATGTTATAATAACTATTTATAGTTATTCTTTACACCATTATACCCATCCATGTAACGTGTTAGTGGAAAAATAGATTACACCATGGCGTGGAGACGGTATTCCGTACGTACGCACGCGCGGTGATTTTGTTTTCCGTAGGATGGATAGAAGGTGAAATGGGGTTGTTTCATATTTATAATAACAAATCAGTATATTAGTGATACTTATGTTATTACTTTATAATGAAACAACTAAATAAGAATAAGTTGAAGAAGAAAGAAGCTTGAAAGAATCAGGAGAAGAAATTACCTCTTCTTCGATACGCCTCTTTGAAACCTCCTCTTAGGGCACTAAAATTGGTCTTTAAAGAAGACCAGAACCTATAGGATGTTTCTAGGGAAGTGGAGAAGATAATTCGGCAGGGGTTGTCCGAGATTTAAGGCTCAAATTGGTGTGAGGAGGAGAGGGAGGAGGTTCCCTTTTATAAGGGAGGAGAGGGGCACCTTTGGAATTCTTAAAAATATTAATTTATAATAAATCTAACCCCACTTAAAAACCTCCAAAAATGACTAATATTCGAATATTAGATGAGATAGGGTTGTAATCTCATCAACCAATCAAATTTAGACATGTTTGGATCTTATTTTAAACCTTATCATTTTGATTTATCCTTATTTAATCTATTTAAGTTTATTTGTGGTAATAAAATTCTAAATTTTAAATTATAACAAATAACTACTTATTTGTTGTGAATTTTCCATAATTTTTTACTTTATAACATTATAGACCATATAAATTTAAATTTATACTTTTTAATTATTATTTTTATTTTTAAACAATTTTATAATATGTTATTTTTATAAAATAACAATAGTGTCAATTTTGACACTATTCATTTATTTAAATTTAAATAAAATATATACAGAAGATATGTTCGAACTAAAAGCTTTAATATATTAATAAAAGGTCATATGTATCTATAAAATTAGTGGATCACATTAAATAGTTCATATAATATTTATTTTATTATTTTTAAAACCATTTATTTGGTTTATCTCTTAATAACATAATTACTACATCATTTTTGTATAATTATTTAATATACATATTTGTTGCATAAAAATTTAAAATAAAATCCTATGATGAATATAAATATATTAACTTTCAAAATAATACTTTTACTCGAATTTATCATCTTAAAATCACAATATTTAAATTGTTATATTTATTAAATTATGAAGGTGACAACTTTGGCATCATTTAAAATAAAATAATATAAGTGTCATAATTGCTTGTATAAGACTCCAAATGGTCAGATATTCGACCATTGAATGATTATAGTTTAACTTTACATGACCAATAAGTTTTGGTCAGGGTTTTGTGCCTTTTATGGTCACTATTAGTTTAATAAAAACTATATTCTTAATTTTTCACTAGATAAATAATTTCTGCATCATTATTGTGTCACAATTAATGATAATTATTTAATCCCAAAAAATTCTAAATAAATTCTAATGATGTAGATAATTTTGTTATATTTCTAGATACTATTCATGTTCTAAGTTTTATGATGTTTATCACTAAGTTAAAATTATTATACTTATAAGATTTAAGAGAGTGACATGTTGTCACTTTCTTTGGTTTTAATAATAATTAAATTATTTTCATGGTCAAAAGTCCATAAAATGAATCTAATCCTACCCTTAGTTGATATGGGTTTACTTTTAGCCATCAAATATAATTTTGTCTTGTGTTAGGGTAATTTTATAATATTATATTTACCCTTAATTACTCGATTTACCTGTAACTATGGTAAATAAAATTTTCCGTAGTTACTATTCATAATTCCCAAAAATAAAAAGTAGCCTATTAACATAATTTGGACCCACTGATTCCAAATATGGAATCCATTTTTTAAAATTCAATACACAGAAGTTGAAGAAATTAAAGTAAAATTAATCCCGTTGTCGAATAAAAACGGGTTTTTGTTTAAAACATTGCAAAAGATTGAATTGATTTAACCTACGAATTCAAGGTAAAATCAATGCTAATGACATACATTATATTAAATGGTAAAAATATATTCTATTTATACTTTAAAACCATTAAATATTATAATTTAACCACATAAGATATTACGATGAAAAAAGTTGTTTTTAATTAAAATATAGCGTGTTTTTACTATTCATTAAAATGTGAAAGTTACCAGAATAATATGAAAAATTTATCCAAAGTAAATTTTTATTTCTTGATTCCAAATAAGAATTTTATTTTTTCAAATTTAACTTATAAACATGTCAAAAACTATATTTAAAGTGGGTGCGCCATCAAAAGGCGGCAAAACTGCATTTTTTGAAAAATACTTATTTTACCCGAAAATTTTATTTTGTTCTTATACCATGTTCTAGAAAATGTGTAAGATGAATAATAATGTTATAAAATTCAAAATTTAGTTAATACTATTCATAACGGCTAGTTCATGTCAATATTATAATAATATATCATTGTTTATTAAAACCTGGTATTGCATACAACACACGCTATCGAGGAAGGTCGTGATTGCGTGTAATGCAAGCCAAGTCAGGGTTGCGTGTTGTGAAAGAATCCTTCGTTGTTTCGTATAACATAATCCAACCATATTTCATTTATACATTGAATATATATATATATATATACTCAATGTTGCGTAGAATAACTATTATCAAAATTGTGTGTAACACGGTCCAAGAATAGTGTTGCGTATACTGCAAGCTAATACGTTGTTGTGTATAGCGCAAGGTAATCTTGGTGTAGAATACAACACAAGACATTAATGAAATTAAAATAATATTTTTCATAAAATCTCAGGGTGTTACATTCTACCCCCCTTAAAATGAATTTTTCCCTCGAAATTCGTCGGGGTTATAAATGCTTTACTACTTGAAAGTTTCTTTAATAGAAACCCACATCGTAAAAAGGAATACCAAAACCAATCTTTAAAAACAAAAGTATGAAACGTAACGATTACCCAAATAAACTAATCACTGGGTTTCCACATAGGTGAAAATATGGATATGGAAGAAAAATCTAACCATCATGTTCTGATGGATAGTGGTAGAGAACATGGCTATGGAAAAGCCAACAATCACAAATCCATAAATTTGTGACGATCTAAGGTACCATATGATTAATTAGATATAAGATCACTAGGACAACATTTTTGGTTTTCAAGATCGTTTCCCTAAAGTTGAAGAATTTGAATTAGAATAAATACTGACTTTATTTTGGTATAATCTCACTGTTGTTCGTGCCTTGAACAATTTCTACTTCATCTCTTAAATAAATGAAGCTGAATTTGTTATTCGTGAAGTGTTAGCAGATCATGTGATAGAATGACGGGTCATTCCATCTGTCTCAAACACAAGGTTAGAAAAAGTTATTAAATATACATAAGTCATTCTATAGTGAGATTAATCATATATGGTTCCTAAAATGGACTTATACTTCATATATCATACTGCTTAATATAATAAAACTAGTTTCTACTAAACAGGGACTTCTTGTAGGCCAGTGGTAGGCGATAAAGGCTAGTCGCACTTCGGTTGTGGGTTCGATTCCCACAGCCTTGTCCAACGCGATGGGCTATCGCCCATCCTGCAGGTTGTCCTTTTTCTAAAGCTATATTACTATAACATCCCATCAATAATATCGAAAAACATTTTATCCTAACTTATGTCCAACATAATCCATTCTAATCATTAGGCTTATCTAAAATACTTCGGTCCAAGCTCATAGTATAAAGAAAATGATTACTTGAAATGTCACAGAACAATCACGTGAATGCCATCATTTATCCCCCATATATCATAAGATATATCTTGTTGGTCAAATTACAAACATGTGAATACCTTAATCATGTATTCTCTTGAAGAATGAATACCCATTGAACCTTAGTGAAAACATGAATGCAGTTAAAAGTTAACACTTTCCACATACCAAAATCCTCAAAATTCTATATACTCAAACCATGATATCACTTAGTCCTTATATCAATCATGAGCTCATGAATACTG
This sequence comes from Viscum album, assembly GCA_963277665.1. NCBI lineage: Eukaryota > Viridiplantae > Streptophyta > Magnoliopsida > Santalales > Viscaceae > Viscum > Viscum album. The sequence continues at coordinate 1,524,226,549 of OY728141.1, read as the reverse complement.
TTAAACATTTCATTTTCTCGTTTTCCCTTCATTATGCGCATATCATCTTATTAAAAATATCTCAATCACTTTGAATACCACATTAGACCAATACATAAATATTCCAATACTCCATGATACAACATCATTTTGGAATCCCATTACATAAACACTTAATCATTCCACCACATTGTTGTCATATTCAACATCACCAATGGTGATCGCATGTGACTTCCCCTTGTCCTTTGCCTTAAGTGGTTGCTCATGTCGATCATCACTAACCCTTTGATTAGGGCATTTATTAGCATAATGCCCCATTTCCTTGCACTTGAAGCATTGAAGTGTAGGTGGTGCGTTCTCTGCAGTGTTTGCTTTATTCACATCATTAGAAACCCTTTTTCCATTACTTCGAAACTCAGTTGCTCGATGACCTTCTTTTCCACACTTAAAACATTTTCTAGTCCCTTTAAGACAATCTCCACCATGCTTCTTTCCACACTTTGATCATAAGGAAACATTCATCTTCTTTTCACCATTATTCTGAGATTTCTCCTTGAACTCCATCTTTCGTTTCTTGTCAAAACCATGAGATGGATATGTAACACCAACTTCTATTTCTACCTTGATAGCACAACGCACAATTTCTTCATAGCTACTGAAGTCTCTTATAGCTAATGCCCTTCGAAGACTTGGTTTTAAGCCACTGAAAAATTGATCAACTTTACTTTCAGGTTGGATGATAATGCCAGATGCATACCTTGCAAGTCTTGTAAAATTCGCTTCGTATATACCAACAGATTCATCATCCTTCTGCTTCAGCTCAAGAAACTCCTTTTCCATCTTTGTTCGAATAATACGAGGGAAGTACTTACTGAAAAACAAGTTCTTGAACTCGTCCCATTCCATGGACTCAATTTCATCTCTTGGCCTCGTATTCTTGATAATATTCCACCATTGATCAGCTTCACCTTCCAAATGATATACTGCTAAGATGACTTTATCATGTTCAGAACATTAAAGAACTGAAAATATCTTTTTAGTGGTACTGATCCATTGTTCAGCAACAAGTGGATCGGAAGTCCCACTGAAAGAAGGTGGACGTTGCCTCATGAAGGACTCAATAGAATATTGTTCCCTTCTCTGCTCATTTGGAAGTCCAGAATGATTCATAGCTTGTGTAAGTATGGCAATAAGATTTTGAACTCCATCTCCCATAACATTTGTTTGTTCAGGAGGACAATCATTTCATTTTCCATTGCATTGATCAACATGGTTCCTTCGGGTTCCAGCTATCGTCTAAAACCCAAAAAGAATAGTGTGAGAGGCAAATATCATGCTAGGGAAAACAAAGTTATAAAGGAGGAGTATCCTCAATATCTAAATTCTTAGGTTAAATTCTATGATCGTTACCGTAGTTCTAGGACTGTATCTTATACGTATACTTATCCTTAGGGACATCCCTAGACATACCTTAGAAATATCTCTAGGGATCTCACTAACGCTTTCGCATCCTAGTTTCCAAAGGTTGACTAAACCTTTCCTCTGATACCAACTGTAGACACCCGAAGCCTGGCGTACATTGACATTACATTACATTTGCGGAATACTTAGTACATAACAAAAACACACACACAAGGACCGTAATAGTTTAGTGTCTTTGGAAACTCGGAATATAATCTTCTAATCGTGGTGAAAGATCTTCAAAATCTCCCATAAAGATCTTCCTTTTTTTTACCTAAAACCTTTCTTTATATCCTGGGGAAAAGAAAACATAAAAGGGTGAGCTCAAATGCTCAGTAAGGGTAAACAAAAGAAATATCAATCACATCATATACATAAGCACATAACTTTTGGAAATCTTAACCTGCAAAAGAGATCATAATTTCAAAACATGGGATAAATCATGGCAGTGAAATGTAATCACAATAATCATAACTTAAAACATGAAACTTATTGGAATACACACATAATCATAGAGAATCATTTCTTGTTAGTCAAGACTCATTGCCAAGACTATCTTAGTGGACAAAGTCCCTTTCGGAACCGAGTCACCCTCGTTTCAGTCCTGTTTCACTGAACCGGTATAACCTACCGTTCCAGCCATGTCTATCTCATGAGATATAAAATATTTACCCAATGCATTGGAGGGAGATATAGGTCCCACCCATCTCATAATGATACCATTCTTATATGTGCCACAAAATCATAAATCATACATCATTGCATAACCCATGTAATACAAATGGGAATCTTAAACATCATGACATCATAAATCAATTCATATAAGATAAAGGAATTCATAAAAATAATTCTATCACAACATGATCAAATAAATTTAATAATAGGGATAAAAACAGAACCCTTTATTATCTTAGATGGAAAATAATTTTGATAAAACACTTGAACTCCATTCTTGAGGAAAATATCGTTTCTTCTTCAAAAACATTTTTCCTTTCTTAACATGTCATACAACTTTAAACTAAAAGAAGTTGATTAAAAATAAACTTTAAAACTTTTAAAGGATGCTTCTTGGAAATAATGTTTTAAAAATCCATTCATGTCGTATAAGTTAAAAAAACATTATTCCCGTACTTTTGTCGGAAAAGTCAAAAAAAGTACCTCGTATGAAAAATGACAAAAGATTCCTTTCATATCTTTTACTAAAAACTCACAAAAGGGTAAAATAGGATTTAAAAAATTGAAGGTGGATGGAAATAATATTACATATTGAGGAAACATGTATGTGGATGATAAAATACACCCCAGTAAATTCAAAAGTATAAACAATCTCGGATAAAAATGAGATTGTGATATTTCCCTTACCTTAGGTCCGATTTGCTTCGTAAGTGTCCGAACCTCCTGTATAATGATTTAAATAATTTCATTGACTTATTAAAGAATCATACTAATTGTTATGATATCATATATGGTTCACTTATGACTTTATTTTACCCGTTCTTTTGTAAATTCCATGTTAAATAGCGTTTTGGGTAAAATCGTTTCATTTGTCGTCCGTGTTTTGACTTGTAATTATTCATATGATTACGTAGATCATGATTACTTAATTATAGAATATAAAATATGATTTATATATAATATATATTCAGAATATACATATATATAATAAATCAGTAAATGGAAAGAAATACACCGTTCATGGAGACGGTAGGTCGTACGTACGCATGAACACTGTTTTCGTTTCCTTATTGAGTTGAATGGAATTAAGTAGATGAAATACATATATATACACATAAATCCAGTATCATTATTATGTCATATATTTCATGATTACTTATTATATGTACTTTATAATCATTCATGAATGGTTAAAGTGGAGAATGAATCTCATCGCGTCGTGGAGACGGTAGTCCGTACGTACGCACGAGCGATGATATCATTTTCATGATTATTGAATTGAATTGGAGTGGATGATACAATATATCAGAATCAGTATGATGTTATAATAACTATGTATAGTTATTCTTTACAACATTATACCCATCCATGTAAGGTTTTGGTGGAAAAATAGATTACACCACGGCGTGGAGACGGTATTCCGTACGTACGCACGCGCGGTGATTTTGTTTTCCGTAGGATGGATAGAAGGTGAAATGGGGTTGTTTAATATTTATAATAACAAATCAGTATATTAGTGATACTTTTGTTATTACTTTATAATGAAACAACTAAAGAAGAATAAGTTGAAGAAGAAAGAAGCTTGAAAGAATCGGGAGAAGAAATTACCTCTTCTTCGATATGCCTCTTTGAAACCTCCTCTTAGGGCACTAAGATTAGTCTTTAAAGAAGACCAGAACCTCTAGGATGTTTCTAGGGAAGTGGATAAGATACTTTGGCAGGGTTTGGCCGAGCTTGGAGGCTCAAATTGGTGTGAGGATGAGAGGGAGGAGGTGCCCTTTTATAAGGGAGGAGAGGGGCACCTTTGGAATTCTTAAAAATATTAATTTATAATAAATCTAACCCCACTTAAAAACCTCCAAAAATGACTCATATTAGAAGATTAGATTATATAGGGTTGTAATATCATCAACCAATCAAATTTAGACATTTTTGGATCTTATTTTAAACCTTATCATTTTGATTTATCCTTATTTAATCTATTTAAGTTTATTTGTGGTAATAAAATTCTAAATTTTAAATTATAACAAATAACTACTTATTTGTTGTGAATTTTCCCTAATTGTTCACTTTATAAAATTATAGACCATATAAATTTAAATTTATACTTTTTAAATATTTTTGTGATTTTTAAACAATTTTATAATATGTTATTTTTATAAAATAACAATAGTGTCAATTTTGACACTATTCATTTATTTGAATTTAAATAAAATATATACAGAAGATATGTTCGAAATAAAAGCTTTAATATATTAATAAAAGGTCATATGTATCTATAAAATTAGTGTATCACATTAAATAGTTCATATAATATTTATTTTATTATTTTTAAAACCATTTATTTGGTTTATCTCTTAATAAAATAATTACTACATCATTTTTGTATAATTATTTAATATACATATTTGTTGCATAAAAATTTAAAATAAAATCCTATGATGAAGATATATATATTACCTTTCACAATAATACTTTTACTCGAATTTATCATCTTAAAATCACAATATTTAAATTGTTATATTTATTAAATTATGAAGGTGACAACTTTGGCATCATTTAAAATAAAATAATATAAGTGTTATAATTGCTTGTATAAGACTCCAAATGGTCAAATATTCGACCATTGGATGATTATAGTTTCAATTTACATGAACAATAAGTTTTGGTCAGGTTTTTGTGCCTTTTATGGTCACTATTAGTTTAATAAAAACTGTATTCTTGATTTTTCACTAGATAAATAATTTCTGCATCACTATTGTGTCACAATTAATGATAATTATTTAATCCCAAAAAATTCTAAATAAATTTTCATGATGTAGATAATTTTGTTAGATTTCGAGAGACTATTTATTTTTGAAGTTTTATGATGTTTATCACTAAGTTAAAATTATTATACTTATAAGATTTAAGAGAGTGACATGTTGTCACTCTCTTTGGTTTTAATAATAATTAAATTATTTTCATGGTCAAAAGTCCATAAAATGAATCTAATCCGACCCTTAGTTGATATGGGTTTACTTATAGCTATAAAATAGAATTTTGGCATGTGTTAGGGTAATTTTATAATATTATATTTACCCTTAATTACCTGATTTACCTTTAACTACGGTAAATAAAATTTACCGTAGTTACTATTCATAATTCCCAAAAATAAAAAGTAGCCTATTAACATAATTTGGACCCACTGATTCCAAATATGGAATCCATTTTTGAAAATTCAATACACAGAAGTTGCGGAAATTAAATTAAAATTAATCCCGTTGTCGAATAAAAACGGGTTTTTGTTTAAAACATTGCAAAAGATTGAATTGATTTAACCTACGAATTCAAGGTAAAATCAATGCTAATGACGTAAATTGTATTAAATGGTAAAAATATATTATATTTATACTTTAAAACCATTAAATATTATAATTTAACCACATAAGATATTACGATGAAAAAAGTTGTTTTTAATTAAAATATAGCGTGTTTTTACTATTCATTAAAATGTGAAAGTTACCAAAATAATATGAAAAATTTATCCAAAGTAAATTTTTATTTCTTGATTCCAAAGAAGAATTTTATTTTTTCAAATTGAACTTATAAACATGTCAAAAACTATATTTAAAGTGGGTGCGCCATCAAAAGGCGGCAAAACTGCATTTTTTGAAAAATACTTATTTTACCCGAAAAATTTATTTTGTTCTTATACCATGTTCTAGAAAATGTGTAAGATGAATAATAATGTTATAAAATTCAAAATTTAGTTAATACTATTCATAACGGCTAGTTCATGACAATATTATAATAATATATCATTGTTTATTAAAACCCGGTATTGCGTACAACACACGCTATCGAGGAAGGTCGTGATTGCGTGTAATGCAAGCCAAGTCAGGGTTGCGTGTTGTGAAAGAATCATTCGTTGTTTCGTATAACAGAATCCAACCATATTTCATTTATACATTGAATATATATATATATATACTCAATGTTGCGTAGAATAACTATTATCAAAATTGTGTGTAACACGGTCCAAGAATAGTGTTGCGTATACTGCAAGCTAATATGGTGTTGCGTATAGCGCAAGGTAATCTTGGTGTAGAATACAACACAAGACATTAATGAAATTAAAATAATATTTTTCATAAAATCTCGGGGTGTTACATATTCTCTCCCTGAGTCTCTTACCACTTCTTCACTTTTAACTGAAAACTTTTCACTGTGTCATTGTTCACTGATGTCATTTATTTGAACATCTTCTCTCACATTTTTGTTGACACACATTTGATTTTTCTCTCACAGATTATTGGTATCCTGAAAGCAGTCAGCTGATACCACATTTTTAGTGCAAAATAGATAAGCATGAGATGCATGATTATTGCTACTTTTCTGACAATAAGTATTCCCTCGATTGAAAAACTCCTGAGCTGATTCATCCGATTATTGCTTTGATGGATCTTGCATCTGATTTTGTTATTGAATACTCCCCCTGTGTTGTGCAACTCTTCCATCTATTAGGCCCAACTGTATAGACCCATAACCATTATTTTCCTCATGCATAATTTATTCTCATATTCCAATCAAAATTGATCCATTAACAAAATCTCTAAGCCCACTGAGTTGGCACTCGGTGTAGGAAACAAGAGACAAAGTCAATAACACAATCACTTCTTGTTGTGCTCTGTTGCTCCCTTTCATCATCAAATTTGATACCTGATTTGAGTCAATCAAAACACTGAATCATATCACATCTCCACTTTGCATCTTTAGATGCCACTTCTCCTTGGATCGTATCTCCCTAAAACCTGAAACACATGAATCATCAGTTAATAGCATTTATCTACATAGGGAGAGGGGATTCTTCCAGACTCTTCAAGATGAGGATTGCGGTTGATCCTGATGGGTCAACCCTTTGATTCTTTCTTGGAGCGCATCACACTCTTTTATTGCTTCCTCTAGCTACCTAGCCAACTTCAACTGATCTGGCCATATGACTAAGCATTCATTACCTGCATACTGAGTCTTTTTCTGATATGAAGATTCTGCAGGCCTGGCCTTTCCCACAATTTGGGGTTTAAACCCACTAGTACAAATTTCTGTCTTTGATGTTCTACCAAAATTCCATTTCCCTTGATTTCTTCTCAGAGAAGAAATATCTCTTCTTGTCACATTCTCTTGCTTATTCCACCATTGCAAGGATCTTGTACCTTCCTCCACTTTTCATTGTGGAACATGACATGCGAATTTTTTAATACATTCTTTGTTCATATTTCTTTTATCAGATGTCTGAGTCACCACATTCTTTTTCACTAGTGGTGAGTCATCCATTGAACGTTCATTCTTCTTTATCACAGCTGAAGTAGATCTCCCCTTAATCATCTAGTTTTGTTCACATTCTCTCCTTGAGAGCTGTTGGGAGTATGACCGAGGAGGTGACTGATACACCTTTCGTTCAGCTCCATGTGATTCCCATGAGGCTCTAAGCCTATTCTTCTCCTTATCACGTTTTCTCTCAGTGTAGAATTTCTCATTATGCATAATTGGAGTCGAGAATCTCTTTTCGAGTTCTCTTTCCCTTCTTGTGTTCTTCTTGCTACAATTTCTTGCCAAATGCCCATAATCTGAACATATAAAACATTTTCCATCAAAGTAATATCTCATTTTGTCACTTCTATGTCGAGATTCTGATACACCTTGAGTTCTTCTTCTGACACAGGGCTCTTGAGCTTCCTGACACATACTCATGGTGTGTCCCATTCTTCCACAGTAATAGCATCTAATGGATGCTTTCCTCTGAGAGACTCTTCTCTCTGATTTCTCATGATGCTTCTTCTTATCCTCGGGTTTATCAAAGTTTATATTTTCAAAGCCTGAAATGTATTCTAGAGCATCTGGACAGAAGCTTGATGTGTGGCCACGAATCCCACAGAAATAGCACATGCTATCATTTCTTCCTTTAAAAGCCCTTTTAGGTCTACCTCCAGCACCTGCAAGGTTTTTCATATCTCTAGATATTTTCACTGCACTTTTCCTATCACGCATAGGAGTGAGATCATCATATCCAATTCTAGATTTTCCCAACATGGATGTCCTTTTTGATGATACAATCCTTTCATGCTTCTCTTCTGATGTAGAATATTTGGCTTTCATTTGATCATCACCTGCCGAAGGATAATCAAATAATAAGTGTAGTGCATCCTTCAACTTGGGCTTATCTTTGGATTTAGACTTCTCCATTTCCTTCTTGACTGATTCTAGATCTTCTTCCAACTTCTGAATCTTCATATCCCTTGATTCAAGTTGGACATCAAGTTCTCCCTTGAGAAGCTTCCCTCTACTCATCTCATCTTCCAATTCACGTGTTAGCTTATCCACCATGTCACTCTGCTCCTTTACATTCAATTTTTCTTGAGCAACAGAATCAAAACAACATGCATTGTCTTGTTGTAGTCTTTGATTCTTCTGAACTAGCTCAGATAGCTGTGTAGCAAGATCAACATTTCTAGCTTTCATATTATGAACTTCATCTTACTTTTGACTCTCTTCATAATCACCAGCCTTTTGTTTCCTTTTATTTTAGCCATCTTTTTTAGTTCCTCACCTTGAGAATCATTCTTCTCCTTTAGGTCAGTTACCACACCAATAAGCCTTTGATTTAATCCTCTTAGCTTGTTGACCTCAATCTCTAATACTTTGATCTGGATATCATTAGATTTGACTTCTTCGGTGTTTCCAACGTCACTTGGAATATCAGGTTCTTCGATGCACTTGACTTGATCTTTCACTTTTCTATTCAAGCCATCGATCTCCCTTTTCTGTTCTTCAATCTTAAGCTTATACTCACCAACTGCTTCTGAGTTCTCTAGTTTTGATAACTTGAGTTCCTCAATTTTATCTATCAACTCAGACTTCTCTTCTTCCTGCTGCTGCATATAGAGTTTGGCATCATGAAAAACTTTGTTATCTTTCTTGGTTTTGGCTCTCCAAACATCTATCTCTTCAAGAGCAGCCTCTAACTCAGCTTTCATATCTATTATTCCTTCAATTCTTTCTTCATCATGATCACTTGTTTCAATATCACTTTGAAGTTCATGTACTTCACTCATTCCTACATCATGCTTGAGTGAATCAATATTTTCCCTGTCAGATTCATCCAGACATTTCTTCAGTAAACTGTTTGATTCTTTTAATTGAATCACACTTTTTCCATACACACTTCCATACTAAGGAATACCACCTGAATTCTGCTTCTTCTTGGATGTTTTTCCCTTTTCCATGGCTCACCGAGATAAGAGAAGACTGATTCTTTAAACACACAGATCGACTACACCAAGTCGGAGCAAAAAAATCTGATAAAATCAACCAGCCCTCTGATACCAATTGTTAGGACCAATAGGGGCCTATATACCCTGAGAGGGGGGGTGAATCAGGGTATGGATATTCTTTTTCAAATTCTTCCTGCCCCATTGGATCTTGACCACTTTGTTACAAGGGTCACTTTGTTTGCACTTGTGTTTTTTTATGATCACTTACTTTGTTCTTTATCTGATGATGATGCTTTAAATTTAATGCAGGCAAAGAAGCATGCAGACACAGAGATTTTTACTTGGTTCACCTTCACTGGGCTACGTCCAAGGATCATATGCCGACAAGTTGTCGGTCGTACCAAATCCATTAATCTTCACTAGATGTGGATACAATGTTTGGGCTAGATCAATTCTATGCCCAGGATCACTGCCTTTATAATTTTTAGGGTCAGATCACTGCTTTCCCAAGGGTCACTCCCTGTGTCTCTCTCTCTGGATCACTACCGATGGAGAGGATCACCTTCTTCCTCTTCCTAAGCTCACTGCTCTAGAAAGGATCCACTCACAGTTTATAGACCTGTAGGTCTCTTCATTTTCATGAATGAATGCATATTCCTCTGTAAGTAGATGCTCTGTTGAAGCCCAATTTTAACCCGTAGATGAATATCTCTTTGCACTAAAGGAATCTGGAAAACTTCCAGCTTCCACACAGCCCGAAAATCACTGTTGGAACCAAACCTTACATGGCGCGTAAGTCTATCTCGGCGCGCATGTATCGGCGCACAAGTCACAACTGGTGCGCAAGTATACCTCAAACACTTGCGCGACACAACCTTCTTCAACTCCAAACTTGCACGACACACTTCCTTTTATTCCCAATACAATATTGGCACACAACTCCACACTAGCGCGCAGCTTCAAACACTGGCGCGCAACTATCACCCTGGCGCGCACGTCCCACCTGCGCGACCACACACCACTTACGCGACCACCACACCTGCATGACGGGAGCTCTGATTTCTCAAAGTGTTGAACTCCAGTAAACAATGAAGAGGGTTGGTCCAGTATTTATAGGCAAATTGACCACCCTGTGCGACGGCGCGCAAGTCACCTGCACGACCTGGTCTCGGCGCGCAAGTCTTCTGTCCTCCTAGACACTTGCATGACCAACTCCCAAACTTGCGCGAACCTATTTCCTTAGCCATATTTTGATCTTACGATCTTGAAAAGCATATGGCATGCAAGTTTACTATACTCCAAGTCCTCGGCGCGCAAGTCCCTTTTCCAAAAACACTTTTCTTCATTTGTCGATTTGTAGGCCCAAAAATTGGGCAAACACTGGAAATCGGCGCCACCTTGTATTTGTTCTTTTTTCACTGCCTCCAGATCATCCATTCCATTATCGACGTTCTTGAATCAATCATGGATCGTTGACCATAGCTCTTGAACTTGACATTCCACCATGAAACCCCCTTTTTCAACAAATTTGTATGTCATGGTTTGCATTGTCAACAATCACAACACAGATGTTCACTTTGTCAAAAAACAAAATCACCTCAAAAATACTTCAATGATGCCTTGGGGGATTTTTTTCCCAACAATCTCAAATTTCTGTCTCGTCATAGGGGTCTCAACGTAATAGACGGCGCATCAATCAGACGCCCGGTCTGTGAGTTATTAGCTTTTTAGTCTCGGTGGCCTGGTTAGATTCGTGTACTATCCAACCTGACTATATCCCTACATTACCAAGAACTTAAGTGGGGTATACTAAAAGGGACCGTTGTGCTCTATGAAAACTAGTGTCACTGATGGTTTGTCAAATGGTCATCCGGTGCCAAAGATATGGCCATAAGAAATTAAAGGGTCAGTAGTGGGCCCGGGTCCAGTCCGACTCGGTCGGACTGACTCGGTCAAACCCAGTCTGGGCCGACCTAGTCTGGGTCAACCCGGACAGACCCGTTGGGTCTGGCCCAACCTGTTGGGCTGGTCAGCCTGTTAGGTTCAACCTGGTCTGTTGGTCCTGGCCCAGCGGACTGCGAGAGTGGTTCGGCCCAGAGGCCGCCACGTAGGTGGCTTGGCCCGAAGGCCAGGGCCAGTTTAGCCAGAGCCACGAGGGGCACGGCTCAGCGACTTAGCCCGAGAATCCGGGCCGGTTCGGCCAGCGATGTCACGAGGGACGTCGCAGGTCGGCTCGGGAGGCCGGTGGCCCGGAGGCCGATGGTCAGGCTGGCGGGGCGTGGGCAGGCTGCTGGCGGTCGCAGGAAAGCGGCACAGGGTGCAGCGGCGTGCGGGCAGGCAGCGGGGTGCGTGGGAAGCATGCGGTAGGTATGGGAAGGCACGGGAAGTGCATCGGGAGGCCGTGGGCTGGCGGCCTGGGTGCCAGGCAGTGTGCCGGGAGACCTCCGGTTGGCGGCCTGGGCACCGGGCAGCGCGCTGGGAGGCCGCGGGCAGGTGTGCTGGGTGTCGGGCAGGCCGCGGGTTCTTCTGGGGCATGCAGGGCACCGTGGGGGTGGTGCAGTTCACGGAGGCTGCATGTAGAGTGGCCTTATCGTTTCCGCCTCTGTCCCCTCATCGTTGTTATGTTGCCATGCCGAAGAAACATCATAAGAGATCGGTGGAGGGAGTCGGGCCATGTTAGTTTCCCACACCCTCCACGTTTAGGGGTGATAACCAAAGGATCATCAAGAGAAGGATATGGTCAACAATTCACCCACAATAATTCTTTTCCAATCATTTAAAGAGATAAGAAAAAGGAATAGCAACACGTAATAAACCCCTACATGGATTGTCGGGTATCGACGGTGATGTCATGGGAAGAAGATGTAGTCGTCGTTCGTCGCGTCTGCCGCACGCTTCCACTTCCGAGTTCGCATGATGGTTGTGGAAGTGGCTCCACATTGGTAGGTATCCGGGGAAGAAGTCCAAAGAAGAAGTCCATGGAAGATCGTTTTCAGAGTTCTTCGTTCTTCATTCTTCGTTCTTTGTTGGGAGAACTTCTTTTCTCCCAAGCTCTCCTCTCAAAGCTCCCACCCAAAATGAGAATTGCCAAGCCAAAAATAATATAAGTTGTCTATTATTTTTTTGGCACAACAATTTTAAATTGAACAAATAAATTAATAGGCACCCCTTAATTAATACACGGTGATGCCGCAATTAAGTAATGGGGAGGTCAAGAGCCTCCTCTTATTTAAATCACACATGTTGGCACAATTGATTAACGGGGAGGTCAAGAGGCTCCCCCTATCATTAATATGGGGAGTTTGGAGGTTTTCCTCTCCTCCCATTAATAGGGGTTAAGCCTCGTGTGGTCCCCACCTCATTTATCCCCACATGGGAGGTTGAGTTCATGTGGACCCCACCACCATAACCTCTTAGGAGAGGTTAAGGTGCGGTGGCCCCACCTCCAACCTCCATGTGGAGGTTTTAACCACCACACACCAAATGGAGGCTCAAAATAAAATAAAGTGTAGGGAACTTTATTTTATTATATTTTTTTAGGAAACCCCAAAAACTAACTTTCATTCTCAATTCACTGTCGTCGAAGTGAAAGTCTCCTTAAGAGAATACCAGCGCTGCGAGTTCAACGGTGCCTTTAGATTTGAATTCCAAGCACCGGTTCAAATGTTATAAAAACCTGCTCGTACGTTTACTGAATGTACCAAAACAAAAATTTTGAAATTGATTCCGAGTACACCGGGCCTTGGAATCAAGCGCCGTAAATTTTCACGGACTCGTAATATTCCCATGTATTGAAGAAAAAAATTTTGTGGAAATTACGGGTCTTTAAACAACCTAATTATTCACCTATATAATTTATCAATATTATAACATAGCCGAAAGGACCTGGATTTCCTAATGAATCCCCATCATAGTTGCATTTAACCTGACCTAGGAGTGGATGGATACAAATGAGATATATGTTTCTAGAAGGAAGATGATAATTCCCTGTAATACTAAAACTCATAAAAATATTAAAATCATGTATTGAGTTATTATAATACCCAATTTGGGTATTATTAGCAGCTTCACAGCCTCCAGGAAATTTTATAGGGATGACTGCATGATAAAAGTATCACCACCATGATCCAAACTATTTTTTATAGTCCATATACTATGGGTGATTTACAAATAGGCTACAAGTAGAAGATTCATCAGCTGTTGCGATAGAAGTTTCTTAATACAAGCTAAGAAGTGTGCCCAAATACCTGCCGTACATGGACTTTTTGATTTCAAAAATATCATCAGCAACATTACATAGGGATATGCCTATGACATAACTAAAAAAATAGTTAATTTATTATTATATTAGTTGAAAAGAACATATCTCAAATAAATATTAATTCCAAAACCCTAGAAAAAATCATTAGTAAGGAGTTTTGATTATATAACCCTACAAACAAGTGATAATCTAGTAGGAGATATCTATATTTCATAAAGAACCTTGGGCCATCTAAAAGGATTCCCTTACACTACCTCTTGGTATAAATCCTTTTTGGAAAGCTTCCCATCTGAGGTAGGATACCTAATAAGAATATAATCACCTGGAATAATGTCATAGTTCAATACCATTTCCATGACTTCTACAGGATTCATGTCCACATGTTTCTCTATTTTTTCCTTGATCAATGCATTTTTATTTATTGATGGGTAAAAGGGTTCATATATTTAAAAATAGGAATACATGAATAGTTTTCTAAAAGGAAATTCCCATGAGAATTGATGTCTTCTAACTAGTGATAATAAGTGTGATGTTGGTAAAATAATTTTTGAGATCCGGGAAAATGGATGGGTCCATATAATTTAAATTCCTAGATTTGAGCATGTTAAGTAATATTGATATTATAAATTGATGATCATCCAATTTATCATTGAAAAGTCTCCACATTAAATTTATTTTCAAATAGTTGTTAAATTTGTAGATATTTTTAATGCCAATTCCACCACAATCAGTTGGTTGATAGTATCATTTTCATGGTACACACCTGAGTCTCCTATGAAGAATGGTACTGAAATATAAATTTTTTTGGAATATCTGATGATGCTTTTAATGACGTTATATGACAACTTATAAATAATAAAATAATAATAAAACTTGGACATAATAACTTCGTTGACAGGGAAAACACTACATCCCATCAAGAGAGTCTTTCCTTTCTTGGAAGCCAATTGATTTATAAAATGAATCAAAATAAGATAATAATACCTGACACATTTTTTCTCCATAACATATGGATACAATGATAGGTTAAAGGAAACATGCCTTCTTTGATTCCCAACTCATTGATGGTGCCAAATTTTCTAGCTTCATGGATATTTTTTAAAAAAATATAAGGACATATTCCATGTTACTTTCTTCCCTAAAACTTTTCAATAATAAAGTAGATAATATTTCAGTTTTTTGACATTCCTTTTATCACCTCGAGTTAAAATAAAAATTTCATAAGTGTAGAGTAATTGACTAGGCATTAAGGCCCCTAGTTGGTAGGTTGTGGAATTTTTCTTTTCATTCAATCATATATGTTTTCCCTTGTTGGAAGGACTTCATTAGACCTATAATAGTTAGTTTTATATCCTCTAAAAAAGAAAAATTCATAAATTAAAACATGGCACAATGATTTTACTTAGTTCACTACAATGGGATAATCCAAGAAGAATACATACAACATTATACAGGTTTACCAATATATAGTTATACCCTAATAATTCATTAAATATTCATTAGATATAATGAGTTTATTATCTAATATTTGTAAAAAAATTATATCCTTTATGAAATAAATAAAATTTTGAATATCTCAACATGTTATTCACATAACTCCACCAGCACAATTTTACCACTCCCACAATCTATGCACAACTCCAGCTATATACCATATTCGTGCCACTCCCACTTGTGTGAGAAATGAACTAACTTAGTATAGATTGCACCTTGACTAGAACAAATTACCAGAATTAGAATACAAATTATTATAATAGAATGAATTTCTTACTTTTTAACTATCAAAATTTATGTACTTCCTCTAATTAATTCCGTAAATTTAAAACTTATTTTACCTTATCTACTATGACCAGAATGACAATAAACACAACACCGATATCTGACTTAGATCACCATGGTTCCAATATTCTCCCCCGTTGAGTTTATTTTTAATCCAAATTTAAATTAAATTTCTTATAATCACTTTACCTATCCTAGATGAGAATGAAATATCTCATCTATCATTCTAAGTCTATATAATAATTTTTCAGTTTCGAAAGAAATAGTTCAAGAGAGTATCCTATTACTTATGTCACTAATAATACTATATCTCCCACATATTCATGCTCAAACAAACTCTATTACTTATTTTCCTCTATTTCACATGGCTTTCATCCCCCTTTAACATTTATACCATATACTCCCCCTATCAGATAGAATCACAAAAATGAAACCACTTGATAGAAGGCATAGTTGGTCAAAGTTGGTCTCTATTAAATTTCACCAGTATAATCACTATTACCCTTTGGAAATAAACCCAAAGAGAAATAATACTCGAAATAAAAAACACACCATATAAAAAATTAGATATAGATTGGTATAGGGGAAATATATGAACCACTTCAAAAAGAATATTGTGGTTCAATGCTGAGGGTCAACTAATGCATATCAAATACTGATGCGGTCAGTGACTTTATCATAATGTATTCTACTTGTTTATTAGTTCCGAGATGATCCACTAGTATAATTTATTTCTCCAGCTACTATCTAATTAATTGATACCTAAATTCAATATACTTGGTATGAGAGTGATTCATCAAAATTTTCAAGAGATAAATCACACTCCGGTTGTCAAAAAATATCACTACAGTATGTTCTAATTATTTGTAAATATATTCCAACTACTTATTCATAATCATATTCTATGAGAATACATTATTTTATATAGTGAATTTTTCATTTTCTATTCCCCGTAATTTACTTTACAGCTTCTTTCTCAACCATCCCACACATTTATTTCTAATTAAGAATGCCACCCCACTAATAAAATGGTTTCCCACAACATCACCAACATATTCTACATTAGAGAATGTTTATAACTAATAATTCTTCCCATCATCAAAGATAAATAAAAAAACCAAGAGTATCTCAGATTCACCTCATGATTCATTTCACTATTGTGAGATTCTATTCCTTTGGATTAATTTTCAATTGGGCCATGAAAAATGAACCAAAAATGATATCCGGATGAGTTTCAATCAAATATAGAAATTTTTAATTATACTTCTATACATAGTATGATACATAGATTTCTCATCCTCATGCTTTCTAAGTTTAGTTCCAATGAAAATCAGAGTTGAAATTTTCTTAGAATTATGCATTTTAAATTTATTTAAGTTCTCTCTCTTATTCATGGATTGGGAGAAAAAAGATAATTTATCATTTTTATTCACTTTAATACATAGAAAATATATAACATCAGAAATCATTTATATTTAAAATTCTAAACTCATCACCCTATAATATTTTTCCACTAATTTCTATCTTCCACTAAATATGATTTCATCAACATAGACCAACACCCTGAATTTTTCATCCATGGATATCTTCACATGTAGATTCTAATCAACATTATATCATTTGAATTAAATATTCTTAAAGTAAAAGTCTATCCAAACATACTATGATTATAGTTCCTAATTTATTCTATACAATACCTTTATTAGTCTATACACTTTAGTTTCATCATTTCTTGTTAATAATCCCACTAGATATTTAATTTAATCCTCTACATAAAGGACACCATTCAAGAATAATTTCCTAACATCCATATAATAAATCCTGAATCATATTAAAATATGCATAGAAAAGAAGAGTTGAATTGAATCAAGTCGTGCCACTGGTGACTTTTTTAATTAAACATTAAGTATTTAAATATAATAATAACCTTATTTCAGGCCATTTTTATGTGATTGTTAAATTTAATCATGAAACTACACTTCATTCGGACCAAATTGAGATTTTTTTTTCTTTCTATACCAGTGCTGAAGTTTATATATATATATATATATAGTTCTTTATTTATGGATATAAACCATGATTAATCCTTTAATGATTCTTTAAATGAATCTAGTTCTACCATTATTAGTATAGAAGTATGATCAATGATCCTCATTCTTCATTTTTCTATTAGAGCAGTTCTTCTATTATTATATTATATGTATAAATTTCTAATTAAATTTTTCTGCACTAGGTAATATGCTCACATTATTTATCAATCATATTCTTTTATAATTCAATAATAGAACCTTCATCATTTTGGGATATTTTTTATAACACGATATTTGTGTAAACTTCATCCCCTTTATCATGCATGTCATAAAAATGTAGAATCATTATATTATTCCCTTCATTCTCTTCAATTATTTTAAAATATCCAATATAAATATTTTTATTCAACCTGTTACTAAATCATTTGTATGATTTACTCTTTAGTCGGTATCTTAAAAATACTCCTTCATTTTCCGTATCACAATAATTTATGTGACTACATTCATTATTTTGAATAAAGAATTTTCTTCCGAAGACATGAAAATGTTTCATTGATGGATTCCTTCCATTCAAAATTTAATGTGGTATCCTCTATTCCCTTGGGCTTATAACCACCTATATTTTCATATCCACTGCAACTTGTACCTACTATTTTTAATAGTGGTGATAGATACCACTTTCAATGAGAAATTTTTTTACCATATTATTAACTTTTTTATTTATTCATTATAAGATTCCATCATATTAATGTTTTTATATTGATGATAACTCATTATTAATGTCATTTTTATTGAGTTAGTTTTTAAATTCAATGGATATATATTTTTTCCATTATTAGATAAAAATAAATTTATTATTCATCTAGCCTCATTCTCTACTGTTCATATGTACCTATTCAAATAGTCTATCACTTTTGTCTTAATTTTTTCTAATATAACACAATATATTATACTATAATCAATAAAAAAAGAATTAAATACTTTTCCTTATGAGTGAATGATATATTCATCATCCATAGAAATTTGTGTACACCAATTTGATGATATTGGATTCCATTTTTTATATAGATCTCAGACCATAATTCCCCATATAAAGGCGTAATAAGTAGTTTCCCAATCACATTTTAGATTTGGAATATGAAACACATCTTTTAGATTTATTAAAATTTTCATGCTCTGTTGATTAATGTGGCCTAGCCTTTGATTACAAATGATTTTTTCCTTTATTAACATTATAATATGAGTGTTATTTTTTAGTGTTCACCTTATATAGATTTTCATTCATACTATTAAATTTCATAAGGGTATTCTTGGATCGTTTTTTAATTAATCAGCCTTATAGATGAATGAAACCAAAAATACAGAGTCACATAGCTAACTACAATTCATGAGGTTATGTCAAAATCCATACACATAAATCACATTTGTCTTTTAATCTCATCACATACAAATTTGGTATTAAAAATTTAATTTTTAAATCTATATAGTTTTTGAAACAAACTATTCCTTCAACTCATACCTTTACATTCTTCTCAAGATTAATTTTTTAGTCATGTGGGATGAGTACCCACTATCAATGGTCTAGGTACTACTATTTGTTTTATCGTTGAAAGTAATTTTCTGAGGATTATCCTTCTTAATTATATTCTTATCCTTCCCTGAGGTACCTAGTTGAGTTATGGTATAATAAGGCCTATCCTTTTTCTTTTCCACACTTTTTTTGAAGGCATACTCATATTCTTATTCCAGTGAAGAGTATCTTTTTCCCACCACAATAAAGTTGGATTTCCATATATTTCTCTACCAATTAATTCCTTAGTAGTAATTTCTGTTTCTTATATATTTTCAAGAAATATCTTTATGAATGAAATTATAGTATTGTAAATTATTTCCATAGAAATAATTTATTTTCTAAGATGAAGGATATTTTATCATTCCCCTTTTCAAATATTTTGGTTGTCCATATTTAAATATATATTTTAATTTTCACAATAAGTCATGGTGTGGTCAAGAAGTCTATAAAATTGATATTTTATAAGATAAAATAAATTTCTTCGTTTTTCTTTAAAATGTCTCTAACCTTATTAAATATCCATAGTTGAAGTTTAATACTAAAATATTGAGCATTATATCCAAGGCTTTTATTTACTTTTATTGGAGTTATATTTATTTTTGAAGTTTACATATTGGTGTTTTAAGGATAATCACCAACCATTTTCCTTTAATTATTTTTATTTCATAAAGTAGATAATTTTGATGTCTTGACATCATAGTTGATTCCAATTTTTCTTATAAATGCAGTTCTTTTTTCATTAATAACTTTCTTTATGCCTTTTTACCCTTATTTTTCATTCCAATAATTATTTTTCTAATAATCTTCTAAAATGAAACATATTCTTGAGGTTAATATATTTTATTTATATTATTTTTTTTCTTAATATAACCACCTATTCTTTGATGGATTCAAAAATATTTATTATCTCCATTAAAAAATTATTATGTTCATCAGTAACCTTATATTTTACTCTAATAATAAGCTTGGGATTCACAACTTCTTCTGGTTTCATTTGACTGGAAGACTAATCTTATAATTTTTTTCCAATTGGTTAATATTATAGTTGAGTCAGTCAACATATTTATAAAATTTTTCATCAATCCATTAATCATTAAATTTTTATTTCTTTGATTATCAAGATCTTTTATATACCACTTATTTTTAAACATCATAAATTATATTCCTTCACATTCATAAATATTTTCCCATTCATGTTCTTCTTTTTCAGCAATATCCATCATTGAATTTTTATACCATATTTAAACTCTATATCAACTTATTATAGATAGTCTTTATTATCATCATATATATTTCTTTCTAAGATCTTCCTTTGAAAATTAATTCTAGATGAGATTCCCAATCCAAATTCCTCTTTATAAGGAAATATCCTTTATGGATTAAAATATACTTATAATTTATCTCCACCTTCATAAAGTTAATTTTGGAATATTAATAAATTTTTTCCCACTCTACCACACTAAAAATAGGACCAGGGTTGTTAACCTTTGAGCTTAATCATTTATATCATGAATTTTATTTCCATAATAGAGATAATTTCATCATCTACATCCTCTTCATCACCACCATTTTTATAGTGTCATATTTTTCAATAGTATTGAAAATATATGTTTTTTAATGATCGGACGCCCCTTCCAACATGAATTACATTTCATAGGCCACCCAACTGCATAATGAATCGTATAGAGATAACTTATTCAAATCACACTCTTCAAGATATAATACATTTTGATTTTATAGAGGTGGAAAATATCATATGATATTATTTCCAATATCGATATACTTTATTTCTTCATTGATACTATGAATAGGTCCAATAACCGCAGTGATTTAGTTAGAGAAACTATTATTATTTTAATCAGGGAACATCTACAAGTCATAAAAATTATTGTGAAGAACTTGAAGATTTACCCCTATTTTTCTATCAATATCATATATATAATTTTCTATTTATCCCATATTTACTTGTAACTAGTTCAGATCCGGACCATTATGTATATATAATTTCAAAGATCTACAAAAAATCATTTTTATCAATGAAACCAACATGGATCAGCTTATTATCTGGTTTAGTCATGGAAAGTTCTTATGCATCACTAATATGTATCCCATGTATTATGGTAGAAAATACATCTACCCTAATAGATCATTTGTGTGATCTCATCATGTTCTTTCAAATCGGAAAATTGATTCCATCGAATATTGGATCCCATTTAGAATTCACAATGTTCACCATAATTTGATTCAGCAGAAATATTCCAATCATATGAACTCATATATGATTTGACTAATTATGACTAGATATACACTAATAGGGGAAAGGTTAATTAGATCATGAACATTTTCATTTTTTTATTGGATTATATTCTAACATCAGTATGAACTTGTTAAAACCATCACAGTTAGTTTAACATAAAATAATAAAAATACAAAAAATAACATAAGGCATAATGATTTTTCATGGTTTACCATTAAGGGATAGTCTAGAAATTATACAAACAACCTTATGCTAATGTACCAAAATCCACTAAACATCACTAGTTTAGTGGATATAATTATTTGGATATGATCACTCTATAATAGGAACACTACCCTTATAATTTGACCCATGAATTAGTGAACTACTTCACTAATATAACTTATGTAAAATCCTATTATGTGCACTTCTTAAAACATATATATCCTTAGCTTTCCAACATGGAGTTCTCATCCACATCATCATGAATGTACCATGTTTTTTACATCATGAATACATATGTATTATGGTCTAATGTAATCCTTAGTTTCAATTATATCATTTAGTAGTCACTAAAACAAAAACAAAATTTCAAGTAAGTTATTTCTCTTAGTGTTCATTTAAAAAGGCTGGATAAATTACCATTATAAAAATGTGCATCACATAATCGCTTTTTCACAAAATCCTTATCATATGTTTTTTCTGTCAAGTTTTATTCATGTACCTTCCTTTACTAAGGTGATTTATCCCTTTTTGTTTTTCTCAACTCTATTCGTTGAAGTATGTTCACACAATCCCCTTTTCTTATGTGAGTTTGATTAAGTATTTCTTATTTAATTAGTCCATACACATCTATCTTTTACCAAACAATTCTCTCATGTCCCATTTGAATAAGTTTCATCATTGATGTGATCCTTTCATGAAATTAGATCCCTTAATATTCATTAGATCTTATGAGATTGTTAACCATTAATTAGTGGAAAATTACTATCATTATTGTATCTTAACATGCTACAACTTTCATGATGAATCATTCATGCAACTCTACCAGTGGGGTGGCTCCACCTTCACAATCTTCATGCATTTCAACCTATACCCTCTATTCTCTCTACTACAGCTTGCATTATAAATGACATGTATTAATGAGATTTTCACATTTAATATCATGAACATACATACATAGAAATTATTTTATATAGACTCATGATAATGATTATACATATCATAAAAAATCATAGACTATCCCAAATTGATGTTTCTCAGTCAGGATCCAAGTATCACTGAGAGGGGGAGGTGGTGAATCAATGATATATTTTTATTTTATGTTTCCTTATTTTTGAAGAAACCTTTTACTCTTTTTAATTATTATTTCAATGATGGACATAATAAAAACACAAATCAATATGAAGACAATATTTATAAGGTCCACTACTCAACAAGAGTATCTACGACCATTGTATGGTACAGAAAAAATCATGTACTACACAATGAACTAGAAAACAATCATTTGATGTGGAATAATATGAGTAAGATATACCCTTTAACTTGTGTAGAAATTGTAAAACAGTCTGCAAGCACGTGTTCACCCTCTTAGCACAAATATGGAAACCTAATGTTTCAGTGATTCTTAATCAGCTTTCACAGTCTGATCTTTCAAAACAGATTATTCTCTTTCTTATACAGAAGCTCATAAGAACTACCTTGAACACAACTTAATGCTTCTACTGAAATCAAATATTTCAAACAACCTTTTAGGTGTCTTTCCAGTAACTTTCATGCCACATTCACAAGATTTGACTTTTGTCGTGAAACACCTCTTGCACACAACTTCACACTTACACGAAACTCTATTCTTGTGCGCAACTTATCCTTCTTATTCACAACTCTATTTCATTTAGACAACTACCTTTACAGAAAATTATTCCGTTCTTTATAGCTCATGATTTCTCTAAGTGTATAGCTTCTCAAATGGGATGGATTAACCTCTTATTTATAGGCATCACTGACCCCCGCATGCAAAAACCCTAACACGTCACACAAGAACCCGACATGTTATGCAAAACCCCATTTGACATCGCATTGGGTGCATAAGCCTCTTTCACAGAATCCTCATCTTTCATCCTCTTCTTAAATATTTTCTACACATCATTTATTTTCTATTTTTTGATTTTTTCCCTATGAATCATTCCTTGCACGCAATATTCCAAACTCCCTTCAATCCTTTGTGTAAAAACCAATCTTTCTCAGGGGTCTTTCCCTTTCCAAATTTTGATGTTTGGATATTGGAACTCCTCTTTCAAGCAACATATTGATACATCTTCAAACTTTTATCAAACATCCTTTTCCATACACACATTTCTCAATCTCCCAATTTTTAGCCCTAAATGTTTTGCAAACACTAGAAAATGACACCACCTTAAAATAGTCTTCAGTAATAACACTAATTCTACTTCACTATCATCCATATTATTCAACAGAAAGATGATTTCATCATAAATCATATATTCCATGATATATAGTCTTTGATCTAACACCCTTAGCATCATAATATTTTCAATAGAAATTACTGTAACATCCATGTCTTCCAAAGACATCATTCTTTCGAAACAAAAATAAATATGATTGGCATAAACATTTCTCTACCTTTCCTTTATATGTATTTAATCACATGTTCTCCAAACTGATGATATTTGAGAAATAAAAATTAGTAAAGCATCGTTTGGTTTGCCATTGAATTTTTTGTGAGTTTGTTATCTTCTCTCATCCACTTATACAAAGTGAAGTGATTTTATTTCTTCTCAAAATTCATTGAAAACAAAATAAAATACCTAAAAAAGATACTATTCATTATTAGTTTGGTCCTAACACAAATATCCTTTATTTTCACCTAGAAAAACGTTTTTACTTTATCTAAAAAACACTTATACCTCAAATTTTTTTACATATTTTCTACTGCAACTTGTTTGAAAAAAAACACAACACCAATATCTAGCTCAGATCACCTTGGTTATAATATACATGCTTATATGGTGTCAAAAACCATTAATAAAATATTATATATAACATATAATGTCATGAAAGGACTTCATCTTCATAACATGAATGGGATCATCAACATCCACCTATGGATTTATTAGTAATACGACCACCATAAATTCTATTTATCAAAAACCTATATTTGTTTTTGTGAAACATCATGAAAGATCATGAAATAATATTTGAGACAAATAGAGTGGGTGACTTTTATTGTACCTCAATCTCTTCCCTTTATAGGTTTGATATTTTTGTCTTCCATAATTAATGAGGTTACCTTCTTCAACATAATATAGACTTAACTAATTTATCCCTTTATAGATTCTCTCCCACTATGGATGAAAAACAACATTTCCTTTCTCCCATTTTGGTATCAATAAAATTATTTACAAAAGTAATAAAATAAATAGTTATGTGTATTTATAATTTTTTGGGGTGATCTAAATTATAATTGTTATTTAACAATTTTTCCTTCTAATTGTCCTCAAAAAATAGTTATTGAATCCTTAAAATTTAAAACATGACAACAAAAATATTAATTAATCACTCTACTTTTCACATACAAGAGATATTTTAAAGGTATTTTTTTCATTTAATTTACATCCTTGCTTTGTTTTGGGGGTTTACCTAGGTTTTAGGGAGGAATAGATGAGTATTCATGAATTGGGCCAAACCGTGAGCCCAATTTCAGATTAAAAAAAATTGTATCTTCTATAACTTTTTCATTTTTCAACATTTTTCATCCATTCAAATTCCTACTTAACCTCCCCTAACCTATTAACACCACCATGGTAATTTGGAGATTTTAGAAATCCATAACCAGGGTTTAGTTGGGTTTTTATCTAAGGGTTTGGGCCTGCCCGAAATCCCAATTCCTGTTTGAAAAATAAATTTTGATTATGTTATATCTTATTCATTTTTTTCGGATTTTTCGGTGATTCCAAGTGGAGCCCAATCCCACTGAACCCACCCGCGTGACCCTTCTCTCTCCCCCCTCTTTGGAGCTCTGGTTCATCGTGATTTGGTGCCGAACTTCATAGGATTCCTCAAATCGTCCATATTTGAAGAGGTAAGTTCATTCCTTCATATCTCTCTCAATTTTTACTCTTTTTCCCCCATTAAAATTCCTAAATGATCTCCATATCCTTGTTCAAACCTCCCTTAAAGGTTTGAGAATTTTTAAAATCAGATACTAGTATTTTTTGGGGATATTTCTACAAGATATTTTAAGTAAGTGGTTCTCCTTCTTTCTTCTTTCAATTTTTTTAGGGTTACATCCAATTTACTTAGGGTTTATTACCTTATCATTGAGGTTCCTAATGTTCAGGGATTAGGGTTTAAAAATTAGGGTTTTATCTTGTGTTTCATGGTCTGAAATTCTGGTTTTAGGTCTGGTTTACCTTCCTTGAGGTGCGGCGGTGGTGCGTTTGATTTTTCGCACAAAGGGTTCAATGGTTTCCTTGGTTTTGGTAGGTGATTCCATTTTGTGTGCAATTTTTGTGATTTATCTTGCTTTTTTCATGGTACCTTAATGTTTATTTCCCTTGAATGTTTCTGTAAAAAGTGGTTTTAGTTGCATTTATAATGAAAATGAATTTTAAGTTCCAGTTTTTGGTGAAATTGGTTGTTTTTCATTCAAATCTTTCATTGGTTCACATTGGGCTGCCCCATAACTGAATTGTTGGTTTAATTAAAGGTTATTGAACTGAAATTGTTTTCTTATTACTTACAAGTGTTCACATTATGTGGAAAGTGGATACCTTAAAGAGCTTTGGGTGCAAAACAATATGATGTTTTGAGAGGTTGTTTTATTGAAAATAAAATTATTTTATTGTGTGTTTTAAATGCTATAAAATGTGTGTAGCTACTGTACTATTTTTTTGTGACCGGTAGTGATATTTTATATTCAAAAGGATGTGTGTTGTTTTCTGAAATTGTTTGAGCACAAAAGGGGAAGCCCGGGTACCTAGGTGGGGCAGATTTGTACTAGTACGGCTAGTGGATCGGATGGGTTTTGTCCCTGTTCCACTTAGCATTTGGATAACGACAACTCTAAATAAAATATTGTTGTGTCCTGGGCCTAGGATTGTTGGGCCCCCGCCAGGATTGTTGGCGCCTGTGCCCCGGTAACCAATCCCACATCGGTTGTGGAGGGAGATTGGTGGGTGCTTGAAATTCCCGTGCCTACCTTCCCCTCAGCAACGCGTTTTAAAGCCGTGAGGCCTGGGATAGCAACTGGGCCAGAGCGGACAATATTGCTGGGCCGAGGGATCCGATCCATCAATTGGTATCAAAGGGTGGTTGGTCTCGGGACCGGTGTGGGCTTGGGGGGGGGATGTTGTGTCCTGGGCCCAGGATTGTTGGGCCCCCGCCAGGATTGTTGGCGCCTGTGCCCCGGTAACCAATCCCACATCGGTTGTGGAGGGAGATTGGTGGGTGCTTGAAATTCCCGTGCCTACCTTCCCCTCAGCAACGCGTTTTAAAGACGTGAGGCCTGGGATAGCAACTGGGCCAGAGCGGACAATATTGCTGGGCCGAGGGATCCGATCCATCAAATATGTGGATGATGATTGGGGACCACTAGGTTATGGTTATGTTCCCTACTAGTGTATCGTGCATGAGAATGGATTTTTCTATGGTTACTCTACACTGAGGTACGAGGTACATAGGGCCCGAGACAACCTAGTGCTTAGGGGTGTTCCTGATTTTGATGCTAATTGGATTTGTGGTATTTAACCTTGTTGTGGGGTGTTTTGGTAGTAATTTACAGTAGATCACATGTCTATTTAATTTATTAACATTCTGGAATTCTTGTACTGAAAACTGTTTTCATTTGGAAGTTGTATTTCTTTGAATTTTAACACTATTTCACCTTGTGTATTAAAATTGCTTGTTTTGTTCACATTGTATTGCATGCTATTTGGAATAATCTGGTGGTATCCTATTAGGCTTAGGATCACACCCTACTTACACCCCTTGGGTGTAAGTAGACCTGCTTATGCTTGACTCAGGTAAAGGGAAGGCTAAGGGTGATGGCGGTTCAGGTTGTTAGTCCCCATCGTTGGGGCGGAGTTGCGGAGAAGGCTTGTGGGTGATAACCCCCTTGTCATGTGGAGTCCATGGGGATATCTTTATGTTGTAATTATTTGTTTTTAGACCACTTGTAGTGTCTTTAAAAATATTTATTCAGTTCTGGTTTTTGTTTAAACATATTTTGGTTTACATTTTTCAGATTCAGTTTATTGATTGTTTTTAATGTTTTATGCATTCATATTCGGGTAAATCATTCCCAAAAAAAAATAAATGATACCCAGGCACTTGTGCCAGCCCGTGGGGATAGGGAACTCCCTTCGGGTCATGTCACGGGCTAGGTTTGGTGCCAGTTTTGGCGGCGACCAGATTCGGTTCGTGACAAAATGGTATCAGAGCAGGTTCGCTCTTTGGGTCATGTTATTTGGGGAAGAGTCGGGATAGTCTGGAGCTAGGATTGTCGGGACTTGACATTTCAGTCATGGGTAGTGTGCCTGGCCATCACACCTCATGATGGGATTCAAGTCACCAGGGGAAGTATGGATTTATCTGAGTCATTTGGTTTTCTCGGTTTAATGATGACTATGCGAAATGAAAAGAGAGTTGGGAGAATAATCTCAGTGAGATCATAGGGCCTGGCAAGCCATGTGGAGCCATGGATATTTCCCTAGAATACTCTCTATGACGGCGAAGTGATTGGAATATGGCTTCCAACCATATGTCCAAGTCACCCACCGAAACTAGTTTCCTCTCACATTGTCTTGTGTCTCTTTGTTTTGGAATCTTGGAAACTTGGTTTTTTTTAAGCAAAAAAAATGACTTCAATTTAAGGAGTGTGAATTTTTGTGAAGTTATTTTAAAGTAAATTGAAAATCGTTTTATGTTTTTTTATGCCTATAAATGAAATTTCAGAATTATTTCAAAATGGTAAATTATATGTTTACACCTCTTTTGAAAGTATGAACTATGTTAATTGGGGTTTTGAAAATATGTTTCTAATGGAATTTTTTTGTAAACTATGGAAAAGTGTTTTCGATTGAATTAAGTGTTCTAGAATTTTTGTGTGGGGGTTGAAAATGGATTTCGGTCTTGGTGACTACTGAACAAAAAAAAACTTATGAACTTTTAGAACCTTTTCTTGAAATGAGAAGAGTTGAGTTCTTAATTAAATGGAGATTTATGAAATGGTGTATTTCATGAAATTAGATTTTTTTTGAAATGGGTTGAAATGTTTTGAAACAATTGTGAAAGGCATGAATATGTGTTATTATTGAATTATAGATTCTTTTGTAAATTGGTTAGTGAGATGAAAAATTGGGTTTTGATATTAAGGTTATTGTTTTTGAGAAAGGGAAAGTGTGGTTAAATGTTTTGATTTTAAAAAGAGGAAAGGTTTGATTTTTGGTAATTAGTGCTCTCAAGGGTGACCACATGCATAGGTTTATTTGGGAATATGGATGGATATGAGGTGGGTTCCCAGTGTGGCATGTAAACATGCATGTGTGAGGCTCATGAGATACCATTGGTAAATGCACAACCCACCAACACTGTTTTTTTTAAATAATTTTTTTTTAAGGAAAGTGTTGTGTTTTGATAATGTATTGTTGGGAGGTATGGATTATGAGTTTTCGGGATTATTATTGTGGGATGTTTTGAGTTCAATAACCCCTCTTGTTTGAACGATGTTTTGGTTTGGTGTTTCATTGATAAGTTGGAATGAAGTGTTGGTCAGTGGTCTCTTTTGAGGAAAAGTTTGGGAGGCCAATGTGGTGGCTCCCATCATGTGTTCGGTTCAGGTTTGTGGTCTTTTGTGACCAAATGACCAGATCGGTTGGGTCCATGGGTTTTCTTGTAGTCTAGGGTACTCCCCCTTAATTTTTTAATGTATGATTCATGTTTGGCCTATGGTGATTCACCGTTGTATGATCCTTTAGTTGATCAACATAAGGACTTTTTTCTTGAGGATTGGAGATTGAGTTTATCCCTCCTATTTTTCAATTATGTGGATCCCTCTATAGTGGGAGAGTGTTTGTTGGAGGTTGAAATAGACCTTAGTTTCTTATGTTCCCTAATTTGTTGAAGTTCAATGAAGTTCAAGGTTGTCATTGTAGAATGATGTCTTAAAGTGCCTCTGGGTCTTTCGTTAGTATCATTGAAGCAAGGGTTCATGTTAGGACACCAGTGTGCAAGATCTGGCAAAGAGTGGCTATTATGGACACTTTCTGGAATCATGTGTTGTTTGGGACTCAGTACAAGGTCCCTCTCCTTGTGTTTTATTTTATCCACAATGGTCATGTTCAGTGAAGCCTTGCGATGTCATGTGTTCATTTGACTATAAGGGTGAAGATTGTGCAATCTTATGAGAGTCTCTATTTTGTTGGATGTGTGTCTCCATATAGGGAATTATAAATCCTATGTTCTTGAGGAATGTGTTTCTATATGTCCTTTTATTCCGCTGTTTAGAATCCGAAGAAAAAAGGGGCGATGTGTTTTCATCCTCTAAGTTCTTGTTTTGGTAAAATGATGGGTTGGGGAAAAGCGGGTTTGAAGTGTGTCATGTCTCAATGAGACCATCTGAGATTACAGTATAATTGTTTTTGGAACTGGAAGAAGATGTTCAGTTTAAGGGTTTCCAAATCCTAACTGCAAGGCCGAAGATGCTCCAATCCATTGAGCTCCAGCCATAGGCCCCGGAGAGAAGTTGGCGCGTAGTTAGGGGAAATCCTAGAGTCGTTCAAACTTTTGGTCAAGGTCATATCCTCAATATTAAAGATAGGAATATTTTAAACCTCTGGTGTCATCATCTTGTTCCAATTTCTCACATTTGGTGGAAAAGAGGTGTGAGTACCTTGATCCCATGTCGTACCCTGAGTTGTTTTTTCCCCTTTGGGGTCCCTTGTGTTTTTTGAGAAAAGTTTAAAATTTGGGTTAGGCAGGTTGAAGTGCATAGTTTGTACGTGGTTAGAAGTAACCATGTTCCAACCCAGGGTACCATGTGATAAGAGACAATAGCTACTTCATGGTCTCCGCACATCCATGATCCTTGGCCAAGGAAACTGTGTGAAGTTTCCTCTTTAGACAGAATGATCCGCACAGTTAACTCGCGGTTTCCCAAACCGTGTGAACCAACTGTGCGCCCATGCTAGCTCCTTAAAATTCTGTTGTTTTTGTTGTTGTTATCCCATACTATTTAGTTAAGATGGTTGGGTTTTGTTTGGGTTATACCCACAATGGGACTCATTTAAATTTCATTGGAATAATTATGATATTAATCTACCCCTAATGCTGGGAATTCCGTTCGAGGCCCCCTGTTAGTATCTTGATTTTGTCTTAAGGAAAGTTGTGTTCATTATTATGGTGGGGAGACCCATCATGGGTATTGTGTATGTCCTCTTGGAAAAGGAATAATTTCAGTTTAACCCTTATGATGGGGAGACCGTTTGTTCCTTCCCCAATTGTTATCCTTATTCTATCTAAGAAAATTGAGTTATCCCTAGTGGTGGGATGTCCAGATTGGGTCACCCCGTACTAGTGAGTCAGTTTTCTCCTTGGTGTATTCTAGGTAGGAGGTAGTATCGTTCAAGTCTATCTATCCAAAAATTTGTTACTTGGGTAATTTTGGGGTTCGAGAACACCCAATGGTTTTGTTTATGTAATGTTGTGGTAGCGTTATTCGAGTTCGTTGTTTGTTTCAAGTGGATTGCTTGAGCGTCATCTTGTAGTGTTTGAGATGTTTTGTTTTGGAATGTGTTTTTAATGTTTTTCATATTTTATGTAAGTGGGGTACTTTTTGGTTGGTGAGAGTATTATATTCCTTCGTTTGATCAACTGGAGATGTTCGTCCTTTTTGAAGCGGGTGAAAACGTGGCAAGGAAGTTTGTCTTGGTCTATCATTTGGGCTTCGCTTTTGCATCTGGTCTTGTTGTAGCATTCTGGGGGTAGAATGCTTTATGGTGGGGAGAATTGTCACATAAAAGAGATATTTTAAAGGTATTTTTTTCATTTAATTTACATCCTTTCTTTGTTTTGGGGGTTTACCTAGGTTTTAGAGAGGAATAGATGAGTATTCATGAATTGGGCCAAACCGTGAGCCCAATATCAGATTAAAAAAAAATTGTATCTTCTATAACTTTTTCATTTTTCAACATTTTTCATCCATTCAAATTCCTACTTGACCTCCCCTAACCTATTAACACCACCATGGTAATTTGGAGCTTTTATAAATCCATAACCAGGGTTTAGTTGGGTTTTTATCTAAGGGGTTGGGCCTGCCCGAAATCCCAATTCCTGTTTTAAAACTAAATTTTGATTATGTTATATCTTATTCATTTTTTGGGATTTTTCGGTGATTCTAAGTGGAGACCAAGACCACTGAATCCATCCGCGCGACCCTTCTCTCTCCCCCCTCTTTGGAGCTTTGGTTCATCGCGATTTGGTGCCGAACTTCATAGGATTCCTCAAATCGTCCAGATTTGAAGAGGTAAGTTCATTACTTCATATCTCTCTCAATTTTTACTCTTTTTCCCCCATTAAAATTCCTAAATGATCTCCATATCCTTGTTAGAACCTCCCTTAAAGGTTTGAGAATTTTTAAAATCAGATACTAGTATTTTTGGGGGATATTTCTACAAGATATTTTAAGTAAGTTGTTCTCCTTCTTTCTTCTTTCAATTTGTTTAGGGTTACATCCAATTTACTTAGGGTTTATTACCTTATCATTGAGGTTCCTAATTTCCAGGGATTAGGGTTTAAAATTAGGTTTTTATCTTGTGTTTCATGGTTTGAAATTCTGGTTTTAGGTCTGGTTTACCTTCCTTGAGGTGCGGCGGTGGTGCTTTTGAGTTTTCACACAAAGGGTTCAAGGGTTTCCTTGGTTTTGGTAGGTGATTCCATTTTGTGTGCAATTTTTGTGAATTATCTTGCTGTGTTCATGGTACCTTAATGTTTATTTCCCTTGAATGTTTCTGTAAAAATTGGTTTTAGTTTCATTTATAATGAAAATGAATTTTAAGTTTCAATTTTTGGTGAAATTGTGGGTTTTTCATTCAAATCTTTCATTGGTTCACATTGGGCTTCCCCATAACTGAATTTTTGGTTTCATTAAAGGGTATTGAACTGAAATTGTTTTGTTATTACTTAAAACTGTTCACATTATGTGCAAAGTGGATACCTTAAAGAGCTTTGGGTGCAGAACAATATGATGTTTTGAGAGGTTGTTTTATTGAAAATAAAATTATTTTATTGTGTGTTTTAAATGCTATAAAATGTGTGTAGCTACTGTACTATTTGTTTGTTAACAGTATTGATATTTTATATGAAAAAGGATGTGTGTTGTTTGCTGAAATTGTTTGAGCACAAAATTGGAATCCCGGGTACCTAGGTGGGGCAGATTTGTACTAGTACGGCTAGTGGATCGGATGGGTTTTGTCCCTGTTCCACTTAGCATTTGGATAACGACAGCTCTAACTAAAATATGTAGATGATTATTGGGGACCACTAGGTTATGGGTATGTTCCCTACTAGTGGCTCGTGCATGAGAACGAATTTTTCCATGGTTACTCTACACTGAGGTACGAGGTACATAGGGCCCGAGACAACCTAGTGCTTAGGGGTGTTCCCGATTTTGATGCTCATTGGATTTGTGGTATTTACCCTTGTTGTGGGGTGTTTTGGAAGTAATTTATAGTATATAACATTTCTATTTAATGTATTAACATTCTAGAATTCTTGGACTGAAAACTGTTTTCATTTGGAAGTTGTATTTCTTTGAATTTTAACACTATTTCACCTTGTGTATTAAAATTGCTTGTTTTGTTCACATTGTATTGCATGCTCTTTGGAATCATCTGTTGGTATCCTATTGGGCTTAGGATCACACCCTACTTACACCCCTTGGGTTTAAGTAGACCTGCTTATGCTTGACTCAGGTAAAGGGAAGGCTAAGGGTGATGGCGGTTCAGGTTGTTAGTCCCCATCGTTGGGGCGGAGTTGCGGAGAAGGCTTGCGGGTGATGACCCCCTTGTCATGTGGAGTCCATGGGGATATCTTTATGTTGTCATTATTTGTTTTTAGACCACTTTTAGTGTCTTTAAAAATATTTATTCAGTTCTGGTTTTTGTTTAAACATATTTTGGTTTACATTTTTCAGATTCAGTTTATTGATTGTTTTTAATGTTTTATGCCTTCATATTCGGGTAAATCGTTCCCAAACAAAAATAAATGATACCCGGGCACTTGTGCCAGCCCGTGGGGATAGGGAACGCCCTTCAGGTCATGTCACGGGCTAGGTTTGGTGCCAGTTTTGGCTGTGACCAGATTCGGTTTGTGACACTACTCCAGTTGATTTAAACTCATTATAGTAAAAAGAGTAATCGATCAATAGATCATTTCAGCCACTAAGTGATTCACCCATAGATATTTTTTAAAATAACCTTTTTTTATTAAATAAACCCCATTTTTCCAAACCATTAATAAGTAATTCAATAAAAATAATGGTAGAGGGTTCATTAACTCATTCCTTAGTTTTTGAATGGAGGTTTTTATCCTACTTGAATTAAATTTGGCTTTATAAAATTTCTATATTTACCATTAATCCACTTCACCACACTGATCAAGACCCTTATTTAGCTCCATAAGAGAATGAATTGAATTTCTGTTTCCTCCTTCATTTATTCTATCCACTTTCATTGTATCCTTTATCCCATTAATATTTTAAGAGGTTTTAGTGGAGTTTATATATATATAGTTATATAAACTCTATTTTTAGATTTTAGAGACTCGTATTATTTTTAAAAATATATTCAATGCTTCTTCAAATTTTATTGAGAACGATAAACCATAAAAAATGTTATGAAAACACTTTAGGTTATTGGATTATTATTCTCCTTATGATCCACTATGTTTTATAATAGATCCTATTGTTTTTTCATAACTGTTTTTGAAGTAATATCATAATAATACCATTACTATTAATGATTAGAATAAAAATCCAACTAAAAGTTCTCCATTAGCCATGTAAGAAAATATTTTTTAAATTTTCCTTGTTATTTTCATCATTAATAAGCCTCATAGAGTGCATCATGATTGGTAAACACATTCTTCTTCTCTTTGGATTTCTACAATTTTCTATTCTTATTATATTTCTCCAATATAATTTTCTACTAGAAATACCTCAATTTGTAGGCAAATAAAACACAATATTGGAAAATCTCTTGTAAATTTGGTTGCTCTATGAAAAAAGTGTTTCCAGTAAATTTCAAAAGTTTATTTTTTTTCTTTTTAATTATACTTAACAAAAATATACACTTTCTACAATGAGGTTTTTATGGCCTTTTCTCATCATGGGTGAGTCTCTACATATACTCTTTACCATTATACTTTTGAAGAGTTTTTTACCTCCATTATTATAATTATCCCACAATATATAATATAAATTAGTGGTTCTTATTAAAGGTGAAATATTCTTCTTTTTAAACCACCCACCTTGGGTTTATTAATAATTTTCATTTTTAGATAAAAATCTCACCCACATTCCATAGAAGACATTCCTTAATTGTTAAAAATTACAGGGTTTTTAAGAGTTTCTTTATTATGAGTAATTTTGTTTTTCTCTATTTTAGTGATCCTCTTGTTTTAGGTTTCCAATAAAAAAATTTCCTTCCTATATTGGGATTTTATTACAATATCTTACTATAATAAGAAATTAAAAAATTCATGAGTTTCTATTTATAAAAGTTTATAATTAATAGATTTAATTTCTATGGGTTTATCATTTTCTAATTCTATAATGTGTTATATGTATTTTCATAAACTCAGCTTTTCCTCCTTGAGTTTATATCGTAATACTTTAAAGATGGATTAGTGATTCATCACATAATGTTTATAGTAATATAATTCATCTTCAACTTATGTGGTATATATACCACTAAAATTCGTATCTCATTGTGAAAAATAAAGCCTCCACTTTAGAATTAAAATCTTTGAATGAAAATTCATTTTTTCTTGCTCAATCTCTATAATTTTTTATAATTTTCAACATGATATTTTTATGTGGGTACATTTTACTTTCCTAATTTCATTACCTCTAAATTAATTTGATTCCTTAATTTATTTATACGCATAGCCTCCAACTATGAATTATGATCATTCCCTACTAGGATAATAAAAAGATTAATAAAATTTCACTTCATGTTTTAAGGGATAAATAAAATAAACCTTTGTAAAAAAGCTATAAAACCTTAGGAAAAATATTTCTCCAACAAAATATATTAAATAAATACCTATAAATAAAATTCAACAACAAACTAAAAAAATGAACTCATCAGGTGAATTAATATAAGGATGAAAATATTTAATAGTCTTAATATATGTCTAAATACAAAATATTCTATCATAGTTCCTTAAGAAACTCATGGTTCACGTTGGTGTACTGATAACCATATACATGAATCTTAGATATAATTCTAATTATTGGATATCAGATAACTGGAGAGTAAATAGACATTATGATCTAGATGGTAAAAATTGGATTAATAAAAACAACTAGGAATCCAAGGGACAATGTTTGTGGCCCACAAGGGTTCATTGGATCTGATAACACTTATTACTATAGAAATATATATTCACAACTAATGTATTGGTGGTAAATTAGTGGTAGATGACTAATTAAACATTACCTCTTTTTTACCCCTTTTTAAAATTACCATCCCACATTGGCAGTTATTGCAAGGGTCAAATAAATATAAATAATATAACGATGATGAAAATTAATATTATGAAAAATTTAATTGTAAATAAAACAACATGTGGACTATAAGTTTTACAATACTCTTTTTTTTAGTTGTAACATCTTTGGTGTCAAATAGTTATCATCCAACCATCTACTTCAATGACATACTATTACTGATTAGTAAATCAATGAATGGAGTAGAAATATTATCTTTAACCACTACATGAATTTAAAATAAAATTATAAGGTAAATAGATCATAAAAAATAATATATTAAATATGTTTGATCTTTCCTTTATCTTCCTCAAGTACGTCAATATTAAAAAATTGTTTCTACATTATTCTTCTCTCATGTATGACCCAATTAGGTGGAACTCTCCTTCTCAATGTTATAATAATGAGTATATTTCAAATTTGGTCTCATTATATGATTACACTAATTTACTACACTTTGGATGACAACATTGGTGATTGTTAAATATATATATATTTCATATCTCTATATATTTATCATCAATATTGATCGATTAATGGGTCTTAGACTCCCTCATATATGGTTTCTATTAAATATAGAGTCAAATTTATCTAGTATACTATTTAGGTGTCTTTTTTTATGTCCTTTTTTATCTCTAAAAGATAAGGAATATAAATCTTCGATATAGTGCATCTGGTAAAATTCAGATACAAGATCTTTATCCAATCCTACCTTAAAACTCCCAATTTTAAACTTTTCATATTATCCTAAAATACATATCTAATAGACATTATCATATGTTTTTCTTGACTATGATATAATAATTTTTAAATATGATATGGAAACAATTATTTCTATTGTCGTTTAATTGTTGAGTGTGATGGAAAGGGAAATTAAAATGAACCATGAGGTACATTATTCATGTTTCATATTTATATTTCTATGTTTCATCTATAGTTTCTCCATATATATTTATATCACCAAAATTAGATTCATCATGTATGTTTCCCCATCAATCCACATTATAAGGTTACTTCAAAAGGACCGTTTTGGGCCATCCCATGGTCTAATACTAGAATTTTCTTATTGAATCGAATCCTATATGCTTATTTTATCATGTCCATGTCATAGTGAAAACTAGGATCATACATAAATCCTTCATAATATAACCTTCATGAATCTTAGTGTAACGTACTGACCTGGGATACACTTAACCCGTGTGTTGATCTGGTTGGTTGAATTTACTCAAGTGTGCTTCCCCGTACACCATAGGATACTGACTAGCCGCGAGGGCGTGAAAGTGGTACATTGGGAGGACTATACCCACATATCAATGTGAAATGATCGATACAATAGACATAACAAACATAAAAAATTATCATAAGTAAATATAGTTGGAGAAAATAAATAAACAATTAGTGAATGAGTAAATGACTAAACAAAATGATAATAATACAAAATATGCAGTGGAAGTGTTAATACATGATGCATGGAATGTTGGTATGGAAAAAGGAATAGGGAAAAAATAATACAATCATTCTACAAAAAAAATAAAAAAAATGTTCTCCATTAGAATCTCAATAGTATGCTCAGTCCTCTGATCCTATGATCCAAAAATAGCTAAGAATGTCAACAACCTATAACTAGTTCCTTGACCTAATAAATACCAATATACAGATAATCTTCTTAGGTACCAATGGTGTCCTGATTATAGTGTGAGACTGAAAACTAATTAAGCCACCACTAACAGTGTATATGCATAATCCAAGAGGTTCTCCTAACTAAACAGTGTGTAAGAATAATGAATTAACAAACAAAACTAACTAAATAAATAAATAACTACCCTCAAAGTTTCTTAAAGGACACATGGTGGGTCTACTAGCTTTGGCTTATAACCGGGAGAAATTTAGGATCAGTCACTATATATAATGTTTAATTATATATTCCTTCCACCTATATGAACTAAGTATGTGAGGACGTAAGTGGCCATATACCCAGAATACTAATTGCTTTCTAGAAGAGGGTGTAACTTAGACATCCTTGACCAGTCTAACAAGCCTATAATCTCATGTAATATGGTACACTCCCTATATCACAATAACAGTGTGAGACATAATTCATGACACTCGAGATGGTGAGTGAGTCATCATGTTGTCACTCGAACAAAAAATGTGGCACGTCAAGCCCAACATCCAATTAGTGTCAATATTGTGAGATGTCATTATCAACACCTGATGTAAGGGAGTGTGATACCATCATGCTCAAAAAATTCATTACCATCATATCACAACCTATATCATGGTGTATTATAATAATATTTGGAATGGTTAATTCCCTCCTATTTTATCCATCCCATAAATATATATATATAAGGAATTTTGAATATTCATGTTTATAATTCAACATATAGGGAAATACCTCACATATGTCCAATTATCCAAGTTCGATGTCATTCATTCAATTAAATAAATTGAATGTAATCGACCATGTAAATAAAATTACATCTATTTCTAAGCCATTTATGCTACTAAATCTTGAAAGTTCATTTACAAGACACAAAGGGCCTTTTAGAAGGTGTCATGGTCTGTAATGGAATTACATACAAGGAAAATCCAAGAATAGTTTGGATAATATCTTGGGAATTTCCCTTGGTCCATCTAATAACTCACATTACAAGGATAATTCCATTTTCAAAATCCATGTCGAGGGCTAACTAGATGTCCCAATAATTTTAATCAACTAACTATAACATCTAATTCCATTAAGCACACCCAAGGGGTGACCATATAAGGTGTGTAAAACCTCTAAAATATCAAACATGTATCAATGGGTATATAATAATGTGTGATTATCAATTTTATATGAAGAACTCTATTTCAAGAATATGATCATAAAAATATGATATGCAGAGAAATGACATTGCTACGGAGCATCAAAACTCTTAGGGAAAATGATGTGACCACCTACCTCAATGTCCAAGATGACTCCTCACTCAAAAGAAGCCTTAGATTCAAATAAGGTTGGAATAGATATGAGAAATAGTCTAATTCTATTAAAATTAGTGAAAATGTGATTGCACCTAAATAGCACAATGGATCTGAAGAATAGTATAGATAGGATGTAAGAGACTAGTATAGATTACCAAGGCGGATCCAATACTTACAACAGATCATGAATCAAACACCAAATATGGGAGTAACTTTAAACCCTATAATTTTAGATTTTTGTGCTCATGGGAGGAAGAAGTTCATTTAAGCTGCTGGAGGAAGAATATGGAAAATAAAAAAGGGTTATAAGTTTATATGAGGTTAAGAAAGACATTTAACCTCAAAACATAAGGTCTCATGGTTTGGACATATGGTTGACCAAACCTTGCACAAATTTTTCATCATTCGTTGATACTTAGGGGAACACCACATGGTTTTTCATACAGTTTAACTAACCATGAGAAAACCATGAAAAAAGGCTATGTACCGAACCCAAAATCATCTACACATCCATGCACCTGGGGTCTCATGGTTATAGACAAACAATGAGTCCCTTGATTCCCCACTATCTACAACCACATGGTCTTGGGAAACTGTGCTGGTAGGGAGGCATGACTTTCTCTAACCATGTGGCCCATTATTTTCATCCCATTTATGGGATTTAGGATCTGAATGAGCCTTGGATTCACCCATAGAATCCTTTAATTTATTATGAATAATTAATAGGGAGGTTTAATGGAATTCCAATTAAAAACAAATGATCCATAACTTTGTAAAAATTTGGTTCATTACACCTAGTGTTTCTAGAATTCACCTGCATAATCTCTTATCATTATACATGTTTTTCATCCTTGACTATATTTTTTTTGTGTTTATCCAAGTTCCATGTAATACTGTGATTCACCTTCTAAAAATTATTAATTTTACTTAAGTTTTAACCTCCATACTTCCTTTCATTATCTCCAACCCCATGATGTCCTTCAAATTTCATCAAGATTCTACAGAATCACAACAAGCTCCTTCATTCACATTGAGCATTAATTTCCATCTTATTTATCCAAGTGATCAACATGTAATATAACAAGATCCATATATAAAGTATATATCCTAAAGAGTTACTATAATACAAAAATAAAAAACGTGTATATAAAATATATTAGTTTCTCATGAACTCAGCATCATATATATAATCCATATATAACTCTATTTAGAGGTTTATTCCACCAGACCATCGTTTTAGATAGTTTTTGTGTGAAATATCCATCCCTTCTTGACCAGTAATCCTTGTGGATATTTTAAACTTCCTTGATGACCACATGGGGTCATAGAATCCATCTTTCTTTCTTCATGTTCTTTGTGATTATCTATCCTCTATGGTTTCTTCATAACCTTGTCAAGGAATGTGTTTTTTAATATATAGATTTTAAAATAACTCATTATATCCTTTCTTAAAAAACTTCTTTGAGATAACCAAGAAATTTGATAAAATTTATCATCTTCTTTTATCTTCAATGATAACTTGTAATATTATTACCTTTTCATCCAATATATGATTATAGTGACTCTAATGATCTTATTCCAAATCTTGATCTCTTTATATCTTCTTCAAAACAATCTTACCTATGATTTATCTTCTATAATAGACCAGAAACTTATACAAGGAAAATATCGATCCCTCTTGAACACTTCATATCCTTCATGAGTATCAAATACATCATTCTTGGGTATATTTTAACAAAGGTAATAAATATAAAATTTCATCAATATCACTTGAGCACATTAATATATTCAATATATTCAAAATCCAACATGTTTCTATGGTTCCAAAAACTATTAATAATGAATAAAACATGAACCAACAATTCATACATGTAATTCATCTTCATGACATTCATATTAATATCATTTTGTCAGATGATAATTCCAAAATTATGAGTACAACCCAATAATATCTTCCATTATGATGTTATAAGTCATTCTATATAAAAGAATAAATATGTGAATTATGAAAAATTTATAGAAAACTTATGGTCATTAAAAAATATGATTATAAAGGAATATAAATGTGGTATCTAGGGGGTGTCCATACAATAAAACCATTTTTTTATGATCATAAGTAATCAGATATTAAATCATAAATCACTCTAAACATTGATTTATTTTTATGGGATAATTTTAATACTATTTGAAAATAAGAATACAATCCATGTTCTATACTAAAATTATATTCATCGTTTTGTTTCAACTGAACTCTTTCTATCCATTATTATAAAAAATAAGAGGTTAAATAATTTCACCTTTGAACATAATCAATTTTATATAGAATTATTAAGGTTCCACATTTCACTATCCCCCTTTGTGTAACAGTAAGTGATTAAGAGAGTCCTCCCATTTGAATAAAATGATAATTCCCCCTTGTGAAAAATTGATTCTTTGCTAAAAAAATAGTAAAATATTATAACCCCTAGTTAAAAAAATTAATATTGGATGGAAGATAGAAATCTTGGATCATAATTCATGATTTTTATTAAATTAATTAATAAGATAAGAATTTTATTATATAGATAACCATAACTAGAAATCTAAAAACTAAGAATTTTGTTAGTTATTGTTTTTAGAAAAATAATATAATAAAATATTCTATATAAAAATAGTTACGGGGAAATAAAATATTAAACCATATATATAATAATATCTAAAATAGTATACCATAATTCTCCATGTTAGGAATTGATTATTTCAATCAAAATGGTTATATTTTACTTTTTAATAAACGTTGGTCATTTTTATTTCTTTAAAATATTAGGTTAAATAAATGTATACTTTTGGTATCAGTGTGTTCTTGTGTTATTTGATTTGTATTTGACAATATAGTTTAAAAATGTTTACAACATGGTGAATTTCAAATTATTATTTTTAATCAAATATGTGTTGATCATTAATTCCTTAAAGGATTTGAATTTTTCAGACCCCAAAATTTTGGGTTTTTAGTGATATATATATATATATATAATTAAATCAACACATTATAGAAGTTGTAAAAAAATATTTCCTTTTAAATTAGAGTATTGAAGGATGTAACAATATATAAAATATATTGTAAAATATATGATGAAAATTAAATCAATATAAATTTATGTAAAAAATCAATCTTATCATTTATATATTTAACTTATTATTTATTCTTGATTTTCCATATTTATCTCTTCTTATATCTACTAATATCCTTTCCTATCCCAATCTTTGAGGTAATTTTAGATCATCAAGGAGAATACTAGAAATAACTGAATGAAACAGATTATTTCAACACTACAAGGAAAATAAACTTCTCAACATTTTTCGTGGAAATTTTTTTATAAATGAAAATAGGATAATTACTCAACCCATTCATTTAAAAATTATTTCATTTAAAAAAATGAAAAAAAGAAAAATGGTATGAAACTTTTGGAGATAAGTACCAATAAGAAATTTCATTTTTGGGCATGGAGGACTTGTGAAAAAAGAAGAGATGCCATAAAAGAGGATAAGATACATTTGAAGAAGGATTTTAAGAATTAATTGGATAATATAATATAAATGAATGTGTTCAAATAAAGAAAGTATTTAAAAATATATAATCTAATAATGAGATCTTAGAAACTGTAAAGTAATGAATTCATGCATGAAAAAACTAAATTTAATATAAGATCTATCAGTTGAATTCAATCATCATAGATATAAAGGTGAATGTAAATAGAAACACCCCACAATTTTAATATATATTTCTACTTAAATAAATAATATAATTTCAATAGTTTATCATACATGAAACAATGAACTAAAATGAACCATGGTTTATTTTATTTGGATCAAATTTTATAATTAAGGATAAAAATTAATACATTATGGTAATGTTATATAAACCATCATTAAGAAAAATATAATAGGAATAAAACCATACGTAAATAAAAAGACCACAAACCTCAAATATTTATCCTCACGGTTTTCCTTGAATATTACACCTCTGATTATAATTATGTAAATAATGAGAAACCTTAAAAATATAATATACATTTTGAGAAAGAATTCAATGAATAAAATTCATGGTTTTAGATATATATATATATATATGACTATATATAAATGTAATATGATTATTATACATATTGACATTAGATATATACCTATTATAATACTTTTATATGATAGGTACATTGAATTTTTCTAATTATTGGTAAAATATTAAAAATAATATAATTCTCATAAAATAATTTTTTTTTTGAAATAAATAATATGATAATAATTAATTTTAATAATTAATTAAAAATATATCTATTTTTATTCATTATATACTATTATTTTTAAAGAATTATTTGATGTTTTTATAAAATTAAAATAAATATTCAAATACTAATGTATTGTTAAACTTGAATGGTTATACGATAAATAATATGACATGATTAATTTCATTTCAAAAGGACAATTTTTCTTTACTGTTGGTATTTTTTCTTTAATAAAGTAAATTAATCACTATTAAAGAATGATTTTAATGAAATATTATATATATAATCTAATAATTAACTATTTATATAATGATTAATATTTGGTAAGGAATAAGAATAAGTATATTTGTGTGATTAAAAATATATTTTTAAAAAAACAATTCTTATATGTTTTACATTTATTAATTTGTAATTAATTTTTATCCGTATCAAAATTAAATCAAAAAAAATGGATTTCATTTTTTAATTAGAATATATAAATTATTCAATAAGTTAAATTTATTTCTTACGAATAAAAATAAGTTACCAAGGTAAAAGTTAGTCACCACTATAAAGGAAAAAAAGATAAAATTATAAAATGAAGGGGTAATGACTCAAAATAGCTTAAAAATTATCTTTAATTGGGTGGATGAGGGAATTATAAACCTCTCCTCTCCCCTTATCCATTATTTTTGTACTTTTTTCACATTACATTTTAAAATGGAAACATTATACATTATAGAATGAATTTTTTCAAAAATGACACACAAAACTCACACATAAAGGACCCATCCTTTACCATTTCCAAACTAATATTTTACATACAGTATCTCTATAATACCTACAAAAATAATATCTCTTAAAAATTTAGTTCAAATTTTGGAACATATAGTCACAAGAATAAGTCTCAAATTCTTCATTTCTAAGTGGATCTCAAATAAGAGATTTATGTTTTCAGTGAAAGTGTTATCACCTCATTAATTATTATTATTTATCTTCTTGATCCACATATTTCAAAAATCATTTAATACATTATGTAAATATTTTTCAATCATTTGGCTTATATAAAAGTTATATTATTACTAAAAAATAACAATTTCTAAAGCATTCATTCATTATAATATGTTCTTATTTGGGTTGTTTTCTCCACTTACATTTATATCATGAATGAATAAAAAAAATTAAATTATAATAATATGATAAATTAATTCTTAATTTAATATGTTTTATTAATTCTAGAGTTTTAATATTCCAATGTATACGGACTGATAAAATCAATTCTTTTATTTATTCAAGAATCATTGAAAATGATATTTTTAAGAATTCTATGAAAACCATTTCCATAAGTTCCTTGAAATGAACATGGGACTATGAAACTATTTAGAACACAGATAATGTATCTGAATTAACATTTTGTAGGTAATTATAACATGATCATGGAGAAAGTACTATAACTACTACACTGAGGCTTGTATAAAAAAACATGAAAATTATATAGTAACAGAAGCTTATCATGTATAGATATTACATCATTTT
This sequence comes from Viscum album, assembly GCA_963277665.1. Taxonomy (NCBI): domain Eukaryota; kingdom Viridiplantae; phylum Streptophyta; class Magnoliopsida; order Santalales; family Viscaceae; genus Viscum; species Viscum album. Next base: position 1,524,181,773 of record OY728141.1, on the reverse strand, counting down.
TTATGAATATTAATTACATTACTTAAACACATGTTGAAGGACTATAATATATTATTGTATTTGTAAACATGGAATCACAAACAACTATTCTATAGGTAAACTACATCATCACCAAATATGATCTTCATAAGTATCACCCTTATTAGACATATCATACGCAATACATTTCCTTATAACAAGGGGAAAGAAAACATAATAAAGGGTGATCTTAGATTCTCATTAAGGGCCAGTAAGGGATTTATGTATGCATAACACAAACATAAGGGTATAAGAACATGATAAAAGAATTTGAATACCATACCCATCATATCAAAGATCATAATATTGAGTCATGGAATAAATATTGGCAGTTCATAAGACGTCAATAATGAGGAAATAAAATAATATAATCCACAAGAGAATAGCATTGGCATAAGACATAGATTTATGGAATATATATAAACATAAAAAATCATTTCCATAGCAATCAATTATCACTACCAAGGCTATCATAGTGAAATGGGTTCACTCCCCAAACCATTATAGTAGTCAAGGTTCACTCCCAACAGCATCATAACAGATAAAGTAACTTACTAAACGAGGTTCATACCACATTCCTTTCCTATTTATCTCATGGGAGAAAAATCAATATCCAATGCATTGAAGGTAGATATAGGTCTCACTCATCACATAATGAAAATCATAAATATCAACATCATCATAACATTAGATTTTTTTTCCAAGGGAAAGGGAGAAGGGACAAAATAAAAACAAATAGAGTCCAAGGGTGTCTAAAATAATAGAGACCAAGGGCATCCCCTCGAATTAGATTCAACCCCTCGGGTTTAAAGCTAGAGATTGTTTTAAGGCAAGTGACATTAGAGCCTTGGATGACCAAAGTGGCAAGATGGTATCTGACCTTGTTTCCCTCCCTCTAAGTGTAGGATACACGTGAGTTGTTCTTTATCAGGGTTATGAATTTCCTAATTGTGTGAGATATCACCCACAGAGTGGGCCCTTTCCCTTGAATAGATTCCTGTATAATCTTGGAGTCATTTTCAATATGAGCTATGTCGATCTTCCACTGTTGGCAAAGATTAATTCCTATGAGAACAGCCTTGGCCTCCGCCTGCATGGAATTACCTAGGTTATAATAGGCTATGAAAGAAAGGACAACACTACCTCAAGAGTCACAGACCACCCCTACCCCATGCATCTCCCCTGCATCATAAGAGTAGTCTGTATTGATTTTGAAGCCATTGTTGGGAGGCTTCCACCACACCCACTGGACCTTACTTGTGAGGGGTTGGGCCTTAGGAGAAATGGCTTGGACAATCCTCAGGGAAGGAGAATCCTTCCATTCGCTGGAAATATTTACCAGGTCGATCAGAAGGTATCTTTCTTGGATAGTGGTAGACCTCCCTATTAGAGAGGACCGCTCATAGTGCGCCTGATTATGAGCTTCCCACATGCACTAGTAGCCAGCGTTGAAGATGATGGCACTGGACCTCCTTTCCTGACTTTTATCATTTGTTCCCTGGAACCAGCGGTGCAAGAATGTTCCATCTTGAGGGTCATGGGTGGAGCATCAATGAAATAGCCAAAGTACCTCCAGACTTCCAGATCCTAGTCACCTTCAAATAATATGTGGTTGATACTTTCTTCCTTCTTATTACTGCAGCACTGACAACACGATGCTAGAGGAATGCCCAGTTTTTTTATGTTTTCATCTTTAGGGAGATATTGGTTCCTCATTCTCCATCTTAGGAAGATATATTTTGTTAGTATCTTACTGCACCACAATATCTCATTCCATGCATCATGGTGATCCTAGTAGGTGAAGATCCTGTGGAATTCCCTTAGCGTGAACTTCCTCGAATAAGAAGGGGTGAAAACAAAAATTTCTGGCTCGACATTCATGGAGATTAACTCATAAGTATCGGACTGATCCTCATTCGGTATAGCCTTGATGAATTGCAGGTTTTGGTTTGACTCCTTGAAGGAAATGTCAGGTGTTGGACAACCAAGGAAGCCAAGAACCTCTCCTGCCCAGTTGCAATGCCATAATCAGATGTTGCCCTCTCCAATAACCTAGTGATAGTGCTCCTGGAGGCTCGGGATAAGGGGGTATATCCTAGCCCAGTGAGGGGATCCATGAGTGCCCACCATATCTCCATTGCTCCTGTTAGATTGTGACATTACCTTCCCCCATAGTGTACATTCTTCAATTACTTCCAACGCGAGTTTATCTTCCATGCCAAGGATTGTGGCGCTTAAGCTTCTGACATTGATCCCGACCTCGATGATAGGTTTTTCCATCTTATCCCACGATATCCAATGCCTTTTTCCTTCAGAGAGAGCATCCCACATAAATCTATCCAAGACCTTATCAATGGATCTTATGACTCCCTTCGACATAGGGGTTGATTCCATTGTGGGCACTAGGATAGAGGAGAAGACATTGTTCAACAGAGATATCTGGGCCCCGAAGGAGAGGTAGTGATTCTTGTAGTTAAATACTTGTCTAGTAATCTTGTTCACAACCGGATCAAAGTCGCAGATTCTCAATCTTCCTGAAGCTATCAGGGTGCCAAGGTACTCCATTGGGATGGAGTCGTGTTGCATGTCAATCCTACTGTAAAAGTACACAACCCTTCTAGAAGTGCTTTTGTTATAAATATATAGGTTACTTTTGGATTTGTTAATAATCTGGATGTTCCAGTAACAATACTCCTTCAGAATCATGTTGAGCCTACGAACATAGAATTTTCCAATAATAGCGAAGATAATCGTAACCTTAGAAAACATCAAGTGGGATATTGGGTGGGGGTTCAATTTTCTGCATAATTGGGGGATATCCCCACTGGATGTTTCTTTGTTCAAAAGACAGCTAAGAGAGTCCTGCATAAGGATGAAAATTCTTGGAGAGAGGGGGACTCCTAGCCAAAGCCCACACGCTGCCTTAAAGAAGACATGGGTTCTCCCCATTAAAGAGATTGCCATCCATGAGGAGTTAAAGCATCTAAATAGGATATCAGCAGCCTGGGAGGAGAAACCCATTCTCATGAGCACTCTATTAATAAATCCCCCTTCAATCCTATCATAATCCTTACTAATGTCCAACTTTACAGCCATGCTGTATCTGTTAGTTTTCATGTTTATATCTCTCAACATTTCTTATGACAAGGCGATGTCACCTTGGATGGAACGAATCCTCACAAATCCATGTTGTTGTATTGAAATCCAATGGTTGAGGTACTTGGATAGTCTCAAATAGATAGTGCGGGCCAAAATTTTTTATGGAAAATTGCACATGCTCACTAGCCTATAGTCATGCAGGGAGGAGGGGTCCTTGATCATCGGTTTCAGCACTAGATTTTTAGAGCTATCCACCCTCAGGAGAGTTCCCCCTGGAATAAGTCTTGAACTGCAACCACTATGTCGCTTTTGACCAGCTCCCACGATGCTCTGTAAAAAGATCCAGGAAAACAATCAGGCCCCAACGTGCTATCCTGGTTAAGATGCATCATCGATTCTTTTATTTCCTCTTCTTCAGGAAAGGCTTCCATCAAGTCATTTTCTTTTGTGAAAACTAGGTGAGGGATCATGTCCCAGAGGCCAGCGCTAACTCTGGGGTAACCATGCAACATCATCTCATTTGGGCTAGCCAAGATATCCTTAAAGATTGTGTGTGCCATCGCCCCAACCACCTCCCTATCGTCAGTATAGGACCCATTCTCAAGTAAGATATTAGGCTTAGTTATATGCCTTTTGTCCCTGATACATGAATGGAAATAAACTGAGTTCTTATCCCATTCTTGAATCCCTTTGATCCTTGAGTTACCCCTGGCCTTGCATTCCTCCGAAAGAATCATCTCCACCAGGCTTCTCTTCTTCTCCACCAGGGAAGCGGAGGTTGCCTCATTCAATCCCTCCTCCAAGCTGACATCATTACATTTAATATCTCATTTTATCTCTACAATATTTTGATCCATAGGGGGTATATCATTATCCCACGGCTGCATTCTGAGCTTTATCCTCCAAATCTTGTTGTGTAATTCCACCCAATAGTTCCCCCGGGTTGGGCCTCCCCAAGACTCGGACACCAATTCCAGATAGCTGAGAATGTGCGTCTAGTGATCTGAGAACCTGAAGCTACTAATGGTGTCCTTCCATGGAGAAAGAGAAACTAGTAATGGATAGTGATCAGATATTCCATGAACCAGATGACTGACTTTGGCATTGGTAAAGCTAGTGACAACATGTAAGTTAGCCAAGAAACGGTCCAGTTTGCACTAGCATCTCCTTCTCCCTTTTTTATTGTTTCACCAAGTGTATCGATCTCCAAATAATCCCATATCCCCCAGGATATTATCCCCCATGAACTGAGCTAAATCAATACTCTCTTTCCGAGGGAATTCTCCTCTTCTATTCTTTTTATCTAGTTCCATGATGGTGTTGAAATCTCCACCAATGATCCAAGGAAGATCCCCTGGGTTGAAAGTGCTGAGATTGTTCCACAATGACTCCCTCCGTTGCATATCACAACTAAAATACACAAAGAAAACAAAGAATAGGGAAGTACCATGCCTAAACTTTTTTGTTATGAATTGGTCACCTGCCTGTACCAAGTCCACCATTGTGTCTTTATTCGAGAAAATCCAAATGTGCCGACTCATAGGATCTACATGCATGGATGCATGCATCTTGATTTTTCGAGTGAACTCCCAATTTTTAGCAGGGTTTTTCTTATGTTCAAGGATATCCACAATGCATGATCTATTCTTATTGGACTACGAAGCTATAAAATTTGTTTTAACTCACACCCATACCCTGTGAGCATTCCCGGTGATCATCGGAATCATTAGGCCGGGTGATGCCAGACATTAGCCCCGAGAACCAAGGTATCTAACGGAGGGGAGAAGAAGAAATCCCTCTTCTAAATTTGCTTTTTTTTTATTACAGCCTCATACATACCCTCGAGGACAGAGGGGAGGAGGCTGGAGAAGGGTGGGCCCTAAGGACATAGGGCTTGAGGATCTTCCCCCTCACTAAGCTAGGAGGAGAGCTCGGTGGGGCTTCAGCATAAGGAACCTGAGGAGAAGGCGGTCCATGAACCCCCTCCTGAGTAGGCTCTTGGGCATCAAAGGCACTAACCACATTCAAACCTAAGGGGGGACAGGCCCCCTATCCTCCCATCCCCAAGTTCATTCCCCCTGTAGCACTCCGAATGGTCACTGACTCCAGAGAGGGAAGACTTGGGGGCACTATAAAGCCAAATGGAATCCTCAATAGGAGATCCAAAAGGCATCCCTATGAAAACACTTGGGAAAATACTATGAGGCAGTACCCAGGGCCATGTAGGAGGGGGGAGGGAACCCGAGGGACAAAAGGAATAAGAGCCAGGCTGGAGGGGGAAACACCAACTGGAGGAGGTCCATAAAGGGACTCACAAGAGGGGGAGGGAGCCAGAGGGGGCATTCCCGGAAGATGTCGGGATGCCAATTTCACTGCAGAGGATGGCCCAACCAAAGGCACCACTTGTACAGAACCCTTTTCCCAAGCTCCACTAGCCTCATGCCATAGGGGTCCTGGAGCATGTTTCCTTCACACATGGGTGGAGTTCCCTTGTAAAAGGAAGTGAGAGCAGAAGGTGGGGAAGACAAGAAATATGACCTCCTGGATCCACACCACCTCATTTGACACCTTCAACCAGATATTTTCTGGGATGGGGAGGGATAGATCTATCCCCATGCAAACTCAAGCCACATAATCATTCTCACAGAAACACGTGTGGTCATCCTTCTAGAGAAAGCCACCTAAAGAGTAACCAAGGGTTTTGTGAATATCAAAATTATGAAAGGGGAGTGGTAGGCTAGGGAGGGAGACCGAAACAATAGAAATGGGGATTTCCCTACCCCTGTGGACCTCCATCGACCAGTGGGATAGACTGAAGAGCCAGTGACCTAGGATCTGAGGAGACTTGCACCAAGACCGCACAAAGTCCTCTTCCGAAGCCAGCACCAAAAAAAACAAGTTTCAGGGAACCATGGAGAAGTGATCTGAGGCCTGCAGCCCCCAAGAGTCCACAAACCGTTTGAATATGGGGATAGGAGGATTCCTAGACCAAATCGATGCTACAAGGGTCCACTTCAAGAAAGAAATAGTATCTGTGAAAGCCACAACAAGGACCTCCACCGACATGACTGAACCCTCCCTGGATGTCCGTAGAGCATCCGACCACACATCCGAGAAGAAGGCCTTCTGAGAGCTTCCAGGAGTGGAACACAATGCATCCATGAAGGAAATGGGATTCCGGGGCCAGGGAGGGGGCCTGGGATCACCTTGAGAAGGAAGGAACCAGCCGTCGGGGGAACGGCATCAGCCACAAGGGCCGACTAGGGTGGAAACGACACCGCGGAGCCCACGCCGGGAGGCCTAACGGTCGGTTCAATTCAAAAATCCCCAGGCGCGTGGAGCACATTATTTTGAAGAACGGAGCCCATTAATATTAAACCATCGGTTGAAAATCATAAATATGTGTTCCACATGTTCATAGAACATTAATAATTTCATATCTCATGAAATGAAATGAGTTTCATAAACATTTCATCATATCACAAATTATTTAAAAGATAAATATTTCATAATAATTTCATTATTTCATCATATAATAATATGTTGAAAATAAAGAAGGTTTCCTAATAATTTTATCATGGCATAACCAATTGAAAAAAGTGGGACTCATAATAATTTTATAATTGTATAAACTGTGGAAGATAATTAAGTTTTATAAACATCATGCCATCATAAACATAATCCATGCATAGAAATAATAATAATGGAATTCTTGGATCACATCCCCAGTAAGGCATATGTAACATCAATTCATGTCTTCTTAGATGGAAAATGATTTTGATCGATCATTTAAAACATTTCTTGAGGAAAATATTTATTCCACTTTTAAATAACATTTTAAATAATAGAATAATTTAAATGTTATTTTTATTTGAATATAAACTTGAAAACATAAAAATTATGATTTGAAAAATAATAATGGTCATGAAAATGGGATGTTTCATTCATAACATACATGTTAAAACAAATATTCCTTTCACATTTTTAGTAAAATCCAAATGCGAATTTTTTAGAAAACTAAAATAAGATTCCATTAAATGTTTTTTGTAAAAAAGTAAAATATAGGTAAAATTATGTTTTAAAAATCATAGTATAATAGTAAAACATTCTTTAAAATATTTTCATAAAACATGGTTTCTGAATAAAATGGATTAGTGACCGAAGAGAGAAATAAAGTTGGATTTTATTTAAAATATTTTCTCAATTATTTTTAGTACCAAATATTTTGAAAATGATTCTATTACTTCATTATGTCATGAATAACTATAGGATAATAAAATTCATGAGTTTCTTGATAGAAGGATTATAATATTTTATTATCAAAAACATAATCATAAAAACCCCAAATAAATGATGAGATTGTAACATAAAATCATGACCAATTTGAAAAAATTAAGTCATAAATCCCATGAAGAAATAAAAAAATGGTACTTAAAATATCATTAGGATAATTAAATTCAAGATATTACTTTTCAAATCAGCTATATGTAAACCACCTAAAATAATATTGGTTCATAACATAACATACATCTCAAAGAAGGAAAATTGAGACAAAAATCCATTAACTCAAGTATTGACATCCTTAATACATGTTAAAACCTCATGTATAATAAATATAAAAACATTAAAAATATATTTAATAAAAATATTTATATATATCACACAATATATGATATTATTATGACATTTTTTTACACGTTTATTAAAAATTACATCTTAAAGTTATGTTTTGTGCAATAAGCGCTTTGTTTTTCTTATAAGTTTGGGTTTTTTATTTTTGGTCCTATTACATTAATAATGATTTAACAATACCATACCATGATATAAATATCTTATATATTCATTATATATTTATTTAGAGTAATCCATAAAATTTAGTGATATAAAATGAAATACACCGTTCAAAGGGATGGTAGGTCGTACGTATGCATGAACGATGTTTCCATTTTACCATCAGATTGATAGAAATAAATTCAAATGTTGTATTATTATTAAATAATATTTTTAATTTCATATATATTTCATATTTACATCAAACACATGCTTATTATCTTCCATATAAATCATGAATGAATCACATTGCTTCGTTAGGTGGTAGTATACTGTACACACAAGCGATGTTATCGTATTCCCAAAAAATGAAGATTATGAAGGTATGTGTGATATAATAAATCCATAAGAATTATAGAATAATAAATATAATATATAAATAATAAATACACTATTATATCAATCCTTGATAGGTAATAATGGATACACTAATGACATCAGTTCGCAGAGGCAGTTGTCCACCATACACAAGAAAAATGATTTCGTTACCCATTTGATAGAAGTGTAGATTGTTGTTATAAATAAAAATAAAATAATAATATATAATTATATAGAATATAGTGAGGTTATTATATAATAATTTTATAATAATAATTTAATTAGTTTTTGTAAGAAATAAAACAAAACTGTTCTTTGATCAACCTTACCGCTTCTTCAGGTATCCTCCAAAGGTAAACACCAAATCTTTATTAGGTTGTATTTTATATCAAATATAAGTAGTATAGGATTAGAGGAGGTAATTTTTAACTTATTTTTTAGATATTTTTTGAAAAAGGTTTTGAAAGTGTGAAGAGGAGATAAAAAATGGTGGCCTTTTATAAGTGTGGTGAGTGGCACAAATGTAATTTTTTGAAAGAAAGAATCGCACCCATATTTTATTTTACAAAAAGGATACAATAAATTAAATTTATCAATAATAGAATATATAAGGTCTAGATATATTTATAAAATTGGTTTTGGACATGTTTTTTTTGTTATTTTTAACCCTTATCATTTTAATTTAACCCCAGGTAACTCATTTTTACTTTAACCATTATAAATAATTTTTCTTATGTTTACTGTAAATTTTAGCCAAATATTATGTTAAAATTATTATATAATAGAGATTATTATTAATAAAAATATGGAATAAACTTTAAAAAAATAAATTCAAATAATTTGATAATTTAGATTTAAAATTAACCCCATAGATGTAATGTGAAAGCAGGTTTTTAAAGAGAAAATGTTCAAAACTAGGAAATATTTTTATATAAAAATTCAATATCAAATTGATTAAATTGACATGAAAGGGATTTATAGTAATATAATTGAACAAATTTTAATTTAATACTAATTTAAATTATAATCTAACTGTATAAATATTTGAAATGAAATTTCAATTGTTAATTAAAATTCATTATTTTTTCACTATTTCTTTAAAAATGAAACTTTTTAGAAAAATAACAAAAATTCACTCTAAGATAATTTTAAAATGATTTTTTAAGAAAAGTTTATATTATCAAACTAATTTTCTAAAATTGTTAAAAATTAAATATATTATTGTTGAAATAAAAGGCATAAAACATTTTTTTCGAAAGTATTATTTTTGAAACATATAAAGACTTTACTAAAAATTAAGTAAATTTGTATCAATATATTTCTTTTATATTAAACTGTTATAATTAATATTTAGAGAATTTTTAATAATATTAATATAACTATTTTTATTTTCTAGGTTATAATAGTCATGTTTAAATAACTATATTAATAATATATCCTGATTTCCTTAAAACTCGGTATCACAAGATAACCCAGTGTTTCATGTTCCACAAGAATAACATGATGTTTCATGTAACGTCAGATATATATTAAATTTATTTTATTCATAAAATAATTATAAAAACTTATGTTATTACATTATCCCCCCCCCAATGAATTTCTTCCTTGAAATTCGTAATTATGATACAAAAAAATTAGGACACATCTGCCTCAACATTTCATAAGTTTCAAATGTGGTTTCATAAAACTGGTCTTTTTTTTCAAGAAACACTGGCCAGGTGAGTGGTTATATTTTCAATAGCATTCACTATAAGATTTAAAATCTATATTGGTTACTCTTCATAAGAAATATCATGCTATAGTGATATGACCTCTAAGTTTAGTACATTTGAAGGGAACGGTACATACTTCCTCAACAGAGATATATAGAACACATCATCGATATGAGATTGGTTTGGAGGAATCTTCAACCCATAGGATACCTTCCCAATATGATCAATATTTTCAAAGGGACTAGTATTCCTAGGTATTAGTTTCCTTTTTTTTCTGAATCTCCCAACTTTCTTCTATAGATAAATTCTGAGAAACACCTTGTCACCAACTTTAAATTATCAATCACACCAATAATTATTAGCATAAATATTATATCGAGATTAAGCTACCTTGATGTGATGTTGAATGGATATAACCTTACTTTTTTATTTCTTCAGCTATCTCAGGACTGAATATATTTATTTCTCCAACCTCATTCTATCACATTGATGTTCTACATTTTTTCCATAGATGGATTAAAAATGATCCATTTGAATTCTTGAGTGAAAGATATTTTTATCTGAAAACTCAAATAGGGGAAGTTGTTGATACCAACCACCTTTGATATCCAATGAATAATATTTCAACATTTTATTTAGGTTTTTAACTATTCTATTAGGCTAACCATCTACTTAAGGATGATACACGGTGATGAAACTCAAATTCATATCAAGAGCATGTTGAATACTTCACCATAACTTTGAGGTAGCCCTCATATATGAATAAGAAAAAATGAAATGTAGTAATACATGTTACCTTACCACTTCCTTAAAGTATATCCTAGCCAGTTCATCAAGAGAGGACCCCTATAAGACATCGATGAAGTGTGATGACCTTGTTAGGTGATCAAATACAAAACATATATCATTATTAACTTTTATTTTTTTGGGAAATATAATGACAAAATTCTTGGTGATGTTATCACATTTCCATTAGGTTATGGGAAATGGATATGACATCCCTTAATATTTTTGTATTTCAGCCTCAAATTACTTAAATACCAATCACTGAGACATAAACTCTGTGATATCTTTATTCATACAATCCCACATGAAATACTATTTCAAATATCTATATATCCCCGTACTTCCTGGGTAAGTATATAGTGAAAAACTATGGGATTTATCTAACAAATCCTTATTAAAATGTGATATGGATGGAATGAATACATGGTTCTTGAACATTATCATTGCATCGTGATCATGGTTAAACATATGAACATTTTTAACCTTTCTTTGTAGCTCTATGTCTTCCGTTTATGCCACTTTAATATTTACTTGGAAAGATGGTTGAACATCCAATTGAGAATGATAATATTTTCCCAATATTTTAGAATTTCTATATCCATCCTTTGAAAATCTATAAATATTGGATCTTTTTTAATCCTCATCATGTATATGTTAGGACAGTCCTTTCGACTCAAAGCATAGGCCACCTTATTAGTATTCCTAGATTATTAATGTATTGAGCCATCATAATTTTTATTCTGTTATAAAGATCTTATATAGTGAATATTCAACTCCTATTTTGTGAATATTTACATAAAAATTTTATGAACTGTAAATATATTACAATTTTTTCAATAATGATAATGCCTCCAAATCTTTAATGAAAAAAGCACCTCAGATAACTCCAAATCACAATTTGGGTAATTTTACTCCTAAATCATCAATTTTCATGAATCATAAGATATAACCATGTTATTATTCATAATAACACATCCCAATACCTTCTTTTATGCATAAATATATATTAAAAACATTATTTAGTTCTAGGAAATGTAAGATGATGTGAAATGACAAATCTTCTCTTCAGTTCATTGAAATTTTCATCAAATTAATCTATCCAGAGGAAATTGTCTCCTTTCCATGATAAATTTATCAGGGAATTAGATATTTGTGAGGAATTATCCACAAACCATTAATAATATCTATCTAAACCAAGAAAACAATGGATATCAGCCACCGTGTTTGGTTTCATACAATATTTAATAACCTATGTCTTTGATGGATCTACCGATATACCTCCTTATGAGATTATATGATCCTAAAATAAAACCATTTTCTTCCAAAATTCACACTTTATAAATTTTTCATATATTTTCCCCTTATTAGGGTATTTAGTACTCTTATCAAGTTTTCATAATGGTCTTCCTTTATCATTGAATAGATAAGAAAATTATCTATAAATACTACAAAAAACTAATCATGGTAATCTATGAAGACTATATTCATTAAGTAAAAGAAGATAGAGGGATTTAATAATACTGAATATATTTAGTATATATTCATATTGTCTATAACTTTTATAGAATTATTTCATGTGTATATCCTCATTATTGACCCTCAATTGATGGTATCCAGAATACATGTAAATCTTGGAAAAGTATTTAGATCTATGCAGTTGATCAAACAACTTCTCAATATAGGTAAGAGGAAACTTGTTCATAATTTTGATATTTTACATCACCTAATAATCAATGAAGAGTCGCATTGATTCATATAACTTTTAAACCAAAATAATAGGTTCAACCAAATGTGACACACTTGTCCAAATGAACCCCTTATCAAGGTTTTCCTATAGCTTATTATTCTGTTCCTACAACCAAATCAAGGCCATTCAATTGGGAGTATTTAAAATTGGTATGGCACTAGGTATGAGTTCTATTGAAAACTCACTTAAAATTTTGATGGAAGGATAGGAAAATATTCTATAATGAAATAATAAAATTCTAACATAATAGGCATACCATAAATGTCGAGTTACCCCAATCATCAGAGATGAACACCCATTTTGAATGGGAATTAAGACCCATACATTAGATTTGATCTCAATCAGAAGTTTGTACATATCATTATATTGATAGGAAATTGTTGGTTAGTTTTTAGTATAAAACATGACATCCCTTACTTGAAAATTGATGTGGGGTTTTTTTAGATAAAGATAATCCATGCATAAGATAACATCAAATTCAACTAGAGGATGAACAAAAATATTTTCAGGTTGCACATTCCAACAAACTTATACAAAAGAGGGATCACATACTTGAGATTTGATTATCATACCATTAGGGGTTTTTTACTTCTAATTATTCATCTGATCATTTTGGGATTCATCGTGATACCCATGGAAAAGTTTTTAGAGATGGAAGAATGGGAAGGTCTAGATTCAAATAGGACATTATCATTTCAAGATTGGTTGGTAAGTATACCTTTCACCAAATCATTGGATCAACCATTATTAGAAATAGTGACCACATGATATTTCCCATTGTCTCTTGGATTAAGAGAAGTTAAAGTTAATCATTTTTATAACCTTTATATTTGGGTATTGGTTATCACAATGACCATATTCCTTAAATTTTAAATTCATGAATGTTGTTGGTGTAATATGTTTAGATGTATCTATATTTTCATCATTAGATAACTTCTTCTCATAACTTTGAAAATAAATTTCCCAATGACCTTCCCTTTCACTCTTAAAAAATTTAGCAGTCCCCTTAATACAATTTCCTCTATGATATTTACCACAATTTGTGCATAAATGAAATATCATATTTTTCTCTCTAACGTTCTAAGATTTTCCTTTGAATTAAATTTTTATATTCTTATCAAAACCATGAGATTGATACATAACTCCAACCTCCATTTTAACCTTAATATAACATCAAATAGTCTCTCCATATATACTAAAGTCTCTCAGGGATAACTTCATTATTATACTTGGTTTTACACCATGAAAAAATAAATCATCCTTAATTTTATGTTGGATAATAATACAAGAATATTACCTCAAAAGTCTTGTAAAATTTTCCTCCTAGGTACCAAAAAATCATCATCATTTCTATTTAGCTCAAGGAAATCTTTGAATCTTTAAACGAAGGAAAGGAGAAAATTACTTATTGAAAAAAAAAATGATTTTGAACCCATCCCAATACATAGATGCAATTTTATCCTATTCCCTTATATTGTTGATAAGAGTCCACCATTAATCCGCTTCACCTTCCAAACATTATACATTCAAAACAACAATTTATCCAAACACGAGATAATGGAAATTCTATTTTAAGTGGTGGTGATCCATTTTTTATAATCTAGTGTATCAAAGGATCTACTAAATGAGGGTGGGATTTTCCTCATAAATAACTCTATTGATTATTATTCCCCACTTTGTTTGTTTTGAAGTCTTTCATGATCCATTTCTTGAGAATGTTTTATGATAATAGCAAGAAATTATTTATTATATATACCATAACATTTGGATGATCAGGAGGAAAATAACTGTATATTCCATGACACTCATCATTAACACGGTTCTTTCAGGTTCTTTCCATTGACTAAAAAAACAATCATATTATAAGAAACAGTAATCATGATAGAGAACTACATAATCATGAAAAATCACTTATATTATGTTTAAATCATGAAACCTTATTTAATATATGTAACCTTAATTTTATCCTCAATCTTTCATTATCATCATCTATATAAATCCTTCATAATGGTTCATAAATATTTTGTGAATTTCTAAAGTGTATCCTCGAAGAGTGTGAAACTAGGTGTGCAACAAGGCCAATTGTGTTGCACTAGGTGACAATCGAGTCTAGATCAATGCACTATGTTCAGAGTTATTACCCCTAGGTACCTCTATTTGAGAGCCACATCCACTTTTAGTTTCCATACAGGGATATAATTTCTCCGATACCACTCTCTATATCCTTTACCAAAATTCCAAGACATTTTCCTACACATTGATTCATCCTTAAACTTATGATTAGACATAACCTTGGGGATCTCACTAAGGTTTTTCCATCTTAGTTTCCAAAGGATAACTAAACCCACACTCTGATACCAACTATAAAACCTCAGGATTATCATAAATAGACATTATATAATTTTTGATCAATTTTCCATACATTACAGAAAAACACAGATGAGGACCATAATAGTTTAGTGTATTTGGAAACATAGAAACATAAAAAATTGGTCCATAGGTAAACTATATCATCACCCACTATGATCTTTATTACTATAACCCTTATTAGAAATATCATAGGTAATATATTTCATCATATCCTCAGGAAAGGAACCATAATAAAGGGTGATCTTAGATGCTGAGTAAGGTTAAACATGGGAGATACATATGCATAACATGATTACAAAGGTATGAGAACATGAGCATAACATTTGAAAACCATACCCTGCATATAAAAGAACATTATCTTGATTTTTGGAATGAAGATTTTAATTTCATAATACATGAATCATAAGTGAATCAATGGACATGAGCCATGAGATCATAATTATTGAAACCCTAGACTTCTAAACAGATTATTACATGGTTTTATGCAAAATAAACCATTAAATTACAGGCCAAGGATCATAAAGTCTAATGTATTTGGAAGATTGGGTACATAAATAATCATCATGAAAACATATTTTATTTAATCTACATAATGGGATCCTAGCTTCCATTGATCTCCTATAACTGCATAGGATAAACTACGGAATACATGAACCAATGGGAGGAGAAAAAAATCTCAATAAGGAAATAAGAATAGGAATAATACATAGCATATGGGTTAGAAAGAATAACATGATGAAATAAAGGGAATTGAACATGAATAAACATAAGGATGAATAACATGTATAAAATGGTAACATATAATCAGAGCATCATAGTAAAGTGGGAACAACATATAACATGTAACAAACCTGAGTCATGGCTAAACCCTAGGACAAGGTGGACAAAGTCCCATAAAGGAATCAAGTGCACTCTTTGTCCCAACATGACATCAAAACAGACAAAACATTACCCAATACATTAGAGTGACATATGGGTGAAACCATCACAACATGTTTATGAATATTTTTTCAACATAAAAAATCACACATATGGAATAAAACTTAAACATAAGGGTCACCCATTAAAATATTTGGGAATCATAATCATGTCAAAAGACATAACATAAGAGAATATTATAGTGGTGTCAACGAAAGGAAGGATTTAATTAATAAATGAAAATTCATAATAAAAAATAATTTTAGATTATGATAACTGATGTCAAATTGAAGTAAATACATCTAAAAATAGTTTTTAATAAACTTTAGAAAAGGAAAATTTAAGTGACGTTTAAGGAAAATATTAAAGAGAATTTAAATAGGGAAAGGAATATGTTGTTTTAATAAAATCAGAAATGTACCATGTTTGTTTTTCATGATAAAATTATTGATTTGAGAAAAGAAATTGTGGATTAAAATATATTATTGGGTGAACATAGATGCGGGTAAATGTCAAGAATTTCCCTTGAAAATTAGGTTTTCTTTTCGAGCTGATTTTAGAAGGGAACCTTATAAATACATGTATTACCCCACCAAAAAAGAAAAATATGATCTAGATACATGATTTTGGAACATATATATATATATTATAATAATTAAATAAAAATAAAAAAGAGTTACATAGGGTAAATAGAGATAAAATGTTACCTGAAGAAAATATGGAGGTTCGGAAAGGATCCCTTACCATATGTCTAAAAAAGTTATGGACTTGATCATAATGTCCTAACTAATAAAATTATATTCATTTATTAATAATTAAAGAAAATTTTATTCATGTAGTTGAATTATTATAATTTTATTATGTTAATTTATGGCCTTTTGAGTTATAGCGTTCAATTTCATCGTTCATGAGTACTCAATTTCTTAGTTTTCATAATCAATTTTATTGTATAAGAGTATAGAAGTTCATGTAAATTGAAAATAGAAATACATAATTTATATTATAAGTTATTAATTAACATACATAAGTTTAAATGGTCATATATTTCATTTTTATTTTTGGTTGAAGATGAATCATTAGATAATATGTTGTTGATAATCGTGTAGATTATTTTGGGCAGTTTTTGCTCACAACGAACTTGTTTTGTTTTATTTTGTAATATCATCTGTATATAATGATTCCAACAAATAAAATAGGTTGTAATAAATATATTATATTTTTTATCCAAAAAAATGGATTTATTAACTTCCATGAATGTGTTTATATAAAATAAAAAAATTTGTCCTTGAGGTGCTAAATTAACACCTCACGAACGGCGTTTTCATTTTTAGAATAAAAGGTGGAGGAGATGGGATTAATGATGGATTATTCCATTAGAATAATAAAATTATAGTATATATGAGGTAATATATTTATAATAACATTTTTATGGAATTAGGTGATGAGATAATAATTAAAGACATGTAATGAAATTAAAATAAAATGAAAGAAGAATTTACCTCTTGATTTTCTCCTCTTTCAAAACCTCCTTAGGGAATATGTTTTGGTATTTTGATGAGACCAAGAGATAATATACTTGGGGGAGAGTTTTGGGAAGTGTATTGGGTAGAATTTTGAAATGTATAAAAGATTATAATGTGTTAGGATAAGAGGTTGTGATGGGTGGTATTTATAGTGGTGGAGATGGTGTTTTCTCATTATTTTGTTCGCTAGTTTATTATTTTTCTCAAGATAAGTAATAGAATTGATTATTGAGACTAAATACAGTAATTAAATCATGTAATTTTGAACCAATGGTTCTTATATAATCCATGACTCAATGAATAGTGTATTTAACTTATAATTTATATATACTGTAAATTATTGAATTTTCATATTCACAAAAATTCTAGTATTTTAGAAAAATCCAAAATTTTCACCCTAACCATTTTTTGACATGTATAATTCTAAAGTAAAATTTTGTTTATGAAAATAATTTTATAAATATGATAAATTTAATTTTTAATTAAAATCATCTTTTACTTGGAAAATACATATTTAAAATTACAATTGATTTTATAGCAGTTTGGAAAATTAATTAAGGTCTCATAAAATTATCATAAAATAACAAGACAAAAAGATATTAATTTTTGAATTCATTTTATGAAAATACCTTTTCTTTTCAATTAGTAAATTAATCATAAAATTATAATTAAATGTTGATGAATTATAAAATACCAACACTTAATTAATAATTGTTAAAAAAATTATTTACTTAAACTATAATATAATTATAACATATTTTGATTTATAAGATACCAAAATTTTATTTATAATTTCATAGGTAAGGTTAATATTCTATTGTCCAGTTTATAATTCATAAAGTTCAAATTACTATTCCAAAGCTCAAGTTATTATTTCATCATTATAGGATCTTTAAATTCTATAAATACTTATTATTTCATTAATTATTCATTTATAACATTTTTATTGTGTAATTAATGTGATTTTATGTGATTTATACTATTTAACATAATTATAAGAAGGGAATTTCCATTGATAAAAATTCCAGCTCATTAAATTCTCCCCCCTTAGGAAATTTTTCCCTCAAAATTTTGTTTTAAATTATTTGTTGGAAATAGGTGTGGGTACTTATCCTTCATCACTTACCCAGGTTCCAATGTTGCATCTTCATAATTGTTGTCTTCCATAGTACTTTGACCACATGAGTAGTCTTGTTCCCTATAACTTTACCTACACGATCCAAGATATCCATTAGATGCTTCTTGTATGAGAGATCATTTTGCAAATTTACCACCTCTGAATTTAGTATATGTGAAGGATTAGGTATGTAATTCCTCAAGAGGGATAAGTGGAATATATCATTTACTAGAGACATGGTTGGCAAAAATTCTAGTCGATAGGCTACAGCTCTGACAAGATCAGGAATCTTGAAGGCGACAATATACCTGGGACTTAGCTTCCTTTCTTCCCAAATATCATGATCCTTTTCCATGTAGATATGTAGAGGAATACCATGTATCCAAATGTAAACACTAGGTCTCATAAATTATTGTATTTATATCTATTTTTTCCACATTGGAATGCCTTGTTGTGATACTAAATGGTTTTAACATTCTGTACCATTTCATAGACCATTTTAGGTCCTAAAAGATTACGTTCACCAACATCATCCCATCATTTTTTTGTTATACATGTTTTCCAAAAAATGGCTTCATATAGAGTCATTTGGATATTGGAGAGGAAACTATTATTCTAAGTGAATTTGACCAGAGGCATATACTGGTCCCATCCAACGTTGAAGTCCATAGAACATGCTATCAACATGTCTTCAAGTTTCAGAATAGTTTGCTCATATTTTTCATCAGTGTGAGGGTGATAGGATATACTGAATTTCATATCAGTTCTTATAGCATGTTGGAGTCTTTTATAGAACTTTGAGGTGAATCTCATATCTTGATTAGATAAGATCGATAGTGGTACCTCATGCATCCTTAACACTTCTCTGATATATATCTGTTAAAGTTGATCTAATGAGAATTATTCTCGAATTTTGACAAAGTGAGATGTATTTTTAAGACGATCCATAACCACCCATATAGAACTATTTCCTTTGGATGTCTTGTAACGACCCAAACTGTTTTGAATGAAGTTTCCATTTTTGATTTAATCAAATGTATTATTATGAGATATGGTTATAAAAAACACATGAACTTTGTTAGTTAAATCTTATTTCATTTAATATACCTTTAAGAATATTTACCATTGTAATATAGTTGTTGAATATTGATCACATGATAAATATAAATATAGGGCATTTAAAAATTCCAATTGACTCATAAAAAGGAAGGGATGGACACAACAAGTAGAATAGTTCCCTATGAATCCCATTTATCAGAGATTCCAAGGGATATAGAATCTCTAGGATTTCCTATTGACCAATTCCATGTTAATATCGAAAAACTTAAGCATGAGAAGACCCATTTATAGGAGAGAAGTTCAAGATTATGGAGATCCCGACCCAAACCATGTTCCCTGAACAACCCCATAAACGTCTCACTGCCATTAACCTACTCTTAAAGTGTATTCTAGTTTAACAAAGGGATAGGTATCACGTCCTTAATAATATTAATATTTATATTATAGGATAAAAAATTTATTTTCTTTTTTGTATTATCAGTTTATTAATGATTTTTTATTTCGATTCAATTAAACACAAATTATATTTTTGGGTAATATTCAAATTAAATTAAGGGATTTATTTTTGATGAATTAATGGATTTTTGAAATAAATAGTATTTTAATTAAATTTTTTAATCAAATAGGGACTATTAATTATAAATGGTCATATAATTTTATGAAGTGAAATACAATTTTTTTTAAGGGTTCAAAAACTATTATTGTAAAAAACACATCATTTTTCCAATAAGTGTATAATCTTATTTTAAAATTGAGAATGAAAATATTTATATAAAATAAAATTATTTTTTGATTCATAACTTTTAAATTATCCAATTGTTCTTTTTTCATAATTTTTTAAGACAATAAAATTTTTGGGTAAAGATTAAATACCGTATAAATATACTGTGTGTTTTATGGCATCATAATGACCCAAAATGATTTAATTAAAACTATAATGGGTATAATTATCCAAATATATGTTTTACCCATAAAATAATGTGATTTTAAGTTTATTTGACTATTTTTATAATACCTTTATGAATCCTCTAAAATATATAATATATTTTATTACTTTAAATTCATTTATTTAAGAGCGTGACTCACCTCCACAAAAGAAATGGTAATATTTTATTATGTTTGGACCTTTTTCTAGTAAAAAAATTATAACCTCCCCACTTTGGAAAAACCATGAGAAGGTTTGTGATTTTGAATATTCTATTATATATAGTCCAAAATCTATATTTTTAAAATATTAAAGAATTCCCCTCTCATTTCCTATATAAACCCACCCATGCTCCGACATGTCTTCACTAAAACTACTTTTAGCACACATTTAATCTACCATCCCCTATCTAAAATCATCCCAAGGTTCCATATGAGTTTGGAGCTACACACTCAAGTAAGGGTTTATTCCTTTCTCATCTGTATCTAACTTTATTTATCTTGTTATGCCCTTTTATTTTCAATTAATAATGATAGAGTATGTTTTCTCACCTTCCCCATACCGCCCTTATTATGTTTAAATAATGAGAGACCCCTTTTTCTCATTAATCCCTCCTAGGTACACCTGTTATAATGTCCAAATTTCATAACCATCATTTCCATTCCCTTTTTATTCAAGATTACTTATTATTGTATGACTTATATTTCTAATTCTACATCTATGGACATGACCTTAAATGTCCATCTTATTGTCCAATTCATGACCAAATTATAAGATTCCCATTTTCCTCTCATTAACTCATTTTATGAATTTTTTAGTGACATCATTATTCTTCTAAATTTTCATAAGGATTTTTCATGCCAAATCAATTGTTTCATGAATACCATATTAATTTCATATCAAGGGTGACCACTTTTTTTAAAAATACCTTTTTTATTTTAGGGGTTACATGTATGTGTTCCACACTTCATGAATGTGAAATACATTATGATGATGAATGAATCCATGTTTCATGATCTATGTGGAACACTTAAGCATGATAATGAAATGAAAGTGGCAGGTGCACGAAGAATTATATAACACTCGAATGCAGTGTGTATTGTTTGGTATCCTGATACATCATGCAGGGAAATGGGTGCACCTGATTAATTTATGGGACATTTCCCACCATGAATCCATGGTGGTTTAGCCATGACCTATGTTTACGATGCAGTTTTTTAAGTTGTTTCCACATTTCTCATGTTATTATTATAATGTTTTATCATACCTTATTGCTTATGTTTCTTTATTCTTAATTTGTATACCTTGTCTAACATGTATTATTATATTCATGTTATTCCATGTTTATTCCCTTACTGGGCTTTAGGGCTCACCCCTTTGTTATATATTTCCTCGGATATCTAATTAAGTTTGAATCTCAAGAATTTTAAAGAATATTTCAATAAAGATGTTGTAATTCTTGTTTAAAGTTGTAATTCAATGTAACTAATTCCCAAATACACTAGAATTATCTATCCTTTCAGTTGTATTAAGTTTAATTTTATGTAAAAATGTATTAATGTGTAATAAATAGAAGGGTTTTTATACGTATTCTAAATTCTAGTGACAAAATCCATGGTAATGTTCTCCCACTTCCATGTTAGTATGGGTAGTGGTTAAAAATCCCCTTATTCTTTTTTACTTTCAGGCATCACTTTCTGACATACTAGGAACTTTGATGTATACTAAGTTGTATCTTTTTTCATATTATCCCACTAATAAATCTCTTTTAGATCTCAATACATCATTATGATCCTTAGTTGAATATATAAGGTTGATATATGTGTGTCATTCAGAAGCTCCTTCTTTATCCCTAGATTAGAAGGTACTCATAGCCGTGTTCCAAATATTACAACTCCTTCCGCACTAATTTTAAACTATGAATATTTCCCCTTTCTCATAAATTACACCTTCTTATGTATTGAAACATCATTTATTTGAGAATATTTTATTTTCTACACAAAGGATGGTTAAGAGATCATTTGAGAAGGGATTGATAATATTCATTCCATAATAATTCCCATGTCCATCCTTTGTAGTTCTAAGAAGATTGGATCCTTATCAAGTATAATAATTGATAATGATGCATGATCTTTTATACTTAGAGCGTTTGATACCTTATTTTCATTACTAGGATGGCAATGAATTGTGAATTTGTAATCCTTGATGAGATATGACCATATTCGCTAGCGCATATTACACTCCATCTTTGTGAAATATATTTGAGACTCTTCTGATCAGTATATATCTCACCCATATCCACATAGTGATAATTCCTCTAGATTTTCAATTAAAATATCACGTCTGCGAACTCCAGATCATGTGTGGGATAGTTTTTCTCATAAATTTTCTATTACCTTGCGATATGGGTGATAACTTTATCATTTTTCATCAGTATATATCCTACTCCCTTATTTGAAGCATCATTTTACACCACAAAGAGTTCCCACTTATAGGTAGTGTGAGAACTGGTGCAGTGATAAGCCTATATTTATCTCTTTAAAGTAGTATTCTCATTCACTATTCCAGAAAATATTTTCTCGATTCCGATTCAGCTTGGTTAGTGGGTTATAAAATCATGAAAAGTTCTTTAGCAATCGTCAATAATACCCACATAGAAAAAGGAAACAATTTATATCCTTCAAAAATATTGGTTTGGGCCTCTCTTTTATTGCCTTTGTCTTAGGAGGGTCCAAAAATATCCATTTTCTAGTGATTAAATGCCCCAATAATGATACTTCCTCCATCTAGAACCCAAAATTACTATACATTACATAAATTTTCTCTCTTCATACATTCCTTAGAATAGTTCTTAAATGCTCCTCATATTCCTCCTTACTCATGGAGTATATCAGAATATCATTAATTAATACTACCACAAATTTTTCAAGGTAATATATAAAGACTCTATTCATTATGTCCATGAAGATTTCTAGAGAATTAATTAGTCTGAAGGTCATCACTAAGAACTCATAGTGTTTATAACTTGGTTGAAAGTTATTCTTGGGAATATATTCCTTCCTCACCTTTAATTTGTGACACCCTGACTGAAGGTCCACCATAGAGAAATAACCGGCCCCACATAGGTGGTCAAATAAATCATATATCAGTGGAATGAGATACTTCTTCTCTATCATTATTTTATTGTGCTCATGATAATCAATGGAAAGATGCATTGGTTCATACTTCTTTTTTAATAAGAGGATAGGAGTACCCCATAGTGAAGCACTCAGGCACATAAAATCCTTATATATATTATCCTATAACTGCTTCTTTAGTTTCTCCAGCTCGACAGTGGCCATTTTATAAGGTGTCTTTGATATTGGAAGAGATCCAAGAATATGTTCAATTTAGAACTAAATATCTCAATCATGAGGAAGATCATAAAATTCATCATAGAACACATCATTATAGTCCCTCATAATGGGAATGTCTTTGAGCATGATTTTATCCCTTTTCTCAAGCATTTGAGCAGGATCTGATTTCTCATAAAGAAACATTATCCACAATTGAGATGATGACTTTTAAGTAGATTAATTTTCCTCCTTACACTTGTAAAAAATCAGGCGAATCTTCATGATGTGAATAATGAGATCCCTTTCCCAATAGTCGATATTTTATTTGTATAAAGATAGCCAATCCATTCCCATATTATTGAATGCTCTACCAAAGGGAGTATGATAATATTTTTTAAGAGTTTCAGTCCACAGACGTTAATCGTGGAGAAGTTAAAAACATTGGATGCAGTAATTTCACCATTTTATTTTCTCAAATATAACACAACCTCCAAATTCTTCTGTGGTTTTTGAATAGTTATACTAAAATTGCAAGATATGAAAGAATGGATAGAACTATAATCAAATAATATGTTCTCTACTCTCAAATGAAAAACCAATGTACCTGTTACCACATCATTTTCAGGATCCACCTTAGTAGTAGTGATTGTATATGACCTTACATGCTACCTTGGATGTTGTTGTTGTTGATTTCCACCAACATACCTTGTCTTAGGGAAATAGTTTTCATAATTACCATGGTTCTTGTAGTTAAAACACTACACTACATACTGAGTGTTGATATGAACATTCATTTATTCATCCTCATTAGTGGGATTATTCATATCCCATTAGTAGTTATTATCCATTTCCCTTCTATTTCAAAATTGAAAAATCTCTTTGTTCCCTTTAGGCAGGTTCTAGTATGCTTCTTCCCACACTTTTGACATGTGGGATATAGGGTCATCTTTCCATCATAAGATTTATCAACCACATTAAACTCCATTTTCCTTTTTTTCCTCTACGCCCATGAGACCACTGAGAGTCTCTAATATACATTTCCACCTTGAGGGAAGAATAGAAAATCTCTTCATAACTATCAAAGTCTCGAATCACAAACACTTTTCATTGACTCATCATTTGTCCACTAAATAAGTGATGAACATTTCATTCAGTGTTCAAGAAACAGTTGGGGGAGTATCTTGAAATATGTGTGAATTATTCTTCATATACCCCAATACACTCATCTTCCTTATTCTTCAGTATGATGAATTCTCTTTCTATATTTAAATGGAGGGTTTGGAGAAAATATTAATTGTAAAATATTTTCTTTAAATATTCTTGTTCCATGGAATTAATTTCCTCTTGTGACTTTGTGTTCTTGGTTAGTTTATACCAAGAATAAGCTTCCCAATCAAAATGATAGTCCTCTAGAACAGATTTATATTCTTTCTAGAATTAGAGGGAAAAGAATATCTTCTCAATGTATTTAATAATTTTTTCCATTTGGAGTGGATCAAAAGATCAACTAAACATGGGAGACCTTTTCCACATGAAGTATTAAATAGGAACTTGTTATTAATTTGGATAAGGAGGGATGTTCACATGATTCATGTTATAATCCATAACTTGAGAAAGCTAATCAAGTACTATCATAAGTTTTTTATCACCTTGTCTCATCACATTTGCAATATAATTCAAGAAATAATGACATTTCCTATCACATTTATTATTATAATAGCTTCTTCTATTTCCATCCTTTAACTTAGAAAAAAAGTTCAATTTTGGGGATTGAATACTAAAATAGTAAGAATATTAAAAGGAAACATTTAAATTAAAAGGATCAACTTGTAAAGGAAAGTTATATCCTGACTTCTGATTCCCTAGATTTCAATCTAGGCTATCCATGAAGTATTTCCTAGCATATATTCTTAGGGGTATTTTTTCCTTTGATAATGGATCATAATGAACTTATGAATTTACCAAATCATATCCCATGAGAGTGTAAAACTAGGTGCACAATAAGTCCCATTAACGTGTACCAGATTACCCCGAGTTAGGCCTAGAACACCTTATCGGAGTTATTACTACTAGGAACATCTGTTCCAGAACAATGTCAACTTGTAGTATCTTAAAAGGGACATATTTTCTTGATAAACCACATACTCTATACATAGAAAAATATATGAATGTTTTATTATAATAATTACTATCCCTAAGTCTACTGATAAAGTTTTAAAATCATAATAGAAAAAACTAACTAGTTCATCCTCTGATACCAACTATATTTACCCTATCCCTTCACAGAAATTATTATATGATTTTATGCATAATTAAAAATCAAATTACAAGCCAAGGATCATAATTTATAGTGTATTTGGAAGATTTTGGATATAATTAAACATCATGAAAACATATTTTATTTAATCTCAATAATTATATCCTAACTTCCATTGAAGGCCTATAAAAACATAGGATAACATGGGGAATACATGAACAAAATTAATGCGCTAAAAATCATAGCAATGAAATAAGCATAGGAGAAAAACATACAACATGGGTTATAAAGCATAACATGATGACGTAAAAGGAATGGAACATGAATAAAAATAAAGAATAATAACATTTATAACATAGAAAAATATAATCATTTCATTGCAGGAATGTAGAAAAAACATATAGAATGACAGAAAATGAGCCAAGGCTTACCGCTAAGACATGGAGGACAAAGTCCCATAAAGGAATTGGGTTCACTCCATGTCACAACATGACATCTCAATAGACTAAATATCACCAAATATATTAGAGTGATATCTAGGTACACCCATAATAACATGTTCATGAATATTTTTTCCACATAAAACATCATACAAAAGGAATAAAGCATAAACAAAAGGGTTACACATGGAAATATTTGGTTGTTATAATCATGTCAAAAGGCATAACATAAGGGAATATTTTAATGGTTTCCATGAAAGTAAGGATTTAAATCATACATGGACATTAAAAAGGTAAAATATGCATATATAATGATAGGTTATTTCATACTAAAGTGAATACAAATAAGAATAGTGTTTAAGAATCTTTGGAAATGAAACATTTTAGTGTTGTTTAAGGAAAATATTCAATATAATTCAAATAACAAAATGAATTTTTTTTATAAAACTATAAATGAAAAAAGATATTTTTTCATGATAAAATGAGTGATTATAGAAACATTATGTTAGATTAAAATATACTATGCAGTGCACATGGAATTGGGTAAAAAGTTAGGAAGTTCCCTTCAATAGGGTTTTCATTTCGAGAATATTTGAGAAGGGAGCCTTATTAAAACATGTATTATCACATAAAATAAGGATGATATGATCTGGATACATGATTTTGGAACATATATAAATAATTTAGAAGAATTACATAAAAATAAAAAATATTTACACAGGGTAAATTGAGAGAAAACGTAACCCGAAGGAAATATGGAGGTTCAGAAAGGATCCCTTACTTTATGTCTGAAATGGTTCTTCACTTGATCTTAATGTACTAAATAATCAAATTATATTCATTAATTAATAATTAAATATCCATTTCTACATGTAATTGATTTATTATAATTTTATTATGTTCATTTATGGTGTTTTTTATGAGTTATAGTGTTCAATTTAATTGTTTGGGAGTGCTTGTTTTCTTATTTTTCATAATCGGTTCACTTGTATAAGAGTATAGAAGTTCTTGTAACACAAAAATAGCAATATAGAATTGAATAAATATGTTTTTATTGAAAATAAATAAGTTAAAATTATAATATAATTCAGATGTTTATTTTTGTGGGGATGAATCAATAGACAAGATGTTGGTGATAATGGTTAGTATTATTTTGGGCGGTTTTCTCTCACACCAAACTTGATTTGTTTTATTATTTATCATAATGTCTAAATAATGGTAGCAGAACATTTCATAGGATTTAAGACATATATTATAAATTTTTTACCACAAAAATTATTTTTTGACCAACCATATCATCATTAATGGAAAATGAAAATTTTTCATCCATGAAGGTAATAAATTAACACCTCACTAATGACGTTTTCATTTTTAGAATAAAAGGTAGAGAAGAGGGGTTTAATGATGGATTATTCCATCAGAATAATAACATTCTAGTATATTTTAGGTATTGATGTTATCATAAAATTTGGATCTGAGTATGTGGAAAGATAATAATAAAATAACTTGAAAAGAAATTAAAATAAAAGGAAAGAGGAATTTTCCTCTTCAATTTCTCCTCCTTGAAAACCTCCATAAGGAAAAGGTATTGGTATTTTGATTATACCAAGAGCTTCTGGACATGTGGAAAGGATTTGTAAGAGTATTTTATTGAATTTAAATGAATCTAAAATCTTGGAATGTGTGAGAAGAAGTGGTGGTGAGGGGTGATATTTATAGTGGAGGAGGGGTGTTTTCTCGTTATTTTATTCATTAGTTTGTTATTTTTCTCAAGAGAAGAAATAATGTGATTATTGAGACTAAATATAGTAATTATATTATTTGAGTTTAAACCAATGGTTCTTAAATAATATATTACTAAAAAGATAGTTTATTTAAAATATAATGTATATATACTGTAAATTACCGTATTTTATAGTTGATAAAAAATTCAAGTATTTTAGAAAAATTCCCAAAATTCACCATAACAATTTTTCAATGTGTAGAATTCAAAAATGATATTTATTCAATGGAAATAATTTTATAAAAATATGATAAATTTAATTTTTATGTAAAATAATTATTTACTTGAAAAATACTGATTCTAAAATTATAAATGATTTACTCTTTGAAAAATTAATTAAGGTCTCATAAAATTATCATAAAATAATAATACAAAAAAATAATAATTTATGAATTAATTTTATGAACCTTATTTTTCTTTTAAATTATTAAATTAATCACAAAATTGTAATTAAATATTTATGGCTTATTAAATACCAATACTTAATTAATAATTTTTTAAAAAATTATTTACTTAAACTATGATATAATTATATCATATTTTAATTTGTAAGTTACCTAAATTTTATTTATAATTTCATAGGTAAGGTTACTATTCTATTGGATGGTTTAATATTTATACGGGTCACATTGCTATTCCAAAGGCCATGTTACTATTTCTACGGTATAGGTTCCTTAACTTCTATAAATACTTATTATTCCATTTAGTTTTCATTTATGAAGTTTGTATTGTATTATTAATTTGATTTTTTGTGATTTATACTATATAAAATAAATTAAAAAAGAATATTTCCATTGATAAAATATTTTGGTTACTATAATAGCATAGGCATAATACATATATTTGTGGCATACACATAAAATAGAAAATCAGTTCCATAGTAGACGGTAGGTTGTACATTCACAAGGATGTTGTTTCCATTTCCTTTTCATATTGAAAGAAAAAAATTGATGATATATTACCATTCCAAAATCATTTTTATTTCACAAATATAACATATTTTCATTAAAACTATCATTATTACCTTACATATAATGTGTGAACGAATCACATCGCTTTATGAGGTGGTAGTCCGCCGTATAGATAAGTAACATTATCATAATCCTAAAAATAGATATTACCAAGGCTTGTGTTATATAATAATTTAATAAGAATAATAATATCATAACTATAATATATAAATGATAAATAGATCATTATTTTAATCATTTTTGGGTTGAAATGGGAAAACAAATTACTTTGGTTTGCGAAGCGGTAGTCCAAAGTACACACAGACGATGAATTTGTAACCCATTTGATGTAAGCGAAGATGGTTATAGGTCATGCACATAACTTAAAAACATATTATTATGTGGAATATACTTATTTTTTGTATCAGTGTGATATAATAAAAATTAAATGAGGCTTATGAATAATTAAAATAAAAATATTCGTTGATGAATATTATTTCTTCTTCTGAAATCCTCCTTAGCATTGCAGCAAAATCCATCATAGGTTGAATTTATGTCAAAAATATGTTTTTTTATTATAAAAGGTATTTTGGTTACTTATTTAGGTAGGTATTTTCTTAACCAAAATTGTTTTAATGTGTGAATATGAAAGGATAATGGGAGGCCCTTTATAATTTAGGTGAGTGGAACAATGTAATTTTTTTGAATGAATGATTTCCCACCACATTTTTTGGATTTTATAAGGATCATATAATAGATAATTGTCAATAATATAATATATAATTTTTAAATATGGACATAAAATATGGTTTTTCATGTTTTTGGATATTATTAACACTTATTTTTTTAGTTTAACTGTAGATAAACCCATTTTTAACTTAACTACAATAAATAATTTTTACCATTTTACTATTAATTTTGGTAAAATATAAATTTTTCATTATTATATAACATAAATTATCATTATTAAAAATACTTAATCCATTTATCTTAATTAAATTAATATAATTATAAATTTTTAATTTAAAATTAATCTCACAAATATGATGAGAAAGAATGTTTTTAAAGAGAAAATGTTCAAATATTTAAAATGTTTTTATGTCAAATATCAATATAAAACAGATTACATTGAACTAAATTGGATTATTAGACATATAATTTATCAAATTTTCCTTTAAAAATTTTAAAAAACAATCTAAAATTATTAACAATTTAAACAAAAAATAAGTTTTCAATTAAAATTCAGTATTTTTCACTATTTGTCAAAAAATGAAAATCTTTAGAAAAATTAATATTTTTATCCGAATCACATTTTTACATGATAAAATAAAAAATTAATTTTATTGTATTAAATTAATTTTCTATACATTTCAAAAATTAATTTTATTATTTTTCACTAAAAACACATAAAAACATATTTTTAGAAAGTATTGTTTTCAAAATATAAAAAGACATTACCAAAAATAATGTAATATTTTTATCAAATTGTTTTATTTATATAAAAATTTTTAATTATTATTTTAAAAGTAGTTATTACTATTCATATCTATGTATTTAATGGCTAGGTTATAACAGTCATGTTTAAATAACTATATTAATAGTATATCATGGTTTTGTTAAACCTTAGTGTCATATGATAACCCATTATTTCATGTAGTAAAATCATAAACTGGTGTTATTTATAATGAAAGATATCGAACAAATTTAATTTATCCAAAAATAATAATTCATAAAAACTTAAGGTGTTAAAAATTACTAATCGACTATTAACTTTGACAAACAATGATTAATAAATGGGTAGTAAAAAATTATAAATTAATTGTATAATGTACAATAAAAACAAATATGGTTCTGATATATATTATTAATAAAAATAAATTTATTATATTGAGAGTTTATGTGTGTATGAAAAAGTGTAAGTTCAAAGTAAGGGTTTCCCATTAAGATTTACCTACAATGAGATATGCTTCATATTCACTACTTGTTTTATTTTATATGGGTTATATAATACCTATGACTATACTTTTATCATATATATTGAAATTAAAGGAATTTATAAATATATATCATGATTTCTCTTTCAATGTATTTTTATTCAATACATACTAAAGTTGTAAGTGTTTATTTCCAATATCACTTTCTTGTAGTTCAATATTGAACCAAATGGTTTCGTGTAAGTAGAATCCTCCTTATTACATATTTTTAAAAGATAATATTTCTCCTCTATTTTCATATTATTTTTTTATTTTAGAAATAAACTTATCTATAATTAAATAATTTATCAAGGAAATTTTCTATTAGACTTTAATTTTTTACAAATAAATGAAAGTAAACCCTCTATCATTTTCCCCAGGATGGCATATAACAATGTTTTATGTATGTTTTCATTAAACCATTTTATTTTACATGGTATTATTGTACTAAGAAGGAATAATTAATGTTTACATGTTCATATAGGAAATATATGTGCGGTTTCTAATTATATGATAGGTATACCTAGAACTATATATCCCTCCAATGAATTGAGTAATGATTTATATCCCATTATATGATATATATTAGGGATTAAAATCAAACACCTAAGGTATGAGTGGGCATGAAATTATACACCCCTCTAATGATTTAGGTAAAACATTATATATCTTGAGATGGAATGTCAATGACTAGGGAGTAAACCCAATCTACTGTGGGACTCTATGAACTAAATGATGATGGTCTTGGTAGTGAGCCTCAATATAAGGAATGATTTTCCATGCTTGTTTATATTCCACATTCTTATTCAACAACACTACTTTAAGAAACATTCCATTGTTATATTTTCAAAGATCGTGATTGTTGAATCATGTTTCCATACTCCTATGAATCATTTATTATGTTAATCAAAAATCCTCATGTTATGAATCATAATTTATAATTTTTTTTATTATGTATTATTTCCTTATATAATGTCCATGTACCATGATTATGTTCTCATAACCACATGTTCATCATATGTTCACTTATGATCTTTGCTTGATGTCACTTATTCTCTCTCCATTTTGAAAATATAAGATCACCGTTTTTATATATCAATTCCCCGTGTAACAAAGAGGGGTATTAAGTGTAACATTTAGATAAGGGTATCATGTGTGAAGATTATTTATAGGAGATGTTGAAGAATGTTTTCCAAATAATTTGGTTATATATGTAGTCTCTAAATACACTAAAGATATAAGTTCCGGGATGTGATTTATTGTGAGATGTAATGAATATTCGTGTAAAATGATGTAATATGTTTATTGGTTAATGTTGGGTTTTCATAGTTTTTATTATAATAGGGGTTATATATTTATTGGATTAGGTTATGAATAATAATAGTAAAGAACTTAAAATAACCTTTGTTGAACAGAAGTAACATAAGATGAACCTAGAATTTTAAAGATGGAAATGAAGGTGTCATAACATTGGATATCGTAAAATTGATTTTCCTTCTCATACGATTACTTAATATAGTTATTATTGAATTATACTCACACTAACCCTTTTGGTTGTAGTAAATTAAGGAAAATAGAATTAGGAAACCTGGGTGGTGATAGGTATTCGAAATACTAAAAACATATTAATTGATCCTAGTTCTATGAATTCCTTTAAACCTTGTAATTCCTCTTAGATTAATTATTCATATCCTCAATTAATAGATATTAAATTATCAATTAATAATAAAAGTGTTATGATGATTTTATGCTATGTCTATGACTCATCCAAAAAAAAGGTTTTGGGGAATAATCTTCCTAAAAATCCTATTATTATCCCTTTAGTTGAATTTAATTTTTCCAAAATATTTTCATGGTATTCCCCTAGATAATGTGGTTTATTTTTCTAGATAATTAATATCTGTGCTATGATTATATCAATGAAGCATTATATAATGACCTTAATTTTATTAGAAGAATTTGAGAAGAAACTCAGAAGATTAATTGTAAGGGTTTTATATGAAAATTTTCTATAACATAGGGTGCACCAGTTATCTTTGTTAAGAAGAAATAATGATCAATTAATCTCTATATTTATTATCATTAAGTTAACAAGACTATAATCTTAAAAAATTATGTTATACCTCATAATGATTACTTGATCGATCAACTATGAGGGGCTCAATAGTTCATCAAATATTGAATTTCGATCTAGACATTATCAATTAATGGTGAAAATATATGATGTACCAAAGAAAACATTTCATATAAGAAATAGACACTATGAATTTATAGTTATTCCATTCAGACTTTCAAAATCCCAAATATATTCATGAATATCAATAATAAAATACTTAAAGATTTCCTTTATCAATTTTTAGTAGTCTTTAGATATGATATTCTCATATATTAAAAGACTAAGTTAGTTCATAATGATAATTTGAGAATTATTCTAAAGAACATGAGAAAGGATTAGGTGTATACTAAATTTAGGAAGTGTGAATTATGAATACATAAAGTTTCATTCATGGATCATGTAATCACACAAGAGGATAAATATATATTTATATATCAAAGATAGAGGTATTGAAGAATATTCCAGAGCAACCACTATAATAGAGAACCATAGTTTTTGTAGATTGGATGGACTCTACCAAATCCTTGTGAAAAAATTCTCATGATTATAAAATACACAAACCAGGTTAATTCAGAATGGATTCAAGTTCCTCTAGAGTGATTAATGTGAATAAAGCTTCATGAATATTAAGATATGGAGAATCAATACAAATTTACTCACACTACCCTATAATTAATGATTACTCAATAAGTATTGTATACATAGTTGAGCTTCAATATTTCTTATCATCCTCAGATTGATGGTCATTTTTAATATACCATTCAAACCCTGAAATATATGTTGAGATCATGTCCAAAAGACATCAAAGATAGTTAGAATCAACACCTTCTCTTGGTATTGTTCTCAGATACCAATTGTTTCCATTATAGAATTTAAATGGAACCACATGAGGTTATGTATAAGAAGAGATGTATAAGAAAAATTCATCAGGTGAAATTTGTAAAGTGTATGTCGTTGGGACTAAATAATTCTTAATAGATGTTAAAGAATATTCAAAGCATCAAGTGGAAAATTAATTCCACACAAGGTCAAAAATAGTGTTTTACTAAGAAACATCATTGAGATATATAGTTTAAATATAGATATAAGGTAATCATTTTAATATCACCAAGGAATAGGGTTATGTGATTTTTGAAGAAGGAAGAATTAAGCTCTAGATAAATTTCCCATTTTGAAATCCTCAACATTGTGTGGAAGGTAACCCATCACTCAGAACATTGACCAAACCTCTCACAAGTTCATGATGTATTACATTTATTACTTTGGTGAAATTTCATACCTTACTATTCATATGTAATGAACTCAAAGGTAGTACCTCTGAAACATGATCTCACTTACAAGGAACATCTGGTAGAAATATTAGATCATAGATATTAATTACTATGAAACATGACCAATCACATGTCAAAAGTTATCTAGAGGAATCATTAGTTTTAATAAGGGACATAGGAACCTGAACGTGTATAAAGGGAAATGTACAAACATTTATTTTCGTCATAGAAATTAATTTTTGAGGGAGAAATTATTTTAAGGGGGGATAGAATGAAACACCCCACATTTTTAGTATATATTTTTCTATAAATAAATAATTCGTGTTTGATAGCTTTCCATACACACAATATTGTACTAAAATAAACCATGGTATATTTTATTGAGTTAAACTATTACAATTCAATAAAAATAGTAATAAATTATGGAAATGAAATATGAAAAATTATTATGAAAGGTAGAAGAGGAATAAAACCACAAGTAAATAAATACACCACAAAACTAAAATCATTATCCACATGGATTTCCTTAAAGATCATACCATTAATTATTAGTATGGAAATAAGGAAACACATTATAAATGTAATATAAATTTTGAGAAAAAAGGAAATGAATAATATAAATGATTTTAGAGACATATGTAAGTTTATATATAGGAATGTAATATGACCACTATACATATGGTTGTTGTATATTCTTGTATCCATTAAGCATATTGAATTTTGGGTAATTTTTGGTTAAAAATAAAAATGATATAATTCAAATATAATAAATAATTATGGAAATAAATCAAATAATAATAATTAATAATAATATTTTATTATAAAAAATTATTTTAATTTCTAATATAATTTTATTTTTGAAGAATATGTTGATGTTTTTATAAATTTAAAATAATTATTCTAATATTTATAGATTGATAAAATTTAATGGTTATAAGATAAATAATGGGATGTGATTAAATTCATTTTAAAAGGATTGTTTTCCATTATTTAGGAAATTTTTATATAAATGAGTTAAATTCATCACTATTGATGAATGATTTTAATGAAATATTATATATATATATATAATCATATATTTTAAAATTTGTGGAATCATGATCCAATATCACTAAAAAGTAGTTGAACCTGATTGTCCATAGGGATTCAAGAGTGTCTATCCATACACTAGAGGCTATCAACTAACTGTGAGGGTCTATGCCAGTACATAGGGGAGACTATATCATCTTTATCAAAATGGATCAAAATGGTAAATAATGGATAAAATTAAAAAAAAGTAATGTACTTATAATATAAAATATTAGTAAATATCTAAATAAAGATAAATAATCAAAATATATACCATATACCAAATTAGGATTGCATGATTCTATACAAGAGGGGAGTAAGGGAAACATGCATCCATGGTAGCATGCATACTATGGAACATGTATATCAAAAGAAAAAAAAGGAAAAAATCTATCTCTAAATAAATTTACAATAACTATCTTTGTCTACTACTTTTGTACTTTATCCTTAAATATATAATTAAGAATCCAATGTTATGTGTTTTCCATTGTCCCTACCTTTATCCAGGAAGTATGTCTGAGTTCTCAATAATAGTCGCAATATGGTGTGAGTAAAAATCGGTCATCCACCACTAAAATTGTCTAGAAAAATGGAGTCTATTGATATAAAATGACCAATATGTAGGTATTATAATTATAAATAAATTTTATAAATGTAACACATGTTGAGACCAACTTCACCATGGAACACTTGGAAGACTATATCTGCTTGAGCCTAACCCAGAATGATCTAAGAAATTGTAATTTCATTATATAGGCTCAGGTCCTGAGGAAAATAACCAAGAAATCCCTACATAATTATAATCATATAGTGGATCCACAAGTTTAATTTAATTTAAGACTTAATAGTGATAGGTAAACCAAGGAATTCATATATCTAATACATTGACTGAATTCAAGCGTGTTATTTGATGTTTAATATGCATTATCAAAATGATTAGTACGACGATCTCATATAAGGAATTCCTCATAGGGAACCTAGGTACCACTCAATAAATACTATAAACCCATCATCCTATGATCCCATCCAAGTAATTCCATATAGGGAATTCAGGTATTTCCAAGTAATGGTATAATTGCGTTTTTTATATTGATCTCGTCCAAGGAAATCCACATAGGTACCCCAAGTATCTCCCATTTTATAATAGAAATAATTGTTTCAGATGATACTGTCCAAGGTATTATATAGAGAAATATAAGAATCACCCATGGATTAGTATAATTACATTTATAATTCTTTCAATTTAATAGTCCCAATGAACTTGTCGAAGGTATTCCATCATAACCCAAATGTTTCTCAAGAAATTACCTACAGAATATTCATGGGTCAGCTGAATATGCATACAATTAAACAATAAAATTCAAAAAAATACCATATCATTTATAAGTGATATATTAAGTATAAGATAAAAATAAATTTTTGGTCTATGTGACATGGTATTACCATTTAAATTTATAATTAATTCATTTAACCATTTCATTTTAAGATTTAATACCATACCCAAATCGATGGTGGGTGGGTCACATGAATTTATAAAGGTGTCATGATTTCCTAATAACCATACCATAAGTGGTTGACCTAGTTGGGGTAAGAAACCTTAGATTATGTAATTAAATGTACAAATATTATCTAGAACTAGGAGTTAGAAAATTATTTAATTAACTTCACATTTATTATGCGACACACAGAAGGTCTAGCATGTTCACAACGACATATAATAGAAACCACTTGGATTTTAGGGAAAATTCGTAAACCACATACCATAGATTATTAGTATAATCCTCATCCAATATCGGCCTCTAATATAGTTGATAATGAAATAAAATGAAAAACAATAAAAAAACCCTAAAATAGTTCTTATTAGCTTGTATGAAGATAATGCTCCAAATGGAGAGATAAACTGAGAAAAGAAGGCAACAGAGATTAAGGAATACTGAGAGGAATCCAAAATGATGAATGGAAGTTGAATTAGATGTTCAATAAAGGAGTTATCTCAAAGAATATCTGGGGAGTAAAAGGTAGAAATCGTCCATTGGGCTGTTGTGCATTTGAGGAAAAATAAAAGAGGACAAGGGTAATAAGGGTTCAAGAAAAAAATGGACTTTTACCCATTTTAAATGGGGAAAAAAATTTCCAAACTATGTGACAACCATGAATTGGACACTATCTAAATAAAAATCTCATCACACAGGCCTTGAACATGGTTATACAAACTATGCACACCCATTGCATTTGGCATTATCCCATAGAACAGACTCTGCATGGATAAGGGAATGGTTTATACTAACCATGAAAATGATTTGACAAATAAAAATATAATTTATTATAGGATTTTCACAGGTGTTCCACCTCCATCAAATGGTTACAAAATTTTTTATAATTTATTTTTGGATTCAAAGTTGAGCTACACAATTACAACTAACCATGCGTAAATAGTGTATCTCTCCATAGTTCTCAAAAAACTGAAACAATGGGCCTCAATCTGAGCTTGAACACTCTGGAAACCACCATGAACTCATTAGTAATTCACATATAGATAAATTAGGTTTATATATAAAATAAATTTATCTATAACACATAGAAAAAATGTGATCTTACAACCTACCCTCCTAAAAACAACCCATGCTTGAGTTTATCAGCATGTAGTTGATCAAAATATGAGAATAACTCTATCCACTGAGTATGTATATCGATCATATGCTCTGAGGTATCATCCTATACATTTACATACTACCATAACCCCAGAACTAAATGAACTAAACAACTATAAATAACATTTATTTAGTGATAAATGATACATATAGGATACTCCTCAAAAGAAGAATAATTTTCTAACTCAATATACTTAGGATCTAAAGAATGAGATGGATCAGAATGAAAACCCTGAAGGTGAGAAACATTGAAGATTTCATGAATGGACTGGTATGACTGAGTTAACTCTCTTTGATAGGATTCCAGTCTAAATCTCTCCAATATTTCCAAACATATTGAAAAATATATGTGTCAGATTCCCTTATCTCAAAATACATTGATGAACCAATCTTGGAATAACTATGAAGATGACCCGATATCCCATGTAAAACTCGAAAGGTCAGTGATGATAATCAGTATAGGAATTATAACAAGAATGATATATATCCATACAGATCCTGATAATCTATACATACTCTAATGCATACTAAATAAGAAGAGGTCCCAACATCACTTACTCCCCTACCTCTAACCATTATAGAGCTGATTTACATGACCAACCATACATAGTCTCATAGGAATCCATATGTTTCATCATCAACAAAAAAAAAATTATTTTATTAAGAGGCGATGATCAAGAGTAAAAACGAAAATTAAAGGGATAACCTAGTGAACAAGGTATGGATTTATGGGATCAAGGAGGCTAGAAGTAATGGAAATTGAGGGCATCACATCTAAAAAGACTCACACAACCTAGGGGTAAGGACCCCATGCTGTAGAATGAAATAAAATCAGCATCCTGAGTGTAACATGATATATGGCAATCTCACAACCTGTTTCCTTCTCTCCAAGTGTGGATTAAGATGGTCTTGTAGTCAATGAGAGGCATGCATCTCTAGATATGATAATATATGCTCCAGGGAGTGGTTATTTGGTTTTTGAGAGAGCTGTAGATAATATTAGAATCTATTTCTTTGGTTGAGATAGATATTTTATTGGAAAAAATAATTTAATTCCTCTGACTAGTGCCTGATCCTTTTCCTATAAGGAGCCTCAAATACAGATGTTTTCATTGAAAGCTACAACCACCTTACCTTTTGGGTTCCAGACATTCACCTCTCCACCACTCATGGTTCCATTTACAAAAGATCCATTTGTGTTTAATTTTACACTATCACCAAGGGGGTTTTAAAATATCCAGCAACTCTGTAGTATGCATGTTGGTTTTTTGTAACTCATTATCTATCACTTTGATGGAGACTCTTTGCACCTATTCATAAGAACACTTAGGTTAGAGATCATCCCTTATGTACAAGATACCAGTTCCAAATTTTAGAAGGAGAGACTTTTGTGCCAAAATTTTTTCCATACCTCCCAAAAGCACTACCACACGACTGAAAGGGTGATGGATCTCTCCTTATTTTCAATGAAATATTATACTGCTCCTTGGAACCACCTCTCATGAATGTTATCAAACATTTGATTCAGGGAACACAATCCAGTGAAATATCCCACTGCTTCCTAGACTGTGTTACCCATTCACTCTCAATGAATATATTAGATGTTTTCTCTATGCTTGGATGTTGGTAGCCAGATAATTTAGAAATGGTATGGACCCCTTTACAACACAACTCATCATCAGTGGGGATATAATGATTACATATATAAAAAATGAGAAAATTATATTTTGGTGAGAGTTATTTTCACTAGAGGAGTTGGCCCCAGGTATCTTACATATGAGAATCTGGAAGCACTGATCTATAAGCCTCGATAGAAAAGGAGGCAGAAGTAGAACCCTTGAAAAAACCTATCTTACTCATCCTCAATATTTATGAGTTGATACATGTCAACTTCTACTTGTTTAATACTACCTTGATAGAAAATGGATAATTTTTGGCATGTCTGAAAGTGATACGAGTGTTTCAAATTTCAGGACAACTGAGAGTGGTACCCGACCAATTTTTATACCAAAAGATGATGTCTCTATAACCGATGATCTATCTTGCATGAAATTGGATAAAATTTATTTGGATTTGAATTTTTTTCATGAAAAATAGGAGTTTTTTAGAGTTCCTGGGTTATTTCTATACTTCTCCTTGATAACGGTTTCCAAAAAAGTGTATACCTCTACAACCTCCCAAGATATCATTTCATATCAGAAGTACATCATATCATATATTCTTCTCATCCTAAACCCACCTTCATCCCTAGGAAGATCCATTCTCAACCATGATGCATTATGGTGCCTTATCTATAAATGAATGTTCCAAATAAATGCAGTCATGAGATTTTCAATATTTCTGATAACAGTTTTTAGAACCTTCAGACTGAAAGAACATGTATGGGGATAGATTTTAACCCACTATTTACATGAGTGATCATCTCTCCAAATCATATGAAATGTTTTTTCCAATTATTGATATGGAAAGATATCCTTCACACCACCTTTTCTATATAATTTATACAAATCCTCCCGGATTTAACTTGAACACAAAAGTAGTCCATGTGTAGGATCATATTCTGGATTTCAATACAAGTTTCATTTCTCTTAGGAAGCCTCTCTGAGAAAAGCCTTGATATGTAAATACTAATTTTTTCTATATTCATATGTTTCCTGATACACTTGAAGTATTCATTAAGGATATTTTTAATTTCTTGAATAGATTTCGAGCTCCCTTAAAAAGAATTAACACATAATCTATGAACATGATATGAGACAAATTATGAAAATGAGATTTAGAATAAAAAGGTATAATTTCACCTTATTTCATATTGGATTTGATGTATCTACTCATATAAAAAAAATTTGAGATAAATAAACTCTTTCAAAATAGGTATTCTAATCTAAGACCCTACGTCAATTTGAAAAAAACCATTGTTCTACCCATAAATAAATTTTAGAACCATGGTGAGCTCACACATCTAAATAGGAAGTTGACTCCCCAAGGAGAAAAAACCATGAAATTAGAGACATTGATGATAAATCCCCACTCAATATTGTGTATGATTTCCCAACATCCAATTTTATGACAATTTTCGAGCCTTGAGTTTTTCTATTGATGTATTCCATCATATATTGTGCTCAACCTATTTCAACCATAATGGTCCTGCCTCTCACAAATATGTGCTACTTCTTGGAGACCCAGACTGAGAGATGTTGAGTGATTCTCCTATTGATAACACTTTCAAGGACATTGTAGGAAACATTAAACATACTGATTATCATGAACTTCTTATGTGAAGAATGATCCTCTAATTTTGGGATTATAAGTAGGGTAATTTCACTTTCCTCCCCGGGGAGGCATCCTGCATGAAATAAATCATGAGTTACCTCAATTAGATTGTTCTTAACAATACTTCTACATGCCACATAGAAGGAACCGGAAAAACCATATGATATGGGAAGACACTCTGAATTAAGTCCTAACACAGCCTCCCTAACACCTTTTACTCTAGAATGGTATCTACATGATGATTAGAGAACATTGAAACCACACTGGTAATGTTATCAAAGATGTGGTAATGACTTCAAGGGAACCTATCCTGCATAGAATGGGTTTTCAGAGCAAGGAGTGATTTAAAAAAATCATCTTTCATACCTTCAATAGCATTGAGGTAAGTGGTAAATGTACAAAATTCAAGGAGAATATTAGGATTCCTGATGTATCTGCTTTATCATATACATTCACTAAAATTTCTCGAGTTATAGTCACCTAATTAAAGCCACAAATATCTAGATTTATTCCTAGAATTTGTTTCATGATATAGAATTAGTTCTTCCAGGAGACTTTTATTGTGAAGAATGGAACTAAAAATATCATCACCCCATCCATCCTATAATCTTGACACCATTTTGTCAATGTGGTTTTTTAATTATTACAAGTACTAATATGGGGAGGTTTTCTACTACTCCATGATTGTAGGGAATACATTAGGTTATTTAATTTTTCATGTAAGCCTATCCAACGGATCCCCTGGACTAGTTCGGACCTGGAGGATATAACCTCATAATGAAATATTCAGTCATAAGTCTTACTGCTTAATAAGATGTAGTATTCCTCCCATACCTGGTCTCCAAACTCATAAGAAGAGTGGAATAATCATAAATGGAATGAACAAGGATTGAAATTGTATCCTTATTGTCGGAGGTAATTGTTGGGAGTTTGGCAAGGCATTAGGCCTGGAGAAACCAAAAATGCCTTAGGTTCTTTTTTTACACCAAGTGTATTTGTCCCCTATGAAACCCAAATACATTAGACCATTATCAGAAATGAGGGGTGACAAGTCCTGATACAAAATCCTACAAAATATTTCACCTCCTTTATCTTCTAAGGCATCAATAATGGTACTCTAGTCGACTACCAAAAACCATGACATTTATCTATGATCAAATGAGTTGAGAATTTTCCATAGAAACTTATTATCATATAGATCACATTTCACCTAGACAAATGAAAAATAATAGATGTGTACCTAAAGATATCTTGGTGGTGAGGTGTTGATCAAAAGATTCAAATAGATCCATTGAATTAATAGAGTTTTAGAATAAAAAAACGTGATGGTTTTTGGGATGACCATGCATAAAATGATGGAATATCATAATGTTAGAATAGGTATAAATCCTGTATATTATTTTCATGGGTTATAAGATAGATACTAAAGAAATATGACAGATGTGAGACTGCTGGTGATATAATATTTTTCACCTAAGGACCCATAACTTGGGTGTTACAAATCATAATATTTAACATTGAGGCTTCAGACGTCTTAGTTTTGATCATGAAATTGGATGATTTATAGTTGACTTGAACAAACTTGTTTGAGCTTGGTTTTTGAATGGGTTTGGATGCCGGATGGTGGGGGAGTGTTCAATATAGGAGAGTGTAATGGATATTTCATCTCTTGGTCCAACATGGATGAATTGGAATGGTTGGAAAAATATTAGATATGGGAATTGAAAAATAACTTGAAGAGCTCAGATCCTTCAGTACATGGATAGTTGGGGGATATGGGTTCCACATCAGTTCATTCCCTTTAGGGGGAGCCTTGAGAAGCATTTT
Organism: Viscum album; assembly: GCA_963277665.1. Lineage (NCBI taxonomy): Eukaryota > Viridiplantae > Streptophyta > Magnoliopsida > Santalales > Viscaceae > Viscum > Viscum album. The sequence goes on along the minus strand of OY728141.1, from coordinate 1,524,138,407 downwards.
AGGAGGGTGCACCAACAGTGGTAGAGCTGGTTTGAAGGTCTCTAGGAGAGATTTTATATGGGGAAGGAGGTAGTGGAGTTGGACCTGAGACGAAAGATGAGGAGGCCAAACACAATAGTGAGATAAGATGGGTATGGTTAATAGAAGAATTAACATCCATAATAAAGGGGTAAAACAATACTTCTCACTTTAGAGGTGACCTCTGGAGGCAAAAGGGGGTGTATTTTCTAGGGCTCCTCTACTAGATGCTTCATCTGACGCTGCTTTCAGAACATTGAGATCAAGTGGCTGTGAATATTTCATGTCTTGAAGAAGAGCATCGGGGAGTCATAGATTATTTATTTCAACCATGAAAAGGTGTCACCAGTACAGAGTATAATATGATTAGGGAGATCCTTAGAGAGATCCATTTCACACAGAGACAGGATACTGAAACATTGAGGAGCTGAAGAAACCTATCATTGTTCAAATAAAGGAACCAATACAATATCTAGTGTATTTTATGAATGAATCATTGAGAAATCAGATAATAAACCCTAGTAATCTATGTTAGATCTCATCCTGGGGGGTGTCACACCTGAATTGAACCCCCATCATTGACCTGAAAATATAAAAACTCTACTTCCCAAAAGATCGATATTGATGTGGCCATGGTTTCAAAAAGTCTTCCTCAGAATCAAGGACCATGAAGATGGGTATTTAGTTGATCATATGAACCCTTTCTGGAGAAGCTAGACACCATGAACTGACATTTTCCTAGAAGAACAGGATCATAGGATTGTCACCACCAAATCAGGCCACAGATGTTCACTTGTGGAAGTACTAAGTAGCTGAGAAACCCACATACAAAAAGAATAACACATAGAATCCATCCAACATCAATCATAATGAAGGATTGATAATGATACTGGAAATATAAGAAAAGTATTTTGATCCAACTGAGGACCCTCCTAGAATAACATCCTTCATCAAGATTCCAGGAACTAAAATGCCACTGAAGGGACATGTGGGAAGTGAGGCATGAAAATAAACTCATTTTTTAAGATAAGGGGAGGAAATTATTCTTCGGCCATAAAGCTTATGGTGGGATCCTAGGACATATATAAAGATTAAATCTAAATAGTTGTAAAAGAATTAATAGTAGAGGGTGGTGTGTTGGTCATTTACTTTCTCATCAAAACAACCAACTCCATCTGTATTAATGGTTGAAATATATTAATATAATAAAACTAAGATGGAGGTATTTTTTCCCAATAACATAAAACATTGAGGATTCATTATCTAACAATTTCCTTCAACACATGTATAGTATTCAGTAATTTATCGTCAGTCTGAGCATGGTAGGATGTGTTCAAATGAAACTATGAACCAAGAGGCTTTTGCAACCACTTCCAGAACCATGTTATAAAATGATAATCTCTATCCAAAACAATGTTACAAGGGATACCATTAGTTATTATAATCTCATAGACATAAATTATTCCATGATCAACTACTAAGAAGGCCTCCTTGATAAGTAGAATGCAGGATATGTTTTCTATCCTATCCACAATAACCTTTACAACATCACTTCTATAAAAGGATGTTTTTAATCCTATTACAGAATACCTAGTGATTTCATCCAATTTACACTATAGAATGGGTAACATATGTAAAATACATATAGTTCATTGGTTCTTTACCTTCACCTGATGGTAGGTGGAGAATCGTGTAACAAAAACAAGTTATCTACATCTTTATGCCCGACCACCAATACTGGAGACACAAGTCACTATACATTTTGGTAATTCTTGGATACACAACCCATTTTAAGGCATTATATTATTTCATAAGCTCCTATTTAATGTATATAAATACCCAAAAATTACCATGAATAAATAGGCTCTCATCACTATCAATAAACCAACTAGGTTTTGGGTCCTCATGTGATATGCTTTCCCTGAGAACCAAGCCTTTAGGATTAAAAAAAATATATTATCCTTACTTGATCCAAAAGTGAATAATTCAATATTAAATATATGATTGATTAAATCTTATGAAACTTATTAATATCCTGATTCATCTAAAAAAATAGATCTATTAATTTTTATTCACTATAGGCTTCCTGAATCTATTTTTCCTAAGTCTTCCAGATCAAAGAATCATCTATTGTATTTCCCTTACCATGTATATAATCATGCTCAAAATTAAAGGATTATAAGTATTCCACCAATAATTACTAACTGAGGTTAGAATCACACTGAGTGAATATGTATTTGGTACTCTTAGGGTTAGTGTATATTAGGAACCACTCTCTCATCAAATAATGTTTCGAAAAATGTAAATAATGACCCAAAACATCTAGCTAGAGATTATGTGTTATGTAATTATGATCATTATATCTCAAATGGATTTTCTTTTACACCATAATTGAGTCTCCTTCCATAAAAATTCTTCCCAACACAATGACCGATGCATCACAATACACCATTAAACCTCTACCTGGCTCATGTAAAATAAGGATTAGTGCTGAGGCAATCCATACATTAAACTCATGAAAGGAATTTCCATAATATTAAAACTATTATAATTTAACACCCTTATGTTTCAATACTGTAAGAGCTACCATAATTCAAGAAAAATCCTAGATAGAATTATAATAGTAACCATATATCCCTAAGATTATCCAAATATCAAAGACTTCCATGGGATTCTCTAAGGAAACAATGACTCTCACCTTCTCTAGGTCTCTAGATACACCTTCCTCAAAGATGATCTGACCCAAGAAGTGAACCTTATCAATACAGAAGTGAAATTTTGTGATCTTATTATATATTCAGTTCTATTATTGTGTATTCAATAAGATTTCAAACTATTTGGAATAATTAGTTTGAGTTTGATAATACACTTAGATATCATCCATAGAAACTTATTTAAAGGAATCCAACTATGGTTGAAAAACACCCTCAAGGATATAAAAACCTCTAGTGTAATTATGATATCTAATGAAATTACCAAAACTTGTATAAGCCATATCTACTATGGAATTATATATTTGGTACATATAAATGTATAACCATTAATTGTTGATATCCCAACATAAAATTAAATTTTGAGAAGAACCTTTCTCTGTGAAGATGATCAAACAGATTTTCTATATGACGTAGTGGATATCGATTTTTCATGGTAAGATGATTCATCCTCTGTTAATCCACACACAACTGAGGGTCCCATCAGGATTCTTGGTAAAAAGTATGAGCGAACCCCAATGTGAAGTACTAGATCATATAAACCCTTTGGATTCTAGGTTTTCTAACTATCCATTGAGTTCCTAAATCATATCAGGAACCATCTTCTATAGTAATATAGATAATGGTGATAATCTTAGAACATGTTCAATGGTAAATTCTACCACTATTGAAATAGGAAGTCTGGAAAGGCATTTAGAGATTAAATCCCTAAAAATAACCCCCACTGAAAAGAAAACAACTTTTCGTACTCCTAGATCATCAAGAAATAGACTTTTAATCTGGACCAACACTCAACCCATCCTAGAATGTTGTAGTCCACCTAAACTTTCTAGGAAACACTATTATACCTTATGTATATAGCAACCACACTATGGTGATGAAAATGGAAAATTCCATTGATAATAATCAACATAAGTTTAATAATTCACTAACCAGTCCATCATCACAATAATTTCAAATACTTTCATGTTGAGGATTAAAATTTTCTAGATGAAATGACAGAAACCCATAGCAAAAGAAAACTCCTTGAATATGCCACAAACACTCTAATTGGACTCCAAATAGATTATCCAGAACCATCACCCCATACAAATAATCAACCTCAATACTAAGGATAATTACTAAAAAATAGATATGAATGGATGTGAGGTGCCTCTATCAAATAAAAAGGATATTAATGTTTAGGTAACTGAAATCATACCGCATGATATAGTTTTTTTGAAACTATGCTCCTCAGGTGTAGGTTTCACCTCAAGTAACTGTCATGATCCATGACCATTAGCTATAACTTAACCACCTAGAGTAGGTCCAATCGGTTTATGTTGTATATAATAATTCTAGCTTCCTTGGAAATAAATACTACCTTGAACTATTTGGCCAATAGTACTCCATATTTCTATATAATGAGGATCTTCATACCTACCTTTAGGACTTGGATCTAGTGTAGATCCTCTCTCACTGACTAGTAGAGGAAAGGTCTTGAAAACCCACTGAAGATGACCGAACTTTCCACAAACCTGACACTTCCTTGTGTCTTTGATACACTGTGTGAAATCCTTGACTAGTTCTTCCACACACCCTCATATGCCTTTAGGGTATACTCAGATATGATTTTATGGTTCACTATTTCATAAATTTTAGTCAAAAGGAAAATACTCACCTAAAATTGGATGTCTTTCCTAATCCCATCCTCCAATTACATTAATATAGTTAAATCAATACTAGAAAGAGTCAGTGTGAAATTTTATATCTCATTAAGGAGGTCTAAATAAATAATTACATACATAGAACCATTCTACATATGTATAAACACCCTATCTTATTTAGATCAAATAAATTTCTGGAAAGAAGTAATCATAGAAGTCATATTTATATTCTCTCCAAACCATATCTTGATGATGAACTTACTATATAATAATTTCCAACAAAAACTGGGAAGGGAACTAAAAGATAAAAACAATGAGATTCACACTCCTCTCTAGGGGTGTTTCCAAAATCTATGAGGTATAAAGAAGGAGCTCTAGCCATGAATTAGTATCCTTTGGTCACCACCCATTGAGAAAACCAGTGGATGATGTTATTGAAATTCTCATGTAAACTCTGTCATAGTAGGGTTTGGTCATGGGGGTCCCTGCATAGTCTACATAAACCACAAGAAACCCACTTGAAACTAATATTTAGTACCCAGATATTGTATAATGGGTGGTACAACATGTTTCACTACTGGTAGGTTAGGTCCAACCACTTCAGGGGAATGGCATCACCGCCATCCTGAAATTCAACCTAAGGCCTTCATGGAGGTGCAACTCTACAATGCTAGAAGAACACATCAGAATGATATATTAATTATATTGATATTTATTAGTAGAATTTATAAGTATAAATCCTTCAATATTAAATAAAAACCCTAGAGATACTGATAGAATTATTATAGGTATAATGCATTACTTCTCCTGAAAACACTCACCCAACTACCTACTACTATGTCAAGGTAAAAGGGGAAAAATCATCTTTCTAATAAAAAATGTCTTGTTATAAGGAGGGTAAATTCCAATTTATAGTAGAAAACTCCATTTAATTTTTAATTGGAATCCCCATTTAAATACAACCAATTCATTTATGGGTCATAATTGATAAATTTTTATATTTATACAATGGTCTAATTAGATGAGACACTATTCCAAAGGTATAAAGTCTTATGATTTATTTGTTTCAATTGGTATTTAATGTTACTGCAATAGACTTTCATGTTGGTTTAATGATATGGATCCCCATTCCCAGTATATAAAGGTCCACACACTTATAATTTTCAATTTAAATCTATTTAATTTTAAACACTAACATTTTAGTCTATGCAACCCATGGTCTGTGGGACAAATATTACATAATTGGTTATTTAAGGATACACGATCATTCTATTCATAAAAGAACAATTTTGGATGATTAAAACATAATATTTAACCAATAATTTGTATCACTCATCCTGTATAATCATTAGTCAAATAAAAGATATATCACTCAAGGAACAGACAAAATGATGCAGGAAATTAATGCAATAAAATAAATATGGCATGGAATATGTATGAAATATTAATCCTTAGGTTCCTATAATGATCCATGAGACAATTATTCCTTGAAATACCATCACAAGGGTAAAAATATACATTGATATCAAATATCATAAATCACGTGTGTCACCCAATGATAAGAATAGTACAACTGTAACAAGAATAGTCCAGAACATCAAATCCCATCCTATGTGATTTTCAATTTTCCCCATACATGGGTTAACTACTCCTAGGAACAGAATCATTACAAAATTCTAGAAAGTCATTGTCTCCTATCTACCATCCCAAAATAGTAATAAAAAAGGAAAAGAAACCCTCTCATACCACTTTGTGACATCCTGAACCTAGATCACTCATATATAATCAAACCTGGTTGGCCACATGGAATCAAACGAACCTTCATGAATGCTAGAGGCTCACAACTAGAATGTTAGGGTGTTTGATGGTACATTTGGGATACTATAAGATCATTATCAAAGTAGAGAATAATGGAAAATAATGGATAAAATTATCATTAAAAATGTAATAATATTGAAAAAAATATTAAACATCTAGATAAAGTTAAATAATCAAAATCCATATCATATATAAAATTTGGATTTCATAGATCTATACAAGAGGGAAGTAATAAAAATAGGTATCCATAGTATTAAGCGTATATATGATAGGTGTATATCAAAATAAAAAAGTATCAAAATAAATCTCCCTAGAGAATCATAATCACCAGCGATGTCCTTTTCTCTTGTACTTCATCCTAGTATATAAAATCATGTGTCCAATGTTTTTTGATTCCCCTTATCCCTACCATCATCCATAAAATTTATTAAGGTAATAAACAATGGGTCGGATAGGTTGTGAGTAAAACTGAGTAGGCTACCACCAATGGTGTATAGTAAAATGTAGGTCGTGGACATAAAATAAATAGTGTAAAGGTATTATAATTATAAGATAGAGTTGTAAATGTAACCCATGTTGGACTAAGGTTCCCCATGGAACACCTACTTGAACGTACCAACTTTAGAATAATCTATAATGTCTATGAGAAATTATCATTTTATAATATAGGATCAGGACATTAAGAATAACCAAGGTGTCTATTCATAATGATAATCATATAGGGGATCCACAAGCCCCATGGAATTTAAGACTTATCAGTCATAGGTAAACCAAAACATTCATACATTTAATGAAATGATTTAATTCAATCAAGTGATTTGAATTTTAAGATAAATCATCAAAACAATTGGAATCCTAAACACATCCATGACATTTCATGAAGGTATACTAGATATTGCTAAATTAATACTATAATCCCATCAACCTTTGAGCCCGTCTAAAGAATTCCATATAGTGAATCCAGGTATTTTCAAGGCATGTTGTACTTTCATTTTCCACTTGAACCCATCCAAGTCATTCCATATATGGAACCTAGGTATTGACTCTGGAATAATATTAATCTATCTTCTTAGTGTGCCCATCCAAGGTATTCCATGTAGTAATACAAGTATAACCCACAACATAATATAATTCCATTTATAATTCATTCAATTTTATATTCAAAATGAACCCTTCCAAGTAATTTTGAATTAGAACTCATTTATCATTCATGAAATAAAATTCTTAGTGGTTATGGGCTAGAAAACAATCCATAATATTTAAAAATTGACATGAATTAATTTGTTCGTATAATTTATAAGTGATTGCTCAAGCATAATTTAAAAAGATATTAAGGGGATCTGTAACATGGTATTACCATTAAAATTCAAATTTAATTTATTTAACCATTAAATTTAAAAATTCAATAATTAACCCATTTATATGGTGGTTGGGTCACATGAATTTGTAAATGTGTCAAGTGAACATAATAAAAACATCCCAGGGGGTGGTTTAGTCAATGTAGGAAACCTTTGATGATGTGATTTAGGGTAAAAATACTATATATCACTAGGATTTAGTGTCACGACCCGTCCTCGGGGCCCGTGCCGTGACTACCCCAAGCCTGCCATCCATAGGCCAGGGGCTGGCGACTAGCACCAAGGCGTAAATCCCAGTAAAAAGGGGAAGGCATTGCCTTTGTAAAGTAAACAATCACCACAGCGTAAGCAAGCGGAAAAGTAAACACTAAGAAAAAAACAGAGTACAACTGAAGTGCGGAAAAGTAAAAGGGCCAGTATACAAACCCAAACTGAAGGTAAAGTACAACTCGAAAGGGAAAACAGAAACTGTAAAGTAAAAGCCGCTACACCGAGCTGTCCACTGGAAATCCCACCTGAAAGGTGGGTATAGATAGCTCCACTGCTCCTCAGGTCCCGTCGTCCGCTCCGAGCACGTCCCGCCCAGTGGTCCACCTCCAGGTACCATCCTGCTCTGCAAGCCTCAACCACGATCAACGCTATCCGTCGTCTGCAACCAACACAACGTAGTGCGGGCATAGCCCGTGCAGGGGTGAGTATAATGATACTCAGTAGGGACCCCGAGACCCTCAAGGTCTCACTAAAACCAACAAGGATAACCACAAGAAGATCTCAACAGATAACCTCTACTTAGATATATGCCCATACATATACCTAAGTTATCAAGTAACCCATCTCAATCATGAGGCAAACACAAGGTCAAAAGTCTCAGCTCAAACCAGGATTTTCATCATCGAAACCGTAACTGCTGAAGAGTTCCGTCTCTGGAGTGTACAGTGGTCCTGTCACGACTCCGAGGTACTGCTCACTAACCTAAGACGGTTGTAATACTCCACCTATCAAGTATTGCGGGTCAGCTTCTACAACCAAGCGCTCCCATGTGCCGCTAAAACTAAGCGCACCTCTGTCGTGGGTCTGACGCTACAACCAAGCGCTCCCCTGTGCCGCTACAACCAAGCGCACCTCTGTCGTGGGTCTGCCGCTACAACCAAGCGCTCCCATGTGCCGCTACAACCAAGCGCACCTATGTCGTGGGTCTGCCGCTACAACCAAACACTCCCATGTGCCGCTACAACCAAGCGCACCTCTGTCGTGGGTCTGCCGCTACAACCAAGTGCTCCGATGTGCCGCTACAACCAAGCGCACCTCTGTAACACACCGGGTCGTCCGATCAGCAGTCGTCAGGTCTCAGTCAGCTACACGGTCTCCGTACTCCGCACGCTCGTCTCCGGGAGGGTCCGCTCCACGAGCTACTGGTCGATACTCCAAGTATCAAAAAGACCCGCAAGGAAGTATCTCAAAGGACCACCTCGTCGTAGGGGTCTCAACGCAACAGACGGCGCGTCAATCGGACGTCTGGTCTGTGAGTTACTAGCCTTTTCGTCCCAGGGGCCCGGTTGGTTTCGTGTGTGAACCAATCCGGACGTAACTCAACTATACCCCGAACAATCATAGGGTATAATCATAGGGACTGTTTTTCAACGATATCACCAACGCCGCTGACGGTTCATCAAACGGACGTTCTGTCAGAAAGGTATCAGCTTTTCCGTTCCAGGGGCCCGGTTGGATTTCGGTGCGATCCAACCCGGCCACTATCCAACTGTATCCAAGACTCAGGCGGAGGATGCCAAAAGTTCCGTCTCATCAAGAGGAAAGCAACGAGACAGACGGCGCGTCAATCGGACGCCCGGTCTGTGAGTTATTGGCTTTTTCGTTCCAGGGGCCCGGTTGGTTTCGTGAGCGATCCAACCCGACCGCACTCCAACAGCATCCAAACCTCGAGCGGAGTAAGCCAAAAGATTCGTCTCACTTAGAGGAATTCAACAAAGCTGGCGGCACGTCAATCGGACGTCTGTAGCTCAAGATATGAGTGTTTCCGCTCCGAGGGCCCGGTTGGTTTCGTGTACGAACCAACCCGGGCGAACCCAAAGTAATCCTAAACCTTGAGTGCGATATACCGAAACGACCGTCTCGATCCAAGGATCGCGTTTCCGCTGACGGTGCGTCGTTCGGAGGCCCGTAGCTCAAGTTACGGCCATTTTAACGAAACCCGTCTGAAGACGGGGGGGCGGGCCCGGGCCGACCCGGCCCGACCCCCCCCCCCCCCCCGGGGTCGACCCGGTCCGGTCCGGCCAGGGCGCGGCCCGGCCGGTCGGACCGGCCCGGCTCGGTTCGGCCGAGCGGCCGAGCGCCGAACGCCGCGGGGCGCTGCCCCCGTGGTCTGAAGATGTCGCGGCCCCGGTTGGGGCCGCCATGCCAGCGGACACGGCGGCCGGGCTGCGTCCCTCCACCCGTTTCGCGCGGCCGCGGAACCGCGTCGCCGCCGCGGCTTCAGCCGCGGCGGGTTTTGCCGGTGGCGTGCCGGGCGCCGCCGCCGCCGCCTCTGACCGTCGGCGCCGCCGCGCCGGCGTGGCGCGCCGGCGGGAGTTTCCGCGGGCCACCAGACGCGCTCCGGTGGTCCGTTTTGCTTCCCGTCTGCGCTGTTGTTCCTCCCGAGTTCCGTTCTTCACTGCGGGATCAAGAAACTGCCCTTGCGTCACATTTCGTCGTCGCCCGTCAAATCCGCACAAAAACGAAGAGCGGCGGAGGGTCGCCGGGCCATGTTCGTTTGGCCCGCACCCTCCGCGTTAGAGATAAACAACGGGAGGAATAAAGTTCAACACATGAACGCATATCCGAAAACAATTTTAATGAAATAAAATTGTTTTATAACTCGGGTTCCTCATTTTGAACGGAAACAACATGGGAAAAAGAGGCATTTCCAAAAATAAAATCCCTACCTCGTAGTCGTCGCGCGTGAGCGTTCTTCGCGGGATTGTTCGTCGCAGGAGAAGGGGATCGTCGCGTCATCGCGGAAGGGCGTCGCGTCGTCGCGGAAACCGGCGTTGAGTCGGCGAACTCAACGGACCATGAAAAGGCAGATTTAATTAAATTAATTAAATCCATGTTTTGGTAAAAATCACAAAGGAGATTAAAAAGAAAATCCGAGACTCTTACCTCAAGTAGCTGATCGAAGATCCGTTGCGGAGGAAGAGACGTCACAGAAGAACGTTGCAGGAAGGGAACGTCGGCGTTACGGAACTCGGCGTCGCGTCGTCGATTTCCGGGTTCGGCGTTCTTCGTCGGAGGCCGGCGTTCTTCGCGTTCTTCGCGTTCTTCGCGAAGAAGGATAAAGGCACGAGGACTCTGTCAAACCTCTCAACCAGTAATCCTCCAAAAAGACTGGTTGGTCTTATTTTATTATTATGCCAACCAACGAAAAAAGGGTAAGTAACGACCCATAAATTTGTTGAATTAATTCAACGAAAGAAACAGGTCATTTAATTTACGAAATAAACCGCCCAATTAAATGGTCTGTTAAGAATTTAAGAAAACGCGTCAGTTGACTTTCATAATGACGGGTTTTCGCGGGTGCGTTACTTAGCGGAAAGAAACGGCGGGGCTCGTGCGGGCCCCACCTCACAAATATCCTACCGAGAGGGTAGGATATTTCTGGATAGTCCCCTATCCGTTTCAACTCAGTTTAAGTGGCTTCCAAGTGGCTTCAGGTGGCTTAAGTGAAATAAAATAAAGTTGTCGTAAAATTATTTTATTTCTTAACTTTAAGCCCGAAAATTAAAAACCACACCCGAGAAAACGCAACTCCGGAAGAGGCGTTTCTAAGCAAATACCGGCACTACGATTTCATCGGTGCCCTCAGAATTCGATTCCGGGCACCGATTCAAAAGTTAGAAAAACTCGCTCGTCTGTTCACTGAACGTACCCGAGCCAAACTTCGGAAAATGATTCCGGGCACACCGGGCCTCGGAATCAGGTGCCGTCAGAAACTGCGCTCTTATAAAATTCCAAAGAAAATTAAGAAAAAAATTTCCTTGAAATTTACGGGTCTTTACATTACTCCCACCACAGGGCTTTACGTCCCTGTAAAGCTTCACTACAAACTTAGGGATACAAAGGCGGTACTGAGCACGCATCTGAGCCTCCCACTCCCAAGTGCTCTCCTGGAGGCTCCTGAGCTGTCATCTGACGCGCACTAGAGGAATCAATTGTCCACATAGGACCCGCTCCTGTCGATCCTCGATCTCTACTGGGGCCTCCACAAAAGTCGCCCCATTATCAAGACCAGCTTCCAATGGTCAAAGATGTGCGCCGGGTCATGCACGTATCTCCTCAGCTGAGATACGTGGAAGACATTGTGCACCCTGTGCAACTGAGGTGGTAGAGCCAGGTGATAAGCCACCTCGCCAATCCTGGTGAGGACCTGGAAAGGCCCAATGAAGCATGGAGACAACTTGCCGCCTCGGCCAAATCTCCGCAAACCACGTCGAGGTGAGACCCGCAAGAAGACGTGGTCGCCATCCTCGAACTCTAATGGCCTCCGCCTCCTGTTAGCATAAGAATTCTGTCGGCTCTGAACTGTCTTCATCTGCTCCTGGATGACCTGGACCTTCTCTATCGTGGCCTAGACCACCTCTGGTCCCACAAGAGCTGCTATGATTTCTTCCTTGCCGATAAGAGAAAATATGGTCTCATCCCCTGGATGAACCATGTTCTTTGCCTAACACTGTCAATCCCGACATGGATGATACTAACCCATACCAAGGATGACGTCGTAAGGCCTCGACGCTACTACAAAGAGATCCAACCGTTACTCTCGCCTCCAAAGGTTGAGTCACACTGTCGGCATCAGTGTGTGGTAACTGGGTCTCCTCCAGTAGGTACCTCTCAAGTGAGGGTCAAGTCAATAGTCTAAACCAGAACCTCTTAGTAACAACACAAGAGAGGACAGGGAAGTAAATGCCACAAGAAAAGGTGTCTTTTATTACTGTAGCTCAAGTACAAAGACACAAAGCATCTACAAACATACATCAACAAAACTAGAAGCAACATGAACAAAAGTCTCGAGGTCTGGAGCTAGTCCCGCTCCTGTCCATCTGCTCCCGGAGCCCCATGATCGTAGGCCTCAGCTGCCTGAAGCTGAGCTCTCCCATGTCCTCCTGTCCCCTGCGGTCGGGCTGGACCTCCTGGTAGTGGTGGTGGCAACACCCCGAAGCGTCGTCCACCTCCAGCTGCACGGCCAGCTCCCCTGCCATGGCCGCCTGCTCCTTGCGGCCCGCCCTGATTGAACCTCTGCCTCTGCCTGGGGGGTCCTTCGTTCGTCTGCTGGTCATCTGTATGGCGGGTCGAACAGTCACAAGCCATGTGACCAACCCCGCCGCAGGAGTAACACTGCCCTCTCATGGAAAGTCGTTGCCCACCCCGAGTGCCTCGCGCAAACGATCCAGAGTCATGCTGTCAACCACCTGTAGGTCCAGTCCTCTTGGAACCCTGCGTCATCCGTCTACTGCTCGCTGCAGAAGACTCTGCCGCATGCCGGTAATTGGTGGGTCCTACTGCTGGAGACTGCTCAGCAAGGAAACTCTCCACTAAGAGGGTTCGCTCCAACACCCCTGCCTGAGTCGGAATGTTGAGGGAGATCATCGAAGCCCTGATCTCATGCCTCAGTCCCTGCTCGAAGGTCTGGGCCCGGAAGAACGGGTCCCGTACCATATCTGTGGAGTAGCATGAGAGATCAGTAAATCTCGCCGAGTACTGGGCCACTGACATGCTGCCCTGCCGCAGCTGTAGTAGCTCCTGGATGCGCACTGCTCGGAGGGTGGCTGGGATGAACTCGGAGCGGAAGATGCTCTCAAAGTCCATCCAGAGGAGAGACGCCTCGTCGTGCACCTGGAGCATCAAGCTCCACCATCTGCCTGCTGCCGCGTGCAGGAGGCTCGCTACGAGGATCACCATGAGGTCTTCTGGTGTCCTCACTAATCTGAAAACTCGTACAACTGCCTCCAGCTAGTCCTCGGCAACCTGAGGGTCCGTCTCCCCGCAGAACCTGGGCGGTCGCTTGCGCTGGAACTCATGCAGTGCACTAAGGCGACGTGCATCATCAGCGGCTGGGGCTGGTAGCATCGGTGCCTCAGTGGGTATAGGTACCGCCGGTGCCTCAACTGTCCAAGGGCCATGTACCGAGTCCTCGACGCTCGGTGGGCTCTCGCCACGCACATCGCTCGGAACCCTAGCTGGTTGTCGTCGTGGGGCCATCCTGAAAAGGAAACAAGTGCTCCACGGTCAGGACAGTATACCTGGTGAGCTGACACAAGTAATCACAAGGAAAACTTGAAACACACATGCAATCAATGTTTTTGTGCATTAAGTCTGAAATCAGAATTCAGGGTCCTGGTGTACGGATACGTCGGCCGCCGCACCAACACTGGACTCCCTGGACTGATAACCACACCCAATATGCTAAACATTATTGCTTCACATAGAAGAAAGATCAGAGTCTGCGGTAGAACCGACCACCTCTGATACCAATTTGTAACGACCCGTCCTCGGGGCCCGTGCCGTGACTACCCCAAGCCCGCCTTCCATAGGCCAGGGGCTGGAGACTAGCACCAAGGCGTAAATCCCGGTAAAAAGGGGAAGGCATTGCCTTTGTAAAGTAAACAAGCACCACAGCGTAAGAAAGCGGAAAAGTAAACACTAAGAAAAAAACAGAGTACAACTGAAGTGCGGAAAAGTAAAAGGGCCAGTATACAAACTCAAACTGAAGGTAAAGTACAACTCGAAAGGGAAAACAGAAACTGTAAAGTAAAAGCCGCTACCCCGAGCTGTCCACTAGAAATCCCACCTGAAGGGTGGGTACAGATAGCTCCACTGCTCCTCGGGTCCCGCCGTCCGCTCCGAGCACGTCCTTCCCAGTGGTCCACCTCCAGGTACCGTCCTGCTCTGCAAGCCTCAGTCACAATCAACGCTGTCTGTCATCTGCAACCAACACAACGTAGTGCGGGCATAGCCCGTGCAGGGGTGAGTATAACGATACTCAGTAGGGACCCAGATACCCTCAAGGTCTCACTAAAACCAACAAGGATAACCACAAGAAGATCTCAACAGATAACCTCTACTTAGATATATGCCCATACATATACCTAAGTTATCAAGTAACCCATCTCAATCATGAGGCAAACACAAGGTCAAAAGTCTCAACTCAAACCAGGATTTTCATCATCGAAACCGTAACTGCTGAAGAGTTCCGTCTCTGGAGTGTATAGTGGTCCTGTCACGACTCTGAGGTACTACTCACTAACCTAAGACTGCTGTAGTACTCCACCTATCGAGTATTGCGGGTCAGCTGCTACAACCAAGCGCTCCCATGTGCCGCTACAACCAAGCGCACCTCTGTCGTGGGTCTGCCGCTACAACCAAGCGCTCCCTTGTGCCGCAACAACCAAGCACACTTCTGTCGTGGGTCTGCCGTTACAACCAAGTGCTCCCATGTGCCGCTACAACCAAGCGCACCTCTGTCATGGGTCTGCCGCTACAACCAAGCGCTCCCATGTGCCGCTACAACCAAGCGCACCTCTATCGTGGGTCTGCCGCTACAACCAAGCGCTCCCTTGTGCTGCTACAACCAAGCGCACCTCTGTAACACACCGGGTCGTCCGATCAGCAGTCGTCGGGTCTCAGTCAGCTACACGGTCTCCGTACTCCGTACGCTCGTCTCTGGGAGGGTCCGCTCCACGAGCTACTGGTCGATACTCTAAGTATCAAAAAGTCCCGCAAGGAAGTATCTCAAAGGACCACCTCGTCGTAGGGGTCTCAACGCAACAGATGGCGCGTCAATCGGACGCCCGGTCTGTGAGTTACTAGCCTTTTCGTCCCAGGGGCCCGGTTGGTTTCGTGTGCGAACCAATCCGGTCGTAACTCAACTATACCCCGAACACTCATAGGGTATAACCATAGGGACCGTTTCTCAACGAGATCACCAACGCCGCTGACGGTTCGTCAAACGGAAGTTCTGTTAGAAAGGTATCAGCTTTTCCGTTCCAGGGGCCCGGTTGGATTTCGGTGCAATCCAACCCAGCCACTATCCAACTGTATCCAAAACTCGGGCGGAGGATGCCAAAAGTTCTGTCTCATCAAGATGAAAGCAACGAGACAGACGGCGCGTCAATCGGACGCCCGGTCTGTGAGTTATTGGCTTTTTCATTCCAGGGGCCCGGTTGGTTTCGTGAGCGATCCAACCCGACCGCACTCCGACGGCATCCAAACCTCGAGCGAAGTAAGCCAAAAGATCCGTCTCACTTAGAGGAATTCAACAAAGCTGACGGCACATCAATCGGACGTCCGTAGCTCAAGATATGAGGGTTTCTGCTCCGAGGGCCCGTTTGGTTTCGTGTACGAACCAACCCAGCCGAACCCAAAGTAATCTGAAACCTTGAGTGCAATATACCAAAACGACCGTCTCGATCCAAGGATCGCGTTGCCGCTGACGGCGCGTCGTTCGGAGGCCCGTAGATCATGTTACTGCCATTTGAACAAAAACCGTCCGAAGACAGGGGGTCCGGGCCCGGGCCGACCCGGCCCGACCCCCCCCCCCCCCCCCCCGGGGTCGGCCGAACCGACTCGCCCGACCCGGTCCGACCCGGTCCGGTTCGGCCTGTGTGCGGCCCGGCCGGTCGGACCGGCTCGGCTCGGTTCGGCCGAGCGGCCGAGCGCCGAGCGCCGCGGGGCGCTGCCCCCGCGGTCTGAAGATGTCGCGGCCCCGGTTGGGGCCGCCTTGCGAGTAGACACAGCGGCCGGGCCACGTCCCTCCACCGGTTCTGCACGGCCGCGGAACCGCGCCGCCGCCGCGGCGGGTTTTTCCGGCGGCGCGCCGGGCGCCGCCGCCTCTGACCGCCGGCGCCGCCGCGCCGGCGGGAGATTCCGCGGGCCACCGGACGCGCTCCGGTGGTCCGTTTTGCTTCCCGTCTGCGCCGTTGTTCCTCCCGGGTTCCATTCTTCACTGCAGGATCAAGAAACTGCCCTTCCGTCACGTTCCGTCATCGCCCGTCAAATCCGCACAAAAACGAAGAGCGGCGGAGGGTCGTCGGGCCGTGTTTGTTTGGCCCGCACCCTCCGTGTTAGAGATAAACAACGGGAGGAATAAAGTTCAACACATGAACGCATATCCGAAAACAATTTTAATGAAATAAAATTGTTTTATAACTCGGGTTCCTCATTTTGAACGGAAACAACATGGGAAAAAGAGGCATTTCCAAAAATAAAATCCCTACCTCGTAGTCGTCGCGCGTGAGCGTTCTTCGCGGAATTGTTCGTCTCAGAAGAAGGGGATCGTCGCGTCGTCGCGGAAGGGCGTCGCGTCGTCGCGGAAACCGGCGTTGAGTCAGCGAACTCAACGGACCATGAAACAGCAGATTTAATTAAATTAATTAAATCCGTGTTTTGGTAAAAACCACAAAGGAGATTAAAAAGGAAATCTGAGACTCTTACCTCAAGCAGCTGATCGAAGATCCGTTGCGGAGGAAGAGACGTTGCAGAAGAACGTTGCAGGAAGGGAACGTCGGCGTTGCGGAACTCAGCGTCACGTCGTCGATTTCCGAGTTCGGCGTTATTCGTCGGAGGCCGGCGTTCTTTGCGTTCTTCGCGTTCTTCGCAAAGAAGGATAAAGGCACGAGAACTCTGTCAAACCTCTCAACCAGTAATCCTCCAAAAAGACTGGTTGGTCTTATTTTATTATTATGCCAACCTACGAAAAAAGGGTAAGTAACGACCCATCAATTCGTTGAATTAATTCAACAAAATAAACAGCTCATTTAATTTACGAAATAAACCGCTCAATTAAATGGTCTGTTAAGAATTTAAGAAAACGCGTCAGTTGACTTTCATAATGACGGGTTTTCGCGGGTGTGTTACTTAGCGGAAAGAAACGGCGGGGCTCGTGCGGGCCCCACCTCAAAAATATCCTACCGAGAGGGTAGGATATTTCTGGATAGTCCCCTATCCGTTTCAACTCAGTTTAAGTGGCTTCCAAGTGGCTTCAGGTGGCTTAAGTGAAATAAAATAAAGTTGTCGTAAAATTATTTTATTTCTTAACTTTAAGCCCGAAAATTAAAAACCACACCCGAGCAAACGCAACTCCGGAAGAGGCATTTCTAAGCAAATATCGGTGCTGCGATTTCATCGGTGCCCTCAGAATTCGATTCCGGGCACCGGTTCAAAAGTTAGAAAAACTCGCTCGTCCGTTCATTGAACGTACCCGATCCAAACTTTGGAAAATGATTCCGGGCACACCGGGCCTCAGAATCAGGTGCCATCAGAAACTGCGCTCTTGTAAAATTCCAAATAAAATTAAGAAAAAAATTTCCTTGAAATTTACGGGTCATTAAATTTAGCACTTTATTTAAGTAATATCTCATTTAATAGGTGATACATAGAAGGTATAGTAGTAACAAAGAGAAACATAATATAAGAACCTAAGATTTTAGGGTAAATTACTAGACCAACTACCTTAGATAGTTAGTAGACTCATTATCTAGTATCAACCTCTCATTTGGGATATAATGAGAGAAAATGGGAAAATATAAAAATTCCTAGAAAATACGTTGTATTAGCTCATACAAAGATAACATCGATGATGGAGAGATAAACTAAAAAAAGAATGTAATAGATTCTAAGGAATACTGATATGATTCCAACATGATGAGAAGTACTTAAATCAAACACCGTATAAAGTATGTTTCTCAAATAATCAGTGGATAGGATAAGGTAGAAACCCTATAAAGGTCTATTATGCATTTCAAAAGACATAAAAGACAATAATGGTTATATGGGTTCAAGGTAAAAATAATATTTTTTCCCTTTTTAAATGGTTTCATAGTTTGGCCACACATTTTTACAAACAATGTGACAATAATGAATTGGAAAATTTCTAAATAAAAGACACTTTTAAAGACTTTGAACATGGTTAGTAAAATAATGTGCACCTGTGTGTTCAGCATTGTCCCATGGAACACACCCCACATGGTTATTTGCACGGTTTGTACTAATCATGTGAATTCCATGCTACACATTAGGCTCAGCCTTGTTGGTGGGGGAATGTTCATGTTCATCCATGATAACTAGTATCAATTCCAGGTGGAGGAATATTTGTGGTTTATTATAGTAGTACTATAGAAAAACTATAGTAGGTACTATATAATATACAATGTAGGTACTATATCATGTATTGTTCTATACTGTAGCAGATGAAACTATTCATCCAATTTGGCCTTCGGGTCATTGGTTTGATTCTCAAGTCTTTAAGGCCTTCGAGACACCCAATATCTTTGGGATAGAGAATCCTTCTGGACACCTCAAGGCCTTCAGGAAACCTCAAGACCTTTGGGCCACCTCAGGGCCTTTAGGCCATATTAAGTGTAGAAGAAACTAGACAAACTATACAATGAAAAGGCTCCAAATAAGGATTCAAAGTAGGTGTATTCACAAGATAAAATCTTACCATATTTGGAAGAATGAAAGGGTATGTCATTTTCCATTGGTACCATACCTATTCATCTTTTCACATGAGATCTATCTGAACAATAATGCGAAGGTGGAGAGATTCCATCACAATATTGATGTTGAGGATGTGTAGTGTCAAGTAGTCATAGTCTCGGATTAAATCCTCCATGAACTATAGGTAATTTAATGTGTTTCCAAGCCTATGGGATATGTAAGGGTTCCCCCTCAAGCCTTGAAATGGTGATTATCAAAAATGAATAAAAAATGAAGGCCTTTGGTCCATTCATGAAAGCCTGTGAATACCATGAAAAATACACAAGAAATTAAATATATGTTTTTCATGAGAATTTTCCCTCCATTATATGGTAAGAAAAAAAATTCTCTTTTATTTGTGGGATACTTAGTTATTACTAACCATGCACCAACCATTATTTAATAATTGCTTCTCTAATATCTGAAACTCTAGGCCCCAATCCGAGCATAAATGCTTCGGAAACCACTATAACCTCATTTGGAATTCCCATACATATAAAACCAGTGGTTTATAATGAAAAAAAAGGATCCATACCTCATTAAAAAACCGGGATCCTACCCCATTCATATAATTATCATTACTTAGAAAGGAATAAAAATAAATATATTTTTGGTCTTAAACACGTTTTTCTATGAATTGTTTTTATGTGTTATACATTTATTATTTTAGAATTATTCATTATAATATTTATAAATTTAATAAAATAAAATATATTTCATTTTTTCAATCAAAATATCAAAAAAAATTAATAATGTTAATTTCATTTTTAGGGATAAAAATAAGTAACCTAGATAAAAGTAAGTCGCCATGATAAAATCTAAAAAAGCTGTATTGTCAAATGAATGTGTAAAATGATTAAAAATCATTACAAATATATTTAAATGGGTTGATTAGGGAACTATAAACATCACCTCATAATTTATCTATTATATGTTCAATTTTTCCATCATAATTTTTAAAATGGAAGCCATTTAAATTAAAGTATTAATATTTTTGTAAATGCTACTCAAAATTAACCTACGAAAGGACCCTTACTATACCATTACCAAACATATATTCTCCTTTAATTATCTCTTTAATAACTACCCAAATAACCTATTCTAACTCCTTAGTACATGCTTGTGAACCTCTATTCAATAGAAGAAGTCCCAAATACCTCACTTCCCAGAGGATCTCAATGAAGAGATTCAAGTATTTAACGTAAGTGTTATCCTCTCCTTAATAATTCTTCATTATATTATTCATCCAAATATTCTTTAATATTATTTAAAATATTAATGAAATTTTTTTTAAATCATTTAATTTCCATAAAATTAATATTATTTATATAAAATAACATTTTCTTACATATTTATTTGTTATAACGTGTTCACATTTAGGACAATTTTACCACTTAAATGAATGATTTTATAACATTCAAAAAAACATTGACTAAGAAGAAAAAAATAATATTAGTATTACATAATAATGATTAATTTTTTTTTCATAATTATGGAGTTTCAATATTCCAAAGTATATTCACCAACAAATTTAGTTCCTTTATTAAATCAATAATCACTAAAAATGACATTTTCAAAAATTACATGCAAGTAGTCATCATAAGTTCTACCAAAATGGGAATTGGAATAAGAAAATATATCAAAAAACATATAGAACATCTTAATTAACATTATTTAGGTTATGAACCCATTATAAAGGATTGAGGACTGGAACTGCCATACTGAGGCTCATAGAGAACAAACATGACAATTAACACCAGAATATTAATTCTAACAAAGGGTTTTTGATAAATAGACAATAAGAAACTATAAATGAATTATATTAAGTAAAATAAATTCAAATTATATATATACGAATTATTAATCAAAATTTATTATATACAGAGTTAGAGTGTGTCTAACTAAGTAGAAGTTTGAGGTAAGGGTTTACATCTTAATTTCACTTTATTGTGATATGATTCATATTCACCACTTCTTCTTTTTTTGTGGTATATATTTCACATGAATTAATTTTTATCATAATTCTAGTTAAATTAAATGGATTTAAAAATATATAGAAGGTTATCTCTTTCATGGTATTTTGATTCAAAAGTTACCAAATCTTTAAGGGTTTCATTCAAATATCACATTGAAATTGAGATTGTTTATTATTAAAGTTACACTATGGATAATTTTATATTTTCTATATCTAAAGACTCATATTTTTTCTTTTAATTTTATTGTGGTTTATATGTATTATTACCATTTAAAAATACTTTGGTTCAAAATTTAATTAAAATATTTCTTCAAGTGGAGCTGACCTTATCTCATTTTTTCTAAGGAATATTTCTCCTCAATGTTTATATTATTTGTTTTTTTATAAGTATCATTAAATATGATTTTATTATTTCTTATGTTCATTTTCGTTTTTTTTTAATTTATTTGAAAAATAATTAAAAGAAAAACTTTTTAATTTTTTATTCATAAGTAATTTCTTATTATCATTTTTTTTCAAATGTTTGAAAGTAATGTTTTATTCAATTTTTTTTCAGGATCACATTTTCCCTTCATATTATTTTTTATAAAAAAATAATTGCATGGTTTTCATGGTTTTTTCAAACATTTTTTATACCCATTTTTATTAAATTATTTTATTTTTAAGATACATGGTCTTAAGATTATAATGTGTATTTATTCTTATTTCAAAAACTAGGTTCCGAATGCTATTATAAATTGACTTTCATCAATATAAATATTATTTAATATATATTAACCTTCACTGGGGATATGATCTAATAAAAGTATCTTATTTTTTTCTCTACGTGTCATATTACTATGATTAGTGGATTTTTTCATTAAGATTATTTCTTTCACATGTGGTAATTTTTCTAAGATAAAATTATGAACGTTGTAATTATAATGTTTCGCATATATGTAAGGTTTATCATTATGTGAAAGGTGGCGATAGAATTATATATCTCACTAATTAATTGGGTAATTCTTTATATCTCATGATATGATATGTAATTATGAAAAATCCAAACCCCCAAGGGATATGTGCTCCCAAAATTATAAAACCCTCTAATGATTTAGGTAAATTCATAGACATCATTAACTAACACATTAGATACTAAGGGGAAAACACAATACAGTATAGGACTATAGTCACTATATGTTAATGGTCTTGAATGTGAGGATTTCCCATGATTATTTATATGACACAATCATATTCCTCAAAACTATATCATAAAATATTCCTATGTTATTTTTAAATAACTCATGACTATTGTCTCATTTTTACACACTCCTATGTATCATTTTTTATGTTATTCCAAAAGCCTCAAACTATGAATCATGTTTTATGATTGATGTTTTATCGGGTATGATTTTCATATATTGTTTTCATATACCTTAATTATATTCTCAAACTAAAATATTCATCTTATTGATATATATGATATTCTATTGATATATTTTATGTTCACCACATACTAAGCATATTTTATCACCCCTTATTGTATTTCCATTCAATAGGTAATGAAAATGATTATTATGTGTAATATTCCTATAAAGGTATAATGTTTGTGGATTATTTATGGGGAATGTTAAATAATGTTCTTAAAAAAAGTTGGTTATATATCCAGTATCTAAAGACTCTAAACCTATAGATTTTGGGGTAGGATTTATTGTGATATGTAATGAATCTTCAGGTAAATGATCTCAAATTCATGTTTTTTAATGTTGGTTCATCTCACGAACCAAAATATTGAGATATATTTTTTTGAAAATATAAGTAAAATATATCTTGAAATAATAAACTAATTAACTTAGAAATCTCAATGTTACCTCATCAATTCCACATTTTAGGAAAATTAAATAAAGGTGAACACATATGCTGATCTATCACCATTGAGTTATTGATGATATGCCTGTTCTTTAATCCTATATTAGTTCAATAGATTTTTATGATGAGTATTTGAAAATATAAAATTCAGAACCCATATATTCTAAGTTATATAGGTTTTAAAAGATAATTCTTTTATAATCTATATTTTATTTTGTTAATTTAATTTTTCATTATTCTCAAAATCCTTTAATTATTTGGATAAAAATATTCTTGTCATAAAAAACATTGAATTTTCATTATGAAGTATTTTAGAGAATTGTGTACAAAATTATGAAAATATACACACACTATTTATTCTTTCATAAAAGAGTAGTTCCATTATAACCTACTTATATTACATTATAAAAATACAATTCTATGTTGACACTTCTAAGGATTTTGGAACATAAGTTTTTTTTCAATTTTTTTCATTCCTTCTATAAACATATCTATAAATTTATTTAGAAATTTAATTTTTAATTTTATGATTTCTTGTTTGTTTTAATATTTAAATTACCTTCCATAAGATGTATCTTTAATAATTGTTTCCCATATAGAATTTGATATTTGATTTGTAGATATTGAACTATGTCAAGAAGATACTACATTGATTTTATCCTATATTGATTCCAAGTATTTTAGAAGCTTATGATTACATTATTTTAAATTAACAATATCTACCTCAATATCATGAGTGCATCTATTATGATTTTATATTTTTTAGTTTTCTTTTAATCTTTATAAAGACCAATATCTTTGTGGGTTTTGAATTTTTGAGAGAATTTGAATTTTGGTTTTGGAGAAATGGATGTATCAAAAATCAAGATTTATAATAGAATATTGAGATTGATAGCATCCCTAGAATATATATTTTGATATAGATCATGGTGCTAGAGGTGTTTTAGGTTCCCAAGTTAATTTTAGGAGCTTCGGGTTGAATGTTGGATTTTTTGAGCAGTTTTCCCTCTATGCACGATTAGCACATGGTTATCCAAAACCATGAAAAAGTGTAGAGAACACCATATAGAACTATGTTGATGGTTTTGAAAACTATGTGGCTAAACCATGTGATGGGTTGTAAGGTGGTATAATTCAAAATGAAAATTTGGAAAAAATTTATAAAACCATATAATAAAACTATGTTGCTACCCAGAGTTATTAATAGTTTTGAAATTACTACTCCCATTTTATTTTTAACCTCATTCCCCCATCTTCATTCGCTCTCTCAGAACCCAAAAAAGAGGATCTCAAAGGATCTCCTCACTTTCATCCCTCTTTCAATTCCAATTTGATATGAGGAATTATTGATAGAGTTATACAGTGAATTAAGGTGATTCTAATTCTATTACCCCTTATATTCTTTTTACTTTCCACCACCTCCAATTTTGTGTAATCTTGGATAAGGTATTAAAATTGATTCCAACGATTAGTGTGGAATCAGGTGAGGGTGAAGGTTCTTTTACTCAGCATGGATAAACGATGTCTATGGTGTATAAAAGTACAAAATTTATCATTATTTAATTTTAGGTACAAATAGTTATGAATTTTACAAGGTTTTATATTAAAAATATATGGAATCTTCAATTGTTTGGGTGCCAATGGATAGGGATTTTTATTGAGATGTCATAGGGGGTAGACCATGTACCTTATAGGTGGTATTGTCCTTTGTTTAAGTGTGTAGAGATGAATCAATGATATTTTTTGTAATTATAACATTTTTAATTATGTGGTTTAATTAATTATAAATGGTTATAATTTATTATTTTAATTTTACAGATTGATATATGGTATAGAGAGTTGGTTTGAACTTGGTTGAGTCCAAAATTAGATTAGGTAGTGATGTACAAGCTTTATCAAAAGGAATAAATCCATATAAGGTAGGTGGTCCTTGAATATATCTCTAAAATTTGTGCATTTTTTATGTGAACATGATATATGGTCTCACCACTGATAGGTGAGTGACTATAAATATAAATAAATTGTTTTATAAACTTCCCATGAAATGAAAATTGTGTCAAAGGACATGATAGACCCTTGAAGACCAACTTTATTCCTTAGTTTTTTATGGATGAGGGGTGCATCATAAATGTGTGTTATCAAATATAAAAACCATAAAAAGGAATAAAAATAATTTGTGGAGATATAATATCTTGATATAGGTTTCTTTAGTCCACCCTGGTTTGTGGAGGGTGATATATATTGAATTGTTGGCATAGGGATAGGCTAGGAAGATCCATGAGATATCTTAGAGCCTCCTGGATAGGAGGAGGTGTGTATATTTACAAGGAAATAGCTTATAAAAATTATTATAGTTATCTATACAGTGGGTTGAGGTTTTATAACCCATGGATACATGATTAACCTAGTGGGTATACCATATGTGGGATTAAGGATAGGTTGAGTGTGAGAAGGCTAACATAGTTTAGCTGGGAAATGAGATGGGATTTATAACCTATCTCTAGTGCGATAGGGTAAAGGTATTTCATATGAGGATAATTAAGACATGATGTTATCATTTGAGTGTTAAGGGATTATATTCCCTATGAGTGATGAGATTTTGTCCTTGAATTGGGGATGTATGATAAAAGCCCATGTATTGTGTACAGACTATGATATGGCCTAGGTAACCATTGCGGTTAACCTAGTTTAATGTTTTTTCCTGGAGAGGGGTATTGTAGGTGAGTGGGTATGATTGAAATTGGGTGGAACCTCATAACCCTAGGATCAATTGTGATATCCTAAAACGGAAATAATAATAAGGATATGTTGTCTACTTTAGAGGCCAGATTTAGGGATTCATGATGGGTTAAAGTGAGTGGTCAACTTGTGTTGAATGAATTGAGTTTAAAAGGAGAATGCATCCAAAATTAAATAGGATGTGTGTGTGTGATAAAAAAATGAGAGTTTAGTTGTTGGGGTGGGATTAAACCCCTGGTAATGATAGACTAGTACCTCTTCTAGGGTCAGTTGGGACCCCCTAGGTGTTTACTATATGAGGTTTTAGGGTGATATGTATCACATAGGTGTATGGAAAATGAGGTTCCAAGGAGTTCTTTCCCTTGTGTGTGCATGAAATGAGGTTCCAGGGAGGATGATTCCCCTGAGTGTTTGTGATATGAGGTTCCAAGTTGGGAAATCCTTTGGTGTATACCATATAAGGTTTCAAGGTGATTTTTGGCCCATATATGTTAGTGATATAAGGTTCCAAGAATATGTTTCCCCTAGGTGCATGTGATAAGGTTCTAGGTAGGACACACTTATCATGGGTGTATGATATTTTGATATGGTTCTGGGAAATATATGTGTCCCTCTAGTATATGATACACTTATGGTTATAGGGAAGGAGGTGGTTCCGCTTAGGTGATACTCATATGGTTCCAAAGAAAAATGGGGTTCCCCAAGGTGTTATGAATTATTCTTAGAGACATCCAGCATGATCCGAAGCAGGTATAGTTAATCTTAAGTGTCACCTTAAAACCTGAGTATCGATGATGATTATTTTATTATGATTCTATATTTTATTTTTTATCATCCAAATCATATCATATATGTGTACATAGTATATTTTTGATATATTTGGGACATCATTTTTTATGGCCTAATAATTTTTATTCACACCCTACTCAGGTGACCGATGAATTTTGGTACTTAAGAAGACCTTATGTTCAAAGGTTTAGGTAGGGAAAATTCTTGGTGTTTTAGGATCAGTATAGAGAAACTTGATGTGTACATAGAGATTATAAAGAAATGA
This sequence comes from Viscum album, assembly GCA_963277665.1. Lineage (NCBI taxonomy): Eukaryota > Viridiplantae > Streptophyta > Magnoliopsida > Santalales > Viscaceae > Viscum > Viscum album. Next base: position 1,524,111,714 of record OY728141.1, on the reverse strand, counting down.
TTCTTGGTAATGGTAATAAATCCCCATTTTATTTTTATTAATTTATATATTAATATATGTTATCAAATCAGTGGGAGATAGTTGGGATACATAACTCTGTGAGAAAAAATTCATTAGCATGAATGTGTTTTATTGACCATATATACTTTAATTTTTTATGATACATATTTTTTTTGTTATTTTATACAAATATTTTACTATGATATGAGGGTATATTATCTCCATAGTAACACCTTATACCATTTGTACTAGTAATAACCTTTATATTATAGGTAGGTGCACCATATGGCTCACAATACCCTCGACTAAGTCACTAGTGAGTAGTATCATATTATATGAGTGTTAAAAAGTGGTATCTAGGTGTATTGTAATTGAATTATTATTTGAGGTATGGGATACAAGGAATAGGGACACATCAGATCTTGTGATGAACCTCATACTGGTGTATCAAAAAAACCTTTTTTGATGGTAAGTCTAGGTTACCAAGGATATGGTATTTTTATTTTTGCTTTCGGTGTTGTAGTTGAAATATTTATTTTAATATTATTAGAATATTTTAGATGTTATTATGATTTTATATTTTTTTCATATAGTTTAAAAAGTCCTGTATACATATATCATTCAAGGAACATATTATTTTCATGACATTTGTGTGCTTATGTATGATTGATATCCCTAATAAAATAGGGATCAAGTATTTAAATGATCAGTAGAAAAGTATATAGTGTTTTACTATATAATTATTTGGTCGAATTATACTCATATGGATAATAATACTTTCTCTAGAAATGGTTTATGTAGATATTATAGAGGGATGTTCCTTAAATCCAATTTAAAAATACCTCTATACTTGGGAAGTGTAGTGACCCTTAGTGGATTAATATTGAAATTTAATTCATATATACTAGTTCTGGAAAAAAAAATAGGTTTGGTTACATAAGGAATCGGAAACAACATAAATTGTATTTTTCTATATAACTTCTTAGGGGAATTATAATTTACCAATCTATATGGTTGTGGTTTTACTGGATATGAATTTTCATTTGATTGTGTCCTTATATATACTTGGATATGACATGATCCTTATTAGGGTAGTATGGTATGCGGATTATCAAGGAGGAGGGGTGTTTAAGAGTTGGTGGTTTACTTTTAATGTGATGTCTGATATGTATATGTTAGAACCCTAAAGTAGTTGTGTTAGAAAATGAGTTTCATTTGATATTTTAGATTGTTTTAGAGACGTTTGACCATGATCTATGGTCGATCTTGTAAATGGTTTGTGGAATAGGTTACAGATCCTAGTGGTGTTGAGGTGTAGCTTGGGATATTATTGAGCCAAATGCTATGATATAGTAGCTAAACATTTTCATTATATTATTGGGATGAGTTTTTATATATGAGGATGGCCAGATAGAGGGGTTAGGCTAGACTTGTGAGTTCCCTTAGAGACAAGAAGCATGGGTGGTTCTTGGGTTGTGATGGGTCTGACATACATAGGAGGAATGTTCAGTTGGTTAATTACAAAGGTGAGGCTAGGAAGTATGGGATACAAATTGAGATATCATGGGTAGGGATTCCTTCAGTTTTTTATAAATAAATAACTAATATTATTATTTTTAGATGAGACTAATGTGTGAGAGGATAATAGTAATTTATTTAGGCATGTAATCCTAGGGTTGATGGAATGTGACTTATGAGAGTGTGAGTCAGGTTGTGCGACCAGGTGGTGTAGGAATATACACCCATTGGGTTTAGATGAGATAAAGTGGGATAATGGATAAGAAACAATGAGAGGATTTTAAGGGACTCGATATTTATTTTGAGTATGTGAGTATGAATTAACATGGATTTCTTGAATAAACCATTATGTGTAAAGGAATATACATGTTATTGTAATGTACGGTGCTTATTTTATTATGAGTTAATGAAATGACCATGTATAGGTCTGGTGGAAATAATTCATATTCTAATAACATGATATGTTTTATGATACCAGTGAAATTATGATGGAATATACCCCATAGTGTTGATTTCTTGGAGGAGAGACATAAAATTATAGTGGGGTTTAGTGCATGATCACACTTGGAATATGATGGGGGTTGAGGTGTGACCTTAGGGTTAGTAGGGAGACAAGATCCAATGTGATCAGTGAGGTGCTTACAGAAATGGTTACTCATGTTTTTTGATGAGAATGGAATGCGTATTTTATCACAAGGTTTCATAATGAGTGAGCTTGTATCAGAAGAAACGACACACATGTGATGCTAAAATATTTCAGGCATAACACTCAAGGAGCTGTTAAAGGGAAAACATATAGTTGGGAGTGCACCACTGGTGGTGAAATTGTGTGATCATTATTGTGGATATAATTTCATGAGATTATAAGGATAAAGTTATGAGTGAGTCGTGAATAGGTAGTGACAGATGATTTATGATGGAGTCTAGTTATGAGAACGATGTCCATTTCTGGTTATTATATATGGTGACGAACAAAGTGTGATCTATAGATATCAATGTTTGGATTAGTGGAGTGAATATAAGGTTACAATTATGGTGGGGAGAATGATATAAGTCATGGAGGTACAAACCTAGTATGGGCAGGCTCACAGATATTGTGAGACCAGTCAGTGGATAGTTGATATGGAACTGAGATACCAGTGAGATGAAAAATACAATGTGATCTAGTTCTTTGGTAACTACAATAATCAGTATAAAATAGTGGTTTTGAATATAGTATATGAATTAGCATCTGATATGGATGGAATTTTCATGATTTGAGAGTGAGTCGAATTGGAGGTGTGTCTGATCTCATGGTTTGAGTACAATGATAGATTTAGTTGGTTAAGGATCGAACTATTAAATTATACTGAGGGCTGGGTAAAAAATTTAATTTGGTTATTTGGATGATATAAAGTCCCTCCAAGATATAAGGCATCATGATGATGATTTGGTAATTCATCGTCAGGTGTAAGCAAGTTTTTTCAATAAAGGTTGTCCAAATGAGGATTGAACAATATTTTTGTATGATATTGGGTGAATTGAGATGAAAATTGTAACAACCATGTTGATAAAAAACTGGGAGAGAAATTTTAGTAAGTACTTCCTTTATTGGGGAGCACCATGGTTGGGGATGGACCTTTATCAGTAGAGTTTTATAATGGGGAAGCCTGTGATATTTTGATTGAATATATTGAATACACCTTGGTTTCTTAGGATATATAGATGTGGTTAAGTTCCATATCAGTGTTGTAGATGTCGATGAGTGAGTATATCAACCATTTTTTATAGTATGAACTAATGTTATGATTTTTTTGATGGAAACAAAATACTTTTTGAGTTTTGAATGTGATGATTTAGTAGTGAACAGATAACCAAGGTATGTTAAGATTAATTATTGAAGGACCATAGATACTTATTCGGGATGAGATGTTCTATGGTGGGGAGGTTGTAAAGATATTCATCATTATAGGATTTTAATATTTGAGGTGATTTTAATTTTTTTCCCAGAGTAGGGGATGTTATTAATATCTAGATTCAAATCCGAATTACAAGAGTTGGAGTATCTCAAGAATTTATTTTTTGGATATTGATCAAGGTCTATGCTGTGTTTCATGTTCTTGGTGACTTTTAGGAGCTTCATGTTAAATATTGGATTTTTGGATGGGTTTTTACTATATTCACGGTTACTGTATGGTCATGGAAAATTATAAAAAGGATAAGATAAAACCTTATTGGGTGAGTTTTAACCTAGGTTTGAGTCACACTACTTTCACATCTTTAGGGAGAACCATGTAATAAAAACCTCACAGGGTTATATAGTATTTTAGATAGAACCACAAAGTTGATTTATATTTTAGTAAACATTTTTACCAAACAATGTGAGGGGGTACATATTGGGATGTTACAAGATTCACAATGGGCACAAAATTTATAAAAAATTGTGAATAATCCATCAGATTTCCAAGAATTCATAAAAATGGTGAAAGTAATATTTTCATCATTGATTTTAAGCCACCCCCTTCATTCTCTCTCATGACACAAAACTAGAGGATCTCCACCCTTTCCTCACTCTCTTAAGCCCATTGTTGTGGGGAATTTAATATGGAGTTCCATTATAGATTAAGGTGAGTCTCTTACCCTTTCTACTTGCATTATTTTTATTTTTCATTACCTCTAATTTGGTATGATATATGATAAGGTTTTGATACTGATTCGGTCATATCATGGTGAAACCAAGTTAGTATGATGAGGATATTTCTTTTTATGGATAAAATATGTATTGAGTGGATGAATAAATTTTGTTTCTCACCATTTAATTGGATTGACATCACCTTATGAACTTTCTAAAGGTTTTGATGAAAATTTTTTGGAGTTAGAGATTTACTGTGTGATGGTTGATAGGGATTATTCTTAGGATGGCACCTAGTGTATTCCATAAACAATTTATGTGTGGTTAGTTAGAGTTTCGGTGTGGTGAGATGACTCAATTATATTTGGTGATTATTCCTTTTTTTGATTATATTTGTAAAATTTATTATAAATGGTTATATGTAATTATTTGAATTTAATAGAATGAGATATGATCTTGAGTGTTTTTATGATCTTGGACAAGGCTTGGATGATCTTATGTTGGTATAACTACGTTTACTCAAAGGTAATAAATATATTTGAGGTAATTGGTCCTTGGTTATTCCATTTTGAATTAAATGTGGCCATTAATTTTACAAGGTTATAATTAATTATTTGAATGTGATAACCTGATATAGGAGCTACGAAGTTATTATGGTCTTGGATAAGGCTTGGAATATCTTATACATTGCTAAACAATTACTCAAAGGGAATAACTCCATATGAGGTAAGTGTTCCGTGAATATCTCCCTAAATTTCTCTTTATTTTGTAATGTATATGTGATACGTAGTCTCTCCCCTAAAGGGAGATTGAATTTAGTCATAAAAAAAATTATATGAAATATCCATGAATTGAAAAAAGTTCCAAGGAACACGTTATATCATTGAACATTGGCTTAATTCCTTTACCACTACTTATAATGTGTCAGATCATAAATGTTTCCTATCATATATACAAACCTCAAAAGTAGGATAAACTCAAGGAATGATTATAGAGGACCTTGATCTAGGTTCATTTTGTTCACTATAGGTAGTGTATGATTGTAAATGTGGAATGGTTAGCCTATGGATATGATATGATAAGACATGAGATATATTAGAGCCTCCTGGTTAGGTGAGGAGGTGTACATATATAAGGATATATACCTTATAAAAATAGTGATAGTTGACTAGAGAGTGGGATTACAATTCATCCACTAATTATATTGGATTAACTAGGTGTGTATACACTGGGTAGGATTATATATAGGCTAGGTGTGGGAGGACTATCTTAGTTTATCAGGGAAATGAGTTGGGATTTATTCCATCTCTATAGTGTGACACAAGGATGACATTGCTTATGAATTGATTAGGTTATGATGCAGTCATGGGGGTGTTGAGGTAAATTATTACCTATAATTAAAATCATTGGATCCATATAGTTATAGTCATGGTAATAGTTCCCATGTAGGGTGTCTAGACTATGATATGGCCTAAGGGACCTCAGTGGGTTCCCTAGTGATGTGGCTCTATTTTTACATAGTTTTTCCACATTTTTTTACTTAATTTTTAATGATTTAATTAATTATTTAATCACTTTATACTATTGTTTCCTCGTCGGATTTCGGGGATGACCTCCTTGACGGGAGATTCAAATGTTCTGATCGGTTTCTAGTGGGTTTGTTCGTAGAACCGGAAACATCCAATGATTCCACATCCGTTTGGACCCACTTTCCAAAGGTAGGCGCTCATTAGCTTGTGGACTGATGAGGCTTAGGAATTTGCATTGGTCGAGAGGATGGGAGGTCGGACTCATCACACCTTTTTGAGGGGAATTATTGTCTACTCCAGGACTCTCTTTATAGATTTAAGTTATGTTCGTGAATCCTTATTACATTACCAATTATAAAATGTGATTTCCTTTAGTTTTAACAATCAATGATTAAATATGCAAGAAATTTAGAGAATATTTTATATGTATTCGAGGTTCTTAATCAATAGAGAATCATCTATATCTGTTTAGAGATTCTTGGTCAATGGTATCCTTCAAAACATTTATATAAAAGTCTCTTGGTCATTATGATGACCAGGCTGGTTTTAAAGCCACTCAGTGGGGCACTTGAAGTTTATCGTCATTCAGAAGGACAGGGATTATTTCAAAGTTGGGATCGAACCCATAAATGGGCTACCTACGTATCCTTTGTTTTGGAAAAGGAATCAGAACCCACGTAGTTCGAGTAATGGAGTATGATGTTTATGATTGATGGATCAAAGAAGAATGTCATAATTACTTTTACACTCTAAGCTCACGTGAGTCATGCTCGGTGTGAGAAACAAGAGGTATTGGTAAAAATTAGACAATTGTGCCATGAAAGATGCAATCATAAGAAATTGTTTGGGGCTTAGGTATGTATGACTGCCCAGATAGATGAAGGTTTAGGATTCACTTTTAGGGAGAAAATCCAGGAACAGGGTCCATAAAGGTATATGTGCTTTATGGAGATTTGAATACTCTAATCTTGGGGCTTACTCCTAAGGAGGATGCCCAAGTTAGGAGGGGACTTATGATTGGGTTTTACTCCTGAAAAGGAAACCCAAATCAAGGGTAAATTAGGACCGGTTAAGAGAAATTTTAAGGGGGCTTGGGGTTTACTCCTGAAAAGGAAACCCAAGATTATGACTGGGACTTACTCCTAAAAAAGGAGGCCCAGGTTATGACTGAGTCTTATTCCTAAAAGGGAGACCCAGGTTAGGGGACTTGGGGCTTACTCCTAAGAAGGATGCCCAAGATTATGATTGGGTATTATTCCTGAAAAGGAGACCCAGGTTAGGAATTAAGGTTTGGGGCTTACTCCTGAGGAGGATTCCCAAGTTTGGGAACTTTAAGAATTTGGGGCTTACTCCTAAAGAAGGATGCCCAAGTTAAGGATTCTCTCATATTAAAGGATGAGGTTGAATGAATGAACTCTCTATATTTAGTGACATAAGGATATTTAAATCACTAGGTTTTGAGAGATATTCCACAGAATTCCTTTCATATAAGGAAGTCAAATCAAGAAATCATGCCATACATGGCTTTGAAGAGTGTCTTGAAGACTGAATCTTGAAAAGGAAAGGTGTAATGGCTTGAGAGGGGTAAAATGGGCAATATGGGCACCCAAAAAGGTAGGGGCGCGCAAGTCTTGAAAGGCACGCAAGTCTTCCGTGGGTGCGCAAATTTTGGTCGCGCAGGTATACCTGCGCGACACATGGTGTACTTGCGCGATTTGCAACCAGCATTGAAATATTTGAGCGACTCTTTTTTAAACCCTTTAGAATCCTCTTGAGGTTCTTCCAGAAAAGGGACGTGCAAGTTATATTGAAGGAAATAAGTCGGTGCGCAAGTGTTGATAAGTTTCAACACTTAGGCCTTCTTTCTTCTATTTAGATCTTCCATTCTAGGTAAGAAATTACCTTAGAAGTGTTCCGGAAGCTTTGAGAAGAGACTTGGGCATCGAGAGATTCAATCTGAGTTTCTGGAAAAAGATCCTCTCGAATTTGGGGCCCGCAGGGTCTATTTATAGGCAAAAGAAGACCCCGGGCGGTTACCGGGCGGTTACCCTTTAGGTCGCGCAAGTTACTTGCGCGACCAAGGTTGCCGCGCAAGTGTACTTGCGCGACAATGAGATAACTTGCGCGGTGCAGTTGCTGTTGATCCTTTGTTCATGCCTTTGTCGATTTTTGATGTTTTCTTCAAAGGTTGAATCACTTTGAGTTCAGATATTCCCTTTTCTGATTTTTAGATTCTGTGACGAAAGGAGCGTCAACAAAAGTCCCCCCTCAGAGTTGGATCCGGAGAGAAATGAGGATTTGACTCTGAGGAAATCGGATCCATTCAAAGGAAAAGGGGGGGCGCGCAAGTCTTCAGTGCGCAGAGGGCGGCGCGCAAGTTTGCATCGCGCAGGCTTTAAGCGCTCTGGGTACGGCGTGCAGATAGGCTTCCTGGCCTATAAATACATGGCCTCACCTCCGTACAAGTATCCGGATTTCCGGACTTCATACCTTCTTGAGCTCTCGACGCACAGGTCACCTAAGCCGAGAAAGTCTCTTTTCCACTGTTCCCTCGCTGTCGCGCTCCTGTAAAGGTATTCGTACTTGCGCGGTTTATACTTGCGCGTCAAAAACTAGCGCGGCACACGAAATACTTGCGCGCCATTGTTTAGATTTGCGCGACTTAATGCCTTGGCCATTTTTTCCGAATTCTTTCACAAATTTTATGAAAAATAAACCCATTTAAGAGTTAAATTTGTTCAACTTTTGTGCAGATTCAATGGCTCCTAAGGGAATTGGAACGGATGATGAACTGGCTAGCAAGCGGATTTATGACATGATGAACATTATTGGCCATGATTACTATGATATCTACGACAGCACTTTCCCAGATTTGGATAAGTACTTGAAGAAATATCATCTTAATTTCCCATAGAGCATCTACCTGTCTCTGTGTGTTCATGGTCATCTGCAAGGAGTCAATGTTCCAAATGCAAACAATTATACACCTGAGATGCAGCTGCACTGCTACTTCTCTATTTCGGTTATGCTGTGCATTAAGAGTAACAACAATGGTGTGAACTTTCAAATTCTTCCTCCATGTCATTTCCTTGCAGATATGAAAATGGAAAACCCATGGGCTGAAATGTTTTCCACTAATGGTTGGTGGAGGGAAGACAAACATGGTATTAGAGCAATATCTGAAAATATTACTCTCTCCAAATGGCTCTTTACTTCCAATGCTCCATTCTCAAATCCATGTATCCATCTTCCAAGTCTCTTGGACAGAAACAGAGTCACTGTTTGATCAGCAGAAAATTTTCTCAAACCGCACTCAAGAACATCCATTTACAATTGTTCCAAGAAGAGCTGGTATCACTGCATCTCTTATTGTATCCAGTTGAATGAATGAATTCCAGGCGGTTGCTAATGAAGCTCAAGATGCCATAAATCAAATGAAGTGTTATGTTGAAAGCCTCTTGTAATTATTGAAAAAAGAGAAGAGACTCCAGTCTGTGGATGTCCTTCTAACTCTTGTGTATCAATGAAAAACACTTTTGTCTTCAATCATTTGTACCTGCATTCTTTTCACTACCTGCTTCAAATTTACTTAATCCAATGGGCCTAGTAAGCATAGTTTGATTTTTACTAGGATTATTACAAATAATCCTACAAACTTTGAACTTTTTAATTGCTCAATATTACCTAAATTACACATAAATGTATATTTAGTGAGCTGGAACTTGACTTTTATTCAGAGTTCCTTTGTCTTTTGTGGGCAGTTTAAAGTCATGCATGCCGGACATAAAGGGGCTAATGTTTAAGGTCGAAATAGCTTTGACCAAAATAGATTAAAATTGATTCAATTCCTTGACAATTTATCTGAAAACATATTACCATACTCAAGTATGAGAGAAAAAATGTAAACTATGGCTTAAGAATATTTGAATCTGAGGAATGATATGAAAAAGAGATAAAAGGCATTAGAAGTAGTAGTTTCCAATAATGAAGTTACTATTATTTAACAAAATCCATTAGGGGGTTGAAATATGCAGGGCCACCTATGGGAATTGGCTGCATGGTCAAATAAATAGCATCTTTTGGCTGACAAGTCTGTTATGTGGACTGTTTATGCAAGGCCACCTATGGGCACGTGCTGCATAGTCAGGCAAAAGAACTCCCAGAAATTTACTTTCCTAGTGTTAAAAGCCAGTGAAAGTTTATGGAGATTCAAATTTTCTAAAGTATAGAGTTTGTTGTATGGAAAGAGGTACTTGAATATGGAGAAGATATTTCCGAACAAGAATATCGAAGAACTGGATGAATATCACTCCTACGAAGGTCTGACCCAAACTTAGGGAAGAAGAATAAACCATAGACTTGAATACTTTCAGATCATGAAAAAGGATATGGGACAAATATGTTAAGGATGGCTATTTTTTTGCGGATCCCTACATACTATCGTTTAAGACAAATAAGGACAAAAGAGGAATTCTTCCCAAGAATGAAGTTACTATTATTTAACAAAACCCGTTAGGGGGTTGAAATATGCAGGGCCACCTATGGGCATTGGCTGCATGGTCAAATAAATAGCATCTTTTGGCTGACAAGTCTGTTATGTGGACTGTTTATGCAAGGCCACCTATGGGCACGTGCTGCATAGTCAGAAAAAAGAATTCTCAGAAGTTTGACATTTTTGTGATTAGAAGTCATGAAAAAGGGTTATGAAGATCTGAAAATATTTATGGTTAGGATTATAACACATAAAGATGGGTATTTTCCAATGTATATAGAGATACATAGGTCAATGATAACCATAATCAAGTTGTGGCTGGGTCCTGAAAACCTGGACTTCACTACGTATCTCATAAGAATGAGAATCAAGCCATACGTAGTTCTTGAAATGCAGTTTTAACGTCGTGCAGGACGAAAGTATGAGTGATCTTAGTTTAGGGTCATAGAATTCGGACCATAATAATGAATACACAGTGTGTGTTTTCATGAGGACTTTTCAGCCAAGGGACTGAAAGTGAAATTTGGGGTTAGGCCCAAAAGACTTGGGACTGGATTCGAGGGATACTCAAATGTTCCTATGTATCCCATAGGGATGGGAATCAAGTCCACGTAGTTCTAGAAATACCCTTTGTACAAATTTGGTTCGTACATGTGAAGGGTGAAAGGGGACTTTAGTGCAATAATGGTTTAACCTGAGATAAAAAGTTTAGGCATTACCATGTATGCACGTAGTCTTTTGAAATGAAACATGACTGAAAAAATCAATGTCAATAATGGTTCCTTCTCAAATGAGGAAATCAAAGAATATTGTAGTTTATTGTCGTACCGGACAAAAGTGTTGTATAGTTTAACGTCATATAACAAGGACGAAAGTGAATCAATGTAAAGATATTGATTCCAGGGGTGGTTTCACGAATCAACATCATATTAGATGGTGGTGAACCGATGTGAAGAGATTGTTTTTGGGCTTGAACCCTGGGAGGTTGCCTACATACCCAGCCTGGAGGGCAAGGATCAAAGTCTGTGTAGTTCAATTAAAGAATGAATTAATGATCAAGTTGTTCTTGTGGACAATGATCTAAATAAAAAATGTTGTTGGGACTTATACATGGTTAGTGGCCCAAAGGGAGTGTTATGGTTGTTGTTCGCTCTAAGCTCACATGAGTCATACTCAGTGTGAGAAACAAGAGGTAATAACAGCCTTAACGATGCACAGTTTAATGTCATGTAGGACATAAAAAAGGGACTATGCAGTTTAAAGTCTTGCAGTTAGGACTATTGGTGCTGCACAATTTAGTGTCATGTAGCAGGGACAAAATAACAATTTAATGTCATGTAGGACATATCAAGGACTTTCTGTACAGTTTAGCGTCATGTAGTTAGGACGATGGGGACAAAATAGTTTAACGTCATATTGGACGAAAGGGGGACTGTGCAGTTTAATGTCATGCAGTAAGGACAAAATAACACACCATTTATGTCATGTTGGACGAAAGTGAGAATAGTTTAAGGTCATATGCATGGACCGTGGATGGTGCAGTTTAATGTCATGCTGGACCTTTGATGATTATATAGTTTAACGTCTTTCTGGACGTGAGGGACTTTTATACAGTTTAGCATCATGTAGTTAGGACGTCACAGTTTAACGTCTTGCTGGACATAAGGGATTTGAAAATAGTTTATGGTCATATACATGGACCAGGGATGATGCAGTTTAAGGTCATGCTGGATGGTTTAGGGAATTTTTTCACAGTTTAATGTCGTGTGGGACGAAGTTGCAGTTTAAAGTCATACTGGACCATTGCTGTATAGTTTAACGTCATATAGAAAGGACGAACTGGTGCTGTACAGTTTAAAGTCATGTAGCTAGGACTAAGGTGAACCAATATGAGGATATCTGTTCTGGGGACTTTTTACAGTTTAACGTCATGCTGGACGATGAAAGTGCCACACAGTTTAATGTCATGTTGCTAGGACTAAGGTGAACCAATATGAGGATATCAGTTCTGGGGACTTTTTACAGTTTAACGTCATGCTGGATGATGAAAGTGCCACACAGTTTAATGTCATGTTGCTAGGACATAATATAGTTTAATGTCATCTCATACATATAAGGAACTTCTGTACAGTTTAATGTCATGTAGATAGGACACAATATAGTTTAATGTCATCTCGGACAAAATATGAACCAATGTGATTGTTTTTGGATTTGGGAACAATATTTTGTGTTTATACAAAATACTTCTTCAGAAATCTGGCATTAGTTGGAGTCGTGATGTGTTCTCCATCCATTGAGATTAGAGAATATGCTCCATTGGAGTAGACCTTATGTATTGAATAAGGTCCTTCCCATTTTGGTTCAAGCTTGGGAGGCTTCTTTCCTAGTATCATTGGTGCTCTGAGAACCAATACCAATTCTCCCTGAATGAATGAAGGAAGACGAACTTTTTTATTAAAAGCTCGTGCTATTCGATTCTGATAGATTTCCAAGTGGTGCAAAGTGCACAATCTTTTCTCATCTAACTGTTCCAATTCATTCAACCGCTTTTGGGATTGCTCATCTGTAGATAACTGATCACAAATGGCTATTCTGAGTGAGGGAAATTGAACTTCAATTGGCAAGACTGCTTCTGTTCCATATACCAATGAATATGGAGTTGACCGCGTTGCATTGCGAGTGGTAGTCCGATAAGCCCATAAAGCATGAAAGAGTTTATCAGGCCATGACCTCTTATCTTTATCCACCATCTTTTGCAGTATATTTGAAAGAGTCTTGTTAAAGGCTTCTATCTGGCCATTAGCCGCTGCATGATATCGAGATGAATGGTTGGACTTAATGTTGTATTATTGATACAATTTCTTTACATCAGAAGAATAGAAGTTGGTGCCGTTGTCCGTCAATATGGTATGAGGGACACCAAATCTAGTAATGATGTTAGACTTGATGAAGCTAACAATGCATTTAGAATTGACTTCTTTGAGAGGTACTGCCTCTGCCCATTTAGAAAAGAAATCAGTAGCAGTAAGAATGTACTTAAACTGCTTGGTCGTAGCTGAAGGGTAAGGTCCCACCACATCCATTCCCCATGTGGAAAATGGCCATGAGTATTTAGCTGTATGAAGCAACTCTGGAGGTTGATGAATTAAGTTGGCATATACTTGGCATGAATGACACTTCTTTGTGAAATTAACACAATATTGTATCATTGAAGGCCAAAAGTATCCAAGCCTTCGAATTTGATCAGACAGTCTATGTCCAGACTGGTGGGCACCACAGACTCCTGCATGCACTTCTTTTATGACAGCCATTGTCTCTTCACCATCAATACATCTGAAGAGAACTCCATCAAAACCACGTTTGTAAAGAATTTTCTCGAGGTGGTTTGGGCTATCATAAAGAGTAAAATTGACCACACGTCGCCGAATTTGTTCTTTCTCGGCTCTATCAGGTGGAAGTGTTCCATTTTGAAGGTATTCCCTGATAGGTGACATTCATCCTGTAGTATGACCATACGGTTCAGGAATGGGACTAATTTCATTAATTTCCTCTGTTCTGACTTGAACATAAGGTGAAATTGCACGACGGTGGGCAATACAGATGGTTGTCTCGTCCTGATTTGGATCTGCTAAAGCTGTGGCTATATTAGCCAGTGCATCAGCTTGAGCATTTTGTGATCTTGGGACATAAGAAAATGTCGGTTCTGAAGGGAATTCTGACATTAATTCTCTGACGTAATCATACAAAGGGATTAATTCTTCTTTTCTGATGGAATAATCCCCATTGACTTGTTTGATTACCAGGTCTGAATCACCTTTCACCTTTAAGTGATTCACTTGTGCTTGAAGCGCTAATTCCAAGCCTATAATGAGAGCTTGGTATTCAGCTTCATTATTGGTACCACCTTCCCACAACAAAAAGGAATAAGGTAACACTGCCTTATCTGGAGAAATGAGCACAATTCCTAAACCAACTTTGTTGAATTTAGGATTTTCCATTTTCTTCCCTGTTGGACTTCTAGAAGCACCATCAAAATACATTTCCCATGTTTGAGGACTCTCTTGAATAGAGAAAACTTCCTCATCAGGGAGTTCGATATCTGAATACATGTCTTCCACTGAAGGATGTTCAGCCAGGAAATCAGCCAGAGCTTGGCCCTTAATTGCCTTTTGAGACACATACTGAATGTCGAACTGCTGTAGAATAACCGCCCACCTTGCCAGACGTCCTGTAAGCATTGGACGACTAAGGATGAATTTGAGCGGATTATTACGAGATACCAATTGGACCTCGTGATGTTGCAGGTAGTGTCTCAGTTTCTGAACTGCAAAGATTAATGCTAGGCAGCACTTTTCAATACTTGAATACTGGGTTTCTGCTTCAAGCATAGTTCTACTGAGATAGTAGAGACTATTTTCATTCCCAGCATCATTCTTTTGAGCGAGAAAGGCACCCAATGATCGCTCTAAAGCTGTCACATAGAGGATAAGCGGTCTACCCTCAACAGGTGGCATGAGTACTGGTGGACTCAAGAGGTATTTCTTGAGAACATCAAATGCTTCTTGACATTCTTCAGTCCACTGGTAAGTGACTCCTTTCTTCAATAATTTGGTAAAGGGTAAACTTTTGCCTGCCAAATTGGCGATGAAACGCCGAATATAGGCTAAGTGTCCTTGAAGTCCTCTTAATTCTTTCAAATTATGAGGAGGTGACATACCAAGGATTGATTTGGTCTTCTCAGGATCGACTTCAATACCACGATGGCGTACAACAAAGCCGAGGAATTTTCCTGAGGTTACCCCAAAAACACATTTTAAGGGGTTCATCTTCAAATTATGTTGTCGAAGCTTGTGGAATATGACTTCCAAATCAACCAAGTGATTAGAACGTTGTTTGGATTTAACCACCAAATCATCTACATAGAATTCAACAAACTTCCCTAAAAGAGATTTGAAGATACGATGCATGGCGCGTTGATATGTTGCACCTGCATTCTTTAAACCAAAGGGCATCACCCGGTAACAAAACACACCTTGAGGAGCTCTAAAGGCTGTATATTCCTCATCTTATGGGGACATTCAGATCTGATTATATCCAGAATATCCATCCATGAAAGAAAGTACTTCATAGCCAGCCGTCGCATCAATTAATAGTTCTGTAATCGGAACTGGGAAATCATCTTTAGGACAATACCGATTAAGATCTCTGAAATCGATGCAAACCCTAATTTGTCCGTTCTTCTTCTTTACAGGGACAATATTAGCCAACCACTTGGGATATTGAACTTCTCTGAATAAGTTAGATTTGATAAGCTTATCCACTTCAGCCTCAATTTTGGAAGCATAGGTTGGGTGTGTTCTTCTCGCGGCTTGCTTGAATCCTCGATGTTCTTTTGGAAAACCCAAATGATGGGTGGCAACATCAGGATCAAGGCCAGGCATCTCTGTATAATTCCAAGCAAAAATATCTTTATTTTGCTTTAGAAAAGAAATATACATCTCTTTCTCTTCAAGGGTCATGGCCGCACTAATTAAAGTGGGGTGTGGATCTTTCTCTGTACCCAGATTTACTTCTCTGAGTTCATCCACAGTGGTAGAGATACCCTCTTCAAATGCTGGAGGAGAATCTCTAAGATCTTCCTCTTCCTCTTCATCATGTGTTATTTCTTCCATTTCTACTTGAAAAGTAGATGAAAAAACAAAATTTTCATGATCATAAGAGATGTCAAAATTTTCACATTTTGAAAAAGAAGCTTCCATTTCCGACCCTATTGATGATAAAGGGTATTCTTTGGGAAATAAAGAGGGGATGATGGATTGAGAATCGACATCATTATTCACCTCTGGTGTTGCTATAACTTCTTCTGGCCTGATTAGCGAAGTATAGACTTTTTGGATTTCAGCAGACGAAATGAAAACGTCACCACTTATGCTTTCATCACTGCTTGGTAAGTTACCAATTTCTCCTATGTTGTCTGGCTCGATTGCCGTAATTGACATTATGGATCTTTCCATAAGAGTATTTTGATTTGGGCCTATTTTGTCAATTTGACTGATAGGTAATACATAATTTGTACTCACATGTGAAAATGGATTTATTGGAATTTTCTCCAAACCATATGGAGCATTAACTTTGGTAATTTCCTTCATTGTAGATTTTTCTCTTCCCTTCATGTGATAAAATTCCGCCTCAATGTATTGAGACTCACATGTCTTGAACGGGGCCTTATCACCATACAATGTTCCAACTTGACCATAGAAATAGTATTTGAGACATTGATGGTATGATGACGGAATAGCTGCATGCTGATGTAGCCAGGGTCTTCCAAGCAAGATATTGAAAGCTGAGTCCTGATCAAAAATCATGAAATCCGAATTGGAAACAAGATCTCCAAACTGAGTTCTGAGTGTAACTTCTCCCAGTGGTTCTTGTTCATTTTTATCATATCCTTGTAACATCATGGTATAAGGAGATAAATCAGATTCCGTGAGGCCCAATCGACGAAGTGTACGAATGGGCATGAGGTTGACTCCTGAACCATTGTCAATGAAAGCTCTTCGAACATCTATACCATTGACTTTTCCAGATAAGTACAAAGGTTTTATGTGCCCATGCACAACATCATCTTCATCTTTATCAGTAAAAGATATCACTGCATGGCATTCTGCAGGATTATTCTCTATGTGATAGATTTCAGCTGCAGCAATTTCAGCTTCAAACTCCTGAGGACTTGACAAAGCTTTGATGAGTGCTTCCCGAAGATCTTTTGACAGATTCAAAGCATCCAAAATTGATAACTTGGATGGTACTTGGGCCAAGTGTTTCAATATATCATACTTTTGATCTAGAGGCCTGCATTTCCCAATAGGAATATGCGGTTTAGCAGGTATCTTGGAAGCAGATGCTTTGGAAGCTGATGCATCTTGTATTGAAGTTGGCAACATCCTTGGTTTTGGAAGATTAGACTGATTAGATCCATTTACTTGCTGAGATAAAGAAGATGGAACCTTTAATCGGTCTTCCAAAATAACTGTGCCAAAACTGAGTTGGCCATTGGCAGAAGAACTTGCTTGTTCTTTTTGAGCTCGCTGAAGGGCTCTACCACGAGTTTCTGCTGCATATACAGTGCTAGCAGGGGTAAAATTAGAGTAGTGGCTTTGGAAAGATCCACATCTTCCCCTATATCCTGAACCTCTAGAACCTCTTCGAATTCCCTTATTTGATACAGGGAATTCAGGCTCATCAAGACTGGAATATGAATCTGTTAATTGAATCATATTAACAGAACCAAAGATTAACTCTTCGTCTGATAAAGACTCTACCTGGTTAGCCTGTTTAGGTTGTGCCGTTTGATGGGGCGGTGCCCGCGGCTTTGAAGTAGATGGCATGAAATCTTCCAGAGTCAAAGACAATTTAGGCTTTGCTACATACTCATCTTCTCCTGATTCCTCTTTCTTCTTTGAATTGCGTTGCCCTTTTGAGGATTTGTCTTTTGATGGAGGCTTTACTGTAGCTTTTGTAGGAGACACAATTGGCTTCTTCAATTGTGTTCGCAAAATGGAATGGGTCCGATTGATTGTCTTTCTAACCATCCAATCATCATATTTTTTCGCAGTTTTGCTTTTGACTTCCTGCCACTCGCCTTCTTCCTCTGGATCTGTAGCGGTAATACACGCTACATGAGCTGAAGAACCCTTCAATTTGACTTTTCCCAAGTCGACCATCTTTTGCAGGAGGTCTTTAAAGACAAAACACTCCTGGATGGGATGCCCCAACATTTGATGAAAGGGACAATAATTGGGACGGTCTTCATCTCCTTCCTTGTTTGGCCTCTTCGGCACTGGTAATTGAACCAAATTATTTTCCAGAGCTGAAATGAAGTAACCAGGAACTTGCTCACTTCGGAAAGAGTATGTTTTACTCTTCATATCCTCAAATTGTTTTCTTCGTTGATCTCTTTGATCATTTGGACAAAACGGCCTTTGTTGTTGGCGTTTAGGAGGTGGAGTCCTTCGAGAAGATGAAGGTTTTGAAGTAGATATAGGTACAGGTGCTTGTTTAAGCATAACTGTAGAAGTTTCTGCTTTACCCATTCTTCTTCCTGGATCTGATGGAATTATACGAGATTTAACCTTAGCCTGTATAAGGGAATCTTCAATCTGCTGAGCGATTGAAGTAAGGTCTTGAAACCCTCCTGTGTATTTCACAGGGATCAATGGCATGCGTAATTCTTCACGCAAATTTGCCACACAGATTGGAAACAATTCCTCCTGAGGGAGTGCTAAACTCAAGGAATACGTTAATCCCTTCCAACGAGCAATGAAATCAGAGACTCTTTCATTCTCCCTTTGCTTGCAGTTTGTAAGATCGAAAACTGTTGTTTTTGGCAAAGTTGAGCTAAACTGAAGAAGGAATTTTTGACGAAGATCCTCCCATCCGATGACTGACCGGGATTGCAAGCTTGTATACCAGACAAAAGCTGGTCCTTGCAAGGTTCGCACGAAGCATCTGAGTTTCACTGCTTCTTGCTGCTCTGGAGTTCCCATCATAGGATCACAACAAGACACGTAATGCGTCAAATGTTGTTCAGGGTCGCCTGATCCATTGAAAGTAGGGAAAATAGGGTTTCCAAAACTGGATGGAGGAGAAATTGAATCTACCCATTCGGGGTAAACTTTCTTTTCAGGTTGAACTTGCGCCCGTTTTCCTTCCATAGTTTCTAACCGAGCTGTTAATGACTCAATAGTAGTTATTAACTTTTGAGAAACATCAGGTTGAACTTGGTTTTGAGTAGGTTCAATAAATGGAGCTTGGACAGACGTGGTGGTTGGTGCTGCAACTGATGGTAGTGCTGCCAACCGTTGTTGCGTTTGACCCGTAGGATTAGACCTCTGAGGGTGTACTGATAAAGGAGGATATTCCTGATCCATCTCAGTAGTTACAACAAATTCCTTCAGCTGTCGGACTTCAGCATTCTTAAGAAGAAGACTACTTTGAAGTAGTTCTGCATTCAACCTTCTTAATTCTTTCATTTCTTCCTCATGTTGTGCAAACCTTTGCTCTAATGAGAGCGATTGACCTCCTTCAGAGGAAGGGTGAGAAGTAACCTGATTCTTTCCTTTCCCCTTATTGGATCCTTTTCGGAGAGGGGGAAGTGGGTTACTTGAAGGAATACCCAGATTTTGGGTAAGCCTTTGATTACGTGTGCGCACACCTTCTTCATTTAAGTCTGTGTGCGCAACTTCTTGAGCAGGAACCTCTTCGTCTGATCCCTCTGATTGAGCCTCATCTGGTGAATCAGCAGCAACGACATTGATGACATTAATGGATGCATATTGCATGGAATCCTTTCTATCAGCATTTCTGTGATATTGTATTCTTCTATGTCCATGATGAGACATGGCATTCCGTTGACTTGATCCCTCAGGAACTTCTTGGAGAACCGTCACTTGGAGAGAATCTCCTGATAGCTTGGCTCTTCGTTCCTCTTGAGGCTTATTCCCTAATCGAGAGAATACTGACTTTCTCTGAGGGAGGGATTGAGGATTTGAAAAAGTCCTCAGTCCGGTGGACTGGGGATGTTCCTGCTGCTTCCGCTCAACTCCTCGAATCCCATTTGTTGACTCTGAGGATTGGGTTAGAGAAGTCCCCAGTCTGGAAAGCTGGGGTGTCTCTTGACATGCTATGTCTGGGATCTTTTTAAAATCTCTCTTGATCTTGCGAATCTTAGTTCGAAAATTAGCTGGATGCATTAACCTGTATCCACTTTTATCACCTGGTTCAACAGATCGTTGGATGATTTCTGAAACTTCTGTCATTTGATGACGTGTTTGCTCCAGACGAGAGGCTTGTGCAATATTCTCTCCTACTTGATGTAGGAGCAATTCAACAACTTGTTCTCTATATACTTGATTTTGAGAGGAACTAGTTGAAGCATGTTCTTGAGCAAGCTTTTGATTATGAACAAAGCCCATTGACTGTGGCCGGCCATGGGCAATAACATTGCATGAGACCATTTTCGGCGGGCTTTGCTGACTGGAAAGCACTGTGAAATGTAGTGCTCCGTGAACACCCCATCCTCTGATATGAACATCAGATGGAGCATTGGCAATTAACTGACGCAATTTTCTTAGTGCGCCAAGGCATGAACGTTGAAGGGTTCTTTGTTGCTTTTCAGCCTTCGGATACCGAGAGACTGATAGAGATGCCAAATCAATCTGGCGTTGTAACCCTTCTATTATCTTAATATGATTTTCATAATCACCGTAAGATAATACTTTCTTCTTCAATTGACAAAGAGTCTTCCATATGTTGAGACGAATATCATGGATTCCATCATCCGTCAACATCTTTGAAATGTCGTACTGGGAGTCATCCAAAGGCCAAAACATGACTGGTATTTCACCTTTTTCCAGTTTTTTCCTCATGTTCAGCATTTCCTCTTTATCATTAAATGAAGATTCTTCTACCTGTTTGGACCAGAGTTGGTGTTTCCTTGTTGCTTCATCGGATTCAACAAGATTGGTAGAGATATCACTATTCATGCTGGAAGATGAATGACCCAGGGATGGTTCGGAGAATAACCTGAACCCCAGGCTATCTTCTGATGGAGAAAGAGTTTCACCTGCCGATAGTAAAGCATCAGACATGACTGGTTTTACGTTTGCAAGTGCCTCGAGATAGGAGGGCTTTCTCGTCACTGCATTGCCTTCTGAAGAATTTTCGAGACAACGTGAATCACTACTGCGGAGAGGACTTTCGCAACGAAGTTCATCACCATGAGGAGGACCGTCATGATGGGTTACAGCAAAAGATGAAATCTCTTGCTCCTTGGTCTTCTGACCACACAGAGGGTTCCTGTGGCTCTCATCTGAAGAAGAAAATTCAAGATTGACCGAACTTTCATGAAGCAAGCCTTCATGAGGAAGTGTCTGTTGAAGACCTTCAAAATTAATGTTACCGTTATTGAGAACTGAGGGAGTAGAATCTTGAATTCCGACAGATAAATGTCTGAGGGCTTCAAGAACTCCAGCATCGAGCAAGGCCTTGTTACAGATTGGCCTTTGATCTCCTGACTGTGCTGGGCGGATCTTTTTCTTAGATGCCTTCTTACTCACTTTAGAAACCACTTGTTGACGAAAGTGGTTACTCTGAGCAGGTGTATGTGCCTGATCAGGAAAGATGGTCAGGTTAGGCTGACGATCTCCACTCAAATCAGGTGTATGTGCCTGACTTGGTTGTCCGTTTGATATGGGAGAGTATGCCCCATAACCCTCTTGGACTGGAACAGATGTGTGTGTCTGTTCCGGAGTGAATCGTTGATGTGTCACTCCACTGCTAGGGATAGATTTATGTGTCTGTCCCTGTGATGATGCTGAAGCTGTTATGATATCCTGGCAAGCATCCAGAATATGAGCAGGAATTTTCTTCTGCTCTTTCACCATTGACAAAATATGTTTGGTGACTTCAGCCGCCGGAACGGGGATATACGTCCATTTCGGGCTTGGAGTAGGTGTATGTGCCTGCTCCTGTCCTCCTTTTCCTGTCAGTGAATCCTGGCAGTACTCAAGTGTGGAGGCAGAGAGTTGAGTCTGCCTCTTGTTTGTCGTCGGGACTTTCCGACTGACTTCTCCATGCGCTACCAAGCGAGACTGTTGGTAGGCTTGATTAGTATTAGCAGGTGTATGTGTCTGCTGATTACACTTCGCCAAACGCGGTTGACGAGATACATCATATGTAGTCAGACGAGCCTGCTGACTAATTGGTGATGTATAAGCAGGTGTATGTTCCTGCCTACAGTACTCCGCCGGAATTGCCTAGCGGGATTGGCTTGATGCTGCCAGACGAGTCTGCTGGACAGCGGAATTAAAACGGGCAGGTGTGTGTGCCTGCTCGTTGTTTGCCACCAAGTTAGGTTGGTGGACTTCTCCGGAGATGACAGGGATGACAACCTGCCCATTGTTCACCGGATTCCGTCTCTGGCGGTTCATCTTGCCTGCTCGGGTTCGAGGAACCTGAGCTGAATGCCTGGAGTCGGTACCCTCATCATGTTGAGGGCGCACTACCGCACGAGTCTGGCGGCGATTGTTGATGGGAGCCCTTGAGAAGGACTCCTGTCTTTTTGAATTAAGGTCCTGCGGGACCTGCTCATTCACTTCCTCAGAGTAAGGGAGTGAATGGAAATTGCGTTCCGGGGATAACGACCCGAAACGGTTGAAGACGGTAGTCAACACCGCCTGCTTCTTGATCGCTGGCCGCCGTTGTCCGGACGACCAGGTAGAGTTGTTAACTTGGAGGGCTTGACGAGCGGCCTCCAGAGTTGGGATAGTACCGTTGCGACGGTACTCCTTAACCAGTGCATTAGAAACCCAGCGTTGAAGACGCTGAGTTGGTGATGTCATCCTAAGAGCGGATGACGTTCCAGCAGGAGTAGCAGCATTGGTTTTCACAGCAGCAGACCTCACAGTAGAGGTGTTCACAGCAGCAGTATTCACAGGGGTGAATTTAAGGAAAGCCATTTTGCAGAAGATCTTGAGAAAAGAGTGTCTGTTCCATATAACAAACATAATCAAGATGAATCCGGCCACTGCATCTTTTGGATGATCACATGTCAATGATTGCTTTGTTGGCCCAAGGGGCCTAACAAATAAGAAGAACATCACTTTAACTTGGTTAAGGATTCACGTCGGGTTCACCATTTTTGTTTCCTCGTCGGATTTCGGGGATGACCTCCTTGATGGGAGATTCAAACGTTCCAATCGGTTTCTAGCGGGTTTGTTCGTAGAACCGGAAACATCCAATGATTCCACATCCGTTTGGACCCACTTTCCAAAGGTAGGCGCTCATTAGCTTGTGGACTGATGAGGCTTAGGAATTTGCATTGGTCGAGAGGATGGGAGGTCGGACTCATCACACCTTTTTTAGGGGAATTATTGTCTACTCCGGGACTCTCTTTATAGATTTAAGTTATGTTTGTGAATCCTTATTACATTATCAAGTATAAAATGTGCTTTCCTTTAGTTTTAACAATCAATGATTAAATATGCAAGAAATTTAGAGAATCTTTTATATGTATTCGAGGTTCTTCATCAATAGAGAATCATCTATATCTGTTTAGAGATTCTTGGTCAATGGTATCCTTCAAAACATTTATATAAAAGTCTCTTGGTCATTATGATGACCAGGCTGGTTTTAAAGCCACTCAGTGGGGCACTTGAAGTTTATCGTCATTCAGAAGGACAGGGATTATTTCAAAGTTGGGATCGAACCCATAAATGGGCTACCTACGTATCCTTTGTTTTGGAAAAGGAATCAGAATCCACGTAGTTCGAGTAATGGAGTATGATGTTTATGATTGATGGCTCAAAGAAGAATGTCATAATTACTTTTACACTCTAAGCTCACGTGAGTCGTGCTCGGTGTGAGAAACAAGAGGTATTGGTAAAAATTAGACAATTGTGCCATGAAAGATGCAATCATAAGAAATTGTTTGGGGCTTAGGTATGTATGACTGCCCAGATAGATGAAGGTTTAGGATTCACTTTTAGGGAGAAAATCCAGGAACATGGTCCATAAAGGTATATGTGTTTTATGGAGATTTGAATACTCTAATCTTGGGGCTTACTCCTAAGGAGGATGCCCAAGTTAGGAGGAGACTTATGATTGGGTTTTACTCCTGAAAAGGAAACCCAAATCAAGGGTAAATTAGGACTGGTTAAGAGAAATTTTAAGGGGGCTTGGGGTTTACTCCTGAAAAGGAAACCCAAGATTATGACTGGGACTTACTCCTAAAAAAGGAGGCCCGGGTTATGACTGAGTCTTATTCCTAAAAGGGAGACCTAGGTTAGGGGACTTGGGGCTTACTCCTAAGAAGGATGCCCAAGATTATGACTGAGTCTTATTCCTGAAAAGGAGACCCAGGTTAGGAATTAAGGTTTGAGGCTTACTCCTGAGGAGGATGCCCAAGTTTGGGAACTTTAAGAATTTGGGGCTTACTCCTAAAGAAGGATGCCCAAGTTAAGGATTCTCTCATCTTAAAGGATGAGGTTGAATGAATGAACTCTCAATATTTAGTGACATAAGGATATTTAAATCACTAGGTTTTGAGAGATATTCCACAGAATTCCTTTCAGATAAGGAAGTCAAATCAAGAAATCATGCCATAAATGGCTTTGAAGAGTGTCTTGAAGACTGAATCTTGAAAAGGAAAGGTGTAATGGCTTAAGAGGGGTAAAATGGGCAAGATGGGCACCCAAAAAGGTAGTGGCGCGCAAGTCTTGAAAGGCGCGCAAGTCTTCCGTGGGCGCGCAAATTTTGGTCGCGCAGGTATACCTGCGCGACACATGGTGTACTTGCGCGATTTACAACCAGCATTGAAATATTTGAGCGACTCTTTTTTAAACCCTTTAGAATCCTCTTGAGGTTCTTCCAGAAAAGGGACGCGCAAGTTATATTGAAGGAAATAAGTCGGCGCGCAAGTGTTGATAAGTTTCAACACTTAGGCCTTCTTTCTTCTCTTTAGATCTTCCATTCTAGGTAAGAAATTACCTTAGAAGTGTTCCGGAAGCTTTGAGAAGAGACTTGGGCGTCGAGAGCTTCAATCCGAGTTTCTGGAAAAAGATCCTCTCGAATGGGGGGCCCGCAGGGTCTATTTATAGGCAAAAGAAGACCCCGGGCGGTTACCGGGCGGTTACCCTTTAGGTCGCGCAAGTCACTTGCGCGACAATGAGATAACTTGCGTGGTGCAGTTGCTGTTGATCCTTTGTTCATGCTTTTGTCGATTTTTGATGTTTTCTTCAAAGGTTGAATCACTTTGAGTTCAGATATTCCCTTTTCCGATTTTTAGATTCTGTGACGAAAGGAGCGTCAACAACTATATAATTGTACTTTTGTATTTTTATAGTTAACTTTGTTAATAAATCAATTTTTATAACTATTTACGTATTTTTTAGTCTTTGAATTAAAAATTTTAATCTTACTTTACTTTTTTAATTAAATTGTGTCTTATTTAGTTTGGTTAATTTAAGTCTGCATGAATATTTAATAAAATGACATTTTTATAAAACAATTATTTAATCATTGTAATTATATTTAATTAAGTCAGTCTTTATTTTAATAATTTATCTTTTAATTTCGTTTAATTAGAATAGGTTAACAATATTAATTAATTTTTTAAGACATCTTACTAACCATTTAAGTAAATCATATGTGTTTTTAATTAAATTAAGTAGTTCATTTTTTAATTTTATGTATTCAATTAGATAATTAATTAATTAATTAAGTGTTTTTAAACATTAAATATATTATTTTATGTATGCAGTTTGATTATTAATTCATTTTCTATTGGTTTTAGTCTACCGGTGAGGTAGACTATAACTAGCGGTGACCTATTAGGTCACCGTTGCTCTTCATTTTCACTTGCTGCTACCCTGTAATTATTTATATTGTTATTTTAATTTAAGCCTTTTAGCATGTTATTTTATTAATCGTCCAATTCATAATTTTAGTTTTATCTAATTAATAATCTTAGTTGTGGTTTTAATATTTTGAAATTTAATAAAAATCATGTTTTAATTATTACCTCGACGCCGCCGCTTCCCTCTAATATTAAGCTAAAAGTGACCTTTTAATTTTATATTACCGGTACCTTAATTTATATTTCTTATGGTGACTTTTCTCATTTTAAACTATCGGTGAGGTCTCTCTTTAGTGTATCGGTGAACCCTGCATTGAGCTCTCCTATTTCTAGAGCTGAAGCCTGCCTGTGCCATCCGCTGGAGAACTTGAAGGGGGTTACACGCTGTCTGGATCTGGTTCGAAAATCCCAGCAAACCAGGGTCCGTCGAGGAGAGTAGCATGTCGTTGTGTTGCTGGATGAGCAAGCCGCCGCCGGTTCACTGAAGGAGAAACCACTGCAGCGGCTTCCTTCCGAAGAATTCCAGAGATTTCGCCCCCTCCTGTGGCACGATGGTGAAGAAGACTCGGGGTGGGGGGCAGGCTTTAAAAAATCTAACTAAAAAAACACACTAAATAATTTAAAAGAAAAATCAAAATAAAAACTCAAACTAAAAAAATAAAATAAGCATTAATCTTTATAAATAAATAATTTGCATAGGATATTTAATAAAACTTATTTTTTTTATGCATGAATAAAATTTTATTAATTGATAGTATTTTCTAAAATCAAATTATGATAGATTATTAAAATTTTATTATTTATAATTTAATATTATGTATTAATAAATAATAAGTTTTGTTTATAAAATAAAATACTAATAATAAGTTATTAAGTTAATTATAATTAAACTAAACTAGTTAATTTAAAATGTTAAAAATGTTAATTAATTAACTAATAAAAACTTATAAACATTTTAACATTAAAATTTATAATTAATACAACTTCTTATTTTTAAAAACTCTTTTATTAACAAATTCAATCAAATTATAATACGTAGATTATCATAGTTTATCTTTTATAATTAAATAATAACTATTTAATAATAAATTTCATTTCATTATAAGTAATTAAAATTTAGTTAGTAGTACTAATAAATTAATTTATTTTAACAACATTTCTTAAAAGTTTATTAATTCTTTTAAAAAGACTTTTTAATAAACTAATTTCTTAAACTATATTCTATAGTTCTTTAGCGTTTTTAACTGTTTTTTTTTCTTACATAGGTTCATTCAAGGGACTAAAACACGTCCATATTCATCTAACTAACTCACTGGGAGTTAGTTACGAGGGAATTTCTAGCGCGACGTGCTTGTCACGAAAAAATCACACGTGTGCGATGCACAACTGAGGTAATTTTGAAGTCAGTGGAAGTGTTTGGTGACATGCAGCAGATGATAGTTGATATATAAAGGATAGAAAACAGCAAAGAGGGGGAGACTCTCATTCTGATTCCATGCCACACAATTCGAGAGCAAAACTCCCGGGAGACACCAAGAGCAGTACTGGATACTGGAGATGCAGGAGCAGGGCAGCAAATCATGAACATCATTTACAGAGGGAGAATTATTCTTCCTCTACTATGTTTTATTTGCATTGTATTTGCTGATTTTGAATTGAAAATGATATTCGCTTAATTTCTTGTTTGGGAAATTGGAAATTCTATTGGTACATATTTTCTTTTTCTCTTCATTTAATTTCTTCCAATGAGAATTGTATTCCTTCGGCGAGATTGACTCTGGTTCTCAACTTAAATTGTATTTGAAACTGAATTCATCTTATTTCAACATCAAATGCTCTTTTGGTGAGATCGATCATTGATGTATTTCTTTTAAAATTGGAAATTCAAAACTACAGAAACTTTTAGCGAGATAGATTTCTATT
This sequence comes from Viscum album, assembly GCA_963277665.1. Classification (NCBI taxonomy): domain Eukaryota; kingdom Viridiplantae; phylum Streptophyta; class Magnoliopsida; order Santalales; family Viscaceae; genus Viscum; species Viscum album. The sequence goes on along the minus strand of OY728141.1, from coordinate 1,524,084,226 downwards.
GACATCTTTAAAGCAATTTTATGTATGTGGTTTTTGATGTAGCGAACTTCAAGAACTATAATACAAAGTGTTATTTATTCTGGCGAGGAAGAATTAAAAACTATTTTTCAAGGTGTGAATTCAGTCTAATGAAGAATCATTTTTATAACCAGTTGATTTCAAATTTTCCAAGCTCATTTTGTGATCAATTCTCAACATTCCTGTTTATGTTTTCTATTATTTTTAGTCTATATTGTTACCTTAGTTGTTCATTTTCAAATTAAGTAAATATGAAATTTATAGAATTAGTGATTTCTGTTTGCACTTCAATATAAAAAAATAATAAAAGTTGAAAAGTAAGTAAATGTTTCCCCACTGCAGACAACAGTGGGAGTTGTAAAAAACCTTAGAGCACTCACTTGCCTTCTCTGTGGATCGACCCTGCACCACTATGCTAGTGTAGGTTAATAAATGTAATTTTGAGGGTCGTGACGACCTCCGGCCTGTTCAGAATTTGGCGCCATTGCCGGAGAAGGCACGCACAGAGAATATAAGGTTTTAATAAAAAAACTACAAAAAAAAATTAAAAAAATATAAAAATATAAAAAAACTGTGAACATTTGCTGTGTGTGTTGTCTGTTTATGTTCTGTTTGAATTATTGTGTGTGTTTGATAAAAAAAATTTAAAAAAAATGGAACATTATGAATGCTCAAATTACTGCACTAGAACTTACTGTGTTTGTTGTGGAGATTATGGACATACTTCCAGGAAGTGTGTCTATAACCAGCCACAACAGGATTTTTCCATTGAAGAAAATGAAAAATATGAGTTTAGTCCTGACACCCTAGCTAAAATTGAACTAATTGATTCTAAATTAGATGTTAGGGTGGAACTAATTAACAAATGGTTAACTAAAACCCATGAAATTAAACTTAGATATTGTAACATCCCCAAATGATAAAGGGTTAAATGACTAAATGATATGACTCATGTCAACAAGGTGCACCTTCCTTTTCGGGAGCCTGTCTGATTAGAACTCCGCAGTTAAGCGTGCTTGGCCTGGAGTAGTGATCAGGATGGGTGACCTCCTGGGAAGTTTCCCAGGGTGTGTGTGAGTGAGGACAAAGCACACTGGAAAGGACATGTGTTGGCCTATAGGGACTATCATTAGTCAGATGACCCGTTCAGGTATGTGGGTGGACCCTGCGGTGGGCCCCACGTGTCTGCGGGGCAACTGGTGGTACCTGGTGGGCCAGGACCCGACGGCCATGTTAAGGCGGGGTGCCTGTGCTGTCACCGGGACCCGGTTGTCACATTTGGTATCAGAGAGGGAACCCAGCCTTAAGTGCGCGGTGCACTGCCTGGGTAGAGATGTAGGGCCCACAACGAGGGCGTTGTGCTCTAAAGGGGGGGTGATTGTAACATCCCCAAATGATAAAGGGTTAAATGACTAAATGATATGACTCATGTCAACAAGGTGTACCTTCCTTTTCGGGAGCCTGTCTGATTAGAACTCCACAGTTAAGCGTGTTTGACCTGGAGTAGTGATCAGGATGGGTGACCTCCTGGGAAGTTTCCCAGGGTGTGTGTGAGTGAGGACAAAGTACACTGGAAAGGACATGTGTTGGCCTGTAGGGACTATCATTAGTCAGATGACCCGTTCAGGCATGTGGGTGGACCCTGGGGTGGGCCCCACGTGTCTGCGGGGCAACTGGTGGTACCTGGTGGGCCAGGACCCGATGGCCATGTTAAGGCGGGGTGCCTGTGCTGTCACCGGGACCCGGTTGTCACAGATATTCTCAAGAGCAAGATCAAAGAATTAAAATATTGGAAAACATGCTCTTGGATTTACAACAAAGGGTTAAAGAATAAGAAGAATTTGAAGAAAATGAAAATGAAAATGTTTATAAAGGATTAGAAAATCAAATTGAAGAGGAAAGTGAATGTGACACTGGGCAACAAACCATTTACTTTGATGAATCTGAATCTTTTGAACCAAATCTAGAAATAACCAACTAATTAAACAAAGAACACATTGATGAAGACCCTAGAATGAAATTTAATGTTGTTGGAGTTGGACAATTTTGATGATGAATTGAAAAATATTGAATAGTAATGCCCAGTTCTCTTCATAATTCCTACATTTGAGAAAAATCATTGTTATAAAAGCTTTGATAATGAAGTCATTCAGACATAAGAGATTCTTGAAACTGAAAATTTGAATGTTAAAAACTCTTCACCCAAAATTTGTGAAATTCTGAACTTTGATCCTGAACTTGATATGGGGTATAATATGGATTAGAACATTAAACTAGATAACATGGAATCTGAAATTTTTGAACTTGAACTGAACACTTCTCTTTCATATTTTGAAACTGTAAACCCAATAAATTCTTGAAATGTTGTTGGATGATGAGGATGAGGGAATAATATTTGAAGAAAAACTAACTGATGAGTTTTTATTTCCCTATTCTCATAGTAATGACTTTTCTAAATCTTTGTGCAATGAAATGAAAATAATTTTTGGCCAACATGAGGATAATTGTCTTAATTTGAACTTCCTAGAAACTGAATTTATTGAAACATAATTGTAAAATTCTTCTCCTGAAATTGAATTGCAACACTCAAATGACATGGTTTTAGAATGTGAACTTTTTAAATTTGAACTTGAATGAGAGGTTGAACACACAATAGATGATGGTTTCATAATTGAATTGATATAAGCAGTAGATGTTCAATGTGAGTTAATAGATGATGATCTTTTGGAAGAGATTTATAACATTGTTAGACCTGAACCTGTTTGTGATAAAATAAATTCTCTTCCAGTTCTGTCACTTACATCCTCAACTGTGAAGGGTGATGAAAATTTTCATGATACTGATTATAGTCCAGAGGGTGAATCACACTTGTGTTCCATTGTCCATGATTCAGTTAAGCACTTAATTGAATTCCCCCTTAAGCCTACTAATCAGTACTCACCCATGAACACCTTTTAATTTGAATACATTGATGATGAAACTGAGATAGATATCCATATGAATAATGTCACACCCTTTGAAGAACCTAGATCTATGTTGTCCCTTCATGTGTATTCAAATCTTGAAATTTTTGGACTTATTCTAGAAGTGGACAACACTATACCCACTACGGTTAAAGGATGCTACTTTGGGGTTATTTCAAACTGTGAGAATTCAGTTATTAATGTGTTGAGTCTTGTTTCCCAGAAATCTCATCTTTTTGTTAAAAATAATTAGTCCAAACACATGTGGTGGTTCCTATTAAGGAAACAACATCCACCTAGTGACTACGGTTACTTTCTAGGTGAGTCCGGCTGGAGACTTTAAACCTAACACTGCATGGGAGGCAACCCATGGTTTCTCTTTTGTTTTCAATAAAGAAAATAATTAAATAAAGTCTAACTGAAGACTTTAAATTCAGTGCTACATGGGAGTCAACCCATGTTCTTTCTTCTGTGTTAATTTTTTTTCTATTATTATTTTACTTTGAATAAAGTCATGTCATGCTGCCTCTTGTATGCACTGTCTATGGTGGTTATCTGTCTATAGTTTTCATGCTCTGTGGTTTTAGGATGCTTCTGCTTGTGTCAAAAAGGAGTGGAATTCCCATGATCATTTTTTGACAAGAACCTAGTCAGGGAAGTACTTCAACTTTATGCATTTATTTCTACTCCTGTTTTTGTTAATAAAATTCCACTTACTTTAAAAATTTTGTTTCCTGTTTGTTGTCACTACAAAAGTATGTTTTTATTAAAAAAATATGCATGTACTTCACTTCTGAAAATTGAATTTCATTGTTATTAAAATCTTTTCACTACTTGAAACTAAGTGTGTGTGTGGGGGGGGGGGGGGTACATGTTACAGGTCTTTTGAAGATTCTTTGGGTTGGGGTTTTATCTTGAACTTTGTCTGCTGTGTTGACTATCCAACTGAATTAATTCTTTTAAACTTTATTTCACCCCAATTGATAGTGCTTTTACACTTCACATTTACTTTTGAACTGAATTTAAAATCTTTGTCACTAGACATCAATGTTAATGCATATACTTGTTAATGAACCTACTGTTAATTTATTCATTGTGGAAAACAATATTTTTGAACTCCATTGTGACCTTTATACATGTCATCAATCTACTTAATTGAAAATCTATTTTGAACCTTAATTTTCAAATTGTTCTTCTCCATATTTAGACGTCAACTTTGGGGACAAAGTTGGATTTTAAGTGTGGGGGAGGGGGTCAATTCTTGAATGTGCTAAACTGTGATTTATTGGAAGCCCATAAATTCCCACTAAAAATTCAATCCTTTTGTTAAAAAATGGATAAATTTTTTCAAAATTCATTCATAATTTTTGGCTTTACACTGTACTCAATTGGGTCTTGCATTAGGACAAGTTCCTTTCTAGTAGTTACGTTGTGCATTGAGTCTGAAATTAATGATAATGGATGATTGCTGAGTGGTCTTTCTTAGTAATTGAATGGATATGTTGGTTTAAGGACTATTCTTCGAAGTGATTTGGGTTACATGTTTGTGGGTTATGATCATAACCTTTGGAATTGGAAGTTTGATTCTGATTCTTGGGGTCTCATTGTAACACCCTAGGTAAATAAAGAATATGAAATTTTCATATTTATCCATATTTTTGAATAAAATATTAATATTACTTTAAAGGGGACGCTATGCACGATGGCGTACCCAATACGCAACAATGAGTTTCTTGGGAATCTTGCGTTGCACTCTAATAATAAAATAATATTATTTTAAATGGTAGTTAACGCCTAGCCGTTGTAATGGCGGGAATGAACATAACTAACTAAAAAATGATTATATATGTTTGTCAAATATTTTTACTCTTTACAATAAATGTTATAGGATTAAAAATGCGAATGAATCCAATTTTAAGCGTAAATATTCCAATATTCTTTAAAAGGACGATTAACCGCCTTTTGATGGCGAACCTCTTTTAAATCCACTTTTTTAAAATTTTATGTGTTATATTTGACAAAATAAAATTCTTCTTTAGAATCGGGACATCAAAATTTACTTTGTAAATTTTTGGTATTTTTCGGAAAAAGTTCAATTTTTAATGAATAGTGAAAAATGTTGTATTTTAATTCAAAACCTCTTTTTAATCTAATATATTTATATGATTAGATTATCTTTTGAATTGGTTTTAAAGTGAAATTAGAATATATTTTTACCATTTAATCTAATAGTGTTCGTTAGAATTAATTTCACTTTGAAATCGGACTTAAACTAGTGTCAATCTTTTAATACATTTTGTTTCATAAAAACACGCTATTTGTTTTGACAGCGGGAATTAATTATTAAATTAATTAATTAAAATTATATGTTTTGAATTTTGTAAAATAGACATCATTTTTGAATTCATAATATCAAATATAGCTCAGGGTGAATTTTTGGTAATTTTCTGAAAAACTTCAATTTTTTATGAATAGTGAAACCACTAAGTGGTACTAATAAAAACCTATTTTTCCGTTTAAAGGAAAATTTTCCATCTTTGTGTTTTGAATTTAAAAAATCCGACATACATGGTTGTCATTAAGAAGTAAAATGTGGTTCAATGGGATTAGAATATTTTTTTTGTGAATAGTAACTTATTAAGTTTTTAATCGGGATTAGAGGTAATTAGTGTAGTTTAAGGTAAGAACAATGTTTTAATAAAATGAAATGATCTAGACACATTTCCTACCCTCCTTGGATGTGTCATGGACGACCTAGAAAATCCATGGGTCAACTTGGGGACCCCATGGAGCCACTTTGGTTGGAAAATGACATAAATACCTTTTTATTTAATGTTAAAGTAAAAATGACACAAACATGAAATGTTTTACTAAAACAATTTTTACATGGGGTTATACAAGTCATATTTTTTACTATAAATAATAAATGGAAAGATAAAAATATTTCCTACATCATAGTATTTTTTTATAATTTTTAGACATTAAATAAATTAAATTATTTATGACATCATGATGATGCATCGATGACCTCATTATTTAACGATTTAAACAAAATGAAAAGATAATGTAAAATCTAAGACCTACACATTTCCAAAACCTATTGGATGGGTGTATTTCGAACCCTTATCACCTTATCCTAGAAACACATCAATGTGGGACCATTAAAATACGAAACTCATTCTAAAATAATGTAACATTTCCTTACTTTTCAAGAGTGCCCCTCCTCTCCTCTAATAAAAGGCCCCCACCTCTACCTCCTTACCCACACTTCCAAAGCCTTTGGCTCGGCCAACCCCTTCCCATTTTGTCTCTCCACATCCCTCTATAACTCCTTGAAGCCTCACTTTGGGCATAAGTCTTCCCAAGGAAGCCTTTGAGCTTAAACTAAAGGGAGTTACCCGATTTTAAGGTAATGTCATCACTTGTGTCCTTTTGTTTTATTTTGCTTCTCCAACCCACTAAACTCTTTTTATTCATTTATTTTGTAACAAATCCAGTATCTTAAATATACTATGATGTTTTTATAAGAAGTATTCTATCTACAATTATACACACCTACATCTAATGGTTAAAGAACATACTGTTTCTGTGGATAGTGAATTTCTGCCTCACGAAACGATGATTGTTCAACATTCTTCTAACACCTTCAAAGGTGGACATTAAGATGACAATATATTTATATATGATATATAATATGTTTATGTTTTACTTAAGCTTCTATATTTTTCATTTATGGCATACCTTTATGGTTTCCATTATGGGTAAACGCGATATCTTCATTTAAGGAAGTGCGGACTATCGCCCCCTCAAAGTGATTTGATTCATTAATACCATATGTGGTACGTATAAAGGATATATTTAAAGATATTATATATGATACCATAATGGAATTAAAATACTATTATGTATCATTATATTTTAATTCTATTAAATATGAAATAGAAATGGAAGTAGCGTTCATGCGTACATACGACTTACCGTCTCCATGAATGGTACATTTCATTTCTTATCTCAAAATGTTATGTACTATTATAAGTACATATATATAATGGATATATATGTAATATATTATATCTAAATTATGGATATAATTCTGTAATTATAATATATATATATATATATTTATCATTTTTTTTAATTCCATTAATATGACGAAAAATGAAAGTAGCGTTCATGCGTACGTACGGCCTACCGTCTCCATGAACGGTGCTTTTAATTTTTATCTCCAAATGCTATGGAATAGTATAAAATGAATATATACTGGATATATATGATATTTAAAACATCAATACCATTCTGGATATGATTTACCTATAACTACATGGAAATTTATTTTCCAACAAGTTCAATTTTTGACTCATGTACCAAACATCGACAAAAACGTCTTATATGAACTCATATTATTAACCAATTATTATAACATTAAAATATGTGATATGAACTGAATAATATTCTTTATATTAGGTCCTTAAGCAATTATAAATTGACCAAAGTTTATTATTAAGGAATATAAAGAAAAACGAACAAGACAAGTTGGACTTGAGGTAAGGGACCCTACCCCTCTCTTTCTTTTTAAGTACACTCTTTTATGTCATTCCTTTTAAGATCATATTTCTTGTGATTGGGATGTTCCTTTATTTTACTAATACTTTAATTTTTGTGTTAATATGATGAGAGACCCTATTCTCTCTCATCAATCCATTTTGGAAGTTTTGAGTGGCGCCATTAGGCTGCCGAATTTTCATAAGAGATCTAACCTCTCTCTTTCTTTTTAAGTACTCTCCTTTATGTCACTTATTTTAAGCTCCTCTTTGTTATGTTGGGGGATGTTCTTTTATATTAATCTTTCTGTAAACATTATTTTAATATGATGAGAGACCCTATTTTATCTCATCGATCCATTTTTGTAAGTTTTAAGTGGCGCCGTTAGGCTGCCGAGTTTTCGTAAGGGATTTTTCATCTCACTTTTGTTCCCGTGAGATTTATGCTACATTTTACAAAAATTCCTTTGAGTGGTGTATGTACTTCCCATTATTTTACTCATTGTGTAATATACTTTCATTTATGAGTATTTACATCAATGTTGTATTGTCCTTCTTTCACGGGGTGTATGTTTCGAAAGATACCCATGTCGGTAAGGGAACCTTTCACCCTCCTCTTTTAAAAGACTTCTTTTGTTATGTCTTTTAATTCACATAATATTATGTTGGGATATGTTCTTATATATCCTTATTGATGTAAATTTTATGTCCAAGTGATTAGAAACCCTTTTTATCTCTCATCAACTCATTTTCTGAATTTTGAAGTGACGCCGTTAGGCTGTCGAATTTTACTAAGGGAACTTTTTAACCCAATTTCGATTTCTTTGGGTTCAACATGTAGTTATTGAATATGTCATTCTATGATTATGTGTGAATGTCCTCTGATTTTTTTACACTTAATACCCACTTATATTTCGTGTATTCATTTGTCACACATAATTATGTAACTGATTTATCCTTAATCCAAGGATACCGTCTTTGTATGGGACTTCATCTCAATCTCCTTTCGTTGAGGCATATTTTGTTTTATACACAACCTTCTTTTGTACGGTGTATAAACCCCTTTGACTTTTATGTTTATTCAAAAGGAATCTTTTTTTATATGAAGCATTTACTAAACGAGAAAAGGGAATGTTTTTGTCGTACGTATGCGGCGACAACGACTTCTCCGCCGCCATGACCATTATTTGAGTTTCGGCTTCCTCTAAAAGACATACCTTCTTTTTAAAAGAAAAATAAATACCATGTTTTACTTTTCTTTTATTTTGGTATTGAAAATGGTTTTCATAATGTTTTTATTATATCAATGTGTTTTATTGATATCTTGTGATTGAAATGTGGAAATGTTATGTTTCCTTTATGCATGTTTTATGTGATACGATTATGTTATGGTTCTTGGGCATTATTATGAAGACGGGTAGTTCCGTGTTAATCTAAGGGCGGGTGAGCCCTATATAGCTCTCCAATGTATTGGGTAACGCGAAGGAGTGAAACATTATGGTTTCTCCAAAGAGATTTAGGGAATATACTGTGGTGGGTATTCCAAACGTAACTAAGAGGGTTTATCCCTACGTAAGAATGTTATGAATGCCTCAAGTTACCTTTTATGTCTTATGATTTCTATGATTTATTCATGATTTGATGAGGTATGTTAAAGTGACTATGTTTTATGGGTAAAGTATAATTTCATTCTTATGTATATATTAACTCATGTTTCTTTTCCATATTTTTATAACCCTTACTGAGATTTTTATGCTCATCCCAAGTTTTTTTTGAAATGTTTTTCACAGGTCAAGGGAAAGGTACATGATATGATGATAGTGACAAGGAAGTGTCAAGAAAGAATCCATGTTTTATTTTAAATATGTTTCCGTTGATGGGATAAATGAATATTATCTTTATGTAACCACTTTGTTTAAATGTGGAATGTAATGCAAGTTTTATGATCTAATTATCTAAAACTCTAAACCTGAAAAGATCCTCGATGTGTAATCTTGTAATAAATCAAGATTAAGTAAGGTTTAAGGCTGGGGCCTTATAGTTGGTATCGGAGGTCGGTTTAGATAACTTTAGAGGTTAGGGTATCCTCTAAGCATAAGTGACATTACCATAATGGTTAGGATTTCAGAAAGAGTCCTAGTTTTAGATAAAGTGAATAAGTAAGTATATCTTTGTGGTTATCTTCCGCATTAGTACATGATGGTTTTGTTGATATACTCACACTGACATTTCTGTTTTTAGTGAATGGATGGATCTAGCAGGCACCAAAGTGACAATAGGTTCGAAGGAAACTGTGGTGGTTCTCTGATTAAGAGACTGGATGAAATGGGGTATTCAATGAGGAAACTCGTGGTTGTTCTAAACCAACTATCAAGGAGTCATGATCATTCACTTGAACCTTGCTATGTTCTGTAATGCATCATGTACGAGATGACCAATCAATGTGGAAGTTCAGGTAATAATTATAAAGCTAACTATTAGGGTTTATATGATCCTTACTTTTGAGGTAATTATGGGTTATTATATGTTATGATGGAAAATGAAAGGCATGAGATAAACATGAGGTTAAAATATGTCATGATTATTTTTTGAATATTTTGTCTCATTTTGGGGAATGTTTTAAGAATTATATAGTTTTGGAAAAAGGACAACATGCAGACCGTGTGACAACCCGTCACGCCAGACAAAGATGTGGGAATCGAACCCACAACCATAGTGCGATTGGTATTTATCACCTACCACTGGACTACGTGAAGTCCCTAGTTAGTTTGACTAATTCTTTTTAGTTAGATGATTTTATGAATTAATAGTAAGCTGATTTTTGGTTATCTATGAAAATTTATTAACCTATCATGGAGGATATGTGATTAGGTTAATTAATTTTCAATACGAGACTTTAGGAGCAAATGATGTTGTTTGGAGATAAATGTTAAGATTTAACTTGGAAGACTATGTGACTAAATCCTTCAAATATTTGGGTTTCAATCTTAGTTTGGTTTACTTTGAAGTATTTTATGGACAATTTGTTTATTGAATGGTCTTTGTTTAACTTTGGGTATTGTTTGATAAATTTTGGAGATTAAGAATAGATTTGTTTTTTGTAAAGGATTATCCTTTTTGGGTATTATCTGATCTTGTACTAACCTTTTTGGTTTTGGTTTTGGTTAAGGTCTAAAGATATGGGAATTATATAGTTCTCTTTTGTGGATTAGGTGATCATCTAGAAGTTGATTATAGTACTCTTAATGTGAACACGTCTTCCTAAATACTCGTCTTTTGGGGAAAGTATGAGTTTGTGTAAGAAATCTAGTAAAAGTTGAAAGCCAACATGACAAGTAAGTATGTTTACTTAAGATCAAAAATAGATTCCTCAATGAAGAGTAACTTAAAACAAAAATGTTGTCTATTAACTTTTCCTACTGGGGAATCGAATACCGTTTAACCCATCACAAGTTTGTGATTTTCTTATGGTTAACTTTCTTCTAGACATGTTTACTATCACTCTCTATCAGAACATGACCCTTTGTTTTTTCCTCCATGTCCATATTTTCATACTTGGAATCCTAGTATGGGTTAACTCGGGTGACCTTTGTACTTATCTTTCTTTATTTTAAAGTGATTGTTTTACTGACTCTTGTTCTGATGTGGGATTTTCAATGAAGTTTACAAGCCCAATTTTAAAAATTGCGAGGACGCAATTCCCAAAAGGGGGGAAGGATGTAACACCCTAGGTAAATAAAGAATATGAAATTTTCATATTTATCCATATTTTTGAATAAAATATTAATATTACTTTAAAGGGGACGCTATGCACGATGGTGTACCCAATACGCAACAATGAGTTTCTTGAGAATCTTGCGTTGCACTCTAATAATAAAATAATTTTATTTTAAATGGTAGTTAACGCCTAGCCGTTGTAATGGCGGGAATGAACATAACTAAATAAAAAATGATTATATATGTTTGTCAAATATTTTTACTCTTTACAATAAATGTTATAGGATTAAAAATTCGAATGAATCCAATTTTAAGCGTAAACATTCCAATATTCTTTAAAAGGACAATTAACCGCCTTTTGATGGCGAACCTCTTTTAAATCCACTTTTTGAAAATTTTATGTGTTATATTTGACAAAATAAAATTCTTCTTTAGAATCGGGACATCAAAATTTACTTTGTGTAAATTTTTGGTATTTTTCCGAAAAAGTTCAATTTTTAATGAATAGTGAAAAATGTTGTATTTTAATTCAAAACCTCTTTTTAATCTAATTTATTTATATGATTAGATTATCTTTTGAATTGGTTTTAAAGTGAAATTAGAATATATTTTTACCATTTAATCCAATAGTGTTCGTTGGAATTAATTTCACTTTGAAATCGGACTTAAACTAGTGTCAATCTTTTGATACATTTTGTTTCATAAAAACACGCTATTCGTTTTGACAGCGGGAATTAATTATTAAATTAATTAATACAACTTATATGTTTTGAATTTTGTAAAATATACATCATGTTTGAATTTGGAATATCAAATATAGCTTAGGGTGAATTTTTGGTAATTTTCTGAAAAACTTCAATTTTTGATGAATAGTGAAACCACTAAGTGGTACTTATAAAAACTGATTTTTCCGTTTAAATGAAATTTTTCCATCTCTGTGTTTTGAATTTCAAAAATCAGACATACATGGTTGTCATTAAGAAGTAAAATTTGGTTCAATGGGATTAGAATAATTTTTTGTTGAATAGTAACTTATTAAGTTTTTAATTGGGATTAGAGGTAATTAATGTAGTTTAAGGTAAGAATAATGTTTTAATAAAATTAAATGACCTATAAACATGTCCTACCCTCCTTGGATGTGTCATGGCCGACCTAGAAAATCCATGGGTCAACTTGGGGACCCCATGGAGCCACTTTCGTTGGAAAATGACATAAATACCTTTTTATTTAATGTTAAAGTAAAAATGACACAAACATGAGATGTTTTACTAAAACAATTTTTACATGGAGTTATACAAGTTAGATTTTTTACTATAAATAATCAATGTAAATCTAAAAATATTTCCTACATCATAGTATTTTTTTATAATTTTTAGACATTAAATAAATTAAATTATTTATGACATCATGATGATGTAGTGATGACCTCATTATTTAACGATTTAAATAAAATGGAAAGATAATGTAAAATATAAGACCTACACATGTCAAAAACTTATTGGGTGGGTGGATTTCGAACCCTTATCACCTTATCCTAGAAACACATCAATTTGGGACCATTAAAATCTGAAACTTATTCTAAAATAATGTAACATTTCCTTACTTTCCAAGAGTGCCCCTCCTCTCCTCTTATAAAAGGCCCCCACCTCTACCTCCTTACCCACACTTCCAAAGCCTTTGGATCAGACAAAACCTGACCATTTTGTCTCTCCACATCCCTATTTAACTCCTTGAAGCCTTACTTTGGGCAGAAGTCTTCCCAAGGAAGCCTTTGAGCTCAAACCAAAGGGAGTTACCCGATTTTAAGGTAATGTCTTCACTTGTGTCCTTTTGTTTTATTTTGCTTCTCCACCCCCCTAAACTCTTTTTATTCATTTATTTTGTAACAAATCCAGTATCTTAAATATACTAGGATTTTTTTATAATAAGGATTCAAGCTACACTTACACACACCTACATCTAATGGTTATAGAACATACTGTTTTTGTGGATGACGAATTTCTGCCTCACGAAACGATGATTGTTCAACATTCTTCTAACACCTTCAAAGGTGTCCATTAAGATGACACTATATTTATATATGATATATAATATGTTTATGTTTTACTTAAGATTCTGTATTTTTCATTTATGGCACACCTTTATGGTTTCCATTATGGGTAAACGCGATATCTTCATTTAAGGAAGTGTGGACTATCGCCCCCTCAAAGTGATTTGATTCGTTAATAACATATGTGGTACGTATAAAGGATATATTTAATGATATTATATATGATAACATACTATAATTAAAATACTATTATGTATCATTATGTTTTAATTCCATTAAATATGAAATAGAAATGGAAGTAGTGTTCATGCGTACGTACGGCTTACCGTCTCCATGAACGGTACATTTCATTTCTTATCTCAAAATGTTATGTACTATTATAAGTACATATATATAATGGATATATATGTAATATATTACATCTAAATTATGGATATCATTCTGTAATTATAACATATATATGTATTTATCATTTTGTTTTAATTCCATTAATATGACAAAAAATGAAAGTAGCGTTCATGCGTACGTACGACCTACCGTCTCCATGAACGGTGCTTTTATTTTTTATCTCCAAATGCTATGGAATAGTATAAAATGAATATATACTGGATATATATGATATTTAAAACATCAATACTATTCTGGATATGATTTACCTATAACTACATGGAAAATTATTTTCCAACAAGTTCAATTTTTGACTTATGTACCAAACATCGACAAAAATGTCTGATATGAACTCATATTATTAACCAATTATTATAACATTAAAATATGTGATATGAACTGAATAATAATCTTTATATGAGGTCCTTAAGAAATTATAAATTGACCAAAGTTTATTATTCAGGAATATAAAGAAACGAACAAGACAAGTTGGACTTGAGGTAAGGGACACTACCCCTCTCTTTCTTTTTAAGTACACTCTTTTATGTCATTATTTTTAAGCTCATATTTCTTGTGATTGGGATGTTTCTTTATATTACTACTACTATAATTTTTATGTTCATATGATGAGAGACCCTATTATCTCTCATCAATCCATTTTGGAAGTTTTGAGTGGCGCCGTTAGGCTGCCGAATTTTTGTAAGAGATCTAACCTCTCTATTTCTTTTTAAGTATTCTCCTTTATGTAACTTATTTTAAGCTCCTCTTTGTTATTTTTGGGGATGTTATTTTATATTCCTCTTTCTTTAAACATTATTTTAATACGATGAGAGACCCTATTTGATCTCATCGATCCATTTTTGTAAGTTTTAAGTGGCGCCGTTAGGCTGCTGAGTTTTCGTAAGGGATTTTTCATCTCACTTTTGTTCCCCTGAGATTTATGCTACATTTTCCACAAATTCCTTTGAGTGGTGTATGTACTGCCCATTATTTTACTCATTATGTAATATAATTTCATTTATGAGTATTTACATCAATGTTGTATTGTCCTTCTTTCACGGGGTGTATATTTCGAAAGATACCCATGTCGGTAAGGGAACCTTTCACCCTCCTCTTTTAAAAGAATTCTTTTGTTATGTATTTTAATTCACATACTATTATGTTGGGATATGTTCTTATATATCCTTATTGATGTAAATTTTATGTCCAAGTGATGAGATACCCTTTTTATCTCTCATCAACTCATTTTCTGAATTTTGAAGTGACGCTGTTAGGCTGTCGAATTTTACCAAGGGAACTTTTTAACCCAATTTCGATTTCTTTGGGTTCAACACGTAGTTATTGAATATGTCATTCTATGATTATGTGTGAATGTCCTCTTATTGTTTTACACTTAATACCCACTTATATTTCGTTTATTCATTTGTCACACATAATTATGTAACTGATTTATCCTTAATCCAAGGATACCGTCTTTGTATGGGACTTCATCTCAATCTCCTTTCATTGAGGCATATTTTGTTTTATACACAACCTTTTTTTGTACGGTGTATAAACCCCTTTGACTTTTACGTTTATTCAAAATGAATATTTTTTTATACGAAGCGTTTACTAAATGACAAAAGGGAATGTTTTTGTCGTACGTATGTGGAGACAACGACTTCTCCGCTGCCATGACCATTATTTGAGTTTCGGCTTCCTCTACAAGTCATACCTTCTTTTTAAAAGAAAAATAAATACCATGTTTTACTTTTCTTTTATTTTGGTATTGAAAATGGTTTTCATAATGTTTTTATTATATCAATGTGTTGTATTGATATCTTGTGATTGAAATGTGGAAATGTTATGTTTCCTTTATGCATGTTTTATGTGATATGATTATGTTATGGTTCATGGGAATTATTATGAAGACGAGTGGTTCTGTGATAAACTAAGGGCGGGTGAGCCCGATATAGCTCTCCAATGCATTGGGTAATGCGAAGGAGTGAAACATTATGGTTTCTCCGAAGAGATTTAGGGAATATATTGTGGTGGGTATTCCAAACATAACTAAGAGGGTTACTCCCTACGTAAGAATGTTATGAATGCCTCAAGTTACCTTTTATGTCTTATGATTTCTATGATTTATTCATGATTTGATGAGGTATGTTAAAGTGACTGTGTTTTATGGGTAAAGTATGATTTCATTCTTATGTATATATGAACTCATGTTTCCTTTCCATATTTTTATAACCCTTACTAAGCTTTTTATGCTCATCCCAAGTTTTTTTTGAAATGTTTTTCACAGGTCAAGGGAAAGGTACATGATATGATGATAGTGACAAAGAAGTGTCAAGAAAGAATCCATGTTTTATTTTAAATATGTTTCCATTGATGGGATAAATGAATACTATCTTTATGTAACCACTTTGTTTAAATGTGGAATGTAATGAAAGTTGTATGATCTAATTCTCTAAAACTCTAAACCTGAAAGGATCCTCAATGTGTAATCTTGTAATAACTCAAGATTAAGTAAGGTTTAAGGCTGGGGCCTTATACTCATTCATTTTTAATTATTAAAAATAGTCATCTTAATGAGCCAATGTAAATGATTTTTTATATAAATCTTTTAAAACTGGAGTAATTTGGGCATCTAGGATCCCATGATGAGTCTCTAATACCCTAGATGTTGGGTGTGTTTCTGTTAACTTTAATCCCTCTGTACACTTTGAATAAGTGCATTGCACAGTGCTTATCACAATGAAACATGGATTGGGAAAAATAAAAATAAGTGTCAAGGGTCAAAAATGATCTCATTAGGTTGAGGGGAATGATGAATGCCAGATGAAGAAGGGTTCAATTGGTTTATATGAAAATCATTTGGGTTGTGTGATTGAGGAGATTCACAAAACAATTAATTACTTCTGGAACCTAAGATTATGTCAAAGTAAAAAGTTCATTGATTATGATCTTAATTCCATTGATATTTTACTTCATGTCACTATTGAAATTAGAACCTGAGATTTGATTGAAGTGAGTCACTAAGTTGTATCACATATGAGGCATGACATCTTCATTGCTTGATGATTCATAGCTTTCTTAATTATTCTTGAGTATTTGTTATAGTCATGATTCATATGAGTAATTCATTTTCCAAAAGCCTGTTGTTATGTATTGTCCTCTGTTTTGAATGCTGGACATGTTACATTTTGAGAAAAATAATTAATACCATACTTTTGTTTTTCGAAGATAATAAAGCATGAGATTTTTTGAGGACAAACAATGCTTAAATGTGAGGGAATTTGATGTGGATCTATTTTTACATAGTTTTGTTACATCTTTTTACTTAATTTTTAATTATTTAATTAATTATTTAATAACATTATAAAAAATAATTGTACTTTTGTATTTTTATAGTTAACTTTGTTAATTAATCAATTTTAATAATTAATTATGTATTTTTTTAGTCTTTGAATTAATATTTTTAATCTTTACTTTTCTAATTAAATTAGGTGTTATTCAGTTTGGTTAATTTAAGTCTGCTTGACTTTTTAGTAAATTGAAATTTTTATAAAACAATTATTTATTCATTGTAATTCTATTTAATTATGTTAGTATTTATTTTAATAATTTATCTTTTAATTTAGTTTCATTAGAATAGGTTAACAATATTAATTAATTTGTTTAGACATCCTGTTAATCATTTAAGTAAATAATATGTGTTTTTAATTAAATTACGTAGTTTGTTTTTACATTTTATGTATTCAATTAGCTAATTAATTAATTAATTAAGAGTTTTTAAACATTAATTATATTATTTTATGTATGCAGTTTTATTATTAATTCATTTTCTATTGGTTTTAGTCTACCGGTGAGGTAGACTATAACTAGCGTTGACCTATTAGGTCACCGATGCTCTTCATTTTCACTTGCTACTACCCTGTAATTATTTATATTGTTATTTTAATTTAAGCCTTTTAGCATGTTAGTTTATTAATCATCCAGTTCTTAATTTTAGTTTTATCTAATTAATAATATTAGTTGTGGCTTTAATATTTGGAAGTTTAATAAAAATCCTGTTTTAATTTTATGATGTTTAGTTTCTTTTAAATGATTATTTTCAATCTTTATTTTTGTTTTGCTTAAGTATTAATTTTTAGTTCAATATAATTTACAAAGGTCACCATTAAATTTAATTTTTTTTACTGGTAACTTTAATATTCACTAATGGTGACCATTAGGTGTAACAGTGACCCTTTTTGCAACAGTAACCCATCTTTTTATATTCTATCAGTGACCTTTTCCGCACTTCTTTTAATAAATAATAAGTTTTGTTTATAAAATAAAATACTAATAAGTTATTAAGTTAATTATAATTAAACTAAACTAGTTAATTTAAAATGTTAAAAATGTTAATTAATTAACTAATAAAAACTTATAAACATTTTAACATTAAAATTTATAATTAATAAAACTTTTTATTTTTAATAAATCTTTTGTTAACAAATTCAATCAAATTATAATACATAGATTATCATAGATTATCTTTTATAATTAAATAATAACTATTTAATAATAAATTTCATTTCATTATAAGTAATTAAAATTTATTTAGCTGTACTAATAAATTAATTTATTTAACATAATTTCTTAAATGTTTTTTAATTCTTTTAAAAAGTCTTTTTAATAAACTAATTTAATAAACTATAATTCTATATTTCCTTAGCGTTTTTAACTATTTTTTTTTGTTTTTCATACGCAGGTTCATTCAAGGGACTAAAACACATCCATATTCATCTAACTAACTCTCTGGGAGTTAGTTATGAGGGAATTTCTAACACGACCTTCTTTTCGCGAAAAAATCACACGTGTGTGGTGCACAACTGAGGGACTTTTGAAGTCAGTGAAAGTGTTCGGTGACATGCAGCAGATGATAGTTGATATATACAGGAGAGAAGCAGTAGAGAGGGGGAGACTCTCATTCTGATTCCATGCCACACAATTCGAGAGAAAAACTCTCGGGTGACACCAAGAGGAGTACTGGAGACTGGAGATGCAGGAGAAGGGAAGAAAATAATGAATATCATTCATAGAGGGAGGATTCTTCTTCCTCTAATATGTTTTATTTGTAATGTATTTGCTGATTTTGAATTTAAAATGATCTTCACTTAATTTCTTGTTTGGGAAATTGGAAATTCTATTGGTACATATTTTCTTTTTCTCTTCATTTAATTTCTTCCAATGAGAATTGGATTCCTTCGGCGAGATTGACTCCGGTTCTCAACATAAATTGTATTTTCACCAAAATGCATCTTATTTCAACATCAAATTTTCTTTCGGTGAGATCAAACATTGATGTATTTCTTTTAAAACTGGAAATTAAGAACTACAGAAACGTTCGGTGAGATAAATTTTTGTTGGCATGTTTAAAGCAATTTGATGTATGTGTATTTTGATGTGGCGAACTTCGAGAAATATAATACAGAGTGTTATTTCTTCTGTCAAGGAAGAATTAATAACTAATTTTCAAGTTGTGAATTCAATCTAATGAAGAATCATTTTTATAACCAGTTGATTTCAAATTTTCCGAGATCATTCTACGATCAATTCTCAGCATTCCTGTTTATATTTTTTATTACTTTTAGTCTATATTGTCACCTTAGCTGTTCATTTTACAATTAATTAAATAGGAAATTTACAGAATTAGTGATTTCTATTTCCACTTCAATATAAAAAATATTAAAAGTTGAAAAGTACGTAAATGTTTCCCCACTGCTGACAACAGTGGGGGTTGTAAAAAACCTTAGAGCACTTGTTGGAACCATGGTTGTCTATGTATGAATTGGATTATGTTTTATGTTTGTTGTCAATCCTCAGTGGATGTTCAGAATGTGATCCAGAAAAGTGATCATACAGTTCAAGCGGATTACAATATTGAAGGTGGCACCGTTTTCCAGTGTTTTCCAAATTTTTTGGCCTGAAACTCGAAAAATGGAGAAAAGTGGTTTTGGAAAATGGACTTGCACATTGTTGTCTTGAAGGAGAAGAAAATTTTTCACCATATGTTTTTCAAGATCAGAACATAAAAATATGTCATAGCAAAGAGGGTCGTGAAAGTTTTGGTTTCGTCACGCAAGTGACTTGCGCGGTAGAGACTAGCGCAGTGAAACTTGTGCTCTGAGAGGAGACTTGTGTGCCGTCATGCAGGGCGTCCATAATGCCTATAAATAGAGTACCACCCCTCCTCATTTCTAATGAAGTTCAAGAATTAAATAATTTCAGAGCTCCCGTCATGTAGGTGTAGTGGTCGTTCAAGTGGTGGTTGGTTGCGTAAGTTGAAGTTGTGTGACAGTTGTTAGTTGCACGTCCAAGATGGTTTGGGAGAGAAAGGGGTTGAGTCGCGCAAGTTTGAAGGCGAAGAAGTGAGTGTCATGAAAGTGGTTGAGGTGAACTTGTGCGCCAGTTTGGACTTGCGCGCCGAGACTTGTGCGCTGTCTTGAAACTTGCGCACTGGTCTTGGAGAAGTGCGCCAGGTGTAGTTGAATTACGCCGGTCTTTTTGAAGCTGCATGAAAGCTGAAAGATTTCCCGATACCTTCGGTGCAATGTGAGTTTAGTCTACTAGTGAGAGTTGGAATTCAATAGATCATCTCCATACAACAGAGGATTCATTCTTTTGCAATGATGAAGATACCTTTATGTCTATAAACTGTGTTAGTTTTCACCAAAGGTAGTGAGCCCGGGGGAGTCTACGGGAGTGACCCAAGGGATGCAGTGATCTATCCATGAAATTTTGTAAAAGTAGTGAGCCTGGGATAGAGTGATTGTGCCTGAACCTTTGTAATCCATAGCTAGTGAAGTTTAGTGGAATTTGGTATGACCAACAACCTGTTGGCTTATGCTCCTTGGACGTAGCCCTTAGTGGAGAACCAAGTAAAAAGTGTTGTTTCATCTCTCTGTGTGTGAATGATTAATTTCTGATCATATCTATCATAGAGGTTTAACAAGTTCCTACCAACGTGGGAACAAGATCCATCACATTAAAAGAAAAAGTGGTCACCCTGATTCACCCCTCCCCTCTCAGGGTGTCCTGGGGTCCTACAAGTGGTATGAGAGGGTAAAGGTTGCTGGTGTTAAATCTGTCCTTTGTTGTCATGGAGAATTCAGTCAATGTCAGGGGAGTACCCCTCTTCAATGGAAGTAATTTCCAGATCTGGAAGAATAGAATGAGATCTCATCTAAGATCCCTTGGAATGGAAGTCCTATTTTCCACTGTTCAAGGTATACATGTTACTGATCCAACATGGATGGCTATAACGTATGCTGATATGAAAATTCTTGATGCTGATGGTAAAGCGCAGAATGCTCTCACCGCAACCCTTTCTAATCAGATCTATCTAAAGGTGATGAGTTGCACCTCAGAAAAATCCATGTCGGATAAACATGAAAATATTTTTGAAGGATATAGCAAAGTGAAGGAGGAAAAAAATACAAGTCCTACACAATAGATTTGATGATCTAAAGTTGCATCCAGATTAGAATGCAGACTCCTTCTTCAATCGAATTACTGAAGTGGTTGCAGCAATTCGGGGTCTAGGTGAAGAAATCAAAGACGTTGACATTGTAAAGAAAATATTAAGAAGACTTCCACCTCTGTACAATGCAAAGGTGTCAGCCCTTGAAGAAAGAGATCTTTCCAAACTTTCTTTGGATGATCTGTTGAGCACCCTAGTGGCATATGAAATGAGAGTCAAACAAGAAGTTGCTACTACATGAGTAATCAAGTAAATGGCATTCAAATCCATGTAGAAACTAAAATTTTTAAAACATATTAGTGGTGAAGACGATGAGGAAAAAGAAATTCTTTCTCTCATTGCCAAGAAGTTTCAGAAGGGGAAAGGGAAATTCAAAGGAAAGTTACATCTAGCTTACTTTTGTTGTGGAAAATTCGGGAACATTGCTTCTCAGTACTTAAGAAAGATCAATGATGATGATAGCGATGCTGAAAATATTGAGAAGCATCAGAAAAGGTCTTTCAAGAAAGGAGACTTCAAATCTAGAAAGAATGTACTGAAGAAGAGTTTTTTCTGTGAAGAGGAATATGATGATAATGAATTCTTTGAAGAAGAATAACCAGAGTTTAAAACTGGAAACCATGCTTCCATGGCGGCCACTGTTGAAAAATAAGATGTTAATGGTGGAGAAAATCAGTTAAAAACTAGTGGCAATCTCGAGTTGCAAGTTAAGGATTCTATTAGAAATCTTAAGAAGAATTGTAAGAGTTGCAATAATTGGAAATCCATTGTAGAGGAATCAACTGAATAAGTTGATCAGCTTGAAACTGAAATTGAACGACGCGAAGAATTTGTGAAAGTACAGTCTAAAATCCTTGAAAGCAATGATGATGTAGTGAAACTGAAGTTGAGAATTGAAGAACAAGCAAAATTCATAAATGGACTTTCATCCAGACTAGAAGAGAAGTCCAAGACTATTGAGGGTCTTGAAGAAGAAGTTGTTACTCTTAGGAGTAAAATTGAATGTCAATCAACCAAAAATGAGGGTAAGAAGAAAATTCATTTTGGAAGATTCTCAGATGCAAAATTACTAGCAAGAGCCAAGTGTGGTTCAGATGGGGTTATAAAAATCTTAAGTGATCAAAGACCTGCTTGCATGGGAAAGAGTGGAATTGGATGTGAATATGAGACATCAACTACTGGAACTAAAGAGAGCCAAATGAAAGACAAGATGAAAGTTGGACATGTTAAAACATTGGCTGAAGTGCTGAAAAATAAACCCTCAATCCAAACTAAAAGAACAACTGAAAATTATCCTCAATCTTTTAGAAATTAAAATAAGTCCAACTATTCTACCAAGGAAGAAGGCATGAGGATAAATTAAAGTGATAAGACATTTCCGCTCATGAAGTGTCAGTTCTGAGGCTATCTGGGCCATACCATGTCATACTGCAAAGAGGCAAAGAGCTACCTGAATGGGGAAGATCTGGGACATCGAAAAAGGAAACTGACTTCATATCCTCCATATTATAGATGAAACAATTTCTATGGATATTGTTTTCATTGTTCTAACTTTGGTCATAAGGATGTAAATTTTAGGAAGATGAGGGACATGGACACCTCATACCGGAGTTCGAGACAAGTGAAATCTCGTCAACAAGATTGTGTTGCTCTTACAAATAGGTTTTCTCCTCTCGAAGAAGACTTCGACTATGAATAACCAATGTACATGGATGAGATAATTGAAAGGACATCAATGATCTATACTTGATCGAATGTCTCATGGAAAGAAAGGAAGAAAATTGAGAAATCCAACCTTACAGAGGTGGCCCTCAAAGCTATAAAAAGGAAAAGTACCTGGATTCTGGATAGTGGTTGTTCATCTCATATGACAGGTAATGCTAGCCTGTTAACATATATCAAAAGGAAGGTTGACAGTGTAGTACAATTTGGAAATGATGGAGCTCTCAAAATAAAAGGCAGTGGAAGTACTAAATTAGCTAATGGAGAGCTAAAGAAGGCTGAAGTCCTTTATGTAGATGGCTTACGTCATAATCTACTCAGCGTGAGCCAACTCTATGACTCGGGACTTATAGTTACTTTTAATAAAAATGGTTGCACTATCAAGGGTAAGATAGTCAATTCACTTATTAAGGGATGAAAAATAGAAGGAAACTTGTATCAGGTTGATAGTAAGGAAAATGTTTGTTACATGACTGTTGAAGAAGAAAAAAATTTGTGGCATCGGAGACTGGGACACATAAATAAACAAGACATGGAGAAAATATCAAAATTGAGGATTTTCATGGACATTCTCAACCTGAAGCATGAGCGTGAAAAGTCTTGTGATGCTTGCATTCGTGGGAAGCTGGTCTATAGTTCATATTGGCCAAATAAGAAAAGGGAATCTCATCTTCTTGATCTAATTCATACATATGTATGCAGGCCGATAAATGTTGCCAGAACTCATGGAGAAAGGTACTTTGTCCTTTTCCTAGATGATTACAGTAGAATGGCATGTGTAATGGTCATTCACAGGAAACGACAAGTGCTTGACTACCTGAAAACATATTTTCGAATCACCGAGAATGATACTGGATGAATAATCAAAGTGTGGTGACATGAAAATGGAGGGGAATACACATCCATTGAATTTGAAAATTACAGGGAGAAGAATGGGATACAACATGAGGTAGATGCTGTGAGAACTCCTCAACAAAATGGAGTTGTTTAACATAGGAATCGACATGTGAACAACATGGCATGAACTATGCTGATTGAGAGTTTTATTCCACGACATTACTGGAAAGTGGCTGTTTAAGCTGCAGTGTATATTCAAAATCGAACAGGACTATATATGGGTGAGACGAAGACACCATATGAATTATGGCATGGAAAGAATCCCTCTTTAAAATACTTTTGTGTTTTTGGAAGTAAATGATTCATCATAAACAAAGAAGGAAATCAAGGGAATTATAGTGACAATGTAGATGAAGGAATTTTCCTTGGATACTCAATGAACAAAAAATCCTACAAGTGTTTCAACAAGCGATTAGAAAGGATTGTGGAAAGCAGTGATGTTAAGATAATTGAAGAGAAAATCACCAATGCTTCAAGGACATCATATGATGATGTGATAGAAAGTGAGGAAGAAAGTGAACATGGAGAAAATATAAATACAGAAATAGAGGAAGCTTTAAAAAGCACTCAGCAGTCACATCATGATGTTGACTCAGAAGATGAATCTAAAAAAGAAATTATGGCTGGAGAGAATGCAACTGAACCTTACAGGAGAAATCAAAGAGCTGATATTGATCTATATAAAATAATTGGGGACAAGAGTGAAACCACACAAACAAGGAGGATGATTAATAACATGCAATTTGTATTTCTGTCAATTGTGAAGCCATCCTTATTTGAAGAAGCTGCAAAGGAAGAATTATGGGTTAAATTCACGAATGAAGAGTTAGATCAGATTGAAAAGAATCAGACATGGATCTTGTCCATAGAATCGAAGGTCACAATGTGATTGGTACAAAATGGATCTTCAAGAATAAGTTTGATGAGAATGTAAGTGTTATTAGAAACAAGTCAAAACTTGTATGTGAAGGATAATCCCAGATTGAAGGTGTTGATGTTGAAGAAACCTTTTCTCGAGTAGCTAGATTAGAGTCAATCAGGATTTTCCTTACTACGTCACTACAAAGAGGGTATAAAGTATATCTAATGGATGTCAAGACAACATTCTTAAATGGTGTACTCGAAGAAGATGTCTACATTGAACAACCAGTGAGTTCTCTTCTTAGTACAGATGAAATAAAAGTCTGCAAACTAAAGAAAGCACTTTATGGCTTTAAACAGGCACCACGGGCATGGTACTCCCAGCTGGATTCTTATCTCAAGAAGATGGAATTTAAAAGAGGAGGAGTAGATCACAATCTATATGTTAATAATTCTACAAAATATCAATTCATGGTTCTAGTCTACGTTGATGATATCATATTTGGTGGTAGCAAGAAGAAATCAGTGGATGAATTTTCCAATCACATGAAATCATAATTTTAAATGTCTATGATTGCAGAGCTCACATATTTCTTAGGGCTGTAGGTGATACAAAAGAAGGAATACACGTTCATTTCTCTGGAAATGTATGCAAGAGAGCTGCTGAAGAAGTTTAATATGCAAGACTCCAAACCAATGTGAACTCCGATTGCAGTTGATACTAAACTTGGAAAGCATGAGGATGAGACCTCTATAGATCCCACCATGTACAGGAGGATCAGTGGGAGCCTACTATACCTGATAGTGGAACAACCAGATATTGTCTTTGCCACATGTATTACAACCCTCTTTTAGAGTAATCCAAAGGAGGAACATATGGAAACAGTGAAAAGAATCATGAGGTATATTCAAGGTACTAACAATTGTGGCTTATACTTTGCTGTAGGAAGGGGCAATGAATTATCATCATTTTATGATGCTGACTGGGCTGGTGATGTTGTGGACAGAAAGTCCACCAGTGGTGGTGTATTCTATATTGGGAATAAATGTGTTGTCTTGATGAGCACGAAACAATAATGTACTTCTCTTAGTACTGCTGAAGCTAAATATATCTCTTCCACAAAGGCATGAACTCAACTACTATGGATGAAGTAGCGACTAACAGATATTGGTGATGAGGTGAAACTACCAATGGTGATTTACTGTGATAACAAGAGTTTATTTGATCTTATGAATAATCCTGTTCATAATTCTCGTATGAAACATATTTAAATCAGGTATCACATTATCAAAGAAAAAGTTGAGCAAGGGGTGATTAGAATGGATCATGTGTGAACTGAAGAGAAAGTGGCTGATATTCTGACGAAACCACTGTCAGCAGCTGTGTTTGAGAAGCATCGGTTGAACCTCGGTGTTCTTCCACCTCCCAATGCATAAGGCGGTTACGAAAACCCCATCTCCCCAGTTATGATAATTGTTCTTAATCTATTTATGGATGCGATGCATGTTTGTGGGGGAGATACTATCTAGGGGGAGTTTGATTTGAGCTGACCAATGAACAATTATCGGTCTTTGGTTTTATTTTCAATGGGGGAGAAAGGAATAAATTCAGGCATGGCATGAATTCAGGCATGTAATGCTTTTGTGACACATTGAGAATTCAGTGTCGGTGATAGGATGAGTAGAAATAAATTGGACATGTAATGTTTCTGTGACACTGTAAGAGAATTTCATGGGTGTTATTGAGAATTCCAAAACATGGGAATCCAATTCAAGCTTCCTCTCTTGTTTTCTACACTGATATTTTCTCACGTAGACTTAGAGTGTTGGATGATTTGATTCTTGCTTTTGTGGTTTTCCTATGGTTGGTGCTTTATGGAATTTATTTACTAATTTCCAATAAACCCCAAGGGGGAGATTGTTTGAACCATGGTCGTCTATGCATGAATTGGAGTTTGTTATTTGTTTGTTTTCAATCATTATTGGATGTTCAGAATGTGATCCAACAAAGTGATCATACAGTTCAAGCGGATTACAATATTGAAGGTGACACAGTTTTCTAGTGTTTGCCAAATTTTTGGGCCTGAAACTCGAAAAATGGAGAAAATAGATTTTGGAAAAGGGACTTGAGTGCCATTGTCTTGAAGGAGAAGAAACTTGTACACCATATGTTTTTCAATATTAGAACATAAAAATATGGGAAATTAAATTGGGCCGCGCAAGTTTTGGTTTGGTCGCGCAAGTGACTTGCGCAGTAGAGACTAGCATGGAGAAACTTTCGCGCCGAGAGGAGACATTCTCGCCGTCAAGTAGGGTGTCCATAATGCCTATACATAGAGGACCCCACTCCTCATTTCTAATGAATTTCAAGATTTAAATAATTTTAGAGCTCCCATCGCGTAGGTGTATTGGTTGCGCAAGTGGTGGTGGGTCGCGAAAGTTGAAGTTGCGCGACAGTTGTTAGCTGTGCGTCCAAGGTGGTTTGGGCGAGAAAGGGGTTGGGTCGCGAAAGTTTGAAGTTGAAGAAGTGAGTTTTGTGTAAGTGGTTGAGTTGAACTTGCGCACGTGTTTGGAATTGCGCGCCAGGTGTGGTTGAAGTACGCCAGTCTTTTTGGAGCTGCACGAAAGCTGGAAGATTGCCTGATACCTTCGGTGCAATGTGAGTTTAGTCTACTAGTGATAGTTAGACCTCAACAGAACATCTACATACAACAGATATGGAATAACTATTTACGTTAATAAAACCAAAGTTTTTGAATAATATAGAAGAATGAAAAATATAGTATATATTAATTTTTTTCTTAGATTATCCATTACAACTGGTGATTTGTTGAAAACCGTTATCGGTTATCTAGTTCACTGACTAATTTAACTCAAAAGGATTTAAATTAATCTAGAAAAAAAGAATGTGAAGATTATAATTAGGAACTAAAAAAAATACTGGTAAATGATAAATTTTTTTCCCTACCTTCAAAAATAGTGAATTTTTCTTCTACAATGATGCTTAATTAAAGGGAATTTTGTGTCATATAATGAATAATGATAATTGAATTACTAATGATTCACATTAGTTGAAACCTTATATGTTAAATTACCCTACACCTGATTTGGAAGTAGATTTTAGTGGGTTTTTCATTAAAAATAAGGCACCATTTGTATGTAGTAAAGTATTAAATATATACTGATCATAGAAGTTTAAAGTATATATTCACATAGAAAGAATTTAAGACGAGACAAAGAATAATGATAAAACTAATCAATAATTTTGATTTCATGATTAATAGATATTCTAGAAAATAAGTTCCAAGTGAAGGATGATTTGATTTTGAATAATAAGGCTACATTAACTATTTCACATTTGAGAAATAACCCTTTGGTTAAGGAATTGATGAATTTCGGACCAAAAGTTAAGGATATAGGTACATGCTCTATTTTTTATAGGTTTTATTGTAATTAAATTTTTCATAAATAATCAAGAAATCTCATAAGGAGGATCATAATTTTTAGGAAAAGGTTGAATTCATTAAGAAGGTTAAGTTGCATGAGATTAATGTTGATGAAGATGATGTTATCATATTTTAAAAAAATATCTATGCCATGTGATTCCTATTTGAAGATAGATATTTTTTATTGAAGCTCATAATTATTCATTTTTAGTTAATCTGGGAGGTATTAAGATATACCATGAAATTCAAGAGTATTATTGGTGGGATGGTATGAAAATAGATATTGTTAAATTTATGATGAAATATCTAAACAGTAAATGGGTTAAAGAATAAAAAAAATTATCGAAGGGAATGATTCAAACTTTTAATGTGATGGAGAAGAAATTGGAAGATATATCAATGGATTTTATGTTGGAATTTCCAAATACTTCTTGAGGTAACAATGCGATCTGGGTTATTATTGATTAGTGAACTAAATATAAAAAATTTCCTCCCATTAGAGAAACAATGTATTTAGATTATATTTATTAACTATATTTAAAGGAGATATTATGGTTATATTGATTTCTCCTCTCCATTGTGTCAAACCATGATCCTAGGTTCACATATAATTTTAGCAAATAATAGAAGAAGTTATTGGGTATATAATTAAATTCCAGTGTAGATTTTCATCCTCAAACCGATGATTAGTCTCATTAGATGATTTAGACCAAGGAAGGAATTATTCCTTCTTGTTTAATGAATTATAAGGTAAATTGGGATCAATATATTTCCTAGGTTGATAATTATTATAACAATAGTCTTCATTCTAGTATACAGATGACACCAATTGAGGCATCATATGGAAAGAGATGTCAGAATAATGCTATTTGGGATGAAGTTGGAGAAATGAAGTTGATGGGAGCATAGTCAATAGAGGAAATAGATGATAAGGTACATTTTATTCAGCAACATATGAGGATGGCTCAGATCAAAAATAAAATTTTTGTGGATAACTGGAGGAAATATATTTCTTTTGAGTTAGGTGATCATGTCTTTCTCAAAGTTTTACTATGGAAAAATGTTATGAATTTTGGTAAAAATGGGAAGAAATTTTTTTGGTTAATTGGACCATATAAAATCCTAGTTAATGTTTGAATAGTTTCCTACTATGTTCCCATGGCTCCACGTTTATCCTAGGTACACAACGTGTTTCATGTTTTGATGTTAAGGAAGTATGTGCTGGATTCATTTCATATTTTGATCCCTGAAGTATTTAAGTTGGAAGAGATCCATTTTTATGAGGAAAATACTATTTATATTCATTAATTTAGAGAGAAATTGTTTTATAATTATGTTATTCACCAATATATGGTTTTATATAAAAACCATATAGTTGAAGAGGCAACATGGAAATCTAAATATTCTATGAGGGAAAGATATCTCATCTTTTTTAATAAGTGATTAAAATTGTGAGGATTTAATTTAAAAAAGGGGGAACAATGTAAAAAACTAGTAAAATATATAATAACTTATTTACAATATTATTAATATTAATTGTAAATTTATATTTATTATAAAAATATTATGTAATTTTAAAATAAAAAATATATAATTTTAACTACACTCCTTTATTATAAATTTTTTATTTAAAATATTAATTTCTATATTCTAGAATATAAGTTATAACAAATTAACTTAATTTTTTCTATCATCATAACAAATTTTCATATGGTCAAATTTTGTGTTTTTTAGAAAATATTAATTTTTTAGTGAATGGTGAAAAATACCAATTTTTATAAAAATGTCCTTTCTTTTCAACAAATTAAGTAATATAAAAGACCCATTAGGATTTGAATATGATTTAAAGTAACATAATTATTATTTATATATATTTTAACAACATAATATCCTTTTAATTAAATTTATATTTTATTTTAGAATAAGAATATTTTTGGGTTTACAAATGGGATTCATCTGAAAACTGCTTTAAAGTGCATAATATTTTTCCATTTTAATTAAATAAAAAACCCATAATGAGGAATTATTTAAATGATATATATATATATATCATCAATAAATATTAATAAAATTCATATATTTAATATTTATAATCATGGAGGTAATATAATGTCATATTTTTCTTGAAAAATAAATCCTTGAAAACCCATTTTTTCGTTACGCCTATGGGTTTAATTTTGAATTAAATTTTTCCCTAAAAAGAATTGAATTTTGTAAAATGGTTTGTATATATGGAATCATCATAACTTATATGATGAAATAAGGTCAAATTAATTTTTTAAAATATTCAATTTTGAAAATAATAAAAAACTTTTACCACAGTTAAGGTGACAACGAATTTACCAGGGGTTAAACTAAAAATATATGGATTACCATGGCCTAAAATTTGTCTAAAATATATTTAATGGTTATATTTAGACCATATAATGTATAATTATTTATAATAATCCATTTTTATCCTTTTTTCCATGTGAAAAAATTTGTACACCTATTTCTTTTCAAAAATTTAATGTGTTCTATTCACATCACCAATAAAAGGCCACCCCATATCCACTCCTATTAACACTATAAAATACATTTATATCAGATAATACCCACCCAAATACCTTTATAACATCCCTTCCCAACACCAATATCAATTATTTTTATCTTTATTGCATCCAATGATGGATTTTGGTTCTTTTCTAAGGAGGTTGTCTGAAAAAGGGTTATCACGCTTAATTGAGCATCTTTATTTTATTTCTTCATCTACCTACATAAAATCTTATGAATTTATGATTATATAATAAATAATTATCTCCCACATAATTATATGTTATTATTTTAATTTAATAACCTAAATCCACCTCTTATTCTATCAAATGGGATGTGAAATCATCTTTTTTGTGTACAGAGAACTACCACCTCGTGAACAGATGTCATTCGGTTTCCATCATCCCCTCTCATGGATTTTTATAATGATAGATTTATTGTTTATATATGATATTTGTAAAATATTGATATTTTTTATCTATGATATCACATATAAATTCTTAATTTCTATTCATTTTGGGATATGATAATGTTGGTCATGTGTACGGTGGACTATCACCTCACGAAGTGATGTGATTCATTTTTCAATAATAATTTATATAGAAGGTATTAAGGACAAAGTTAATAAATATACATTATATAAATGTCATAAATATGATATTCAAGACATATTTATCATTCTTAAAATATAATATATCATTTTCTTTCTTACACTGAATAATGATAACGTCATTTATGTATAAGTGTAGACTACCCACTACACGATGCGAAGTGATAATTTCTTTTCATCACCATAACACATTAATGAAATATATAAGTATATTTAATGAAATAATATAAATTTTTTGGTATTATAATCATTTTATAAATATAAAATATTACTTAACTTCTTAACGTGTCTATGATTATAACATAGTTCATTTTTCATAACAATTATTCATGATTGGGTTAAAAAATATAAATATGGTAAAAAATGATAATCATGTCAGGATTATTAATATAGAAATGTCGAAATAGTGACCTCTTTGAACACATTCAAATAACCGAAGTCATTTTTGACATATAAGACTAATTCTTTCAAAATTTACAAAGTAAACATAATTAATTATGTAATTGTGTATAGAATGGTAATAAGTGAAATAAAAAAATATTAAAATTAAAAATTGTTATAATAAAAGTGAATAATTGAAATAAATTTATTATTTTGTAATACAATGATATAATTTATGATTCATAATCAATATAAGGTACTTTATCTCAATTTAAATTCATCCAAGAATATTTTAATGTAATAAACCTATATTATTTTATGAGGTGTATATACAATACCTTTGACTTTTTCTATCATGAATTTATCTAATCTCAGGATATTTAATGTTTTGTTTAATGTTATTATTTCATGGGGATAATTATTCAATTGTTACCAATGTTTTATTTTAATTAGAAAAATCATATTTTATTATTTTCCTTTAAACTCTATTTATGTTCAACGAACATGTTTTTAAAATGATTTCATAAATTTAATTTTATGTCAGTGATAGTTTTATAAATGGAGTTTTTGTCATTATTTTTTTTTCAAAAAATGAATCTTTGTATGGAATGGTTTACTTTCAATAAAAATGAAAAAAGAAATGTTTTAATTTAACATATATGGCGACAATAAATTTTCCTACCATTGTAACCATTATATGAAGATTGAACACTATTGATAGATCAAGATAATATCTTTTGAGTTGAGATGCATGAAACACATCTTGCATGGAAACAAAATATAAGGGGATATCCCATCAGTATTCTATAATACTGAATCTCTAAAAAATAAAAAAATGAACCACAAGACCAGGTTTTAATTTTCCCTACCTTAGAATGTGATAATTCTCCAATCTAGGATACACTTATATGAATACTTGATCAGTAACCATTAACATTAAAGAAAGAAAGAATTGGTCGGAAAACAAAATATGTCTACATTGATTAGTCACCAACCGCTTCCTAATAATCCAAATAAGCTTTGATGTCTCCTGTATTAGACTCGGACTGAAAACAACCGACTCACTAAACTCTATCCAACATAGTGGTGGTCAATATTTCTTATTGTATACGGTCTTGAAAGGATCCATCTTAATAAATATCTAGTCGTAGTTGTTTTAGGAAAACTCAAAAGGCTATAACACGTTCTCCCATAAACCTCTCAAATATTGAATACATGCCTGAATTTTATACTCTAATATTTGGATGGTATGCTTAGACTTACTATTTATCTGAGGACGATCAGTTGTGCATAAATATACAAATGTGTTTAGTTCCTTATGCATACCTTTCCATAAGCATGATATAAACTTTTCTTAATGGTCCAAAATGACACTCTAAAAAACCTCATAAAAATTTACAATCTTCCACACATAGATGTTACATAGATCATCAATAGAAGAAATATCTCTTATTAGTAAATTATGAGAATCCTTAATAAGCTTCTTTAAACTAACCCAAACATCATCACTACTATAGTGCATCCTTAGTAACCCCATCATAAAATCTATCGTCATATCATCCAACATCTAATCTATAATAACCCAGTAATTTCATATATAAATGTTACATCTCAATAGATTAATATTCAATACATTATAAAATAAAAAAACCTAAGGATTGTATAGGTTTAGTTACATTATAGACTAAAAGTACAATATTCTTGTTTCAAGAAATATCTTCCAATTCTCTCATTAATATCTCCTATTTTTTACTCTTCATAGATGTAACGACCCAATGTTTTATCAATGGAATTAACTTCTTATAATTATACCTTATAGTATAATCACATTAGGATTCACAATTAAATATCATGATACTAAATAAAAAGTGGCCATTAAAAATAATCTTGCTACTTCTTTGTTTTGAATTTTGAAAATATGAAATACAATGTTGCAATTAGTAAGATGTTTGGAATTCGATAGGAGAAACATAATTTTTAGTGAATAGTAAGCTACCCTTATGAATAGTAACCTAACCTTACGAATAGTAATATGAACCTTATGAATAGTTAATCGTCCAAAATAATAGTAACCTTACCCATGAATGAATAAATAAAATTAAGGCATCTTATAAGTGAAAATATGACCATAGTAAAAGTATTGGTATTTTAGAAAGTCATAAATAATTAATTATAATTAAATAATTAATTTAAAATAAAATTTAATTACTTAAAATGTTTTCATAAATTAAAAATTCTATGTCTTCTTGGTTTAAGATAATTTCATAAGAACTTTTGTAATTTTTGAAAGCATTGTGAAATCAGTTTTAATTTTAAAACATGTATTTTTCAAGTAAATTAGGATTTTAATTAAAAATTAAATTAATAATATTTAGATTTTTTGTAAAATTTAGTTTATTTTTGGATTCTACACATTGAAAAATACTTGAATTTCTAAAATTCTTGAATTTTGGATGAATAGTGAAATACTATAATTCAAAAAATAAGATAAATACATTAATTATAGAGTCATGGGTGATTTTATACTAATGTAAGCCCAATTGGTTAGAACTAACATGACATTCTTACATTATTTAGTCATAGAACACTCAATATTTCTTGTCTTGTGGAGAAATAATAAATCAATGAATATAATATTGAGAAAACCCATTTCCCCTCCACTATAAATATGACCCTTCACACCCTCATTTCCTCACACCTCTCAAGATTCAAGACTTGTCTAAAATCTGCCCAAAAATCTTCCCTATACCATAACCAAGTCCAGGATATTTTGGTCTCATCAAATGTCCAATCTAATGTTCCTTAATGAGGATTCAAGAGCTAATTCCCCCCTCTCTCTTTTCCTTTAATTTCTTTTCAATTTCAAGTTCTTTTCTTAATCTATCCCCAACTATCCACATCTGAATGGTATGGTAACTTTAGTATCTTAAATATAATGTAATTTTATGATACTAATAGGATACTATATCATCCAAACCCCTTCTCCTCTTCTTTTTTATTTTACAAGGGAAAACGTTGTTCGTGAGGTGTTAATTTATTACCTTCAAGAACGACATGTTTTCATTTTCCATTACGACCTTCAAATCTGGTCATGAATCCATTTTTATGGTTGAAAGAGATTATTTTATATGTATTATATCATATTTAATTTTATGTAACTAACTTATTTACATATTACTAAATGATTAAACAAAACAAGTTTGTTGTGGTTGAAAAACTGCCCGAATTAACCCAACATATCGTCATTTAATTCATATCTAATGATTCAGTCCCATGGTATATAAAAAAATTATTTATAATATCATTTAATGTTATATAACATCATGAATTACATATAATTACAATTATGGATGTTTATCCACGTTTTAAATGAACATAAATTCATGAATTCAGGTTTACCGTTCTAGAAAACTATAAAAGATGAACATTCCTGAGCAATGAATTTAAACTCTATAACTAATCCAAAAGCCCATAAATGAACTTAATAAAACCTTAATTAATATTATTAATATATAAATGGTTTTTAATTGTTAATTGATTAATATAATGTGGTTATACATGACATTAAATTGAATAAATCGTTTGGATACCAGGTAAGGGGAAATTCTCGAACTCAACTTTCTTTATTTGGGTTCTCCCTCATTCACTCAATTTTCGGTATTGTTAATCCTTAAAAAATAATTTTTTCATAATTATATTCCATTTTTTTTGGATATACATGTTTTCACTAGAGATTTTTCAAAAAAAATGTTTTTCAAAAGAACTCCTCTTTCAAAAAACACACCTTTTACTTCTAACTAAAGGTTGATGGTTCTTTTATCTAGTATGTTATTCCCTCTTTATTTTGGGAACCCAACTATTATGAATGTGTTATTAAGAGATTAAAATAATTCCTTTACATTGGTTATTTATGTTCATTTATGATATATTCTTCATTTGGCATGCATGATAATGAAAATGTTATGATGTGATGGCTGCACCTGGAATAATATAGTGCAATATTAATGTTTTAATGTGACAGGTGAAACCATAATTATACAGTTCTCTAATTAATTGGGTAAATATATGATTTTCATTAGTTAAAGTGAAATGATTTGTGAACATTATGATATCTTTTTTCACAACTACATGTGGTTGTTGACCACTAATACATGATGTTTAATTTTTATACATTTTCATATTCTAGGCCTTTATCTAATGATTCCTCCCATGATTTTGGTGATTATGTTATAATTATGCTCAAACCATGCTATATTATTATTATCTATCCTATTACTGGGATTTTATCTCACCCATTTTTTATGTATATCCTCAGGTGATTATGTGTACTAAGGATTTTTCAAGTGATAATAAGAAGAAGGAGAAGAATAGATTAAATAAATGCTTACATTTTATGTTGTAAATGTTATGCTTGGTCCTAGTTTTACCAAGACGCTAAACCTATGGATCATCATAGTGTAATACTATTATTTTTTTCTTTATAATGATTTAATATAAATTTAATAAAATTCAACGTCTTTATAATAGATATACCATACGTAAAACTTTCTTCACAACCTAGGGAAAAGAAACAAAAGGAAGGGGGAGCTTAGATGCACATTAAGGGTAAGAATGGGAAATATAAATCAATAATCATATGAAATAAATAGACAATAATAAGGGAATAATATCTCAACTATAGGTTACAAATTTCATACCCAATGTGATAAATATCATAATCATGTGTAATGGAATAAAAAATTTTGAAATGGAATAAAAAATTTTGATTTCAAAACACATGAATCATAAGAATGAGAAGCCATCACAACTCAATCATAAAACGTAAGTACATGTCATAAATGTTTGTGGAATAATAATATGTCTATATAAAATTTCATAAGACAAGGATAACTACCAATACCATCAAATCATGCATTAATACCTATTTTCCATAGTTGATCAAGAACATCATCTGGTTTCTCGTAACTAGTCAAGTACAACAACTTGTTTCCCACAACAGATCAAGTACATCGACTTGTTTCCCATAAATGATCTAGAAAATCTCCTTATTTACCATAATATATCAATCACTTCACATTTTTTCCCATAACTATATCATGTGATTTGATACTTTACCCAATGCATTAGAGTGAAGCATGGGTCCCACCCCTTGTTAGTTATAACATAACCATTGTCCTTGGTTATAAAATAACCACCATCTTTATTTATAATTTAACCTATATCACATAATTAAAGAAATAAATATTTCTTGAAAATGATTATAAAAATTCATCAAATCAAAATCCATAAAAATAAATGGGTTTCATAAACATTCTATCATAGCATAACCTATGGAAAAGAAATCTATTTCATAAAAAATTCATTGTTTAATCATAAACATAAATCATCTATAAAAACAATAAGGGTGGTATCCATGGATCATATCCCTAGTAAATCTTATGTATCATAAATGGATTCCATATTAGATGGAAAATTATTTTAAAATATCAATTGGAATAATTCTTGAGGAAAAAAACTCTTCCATTTTAAAATCACATCTCTTTTAAAAAAGTTATGAACTTATAAATGAAAAAAATTTCCTTAAAAATAAAATTATAAATGGTTGAAGGAATATTTAAATCATTTAGGCCTCATTATAAAAGGAATATAAACTCATTTTTTATAAGTTAAAAAAATATTCCTGCCATATCTTTGTTATAAAATTCACAAAGTACCACTTTTGAAAAAAGAAATAATAATTCATTTCAAACCATTTTTTAAAAATTTAAACATGGGAAAAAATGATTTTAAGATTTATAGAATAATATTAAAAAAGTTTTTTAATTTTTTTTAAAAAACATGGACATGGAATAGAAATATTTTCTAGTATATACTTAAACATAAACAATTCTTAATAAGGATGCGATTGTGAAATAAACTCTTACCACTTTAGTAAATTATGAATCATAATCCTCATAAAACAAATAAATTTAGATGGATATATTTATACCCTAATTTTCATTTTAATAATCAAAAAATAAATTAATTGTATTTATATAAACCATACCAATTAAAAAACTAGTGTATGAGTAATGTGTCCCACATAAATTAAAGTGATCCGAAATTCCCTTACCTTACGCACAACTTCCTTTGAACGTTATTTGACCTCTAGTATAATAAATTTATATTTATTATAAATATATACCAAAATACCTTAAATTTTTATTATAACATATATATTAATTATATATATATATTTGAGTTTATCCACAATTATAGAGACAAAAAATTAATTACACCACTCATTGAGATGTTAGGTCGTACGTACGAATGAATGATGTATTCACTTTTTTGAAGGTTGGAATGAAAGAATAGTGAATAATAATTCAAATTTAAAAATAAATATTATACAATATATATATATATATATATATATTCATCATACACATCCTCTTTACCATCTAGGTAAAATATAAATGAATGATGAGTCACATCGCTTCATAGAGGTGGTAGTCCATATAGACACACGAGCGAAATTATCGTTTTCCAATGGTTTGGAAGGTAAAATAGTAGATAAGAAATTTTCATTTAGGAAGAATAATTATGTCATAAATAACATATATAAACATTAAACCCTTCATATTAACCATCCTTGAAATATGGTGATGGAAAATAAAACGTACTGTAATGTGGAGAAGGTATGCCATATGTATACAAGAGCAATACTTTCACATCCAATTTAATTAAATGAGGATGGATAATGGTTGTTTCATAACCATAATAAAATTTTAAAATATTTAGGATTAACAATTTATTATTTTATTGATAATATAATATATTTATTTTATGTAAAAGGAGAAAAAAAATTGGTCAATTAAGGCGATTACCTCTTCATTGAGACGACTCCCTTATATCTCCTCTTAAGGGCTCTAGGGTTAGAATTTTGAGAAGAAAAAAACTCTATAATTTGACTAATGTTTTTGAAAAGATAATTTGGTAGGTTATTGTTAATTTAGAAGGCTCAATGTATTGTAAATAATTGAGGTAGGAGGTTCTATTAGATAATTGAGGTGAGGGTCACTTATTGAATTTTTTAAAAGATTAATTTATAATTGTACAACCGAAGTTGGGTTTTAGTTATATTTGTTTTCAATAAGAAAATTATGTATAATTTTTAAAGTTAAATGTGAAGATAAATGAGATAATTGTTTTTTAGAAAAAACTTCCGAACACAGATTTCCAGACACAGAAGACCAGACATAGGTTTTGATCAGATTAAATCTATGTATTATTTTCAGATTGACTAATGATACAAAATCATGAAATCCTCATGAAAAAATCTATAGTTTATTAAAGTAAAAAAAATTATATGTTTCTATAGTTTCCAACATTGATGGTTTCCAAAAACAACTCATCATTACAAGGTGCACTAGATACAGAAGATGTCAAAAATCTAGAAATGAGAATATTCTAAAGTCTAGAGTATTTGTAAATTTACTGATTGGATGGACCATCTAATATCCTATTACATTATACATCAATATTAAAGATACAAAATTCTCCTATTATAAATAATGATATAAATAAAAGTTGTTAATTTTAGTCACACAGATAAAGCATTATAATCAATGATTTATTGGATACAGAACATTAGACTTCCCATGTTATACATTAACTATCAGATGTACAAGAGTTATTGACTATGAAAGTGAAGAGTTGGTGGAACTGATTCAACAGAAATTTATTTTTAATCGGTCACATATTATTGTTCTGAGTAAATATATGAATATATCTTTTTTAATGAGAAAATAATTGAAAATGTGAGAAGTGTTGAGTGACTACTAAAGTGGTTCTAGATAATTAATGTCTTTATAGGTTGCATTAATGTAGTCAATCGTTTTCTATTATCCTAAATCTTAAAATTGATTATTTAGATTTCTTTTATTTCAGAGGGACAAGAGAAAATGTTATGAATTCCTTTAAAACATTCAAGATTAATCAAATAATATTTGAAATTGATTCCTTTGATGAAAGTTTGAAACTTATCCACTGGATGATGAAAATACAATGGACATATTTTTATTTATATAATAATAATTTATTATTGAGTATGTTTTATTTAGGTCAAGAGGAAATTATATATGATGAGTTTTCTAAATTTTCATTTTCAGACTGATGGATTTGAATTCAAGTAGAGTTATGAATATTCAAGATATTTGATAATTGATTAGAAGAGTTTAAAAGTATTATATTGATAGAAGGTGAATCTCAAATTAATTTTAAATTTATGTATATGAAAATTTTAGTGAGTGGGGAAAAAATTTAGTTTCCCAACTTTTCAACACTAGTAAGCCTATAAAAGTATATATATATATAATATTTTTACTATGTAACAATTCACATGTATAAAAAACCGAGGCTCTGACATTTTCTTGATAAGTTGAGATCCCAAAAAAAACTTTCTTTCATGATTATGTTGAGAAGAATAGATAAATATTAATTGGATAGGGGGATTTCATAAAATTCTCATTAGATGGAGTTCCATTAGACAAAGATCTATTGGTTAGAGAAGTTGTGATCCTCCAATTGGGTTTCTACTCAGTTTTAGTAGGAAGAGAAGAAACATAACATGATGAAGATAAATTATATGGGGACCATTCGACT
Source organism: Viscum album (assembly GCA_963277665.1). Classification (NCBI taxonomy): domain Eukaryota; kingdom Viridiplantae; phylum Streptophyta; class Magnoliopsida; order Santalales; family Viscaceae; genus Viscum; species Viscum album. Next base: position 1,524,043,945 of record OY728141.1, on the reverse strand, counting down.
AAGGATATTGAACTATATTCGAATAGACTAACATTTATATGTATATTTTATAGATATAAATTATGGATTTTTTTATTGATAATATTCATAATTTCAAAATATATAGAGTAATTTTGAAGAACAAATAAATTCTTAATATAATTATTTATGTTCTTAAATATTTTATATATGTTAATTTATTCCAACCTTATTGTGGATGAAGTGAATAAATTTGAGAGTTTGGTCAGAAAAGACAAATAATGAAGCCTATAGATGGGGGTATAACCAGTTGCTGAAAAGGCTTTCTTTATAGTGTGTAAAACCAAAGAACAATAGGATGTGGGTCAAAATAGAAGAATAAAAAATTTTCTTGCTAAGGGGTATAACCGGTTTCTAAAAAAGATTGTCTGCTGGTGTGTACAACTAGCTGGGGAAAAAGGATACAAAAATGATAGTTGGTTGGTATAACCAACTATTGTATAAAATATGACTACTAGGTTATAGAACCATTTTTTTTGTGTGTTTTTATTCTATAAAGAAGTCATTAAAGGAATCCATGTAAGGGGAACTGACCCACATGACAATGAGTAGGTATTTGTACCGAATCATGTAAATATCATGATCTTCTCTCTATTTATATATTTTTCATTTAAAAGGTGTGGTTTACACTTATATATTAGTGGATCATAACTCTAACATGTATTCCAAGGATAATAAATATTCATTAAGAAGACATTAATAAATGTTATTATAAAAGAAAAATTGATCACTGGTTAACCCCCCCTCAGAGATCTCTATCCATTTGGGAAGTTCAATTTGTATTATAGAATGGTTTCCTCTATAATATCATAATCTTATAATGGATAATTTTGATTTAGTAAACAATGGGTGTTATTATTTTTTAATGAAAAAAACTCTCACATCTGGAAGAATTGGATGTTATCCAAATTTCTATCTTTTTTCTATGAAGTTAGTGTTGCAATTACAGTGGTATTTCATCCCATTAATGATGATTCTATTAGATATTATGATAAAATAAATTTATAATCATATGTAAAATATTATAATTTCATGATTATGGAAATTACTAAAAAATTATAAAATAACTATAGGGTTTCAACACCTAATAAAATGTGAAAAATTTGGGAAGTATCTATGAAGGAAATGATAATGTTAAAGAATCCATGTTTTAAATATTCAAGTGTAGATTTATAGATTTAAAAATGGCTGAAAAATAAATTATTTTTGATTGCTTTAAATAACTAAATGTGATTTTTAGAAAAATCATATGATTTGCTGAGAAGATGAAACATTATTCTATAGTCAAGAAACCAATGAGAAACTTTACAGATAGATTTGATGACAAAGTTTCAACATTATAATATCATGAATATATATCCATATATGATCTTTGGAATATTTTTGTGGTATATAAAATAAGAAAATACCATGTTTTTAAAAAAGATATGACAAATAAATATACTTCAAATATTTTTAATGGGAAATAGTAGTGATAAAGATGTTGTATAATAATTTATTAATTTAGAATAAGTGGATGAAGAATAATTTTTCAACAAAATTTTCTCTCCCCTTCCTAAAATACTCAACCAGGGAAACTGGAATGGAAGAGGAAAAAAATTTCCCAAATGTTGGAATTTTTAAGGCAATTGGAATTTAAAAAAAATATAAGGATAAAAATTGAAGAGAATATGTCTGAATAATTTGATTATAAATCTTATAAAAAAGTGTAAGAAACACAAGGAATAATTTCCTTATAAAAATAATAATATAAATAATCTATGTCGAATAAGGAAGGATTATTTATCATCCCATGATAAATATTATTAGGAATTCAACTTCCTTGATTGCGTTGGAAATGGAAGCATTTCATCAAGATGTGATGATGATAGTGAAGAAAGAATCAAACCTGAGTGGATTCTTAAAGAAAATTTGGAAAAATCACATGAGAATAATAATAAACTCAAGAAATAAATAAGAAAGTTGAAGAATGTTTTTAATGATATAACATTTTACAATGGAGTTCGGAGTAAGAAAGAGGAAATAAACTTCAATTTGATTGGAGCATAGAAAAATGAAGATTGGTGAGATTAAAAGAAAACATAAAATTAATGATGAAAAATGAGTTGGGGATGAGAATCTCAGCATGAATGAAACTTTAATTTTTGAATAAATTAAAAGTAAAAAAGTTGAATATTGATGAATTTGGGAAGATGATAAATTTTCTGAAAGATAGTGTAGATGAGAAATAATGACAGCTTCTAGAAACACAATTTGTCTTTCTTACAACATAATGTATGATAAGAAAGTTGAGATAAGGATTCACCAAGGTTGTTCATGTTGAATATGAAACTTATGAATATGGTTAAAATAATAGTTTTTATAAGAAGGTTTTTTCTTTTCTAAAAAAATCAAAATGTACATTTGTTTCTAATAACACTAGAGGTTCAAGAATTAGGTATTGTGGTAAATCATCTTCTACAAAGAAAGTGTGTAATAATACATGGTCCATGAATTATTAAGTAACTAAAAAAACAATGTTATGAGAAATTTTATTATTATACAAAATGATCTAGATTCAGAGGTCATTATCGGTGTTGTGGAATCTTTAGACAAAGAGATTATTCATTTTGGTAAAACATGTATCTACAGAGGAAAATGTATGAATCAAAGGGGAGTTATAATGAGAAAAGAAAATCAAATTTTCCTAAAAAATTTATTAAACATGAAAAAAATCCAAAGGCAAAGAATTTTGAAACGTCAACAAAAAACAATATAAAACTTATGAATTTTGAGTATGTTAAGAAATTTGATATAAATAAAACTATGAGCATGAAAAGAAAGAATGATTAGAAATTTATATAGATCAATTTGCCTTATCTGTAAAATTATAAAAATCATAGAAATTAGCTAGAGAAATAGGGAAGAGAATGTTTTTTTAAGATAAGAACAATGTTGAAAAAAAATTAACAGATGGAGGATTGAAGATTAATTAAATGTGAATGATATGTGATAAATAAGGGAGTGTTAATATAATGTATATGAATATATTTCTATCCCAAGTGGATAACACAAGGAAGATTTTACAAACTCTATCTAACAAATATCTTATGAAAGTTGAATAAATTTTGATAGCTTCACCTAAAAAATATATATATGAGAATAAACATATTACTAAATCTTTAAAGGTTAAACAAAAGGAAGAAAAAAAATTAAATGAAAAATCTATTAAAAAAAAGAAAAAGGAAAGACTGAGAGAAGAGTCTCTATGTGAATATTTGTTCTAAGAAGCTACATAGGTTCCTCTTTATTCCCAATATGATATTTTTTTTATACTAATTTGTTGGCAATTGAAGGATTTGATGTTAGGAAGCTAAGTGAGTGTTGTACATGTTTTCAGTAACAAGAATGTTCATCATAGAACTTTTCAACCATGATGATAAATAGAGTTGTACCCTTGAGGGGGATAAAATTTGATATTGAAGTTTGATACTCTTACTTTTATTAAAAAATAATGTAATGAGTTTATTAAAGAAGATATTTTGAAAAAAAATTACCCTTAAACATTTCAGATATGTTTGTTGAGATGGGTTCAAGTTGTTTTAATCTGAAAAAAATTCTTAGATTTCCCCAGATACGATAATGTTCAATGTAAAATATAAGAAATTTATTACATAAAAATTTATTTTATATAAAACATTGATAATATTTACTATAAACTCATATTTTCTACATTGGGTTCTCCCACTTAGACTTAGAGATGTTAGTTAAAGGATCTTAGTTATGAAACTCACGTGATACTAATGTTATTCCAAATAAGAGTTTATAAATATTGAAATGAATAAAAATAATCATGATTGATGCATTTGAATTATATTTTCAATAATTGGGAGAATAAAAATTTGGGATAAAGTTAATGAAAACAACATTTGAGGAGTGATACGTGCAAATATATTGATGGTAAAATTGTTTGAAGTTTTGTATGGGTATTGAAAACAAACACAAAGATAGAGATTGTAATTCCGAAGTTTTGTTTTGGTTGTATTTGTTTTCAATAAGATAATTATATAAAATGTTGGAAGTTATAAATGAGGAGAAATGTATAATTTATTGTTTGAACAATCCAACCAAATAAATATTTCTAGATACATAAGATTAGACACATGTTCTAATCAAATTAAATCTATTGATTCTTTATTGATCAATTAATATTAAAAATTCATAAAATTATCATGACACAAACCGAAGTTTATAGAATAAAACAGAACTACAAGTTTTCCATGTATCTAACATTGAATTTTTCTAGATGTAGCTCATCAAACCATAGATAAACCTATGTGTACGTTTTTATAAATCTAGTAATGGGAATATGCTGATGTTTGAAGCATTTGAAAAGTTACTGATTAGACTAACCATTAAATTAACCATTAGATGAACCAACAAATGATCCATTGATCTTGGAGAGAAATAATTATCTTATATGAATAATGATATAAATCAATGTTTCTAATTTCAGTCACATCAATAAATCATCATAATCAGAGTTCCATCAAATGTATAAATTCAAACATCCCTAGTTGTACAATTACTATCTGATGGACCAGATTTTTTTACTATGAAATTAAAGATTTGATGACCCCTATTCATCATATAATGATTTATAATCATTCTCAAATGATTAGTTTGAGAAAATATAACAAATTTTATATTCCAATGAGAAATTATTTGATAATGTGAGAAGTATTGAGTGACTACTAAAGTGGATACATAAAACTAAAATATTTAGAAGTTTCAATAATATAGTCAAACATTTTCAATTGTCTTCAAACATCAGAGTGAAAATCTAATTTATTTTTTTAGTAGAAAAGAGAAAAAAATCTGAATTCCATTAATTGGTTTAAAATTCATCAGACCATATTTGAAAACTATTCATCATATGAACATTTGATAATGATCCATCAAATATAGAAATTCCAATGGATACATTTTTGTTTAATGAATGAGAAACTGTCATTGAGTATTTTTCAAGTCGGTCAATAAGAAATGTAATATGATGAGTTTTCAATATTTCTATTTCCCTACTAATGTTTTATAATTTGAGAAGATTTTTGAAGATTCAAGAAGTTTTGAGGCGCCATATGAACAATTTAGAAGAGATGAATTGGTCAAATATGAATGTCTAAAGAACATTTAATTTTGAGATATAAACATTTGAGTTAGTGGGAATTTTTTTAGATTACCTCTGTTCTAATTTGGGAAGACAATAAATATAAGTACACAGTAAATTCATACTATGTAACTATTCACAAGTGTGGAAAGATGAGTCTTTGAAATTTTTTTGATAGGTTGAGATCCCAACCAAAAAATTATTTTTTATTGAAGTTATGAGGACTGCAATGAGATTACCCATATAGATGGGCATTAATAAAAGTATCATTGTATGGAGTTTAAATAGATATAGCCCCATTTGATAGAGTTATATTGGTCAGAGTAGTTTTTATTTTGCAATTGGGTTTCTACACATTTGAACTAATAAGAGTAGAAGCAGAACCAGATGGAGACAAATCAGACAGATACCACAGGACCAAGGATGTCATATTGAGGATGAACAGACTGAATTTTTATAAGTAAGTCTTATGAATATAAATTTTGGAATGTTTTTATTGAAAATATTCATATTTTATAAAGATATAGAGGGTGTTTCAAGAATAGAAAATTTGTAAAATAAATTTCAAAGTTCTTGAAGACTATACACATGTGAAGTTGATCCAGCTTACTTGTTGAGAAAGTGAAGAACTTTTTGAAGTAGATTAGAAAATAAAAAGATAGAATCTTGTAGATGGCGGTTATAAAAATTTTATAAAAATGTTTATTATAGGTTTTAAAATCAATGAATTTCTTTATGTGGATCTAAAATTAAAAAGAAAGATTCTTGGAGCTAGGGGGTATAATGAGTTGTTGAAAATTCTTATTTTCTGGGGTGTATAACTAACTATGAAGAAAGAGGATAAAAAAGTATAATATGGGAGTAAAATCAAATATATCATAAAATTTAAATATTGGGTTGTATAAATATTTTTTGGTTGTGCCTTTTTATTATATAAATATGTTATGAAAGGAATATATATTGGGATAACTAACCAACATGAAAATGAGTAGGTCTTGGTACCGAACCTTGTAAATATGGCGTTCTTATCTTTCATTATATTTGTTTCATATAAAATATTAGGATGAAATTTTATAGTTGATATGATCATAACTCTAACAATTTTTCATAGGTTAAGAAATATTTATGTGGAATAAGATATGAAACTTTCTTGTAAAATAAAACGTGATCACTGATTCACCCCCATGTGATCTCAATTAGTTTGAGAAATTCAATAATAAATGAAATATGAAGAAAAATACATCCAAACAGTCTATAAATTCATAGGGGATGATATTTTCAATGTTATTTTATCCATTTTTTCCTATTTTAAATTTTTATATAATTTTTGAAAAATTTAATAAAAAATTATTTTCATAAAAAAATAATCTTCTCAGTTTTGAAACTATTCATTACATTGAATTCAAACACATCAATAAAACAAAATAAATTATGAAAAAATATTTCAACACAACGCTAACATTATATTATTATCTATAAAATTAATTTATAACATTAATTCTATAAAATAATATTAATTTTAATATTTTTAATACAATAATTTTTATTTTTCCACTAATTGAATAAATAATGTTTATTCATTATGTAAGTATTTAAGTTAATTATATGATTCTTAAAAATTATAATCAAATTAAAATAAGGAATATAATTTCATTATACACAAAATTACTTTTAATAATCATTCATATCTAATTTTTTGACCCAATTTGAACACATAAGTGATTTTTAAAACTAAGAGAGTGACATTTTGTCACTTCGTTTGGTTTAGATAATATATAAGTCATTTTCATGGAAAAGTATTCATTAAAAAACTAAAATAAGAGAATAATGTTACAAGTGTTGAATTTAAATAGTTAAATAATCACTATGATGAATAATTATGGCCTAACAACTTAGTTTTAACCTAGATTTACTCGATTTATCCTTTATGAAGGTGATAAATGTTTTTGATGGTTACTATTTATTTTGATAAAAAATGAAATGAACATATTTTTTAAATTTGAACCACCAAATTCCATGAATGGAATAAATTTTTTAGGATCCAATTTATATAATTAGAATGAATTTTTTTAATATAAATGTATAAAACGCAACAAAAATGCATTTTAAAAAAATGCGTTTTAAGCCCAAAAATGTATTTTTACAAAAAAACAAGAATAATGTTGATTAAAATGAAGTTAATTAGACTATATATAATTAAATAATAATAATGTTACTATAATATTATTTTAAAATCATAATTATAATTTATATGAAAAGAAAATGGATGTTTTACAAAAAATACGATTCTCACTATTCATTCAAAAGTCATTATTTTCAAAAAAGGCCAAAATTTTAACCAAAGATAATTTTTATATGATGATTTAAAAAATTTATTTAATATTATCAAATATATTTTATAAAATTTTCAAAAATTAAAAAAATTATTTTCTCACAAAAAAACAATAAAAATTCAATTTTGAAGAATACAATAGATTTACTAAAATTAATGTGATTACATACCAAACATTTATATTATATAGGGACTTTATATAAAATTCATAAAAATGTTAATCCAATTCACCCCAAACAATTAAATAGTTAGATTATAATATTAAATAATATTTGAAATAGTATATCATAGTTTGCTTAATCTCACGGTTGTGTATAGAGAAAGCTATCGAGTAAGTTAAATATATTTGAAATAAAAATTTTACAAAATCTCAGGGCGATAAATTATCCCCCCATTTAATTAATTTAATCATCACAATTTTTTCTCCTCAATCATTGGTTTTTAATTTGAAAATTCTTTTTTGGAAACTTATTTCATAATAATAGTTAATAAAACTTCTTCATGGAAAGAGAGAAAGTGATGTATAAATGTCATTGTGGATTATGCATACTAAGTTTCCATATTGGAGACCATTAGTGGAAAGTGAACATTAAGACATGGAAAAAAATTAATTTCCATATATTATTGATCACAAGATTGTTAATGATCATGATAAAGTTAACAATCAAAAATCCATAAACCACAGATACGGAAAAGACCATCAATGCATCAGAACTGAAGATTATAATAAAAAATTGGTTTTAAGATTCTTTTCCTAGAGTTTTAAAATTCATTTACCATTATGAAAAATAACATAGGGAAATATACTTAGTTGATAAGTGTAATTACATCCTTTAATCAATTTCTATTTCAACCTCGCCCTTTTCTCTATACAGTGAATATTCAAGATGAAACTTTCATACCTCAAGCACAAATATCAACTTATAATGAATCACTAGTAACCAAAATTATGACAGGATACACCCCATTTATTTAGATATTAACCAAAACCAAAATGGTTATCACGTGTTATATAATATTGATAAATACATAAATTTCTAAAACATTAAAAATAATTCCCCAGGATTAACATAATAAAATCTAGAAGTAATTAATCATAAAAAACCTCTAAAATATGTATTACCAAATTCAAGACCCAAAAATTTATAAACAAAGTCAATACATTTCCAAAATATACTTACCATTAATTCCTAAAAGTATCTATCTATGTCACATACCTAATATGTGAACACCTTGTTCCTATATTCTCTCCAAACATGGTAACAAGCTAAATGACAATAAAACCATAATTAAAACATGCATGATTATAAAAATTATCATTACTATTTTTTCATAAACTTAAACCCTAAAATATTGAATATATTCCTTAAATCCAAAATGCAATTAACATTATGAAAGATGACTTCAATCACATTGTCAACAAATCACTACCCAATTTCATGGTTACCAATACTTTCCCATCCATTTAAATCATATTATTTTTCCAACTAAAAATTATGATCTCCAAGTTAGACTCATATTAAGGGTTATCATCCCCACAATCATGAATTTCTCAAAAATATAATTCTTTCAATAAATCAAATTTTTTGTTTATGATTTCCAATCAATATATAATTTCAATTCCATACTGAAAAAACTAAGGAAAATATATACAGGTTTCATGATTCGTAAAATCTAGAATAGTTTTGATAAAACACTTTTACAATATAATAATAAAAACCCAATGCATAATAATTTCAATCATTCCACCACCTTATTAATCCATTAACAAAGTTTCATAATCATAATCCTTAACACTTTCTTCATTTCATTTTTAATTCATAGTCTTTTCATCATCAATGAAGAAAACATTAAGCATACAACCTTGATGAACCTTTCTCGAGATTTCTCGCTAAGGAATCAATTTATATAATTCAGTTGATTTCTATATTTAAAACATTCAATGGTCAATGATGCCTTATTGACACCATTATTCCCATCCATTATTTTAACTGTACCTTTCACTTTTTCTCAGAAATTACATTCTTTATGCCCTTCTTTTCCACTCCCAAAACATATTCATATTCATTTGAGGAAGTGTCTTCTATTATTCTTTCCATATTCTTGACATGATGAAATTGAATTTTTTTGCCTCCATCTTCATCATGAAACTCCTTTTTTAAACATATCATTTGTGTCAATAAAGTCACCTAAGTTGATATTGTTGATCATATCTTGAGATATTTTATTAGTATTAATAACAGGGTTTCTCCTTCCAACTCATGTTTCATTTATTTTCTCAATAGGAAAATCATTCTGTTGTCCATAAGTTAGGTCCCAAAGGGTTTAAGATACCCTGAGACGGGGTTAATTATTGTATGGATATTATTTTAAAAATTATTACTACCCCACTGGATCTTGATCACTTTATTATAACATTCAAAGTTTTTTGAACAAAAGTGTTAATGCTGATATTATTCTTTCCTTGTTTATCTGATTATGATGCTTTGAATGTAATGTAATAAACCAAGTAGACAGAAACACCAACTTTTACTTGGTTCACCCTCAGTATGATACATCCAAGGAGTACCTAATGACAATTTACCAAAGTACCAACTCATCTAAGGCTCACTGTTAATATTTTTTTAGGATATATCACTTCTACTCCTAGGGTCACTGCATTTACAAGGTTTAGGGTTATCTCACTACTTTCCCATGGGTCAATCCCGATGTCTCTTTCTCTGGATCACTAATAGTGCAAAGGATCATCATCTTCCTCTTCCTTTGATCACTACTCTAGAAGATATCCACACACAGTTTATGGAATTATAGGTACCTTTAATATCACTAAAGAATAAATACTAATTGGTAAATAGATGATATGTTGAAGTTCCACTTTCATCTAATTGATGAATTTATATTCCCCACAATACATTAGGAAATCATTTTTAAAACACTTCCACGATGATCACTACTTTTGTGAAGCTAAAATCTTTTATAAATCCCCAATATCCTTCACAAATATCTAATAGTTATCATGAAGTACTTTCTTTTAGTGAATCTCGCTTTGAATTCATGAAGCATAGAATTTTCTGCTAGATTTTTACACCCTTCATGAGATCAATTACTTTCATGATGCTCAAAATATTTGGTTGGCTGTCATATCCTTCATGAAATTTTTCACATGAAACACCTTTACAAAACACCTTCATGAATCTAGAGCCTTAAGATTTTCTTTAAGTCTCATTACTTTTTGAAGAGGGTAGAATCCTATTTATAGGAATTTCTATCAATTATATAATCTTTTGGCCATGTCACCGTTGTTTTGCGATGATCCCTCATATCCGCCTTGATTTTCCCTGCCTCATGATGCTCCAGGATAATTTTTTATTCACGATGATTGTCATGATCACAGATATCACTATTAAAACCTTCATGTCATTATTGAACCACCCTTTGTGAATCCTAGTATTTGAAAAACTCATTATTTCGGAATATTTTCATAAGGATTTCAAGGAAATATAATTACCATAATGCTAGAAAAACTTTATGTTGACCCAAATTTTTTGAATAATGTTGGGAAATAGCGTAAACTTGTGTATGCAATTTTATATACTTATTCCATGATATCCATTACTTTTTCTTGGATATTTTTCAACATACCGTTTAAAAAATATCTCTATATATACAAAACATACCTTGGAAACCCACTTTTAAACAAACATAATCAACCCAAAAATGTTGCAATGTATCTTGGATATATTTTTTCCCAACACCATATCATTCACCATTAACTCAAATCCACCTCATTCCAGCCATTATCTAAAACCAAAATTATAGTGTGAGAAACCAGAATCATAGTGGGAAACTGAAAAATTATTTATATGATGTTGAAATCATGACACATTCTTTTAAATTTATAAAATATTAGGTCTATCCAAGGGAATCCATTATTGTCATATATTCAAATCCTTTATAATGGTACATAAGTAAAATATAAATTAACCCAATAAAAGTTCATAACAACCAAGAACCTGCACTCTTGAATCCCATGCTAAAATAATAAACATTATATTTCCTCCTTTGATATAGATAAATTTGAACCTATTTTTTCCATCGAACCATACAACATGAATAGAAAAAATTAGATCACTTACACTCTCAAATAACTTTTTGGTTTAGTGTTTTATTAATATAAGAAAAAATCTTTTAAAAAAAATACCATTATCATTAAATGATAATTTCTCCCACATAACCAAGATTTTATTATTTCACATTAACTCATCATTATAATCCATATTAAATCCCTCCTAGACACAAAATTCTTCAACATCATTTCTTGATAACCTAGGGAAAAGGAAAAATAAGCAGGTTAATTTTAAATTCTCAGTAAGTGAAAATATAATAATTAACACAATAATTTCATCAATTAACATAATAAGTTCATAAGGATATGATGAAAAAATCATAGTGCATGAGATAACCATAAAATAACACATACCCATCAATGCTTTAATCATAAATCATGATACATGGTATAAGTATTCAATAAAATCCAGAATAATCAGAAATAATGATCATGAGACATGTGATATTAATCGTGATGAAATGATACAATATGATCCCATAGAAAGAGAATAGAAAATGTGTTTATATCTTGGAAAATCTTCTTCATAGAACCCTTACAATTGGAATAACCATAAGGATGACTTCAAATATAATTCCATGGAGTACATAATTATTACCCAATATATTGGAGGACTATTTTGATGTACCCATCATTTAAGATATTACAGGATCACCAGGTTCTATATGGCTTTCCCTATTGTGTAATCTATAATGGCTCACCCAGTGTTATCTTGGCCTCCCCATAATATATGATATAATGGTATTTACCAGTGTTATTAGGTCTGACACATTATAAAACATGTAAAAAGCTCACCTAGAACTTTCTGGGTGCACCCATTATATATAATTCCCAAGAAAAAAAATTATGTACATAGAGCTTATACATCATCGTAAAACTTATAAAAACAATCATTATTCTTTTAATAACTTGAATGACCTGTGTAAAAGAAATATCTTCCAAAAAAATAAATTTGAAACATAATTAATCTAGGTAAAAGAAAGGAGTTCCATAAATATTTTTTTGAAATGTTATTAACCTGTGGAAAAGAAACAGGTTATATAAAAATCTCTTTGAAACATGATTGGCACGTGGAAAAGAAATGGGTTCCATAAATATTTATTATAAAAAATATTAATCCATCCAGAGAAAGAATAAATATGGTATCAATAAATATCACTAGTAGAAGATAATTATTAACAAGGGTTTTTAATTTTGATCAGTACCATTAAATGATCATTATAAACATTCTTGGGGGAAAATATCCTTTTAATTTTGAAAATAAATTTTTAAAACATAATTCATTTTTACTATTCTTTTATTTGGAAAAATTTTTTAAAATTTTTTAAGTTCCATAATATTAGTGAATATATTTTCATTAAAAAATCCTTGAAAAATAGAAAATTAAGAATAAAATAAATGGATTTCATGATAGTAGGAAATTCTATACATCCTATAAAATTATAAATTGAACATTCCTTTTGCAGTGTAAAATGGTTAGAAAAGTGCCTTGTTCAGAAAATGATCAGAATATTAATTTGAAACCATTATGTAAAAATAATACCATGGGTAAAAATTTTCTTTAAAAAATATTTTTTAAAAGGTTATAAATATTTTTGAAAACATTTTTAGAAAACATAGTTTTTATGCGAAAGGATTTCCAACTGAACAAATATACAAATTTGATTTTTATTAAAAAAAATTATCAGAAAATTAAAGTAAAAAGAGTTGAAAATGATAATATTTCTTGAAAATATAATAAAAAACTATATGATAAGAAAAATAAATGGTTTTATCCAATTACATAAATTAATGGAAATAAAAGTATAAACAATCTCAATTAGAATGAGATTATGAAATACACCCTTATAATGATCATAAAATTTATGTGAGAATTAAATGATGAATAGATTATGTTTATAAAATAGAAATACAAATAAATAAATTTTAAATAAATGATAAGATAATCAAATGTAATTATACACATAATCATAGAATATCAACTACAATTAATAAGTAATATAACCTAATGAAAATAAATTTAGTTTTGGAATTCATTACCACTTGACAAATTTTAAGTAAAATAACCATATATTAATTAATTAAAATATAATCTTAAAATACCATGAATTATTAATGAATCATGATATTACATGTCAAGGGTTCAGTATTTGAACCATATAAAACAAGTTAGGTTTATAGCTTTAAAATATTTCTCAAGGAAATGAAATTGAGACGAAATCCCTTATGACTTTTATAATCTCTAGATCAAGACCCAATGAAATAAATAACGTAAAATGGATTTTTAAATACCAAAATTATTTGTGAAACTAATAATAAAATACATTCACGGGAATTATATACACCACCTATCAAAAATAGGTGGTGAATATGATACCTATCTCATAGAAATAAAATCGAGATATGAAAACATTTTCCTCAACTTCGATTTGTGAAGATCATTATCTATCATCCATTATAATAATCATATGTTACTTATTTAATTTATTAAAAAATGTTTTCAAGTTTATTATTATTTTTATTTCACTTATTACCATTTTATATATTATTACTTAATCAATTAGGTTTAGGTCATATTTTATAACCATATTAAACTTATGTGTAAAAAATGAATTTGGTGGGTTTACTATAGTAAAATAAGACATTATATAAATATATAAAGAATAATAATCATGAAATATTTATCAAATTTATACATAAATTATACTTTTAAGACCAATAATTAAATATGGTTTTGAGAAATTATGTATGTTACAATAATGTAGATGGTTGGTTGTACGTACGCATGAGTAAAGTTTTCATTTTGAAAAACCATTATGGAAAGATGGTAAGTAATATTTTATATTTTCATCATGATAATAATATCATATATACCATATTATTTAAATAAATATACTTATATATATATATATATCAATCATTAATTTTCGTGATGAAAAGTGAGTCACATCGATTCATGAAGGCAATAGTCCACACGTAAAAGAAGATGTAATCAATTATCAGTGAGTGAGAAGGTAAGAAATAAAATGATATAATAAATTTTTTAGAAATATAAATATTTAATTAATATCATAATTATTTCCTTAATATCACATATATTCAATATTTTTACCCTTATTAACTTCCATTTAAATCCTTAGTGAAAAATAAATCACTTCGCTTGTAATGCTATGGTCCTCTATACACACGAGAAATATTATCGTATCCCCAACAAAAAAGAAACTAAAATAATTATATGTGATATAATGACTAAGAAGTTATAATTATGTTACAAGTATCACTTATTTAATTTATATATATTTTCACTTCTATCCTTGTGAGGTGGTAATGTAAAAACGAATGACATCAGGTCCTGAGGTGATAATTCTTCATACACACGAATGATGATTTTGCAACCCATTTGATGGAAATTGGGATGGTTTTTGGTCATTCCTTTAACATAAAAAAATATCAGTATATTTAATATATTGTGATTTTATATCACTATGGTATAATAATAATTTAATTAGGTGGAGGAATAAAGAAAACAAAATGCTTATCAGGGAACATTACCTCTTCTTTGGGTATCCTCCTTAGGCATGCTACAAAAGACTTCATAGGTTTGATTTCTACCCAAAAAAATCATTATAAGATTATATGAGTGATTCTGGATAGTTATATGGGTAGTTATTCACCAAAAAAAATATTTTTTATGTTTTAAATAAGAGAGTAGAGGGGTGTCCTTTTATAATGGAGGAGTGACATTTTTTTAAATACCTAAAATTATTCAACAATGGGAGGCCACTCTCCCCTCATGTGGATCTTAGATTAATTAATAATAGAGGGTAGGGTTTATTTGGTTGATAAAAACCTCCAATAAAAAATAATCACATTTTTATCTTGTTACTCCTTCGTTTATATGTTTACTCAATTTTACGCACTTAATTTTTACAACAATAACTTGCATCATTTTATTTAGCTAGGTGATATATCCTTTAAGAGAAAATTTAAATAATACCTATTAGAAAATTTATAAATAATTATCCTGAATATTATATCATATTTATTTAATGAAAATATTAGGTGTGTGAAAAAATAATTTTAACACAAGTGCATGTAATGCACAAAACCCCGTTTTAACCTTAATCTCAGCAATTAATTTTAAACTAGTTTAACTAATCATTACATTAAAAAAATTCATTTTAACTAATTAAATAATATAAATTATTATGATTCCAAATATTGAATCCATTATAGAAAATTCAACTTATATAAGTGGAAAAATTAAATTTAAAACAAACCACACATAAGCGACGAAAACATAGGTTTTCAAAAATGTATTGTTCAAGAAAAAGATGATTTTTATTTAACTCTATAACTTAGAGTATTAATTGTATAAATATAAATTAATTTTTATTGACATATAATCTAAATAATGAATTTAAATAATTTCTCGTTAGTTATTATTACAATTAATTAAAATGGAGAGACATTATGCATTTTAAACAGGTTTTAGAAAAATAAAATTTTTAAACCCAAAAACAAACATATATTAAAATAAAATAAAATTTTGATTCAAAAGTAACTAATTTTATTAGATATAACTAAATAGTACTTAAATTACTTTAAATTGTATCCAAACCCTGATGGAACATTTAAATTAATTAATTTATTGAAAATAAATTTCTTATTTTACTAAAAATGTAATTTTTCACTATTCACTAAACATTAATATTTTCCAAAAAAAATATAAAAATTTCACTCTAAGAAAATTTTTATATTCTAATTCAAAATGAAAAATTCATTTAATAAAATAATTTTTCTAAAATTTTCAAAATATATTTATAATATTTCCTTATAAATATAAATAAAAATTATTTTTGTAGAAAACCTATTTTTAAAGAATAAAATTACTTTACTAAAAAATTTATTGATTATTCACTAAGAAATTTTCATCAATATATATTGAGTAGGAAATTAATATATATATATATATATAATATTTTATAAAGAAGTTAATATTATTCATACCCATGAATTTAATGGTTAGGTTATAAAGATTATATATTTTGAGTATTGTTTAAGCATCGTGTTTCAAGTCTTGCACAATATAGAGAATAAAAATATTGGGTTTGCATTTTCTAAAATCTATCAATGAGGTTAAATTTATTTTAAATTAAGTATATAATAAATTATTGGGGAGTAACATTCTTGTCTAATTTTAGTGTTCTATGTCATTTCTGCTATTGAAGATAATTTTCTTCTTTTAAAATCTCAGTGTGTTACATCCTTCACCCATTAATAAATTATGTCTGTATAATTTTAAATTCATCTTGGTAATCAATGGTTAGAAAATTTATAAAACTTTTTTTATAAAATCACATCTTAGATAGGGCTAATAACATATTCACTTGATAAAAGTGAAAGGGAATTACAATGGTTTCCTAGAATGAAACATAATAGGTATCAAAATAGGAGAACACAGGTGGGAAGTGAATATTAGGGAATATAAGAAAAGGAGAAATAATTATGGGTAGTGATTGAGTTAATTGATCACAAAATATTTAATGATTAATGAATGTTAAGGTCCTTTAAAAAATCTGTAATTATTTAAAAGACCATCTACTTAATTCGATATGAATGTGATGGGATACGTTTTTTTATTTCAAGATCCTTTTACTAAATTTGAGAAATTACATTGAAATATAGACTAATATCATAAGGAAATATACTTACTTGATGAGTATAATTTCAACATTTTGTTAATTTCCACCACAATCTCATATTTTTCTCCAAACTATGAGTATTTATGAAGAAATTTTCATGCCTGAAGTACAAAAATCAACTTTTAAAGACTACAATACAACAAAAGGAGTAATATATCTATTAGACCTATCTTTATAAATTAAAACAAATCTAAATGTTTAGAACATGGTAATATTATTACAAAAATTTCTAAACCATAATATTATGAAATAATAAATTAATCACCAAAACTCAATAGTAATACCCGAAGTTAATAAGAAATAATTCCAAAAAAACCCAATATTAAAGAGTGTTTTAACCTCAAATGTTATCTCATACAATTATGTTTAAAAAATGTAGATATTTTTTTTCAATAACTAATTCACCAAATCACGTTTCATTCTTTCAGTTATCTATACAATAAAACTTATGTTTCCATAATTATCTTAGTATCAAATATCATATAAACCCTAAAGGTTATCAACACCTAAAATATTATTTCCATATAATTTAAATTAATTCTTAATGTTAAACCAAAGATTTAAATATAAATCAACACAATAAAATGTATCATAATGGATCATTAATCATTTTAAGATCATAGTAATTAAAACCTTAAAATGGGTGTCTAAGACATTGAACTTATGATAAAACTTAATCTTATATACCTATAATGTTTTTCATAAATCTTAAGATAATATCTCATGAATACATATGAATTTCTATTGTTTTATAAACCTTTACTTTTATACCAATTATAATAGAAAAATAATCATACTCCCGGATCTAGTGATGAAACCCTAAACATTACATTTCTGGTATTGATATCGATAATTATGAATTAATGTTTTTTTTCCATCTAGCCTGAAAACACAAAAAGTAGAAACTGGATCACTTACATTCTCAAGGACCTTTTAGTCTTATAGATTTATAGAAATAGGACAAACTCCTACACATAAAAGACCTATGTCATTAAATGATAATTTCTCCCACTTAAAGTAGATTTTTTATTCCAAAATATATCATCATCATCATCCCTATGAAATACCTAGTAGACATAATTCATTTTGTGTCATTTCATGAAAACCAATGGAAACGGAGACATAAGAATGGTGAGTTTAAATTATTAGTAAGGGAAAAATAAGCATTGAACGTTGAATGTCATCAATGAAAATAATAACTGTAGAAGGCTATTACAACATAATCTGAGTGCCCGAGCAAATCATAAAAGAACACATACCTATCAATTCCTGAACAATAAATAATTAAAAATGGAGTATGGATTTAATAATAGGAATTGATACCAAAATCAACAATCACGAGACAATTGATATTAATATTGGTCTATGGAAACAAAATAAACCCATCTAAATAATTAAAAAAATGTTTTGGTATCTTGGAACATTATCTTTATAGAACCATTATAATTGGAACAACCATATAGATGACTTCAAATATAGTTATTTGGAGAACATAATCATTAATCAAGGAGTTAGAGTGATATCTTATCATACCCATAATTTAATATATAACAGGATCACTCGGTGCTATCTAGGCCACTCTATCATATAATCTATAACGGGCTCACTTGACTCTATCTTGGCTTCCCCATCATATAATCTGGAATGGGATCACCCAATTAAATCTAGTTTTCCCTATAATATAAGTTGTAATAGGCTCACCTGATGTTATTTGTGTGCAACCATCATATATGATGTCAAATAACTACAAATTAATCACATAGAGCTTTGACATTATTATAAAAATAAAAGAAACAAACAATATTCCTTTCATAACATGATAAACCTGTGAAAAAATGGGTTCTATAACAATATATTTGAAAGATTATTCACCCATTGATAAGAAATAAGTTCCAAAATAATATCTTTGAAACATTATTTAATATGTGGAAAATAAATTAGTTGCATATCAATATCTTTTAAACGTGATTAACTGGTGGAAAAGAAACAAGTTTTATAACAATCTCTTTCAAACAATCTTAATAAATCAAGGGGAATAATGAGGATGGTATCAATAAAAATTATACCCAATGGTGGATAATTAACAAAAAGGTTTTAATATTTTTATGAATACAATTAAAAACTCATTAAAATCATTCATGAGGAAAATATCATTTTTATTTTGTAAATAAGTTTTTAAAACAAAAATCATTTTGAAAATCCTTTTCTTTGAAAAATAATTTAAAGAACATGAATTTCGAGAATATTATGAAAAAAATCTTTAAAAATCCATTATTAACAAGAAAATTAATCTTCAATGAAATGTTAATCATGATGGTGAGTAATTCCGTACATTTTATACATGTTAAAAAGAACATTCCTTTTGCACTATACAAGGGTTAGAAAGTTCCTTTTTAGAAAAATATTAGAATATTACTTTCAAACAATTATTTTAGAAGTAAAAAAAATTCTTTAATAAATAATTTTAAATGGTAAAATAACATTTTTATAACATTTTTATAAAACATATGTTTTAATGAAAAAATATTTCAGACACAAGAGAAAAATAAAGATGATTTTTCATAAAAAATTCTAAAAAATTTGATGTAAAAAAAGTGGAAATATTACGATAATTTTTAAATAAAATTGATAACTATATGAGGATAAAAGTAAAAGGGTTTATCAAATAATTTCCTTAAATGGAAATAAAATTATAAACAATCTTTAGTAGAATAATATTTTAAAATAAACCCTTATAATGATCGTAATGCTAATGTGAGAATTAATCAGTGAATCAATTATGTGTATCAATTGTAAATCCACTAAAAACAAGTGTCAATCAAACAAAATATAATAAAAATTCATTATACACATAATTATATAAAATTAATGAAAATTAAGATGAAATATTTAACAATGAAAGGAAATTGAGTAATGGAATTTTTTTCCACTTGGTAACTTTTATGTCAAGTCCCCTTGAATAAAATATTTCAAATTGAAACATAAAATACCATTAATTATTATTGAATCATGATATTACATGTCAAAGGGGTAGTATAGAGACCATATAAAATAATTTTGGTGCATAAAATGAAAATATTCCTCAATGAAATGAAATTTAGATGAAATCCCTTTCGACATTGGTAATATCTAGATTAACACCCCATGAAATATTTAAACTCATATGGATTTGTAAATATATATAATATTAATGAAATGATTCATAAAATAAATTAATGGGTAGTATATACACAAAAAAAGTGGATAATCTGTCATATATCACATATAATTAAAAGTGGGATGATAAAACCCTAACCTCATGTTTGATTCTTCATTCTCATTCTTTATCATCCTAAATAATATACTTATGTTAATCATTATCATGCTTAAGAACCTTTTTTAAGTATATTATTCATTTTATTTCACTTATTATAGTGGAATATATTACTAATTAATCAATTATTTTTATGTCGTATTTTTAGATCATATTTAAAATATGTGTCAAAAATGACTTCGGTAGGTTAACTATGGTTAAAGAGGTTCCTGAAGTCAATAGTCCACACATACACAAACGATGCAATCTTTTTTTAGTGAGTGAAAAAGTAAGAATGAAAATGAAATAATATCTTTTTATAATGATAAATATGTCATTAATATCATAATTATATCATGAATATCAAAAATATTAATTATCTTTACCCTTATTACCTTCCAACTAAAACGTTACTGAAAAACAAATCACATTGCTTAATGAGGGGGTAGTCTACAATACACGAGAAAAATTATCGTGTCCCCTATGTAATAGATAGTAAAAAAAGTTATATATGATATAATTAATCTATAAGTGTAATTATTTTATAAATAACATATATATACTTTAGATCCATCATCATTCCTAACCTTGATTGGTGCTAATGGAAAAATCATTGACATCAGTTCGTGAGGCGGTAGTTTGTTGTACCTAAGAATGATGATTTTGTAACTGAATTGATAGAAGTGAATATTTTTTTAGCTCAATAACATAATATAAAAACATCTTATTATATGGAATAACTAAGCTTATTATATCTCATTCTATAATAATAACTGAAGGAGGTGGGGTAATAAATGATAAAAAACCCTATTGATGAATGTTGCATCTTCTTCAGGTATCATCCATAAGATTACTCCAAAATCCATCATAGTTTGGTTTTATGTCCAAAATTATGCTTCTAGGATGACATGAGGTAATTGTTTGAAGGTATTTGGGTAGGTATTGGAAGAACCAAATAGGTTTTAATGTGTAAATAAGAGAGATGGTGGTGGCCTTTTATAATTAATTAAGAGAGGTGTTTTTAAAATACCCAAAACTATTCTATTATAGGAAGTTACTCTCACCTGATGTGGATAAAAAATTTATTTATAATGGATGGGATGGTTAATTTTTTCTATAAACACCACCTCCAAAAGAAACATATTTTTATCATTTTTTTCCTTAATATTTAATTTTACTCAATTTTATCATTTTAGTTTTTACCTTGACAACTTCTATCTTTCTATTTACCATGGAAATGTATCCTTTATGAATAAAATTAAGTGATACATACTAGATAATTTATAACTAATGAAACTAAATATGAAATCCAATTAATAAAATGAAAATTATAGGATTGATAAAAATTAATTTTCACACAAGCGCATGTAACACGCAAAACCCCGTTTTAGCCTTAGTCTCAGTAATTAATTTTAACTGTTTGAAATACTTATTATTGTAAAATAAAATTTAAAGATATTATATAATATAAATTATTATTATTATAAATATGGAATCTATTTTAAAAAATTCTACTCATATAAGATAAAACATTAAATTTAAAAAAAACATAGACACAATGAAAAAGAATGTTTTTAAGTAGTGTATTTTTCATAAAACCGATAATTTTATGTTGACTCTATGAATAATAGTATCAATTGTATGGATATAAATTAATATTTATATATTTATATTATAAACCATTCATTTAGCACATTTATAATTAGGTATTATCTTAATTAATTAAACTGGAGACACATTATACATTTTAATACATTTTTTACACAAAATCAGTTTTTAAACGCAAAAGAAAACATATACTAAAATAAAAGACAAAATTTATTAAAAAGTAATTAATTGGATTAGATATAAAAAACAATACTTATGTTAAATTTAATAATATAAAAAAATTTATGTGACTTTAGAGATACTTAATTTATTCATTAGAAATAACTTTTTTTTACAAAAATCGGTATTTTCATTATTC
Organism: Viscum album; assembly: GCA_963277665.1. NCBI lineage: Eukaryota > Viridiplantae > Streptophyta > Magnoliopsida > Santalales > Viscaceae > Viscum > Viscum album. Next base: position 1,524,021,360 of record OY728141.1, on the reverse strand, counting down.
AATAAAAATCAATATTTTCTTAGAAAATAACAAACTTTAACCCTTAGAAAATTTATATATTCTAATTTCAAAAATTAAATTCATTTTATCAAATAAATTTTTTAAAACTTACAAAATTTAATTATAATATTTCCTTATAAAAATAAATAAAAAACATTTTTAAGGAAAACCTAATTTCAAACAATAAAATTACATTACTAAAAAAATGGATTATTTAATAATCATTTATAAATAATTTATATTTAGTAGTAAATATATATATATGTATGTATATTAAATTCATTAATACAATTTATCCCTTCCAATTTAGTTATTAGTTTATAATAAATAAATATTTTATATGTCGTTTAAGCTCGGTGTTGCGTTTCTTACACACTATAGAGAATACAAATCTTGGGTTCATGTGTTCTGAAATAAATTTAAGATATTAAATTTATATAAAAAATTATATAAAAAAGTTTTAGAGAGTTATATTTTTTTCTACGTTCATTGTTTGATGTTCTATACACTATCAAACATAATTTTCTTCTTTTAAAATCCTATTCTATTATAATATCCCTTGGGAGTATCAAACCAAGTGTGTATAAAGTCTTAGTGTCTCTTACCAGGTGACGATTGAGTCTATATAAATGTTCCATTTCAGGGTTTTTAAGACTCTATAAAACTATTACAGAGCCATATCCACTTCTAGTATCCATAAAGGGATGTAATTTCATTGAAAATTATATAATCACTTTATTACCAAAATTTATGATGTTATAATATACATAGACATAGCCCAAAGGTTTTCACTAAATTTTTCAATCCTTATTCTACAAATTCAAAAAAACCTTTCTACGATACCAACTATAATGGTGAAGGATTTTTAGTCAAAAATATTACATATTAATAGATGAATATTCAATAAATTGTTCAAAAAACACACCCAATGACCATATAAGTTTAGTGTATTTGGAGACTAGATATAAAATCTTTTTATTTCAAGAAATATCTTCAAGATATTCTATAAATATCTCATCATTTAATAATCTTCATAGAGACGTCCTGTATAAAACCTTTCTTCATAACATGGTGAAAGGAAACATAAGAAAGGGTGAGATCAGATGCCTAGTAAGAGAAAGGATGGGATATATCAATTGATAATCTTATAAAAGCCTAAGATGATAATATGGTTATAAGACCATAACCATAACATACATTTTTTATACCCAATATGAAGAATATCATAAACTTGTGTAATGGTATAAAAAATTATCATTTCAAAAGACGTGAATCATAAGAATAATAGATCATCATAATTATAAAACTTTTAACCAGGTTCCACTAAATGGTTCCTCGAGTTGATCAGTCACATGGAATCAAGAGAGCATACCCATATTCCAAGGTATTATGACTAACAATGAGAGCCTATGGTGCAGCTATGGGGATACTATTCCAATAAGAACATAGTTTTTTATTGAGGTACAAAATATTTTTCTTTTAATTAATTTTTGTAAATGATTTAATATGGAATAATGTGATTACCCTTTCAGGGAATGGGTGTATTGGGAGTTTTCAGAGATTATTTAGATCCCACTGACTTTTTGGATGAAAAGGAAAATCCATAATGTTAGTATAAACCATGTTGGGAAAGTCTCATGATTACTACCAACTATGTGAGGCTGGAAAGAGGGGACCCACCAACTGCATAGTTTGAGAAAACCGTGAATAAGGAGGTGCAAACCTATGAAACAGAACCTATAGTTTCTGATAGAGGTGTTTTTTATTTTTTTGCATGACTAGTAAAACCATGCTCACTAATCAAGTGAGGTTACCCTCCTTATAGAAGAGGGTGAATAGTTGGTGCATGATTTGGACAATCATGCGGCCTTGTATTTTGGGGAAAAATGGATATTTTTTCTTAAATTAATATTAAACCCAAATTATACTATCTTTTTTTTCTATTCACATTAGTGAACCCATTGGAGCTCTCATTTGAGGCATATTCAAGGAATTGGGACATCTTTGTCATTCCAACTTAGAATCAAGTGCCTTTTTTCTTTTTAGATCAACATCGGTAAGTAATCAATTCAATTTCTTCCATTATTCATTTGTATTGGTATCTATTTAACTATTTAGGTGCAAGCTAATATGCCCTATTTTTAGGTTTTTTCTATGTTATTAGTTTTATTTCGATATAAATTGAATTAGGAGTTGATATTGGATGAGAAGTATACTTCAAACCTCTTGGTGGTGGTCATTTTATTTTCCCTCAAAATAGGGATGTTTATATACATATAGTTGTGTCATGTAGCTGATTCTTTGAGTGTTTCCCTTGAAATGGATTTAATCCTTGATTAAAATTTATATGTATGACCTACATAATAAATGCGACTGTTGATAAATGATTAATGTTTATGGACCTTGAAATGGATCCATACCTTGGTTGTGTTGATTAATTAAATATACTATCATGGGTGTCATAAGAATTGATCAATTTTAAATGTTCCATTTACCCCATGATATGGTATTTTAAATAAATAATTGAATTATTAATTTTAATTGTATTGTGATTTGATTAAGGTGAGGGAACAGATGAGAGTTTCTATAGGATATGGACATGTAATATATTTCTTATGCATGATTTTCTTCTTATGATTAAATGACCACAGGATAAAATTAATAAAAAAACCTTCAAAGATTGTTCCTTGCTTTGAGATGCCTTTGGAGGTGAGTTTTAAAAGGAATTATCAGGGTGATGAAATTTGAAATAGTTAAATGATATTTATTAGATACTTATTATATGCTTTGGGTGACACAGGGGGTCATATATGAGATCAAATGATAGAATCAATTGGATGATATCATATATTCTCCCTGGTGATTCTTGGACTCCCTAGTAGACTACCAAGGATGGAATTAGGGGGATTATCATTATATTCTTGAGTGACACTTAGACTCCTTGTATGGACAACCAAGGATAGAGTCAGAGGTCCAAATATATATATTCCAGGAGGGATACATGGGTTCCCTTAGTGGAACCCCATGTATGGATGTAAATGGAAAAGATCTTATACCACACCAAGAGCGATACTAGGATTCCAAATAAGAAATTCCTAGGATGAGCTAGTTAGGTGTTTAGTTCATGTTATTCCTGGAGGGAAACATGGATTCTAAATTAGTAATTACACTGATGGGATCAAGTTCTTAATTTATTAATCAATGAAATGATTTATATGATGCATCTATCAATACAAATCACAGGATTCGATTCAGTCAGTGTCTTACTGTAACACCCCAAGCTTCCACGGTACGCTTCTCTTTTAATAATAAAATAGCGTATGTTGTACGCAACTTCGAGTTCTAACACACCACATCCAATCAAACTAGCCGTAATAAATAGTAATAACCACTTTTTTAAATTTTATAAATTTTATTTTTCAAAATGGACTTCATTTTTGGATTCTAAATATCGAAATTATCCTCGGGTGAATTTTTGGTTTTTTTCTAAAAACATTCAATTTTTGATGAATAGTGAAAAACACTAAGTTATTGGTTAAAACCAAATTTTTATTTAAATAATTATTAATTTTATTTAAATTTATTTTAGGTCAAAATAGATCATAATATCTATATAAATTCAATGTAATTCATTGGAGTCAATTTAAATTAATTTTAGATATATAAAAATTTTATCGAACTTTTTACTGTCTTTTACCCACCTCCTAGGAACTTTTGCAAATTTGCATAAAAATTAAAATTTTCACTTTTGTGTGTTGAATTTTGAAAATCCTAGAGACACGCTCGATATCAGTAAGTAAAATTTGGTTCAATGAGATGAAAATATTTTTTGGTGAATTGTAACTTTTGACTTTTATTTACCACAGTTGAAAGTAAATAGGGTAATTAAAGGTAAAAATGATATTAATATTACCCAAAAACATGTCCTAATTCTATTGGATAAGTGTTATTAGACCAAAAAAAACCTTAGGAAAAATATATGACCCTTTAGGTCTACATCGATTAGATTAGGACATTTATTATAATTTTATTTAAAGAAGAGTTAAAAGTGTTAAAGTCACAGTTTAATAACTAAAATATTTTAAATATACAGTTATACATAATATCAATTCGATTATAAATATTAATTATAAATCTAAAAAAACTTCATACATAATGGTATTTTATTTATAATTTTTAGACATTAAATAATTTAATTTATTTACGACACAATGATGATGCAATAATTACCTTATTAATGAAATATTGAAATAATTGATATTATAAATACCTAAATATATGTAATTTGAGACTTTTTATGAATTCCACCAATTTTCTAGATTAATATTACATGTTAGGATTTATTTAATTAAATTTTTCAAAGTAATCATGTTGTTATGATTTTCACAAAAAAAAACCAAATACCAAATAGTGTCAAAATTGACAAAAAAGAGTTTTTAAAACAAATATTATATTATTAATTAATATTTTATTCCAAAAAATCTAAGGTTCGTCCAAAAGACTTAAATAATGATAGGTGTGTAATTAATGAACCATTTGGGGTTCTCTTGGATGTATACAGTAATATTATTAACCATATAATATAAAAATAAGAAGAGACATGGTAAATGTCAAACTAATTAACTAAGAGATAAAACTAAAAGATAAGGTTAATATAGTGACCAAAACCTTTCTAAAACCTATTGGTTGGGTGGTTTTCGACCCATACCCACCATATCCTCAAAATAAATCAGTATTGAAAAATTAGAAACTGAATATTAATTTATTATAAAATAATATTTCTAGCTTTTCCTAAGGTGTCCCTCGCCCCTCTTATAAAAGGGCACCCCCACTTCTCTCAAATTCACAACTTCAAAGTCCTATGACTCGGCCAAACCCTTCACAAATATCCTTCCAATTTACCTTAATTAAACATAGATTCCTTAATTTTTTCATAAATCCCACCTAAGAATCCTTTTTGATCAACTCAAAAGGAAACACTTGAAGAAGAGGTAATAATTTCACCACCATCTTTCAAGTTATTTTCTTCTTCCACTTCCTCTTTATTTGTTGTTTCCATTATAAAATAATATCTCCAGTATCTTCTATATACTATTATGTTATTATAAAAATGGTACAATCCTATTCATTATTCTATCTATCCTATAAATTACAAAGCCACCATACGTGCGTACGTACCACTTACTGTCTCCACATCGTGGTGAAGTTTGTTATTCAAAAACGTCATCATTAAGATGGGTATAAAATATGTAAATTATAAATATAACATTATAATTATTCTTTATATATTATATAAAATCAAATTATATATGATTTTAATATCAAAAGAATGATATTTTCACTCGTGCGTACTTACAGATTACCATCTCCACGAACGCGATGAGATTCATTCCCCATCATATCCATTCAAGAATAATTTTCACTTTATGGTTAAAAATAATGTTTAAGGACTTGATATCATTCTTGATATGAATAAGATACAACCAATACATAACAAACATGTCTTATGTAACAAAACATATAAAAGAAAACGAGTAAGTTATCACCCGAAACGACGATACTACCAAAATATCTTCAACAAAGCGATATTAGAAGATCATATATGATATCATATTAATGAATATGGTTATTTTATAATTTAATAATAATTATTTAACCATTATACAGGAGGTTAACATACCCTCGACCAAGGAAAAGTACAAGGTAAGGGTTTATTTCACAATCTCTTCACTATCCGAGGTTGTTTATACGTAATTATCTACTAGGACCTCTTTGTCATCCACATCCATGTTTTGTTAAAAATGTCTTTCAAAAAATTTTCAATATTTAATAGTAAATGATTTAAATTCATTTATACCCTTATTTGACTTTATACGTTTTTGAAAAGAATATTTCCGTCGTTTTCTAAACAATGTACTTTTTGACCTTTTCGACAAATTTAAGGTAAGAATGTTTTTTTAACTTATACGGCGGGTGCAGTTATTCTCTACCATTATAACATCGTCAAAGCTTCCCTTACAAGATTATAAGTATATTTTCAAAATAAATCTTTTCTTTTATAATTATATGACTTTAAATGATTTCAAAAATAATAATGAGATATCTCTCTCAGGTAGTTTTGATTTCATCCACGTCAACATCCTTTGATGGATTTTATACTTGTTTGAAGACGATTAATTAAGATACAAATCTTCCATATTTTATTGAAGGTTCTATGATATGTTTGACTGTGGATGTGTTATTTTTATACCATTCATGTTTTATGGTTAAAGTATTGACATTTCATATGCTAGTTTTAATGCAAATGTTTATGTCATATATCAACCTTTTCATATGAGGAATGTATTGGACTTAGTATGTGATGGGTGGAGCCCAATATAGATCCTCGATGCATCATTAGGACTCATGATACAATTAGACGTGGTATTGGATGAGGCCTTTCCAAGTTTTTATATGTTGTTTTGGCTGAGGCCTAAATAATTTTTAGACGTCTTGGCCGAGTCCTTGAAAAAATGTTTTATAATGTCCGACATTATACATTCCCTAATTATGAAAATAATATTGATGGTTCATGCGGTCATTAGACTACTAGAATACCCATGATTATTTTTTATTATGGCATTATTTACTCATCTCATATTACTGCCATAAAAGTGTTCATGTTTATTTTTTTAAAGGAATGTGTTTTCAATTATTCACCATTCTTAATATTTATGTTATCTTCCGTGGTATTGTTTACCCTTACTGAGAGTTTGAGATCACCCCTTTCTTATGTTTCATTTTCCTAGGATATGAAGAAGTTAGTTATGAGTGGCTTGTAGGCATAATTCTAGGAGGCTTGTATGTTCTAATAGAATAAATTAGTGTTGTATTTATTTTCATGTTGTAAAGATGAACTTATGTATGAATATTGCTCCCAATAATAATAAAAATATCGGTCTTTTGGGACATTATTTCCTTGTGAGCATTCCACTGTTATGTAATAATGCACTGAATCTGGGTAACTATGGTCAGGGTGTTACAGTTGGTATCAGAGGATGTTTAGTAATAAAATTTGGAAGCTAGATTTTGATAAACTATGATTAGAGCACATAGACCTAAGATAGACTTTGAAGATTAGTGTAGAAGAACTTCTTAGAATTTTGGTATTGTAGAGATTTTGTGAGTTTTCTGAGCAATACATCCCTGTCTAGATACAAGAAAGTAGAGGCGGCTATAGCATAGATGTACCTAGAGGTAAAACCTAAAAACACCGCTTTGAGCTAGACTCGAACGGGAATTGGTGCACGACAATGGTCCTTGCTGCACTCTTGGTTATGACACTCTTGGGGGATATGCTTAGGATAATTCTCATTTTATTTACAAACCATTATGAAGGTTTTATGAGTATATAATTCCTAAAAGAAAGCATTATTATGAATTATATCCATAAACTGTTCTAGTTATGATAAGTGTTTTAGAAGTATGAAATTATGTATTACGATTCATAAACTAATCTACTTTACGACATTTTTTAGAAATTGCGCCTGGTGGAAGGAATGGAAACCGTATCAATGCATGAACTCCATGTAGGGATTTCCCTTCTGGTCAAGATAATTATAGTGGAGCTGGTTATACAGCTAGTGCTGATAAGCTTATCACAATACTGGGACAACTCACTCAGGTTATGAATAATAACCTTACCCATATGGAGCACCCAGATCCATAGCATGGAGGGTCAATGTTAGATCAATTCATGAAGAAACAACCATAAAAATTAAATAGGATTAAAAATATATTGGTAGATGAGAAATAGATAAGTTCCCTAGAGAAAATATTTTAGGATTTGGGGGGTAGTGAAACGGAAAAAGTTGTCATGGAAGTTTATCGCCTCACTGGAGAGGCTGATCAATGGTGGTTATTGATACAAAACACAAAGGAAGATGAATAAGTATCAAGTATGGAATGGAAGGAGTTTAAAGAAATTTTATTAGAAAAATACTTTCCTCGTGACCATCAAGAGGATATGGAAAAACAATTTCTCAGTATGAGGCCAAAGGGGGATGAGAATGTTGCAAAGTATGAGGCTAAATTTACAAGGTTAGAAAGGCATGTTGTATATTATATATGTAACCCAAGAAGTATGATTTATCATTTCTTAGATGGGTTAAATCCATTTCTCCGTCGAGCAATGGTCTCAAAATCCTTCTCATCATACGAAGACATTGTCTTATGTGCTGTCAAGAGGGAAAACAAATTCCATAAGTCTTATGATATTAAAGAAAAGCAGGATAAGAAAAGATATGCTAAACACTATGGTAAAGGAAATAAGTAAACATGGAAGAAGGGAAGAGTGGAATTTCCACCATGTGATAATTGTGGAAGGAAGCACCCTGGTGCCTGTCTAAAAGAAAAATGAGTATGCTATAAATGTGGATAGAAAGGCCATATTTCTAGTGATTGTAAGTGAAAGAACGATGCTACCAATGTTCAATGCTACAATTTCAGGGAGATGAGATATTATGGAAATGAATGTCCTAAGAGTCAGAGAAACTTACGTCAGAAAAGGCCAAGGGATCAAGGCCAAGCTTATGCGATCACTACTACTGAGTTTGAAGCTCCAGAAGATGTGGTGGCAGGTAATTTAATGGTTTCCTCAAGTTTAGCCAATGATTTATTTGATTCTGGATCATCACATTGTTTTATATCTTCCCAGTTTTCTAAGAAAATTAGATATTTCCAATTTGATTTAACAAGGGAGTTGTCAGTCAAAACTCCTAAGGTAAGTATCATTGCAATAAAGTTTTGTGAATCAGTTCCTATTAAGGCATATACACATTATTTATCTGTTGATCTCATCATCATACTAATGATGGAATTTTATATAATCCTATATATGAATTGGATTTCAGACCATGATGAAAAAATTTATTGTAAGAAGAAGGAGGATAAAATTTTGGATGATGATAAAGAGTACCTTATCTTTAGAGCAGAAACGTCACCACCCAATTCTTATCTAGATCCACCCCCAGTAGCTCAACTAAATTCAATTATTGGGGAGGAAGATAATGAAATAACTGTGGATGAGGAATTGAATGTTAAAATAGAGTATGTACCTATTGTGCAGGAATATGATGATGTGTTTCCAGAGGATTTACATGGAAATCCTCTAGAACAATAAATTGAGTTTTTCATTGACTTAATTCCTGGATCAAGGCCCATATCGGAGACCCCATATAGAATGGACACTATAGAATTAGTGGAAATAAAGAAACAACTAGAGGAATTGAGTAATAAGGGATTTATTCGCCCTAGTTTTCTCTATGGGGAGCCCCTACTATTTTTGTTAAGAAAAAAGATGGATCAATGAGGTTGTGCATTGACTACAGGGAGATCAATGCTATAACAATAAATAACAAGTATCCCCTACCTCTCATTGATGATTTATTCGACAAACTTCATGGAGCACACTATTTTACAAAGATTGACCTTCGATCTGGATATCATCAATTTTGTGTGAAGAAGGAAGACATTCCAAAAATAGCATTTCGAACCAGGTACAAACATTATGAGTTTACAGTAATGCCTTTTGGGATGACTAATGCACCCTCTGTTTTCATGGATCTAATGAACCGAGTTTTAAAGGAATATATTGATGAATTCGTAGTGGTATTTATTGATGATATCTTAGTATACTCCAAAATCTATGAAGATCATAAAAATTAGTTGCACTTCATTCAGAAAACCCTCAGAAGAAATAAATTATATGGGAAGTTTAGCAAGTGTGAATTCTGGATTCATGAAATTTATTTTCTTGGCCATATTATCTCTAAGGATGTAATCTCTATTGATCCTTCTAAGACAAGAGAAATCCAAGAATGGCCAGCACTAATGAGTATAACTGAGGTAGGCAGTTTTATTGGTTTAGCTGGTTATTATCGACGTTTTTCCAAAATTTTGCTCAATTGGAAAACCAATTAACGAATATAACATGTAAAGGGGTTAAATTTGTTTCGAAAAAAGAGTGTGAATAATTTTTTGAAGAACTAAATATAATATTAGTCAATTCATCTATCTTGACTCTACTATCAGGGAATAATGGGTTTGTTATTTATAGTGATGCTTCAAAGAAAGGACTTGGTTGTTTCCTTATCCAGAATGATAGGGTTATTGCCTATGGATCACGATAGCTAAAAATTCATGAGAAAAACTTTCCCACTCATGATCTTGAGCTAGAAGCTGTAATATTTTCTTTGAAGATATGGATACACTATCTCTATGGTGAAAAATGTGAGATATACACCGTTCACAAGAGTTTGAAGTATATTTTCTCATAGAAGGAACTCAACATGAGGCAAAGGCTATCGCTTGAGTTACTCAAGGATTATGATCACACTATACACTACCACCCAGGGAAGGAAAATAAAGTGGCAGCCTCTTTGAGTAGAAAGGATCACAGAGTTTTGAACAAGATGAGAATTAAAAAGGATCTTATATACAATGATCAAATAATGTTGGATATGGGAATAACCATGGAAGGTGAAACCTCAATGATTTTTCAAGTGGTTTCCAAACCATATTTACGAGAAAGGATAAAGAGTTCTCATGATGATGATGAAGTGTTTCAGATGAAGATTAAAGCTATGAATGATGGGAGATTCAGTGAATTTGTGTATGAAGATGGAATTTTGAAATTTGGGAAGAGACTTTGTGTTCCCGATATACCTGATCTAAAAAGAGAATTGTTGGATGATTCTCATAGTTCCAATTTCTCTATACACCAAGGTAGCAGTAAGATGAATAGAGATTTGAAGGAACATTTTTGGTGGGACAACATGAAGAGGGAGATTGCTAATTCTATATCAAGATGTATGGTTTGTCAACAAGTGAAAGCTGGAAGGCAACAGCCGGGAGGAGTCATGCAACCTCTTCCTATACCTGAGTGGAAATGGGATAATATTATGATGGACTTTGTCAGGGGACTACTAAAGACTCCTAAAAAAATGATGCAATATGGTTCATTGTTGATCGTCTTACCAAGTCAGCACATTTTCTTGTTATAAGAGAAGATTTACCACTCGAACGTCTAGCAAGACTACATATTAATGAAGTTGTGAGACTCCATGGTGTACCCCTATCAATTGTTTCTGATCGTGATCCCCATTTCACATCAAGATTCTGGAAAAGTCTTGATAAGGATGTGGATACTTAACTTCATTTGAGCACTTCCTACCACCCTCAAACATATGGACAATCAGAATGAACTATACAAACCTTAGAAGACATTTTGAGATCCTTCTCACTTGACTTTCAGGGTATGTGGGATAAATATTTACCTTTGGTATAATTTTCCTATAACAATAACTTCCAATCAAGTATTCAGATAGAACCATATGAAGCGTTATATGCAAAGAGATGTCGCAGACCAACCTGTTGGGATGATGTTTGTGAAAGAAAACTTGTAGGCCCAGAATGTGATGAGGAAATGATGGAAAAGGTGAAGGTAATCCAAACCCACATTAAAGCAGCACAATGTAGGAAGAAGATATATGATGATAACCGGAGGAAGGATTTGTAATTTCAGGTAGGAGATCATGTTTTAATGAAGGTATCTCCATGGAAGAGAGTTATATGATTCGGTAAGAAGGGTAAATTGAGTCCCAGGTACATCGGACCTTTAGAAATTCTAGAATGAATTGGGGCTGTAGCTTACCGATTGGCAATGCGGCCAAGTCTTTCCAAAGTTCACGATGTGTTCCACATTTCACTATTGAGAAAATACATGCCTAACCCAACGCATGTACTCACCTATGAGGAATTAGAACTGGAACCTGATCTGTCTTATTGCGAAGAGCTCCTCAGGATTTTTGATACAAGAGAACAAGTATTGAGAAACCGGATGAATCGTCTAGTAAAATTTATATGGTGAAATAATAAAATGGAAGAGGCAACATGAGAACCTGAGGAACTTATGATGAAGAACCGCCCGAGCCTTTTTATGCAGTAATGCTCTAGAAATTTCAAGGATGAAATTTTTTGAAGGAGGGGAGAATGTAACACCCAAAGTTTCCATAGTACGCTTCTCTTTGAATAACACAATAGCGCGTGTTGTACGCAACTTCAAGTTCTAACACACCACAACCAATCAAAATAGCCATTATGAATAGTAATACCCATTTTTCAAAATTTTATAAATTTTATTTTTTAAAATGGAATTCATTTTTGGATTCAGAATATCGAAATTAGCCTAGGGTGATTTTTTGGTTTTCTCTGAAAACTTTCAATTTTTGATGAATAGTGAAAAACACTGAGTTATTGGTATAAAATGAATTTTTATTTAAAAAATTTATTTATTTTATTAAAATTTATTTTAGGTCAAAATATATACATAATAACTATATAAGTTCAATGTATTTCTTTGGATTCAATTGAAATTAATTTTAGATATATAAAAATTTTATCGAACTTTTTACTGTCTTTTACCTACCTCCTAGGAGCTTTTTCAAATTTGAATAAAACATAATTTTACCACTTCTGTGAGTTGAATTACAAAAATACGAGGGAAACAGTTGATATCATTAAGTAAAATGTGGTTCAATGAGATGAAAATAATTTTTGGTGAATAATAACTTTTGACTTTTATTTACCACAGTTAAAAGTAAATAGGGTAATTGAATGTAAAAATGATATTAATATTACCCTAACACATGTCATAATTATATTAGATAAGTCTTATTCGACCAAAAACAACCTTAGGAATAAAATATGGTCCTTTGGTCAACTTGGATTAGATTAGGACATTTATTATTATTTTATTTAAAGAAGAGTTAAAAGAGTTAAAATCAATTTTTAATAACTAAAATATTTTTAATATAGGGTTATACATAAGATAAATTCTATTATAAACATTAATTATAAATATAAAAATATCTCCTACATAATTTTGTTTTATTTATAATTTTTAGACATTATATAATTTAATTTATTTATGACACAATGATGATGCAGTAATTAACCAATTGATGAAATGTTGAAATAATTGATATATAAATACCCAAATAAATGTAATTTGAGACTTTTTATGAATTACAATAAATTTATAGGTTAATATTACATGTTAGGATTGATTTAATTAACGTTTTTCGAAGTAATCATTCTGTTATGATTTTCACAAAAAAACCAAATACCAAATACTGTCAAATTTGACATAAAAGAGTTTTTAAAACTAATATTATATTATTAATTGATATTATATTAAAAAATATCTAAGGATAAGATAAAAGACTTAAAAATGATAGGTGTATCATTAATGAACAACTTGGGGTTCACTTGGATGTATATAGTAAGTTTATTAACCATATAATATAAAAATACAAACTGACATGGTAAATGTCAAACTAATTAACTAAGAGTTAAAACTAAAAGATAAAGTTAATATAGTGACCCAATCCAATTTAAAACCTATTGGTTGGGGGGTTTTTCGACCCATACCCACCTTATCCTCGAAATAAATCAGTTTTGAGCCATTGGAAACTGAATATGGATTTATTATAAAATAATATTTCTAGCTTTTCCTAAGGTGCCCCTCACCCCTCTTATAAAAGGGCACTCCCCCTTCTCTCAAATTCAAACCTTCAAAACCATTTGGCTCCTCCAACCCATGCCCAAATATCCTCCAAATTTCCCTCACTTCAACCTAGAGGCCTTAATTTGGTCAAAAATCCATCCTACGGAGCCCTTTTGATCAACTCAAAAGGAAACACCCGAAGAAGAGATAAATATTTCACCACCCTCTTTCAAGTTCTTTTCTTCTTCCACTTCCTATTTATTTGGTGTTTCCATTATAAAATAATAAATCTAGTATCTTTTATATATTGTGATGTTATTATAAAAATGTTACAACCCCATTCATTATTCTATTTATCCTATAAATGACAAAGTCACCATACGTGCGTACATATGGCTTACCATCTCCACGTCGTGGTGATGTTTGTTATTAAAACACGCCATCAATTGGATGGGTATAATAATGAGTATAACTGATTTAAATAATAAATATAACATTATAATGATTCTGTATATATGATATACAATCCAATTTTATACAATTTTAATATCAAAATAATGATATTGTCGCTCGTTCGTACATACGGATTACCATCTCCACGAACGCGATAAGATTCATTCCCCATCGTATCCATTCAAGACTAATTTTCACTTGATGGTTAAAAATAATGTTTAAGGACTTGATATAATTATGTATATTAATAAGATACAACCTATCAATAAAAAACACGGATTTTGTAACAAAACACATAAAATAAAACCAGTAAGTTAACACCCGAAACGACGATAATACTAAAATATCTTTAACAAAACGATATTAGAAGATAATATATGATATAATATTAATAAATATGGTTATTTTATAATTTAATAACAATTATTTCACCATTATATAGGAGGTTAACAAACCCTCAACCAAGGAAAAGTACAAGGTAAGGGTTTATTTCACAATCTCTTCTTTATCCGAGGTTGTTTATACGTAATTATCTACTAGGACCTCTTTATCATCCACATCCATTTTTCTTAAAAATTTATTTGATAACCTTTTTACTATTTAATAGAAAATGTGTTAAAATCATTTATACCCTTATTTTACCTTATACGTTTTTGAAAGGAATCTTTCCGTCGTTTTCCAAACAATGTACTTTTTGACCTTTTCGAAAAATTTAAGGTAAGAATGTTTTTTTAACTTATACAGTAGGTGCAGTTATTCTACACCATTATAACATCGTAGAAGCTTCCCTTACAAGCTTATAATTATATTTTTAAAATAAATGTTTTATTTTATAATTATATGACTTAAAATGATTTCAAAAAAATGAAAGAGACATCTCTCTCAAGGAGTTTTGATTTCATCCATGTCAACATCCTTTGATGGATTTTATACTTGTTTGAAGATGATTCATTATGATAAAAATCTTCCATATTGTATTGAACGTTTTGTGATATGTTTGACAATGGATGTGTTATTTTTATACCATTCATGGTTTATGGTTAAGGTATTGACATTTGTGTGATAGTTTTAATACGAATGTTTATGTTATATTTCACCCTTTTCATCTGAGGAATGTATATGACTTAGTATGTGATGGGTGGATCCCACTATAGCTCCCCGATGCATCGGTACGTCTCATGAGACAATTAGATGTGGAATTGGCTGAGTCCTTTCCCAATTTTGATATGTGGTTTTGGCCGAGTCCTAAATCATTTTTAGACATCTTTGCCGAGGCCTTAAAAAAATGTTTTAGAATGTCCAACATTATACATTCCCTCATTATGAAAATAATATTTATGGTTTATGTGGTCATTCGAATAGTATAATACCAATGATTATGATTTATTGTGGCATTATTTACTCAGATCATATTCCTGCTATAAAAGTTTTCATGTTTATTATTTGTAAAGTCATGTGTTTTCAATTATTCACCATGCTTAATATTTATGTTATCTTCCACTTTATTGTATACCCTTACCGAGCATTTGAGCTCACCCCTTTCTTAAGTTTTATTTTCATAGGATATGAAGAAGTTAGTTATGAGTGACTTGCATGCATAATTATAGGAGTCTTGGATGTTCTAATGCAATAAATTAGTGTTTTATTTATTTTCAAGTTGTAATGTTGAACTTATGTATGCATATTACTTCCAATAATACTAAACTTATCTGTATTTCAGGACATGAATTCCTTGTGATCATGAAATTTTTATGTAATAATGCACCGACTCTGGGTAACTGGGGTCAGGGCGTTACACTTACACCTTAAAGATGGCCTGGTTAGGCATGACTTGGTCACATATGATTACATGAGGGGATGGGATACACACCAAGTCTAGAGACTTATTTATTTAAATGATACATAAATGATTGTTTATTCAGATATATGTGGTTAATTTTGAATAAGGTAGAATAGGACGAGTGTCCTTATGAACCTGGACCTCTATGGTTTGTTTACTTTGAATACTTCTTTTACATTATTTATTACTGCATGCTCACTATTATTATTATATATTCACTAAATATAGGGGATTATACAGCATTGGTAGTAGTCTACTAGGATTTTATATCACAACATACTCGATCTATCTTTGATACATGAGAAGATTGCATGACATCAAGAATGGATAATAGAAGACGCCCTACTATAGGTTTTTTATTGATGCCATGGATCAGGGGAGAAAAATACTGAGAATAGGCTCATGATTCTATCTAGGATAGTTTTGGTTTATTTGGTATTTTGTTACATGTATCATATAGATGACACATATACCCATTTTAGATGATTTTAGATATGTGAAATGATCATCATTGTATATGATTTTACTTATGGATTTTTTTATATACATGCCTTTTGAAGTTTATCTATTATCTGGTTGATTCAATACTTCTGCTATTGACTGTATGTTTTATACCACTATGTTAAAATTTGGAAAGTGGTAATAGTCTCCCCACATACAAACCATAGGCCCTCACAGATAGTTGGTATCCTATGGCATTTGGGGAGATGTGCTTGAGGTTATGTGGAGAACTAGACTCAGGGCACCGTTCAGTGGCATCTAGGTCTGGGATATTACATAGTGGTATCAGAGTAAGTTTTTTTGGATGATTTACTATTTGAGGCAATATAAAGGGATATCATAGAGTAGTAACTTGGTTATGAGGTGTTTCTAGGCATTGGTAACCCATGTACAAGAAAAATCCAAATTTCTATGAATGAATGTGGATGTCTTCTATTTTGTGTTTTACAATATATGTGATTTCACCATTGGGTGATGTACTTGAATTGTGATATTATTATTGATATTATTGTGGGTTATATTTTTATAAACCTAATGAGATGAGGTTATTCCATCCCGTGAATAATTTTAGGATATTATAGGAATCACATGGAATGCATTATTCCATATCATATAGGATTCATTTCTTGTTTTTATGATATTCTGATAATTTTCATGGTTGATATAATTTATATTTTATAGTTATTCCACTCAGGGAATCGAAAAACATTGTTGGTAATTAGAGTTTTTGTCATAAAATATGTATTTTTTTCTTCATTAGACTATAGTAGACACCCTAAGCAGCTAATTTTGGCACTTTGAGTCATGGTCCTTGAGTCACATGGATTGGAATGTTTTATGGGGCGGATTAGGTGGATTCCATATTTAGGTTCAGGAGGTTTATGGACCTTTATGGATCTGAAGTGGTGAACCATTTTGTTAAACCATTTAAAATGAATGTGAAATAAATTTGAGAATTAAATGGAAACAAAAATTGTTTATATCAAAGAACATAACCCACACCCTAACATTGTAGTGGGTAGTAGGTAGTATCTCTGGTTTTCTTATCATTCGTACGTCACCCAAAACAGAGTCACATAGCAGGTAGATGGGGTTGATTTGTATATAGTAAGGATTGTACCTATTCTATTTTAATATATGTTCTTTTATTAGTTTTTTATTCATGATCTAAGTCATGATATTTTCATTGGTAGAGATATGCCACCATGACATACTCTGGTCACACACCATGAGGGTGGGGAAAACCTTGATCCATAGGTGGTGGGGCATGGGAAACCAGTAGATCGTCTAGTAGTTCTAGTTGAGGCACCCATGATTATACCGGACACAAGTGTCTAAGTACAGTTCCATGAAGATTTTATATAATTCATGTCAATTGTTCAGGGAGTACTGTGACCTAACCTGAATGGGGAAGAGTTGAAAAGACACCCATATTTTTGGGGTATGTAAGACTATAGCCTATAGATTCATGTAAAGAGTCCATCCAATCTATCTTTGAGCATCTTGATACACCTCTTTAGAGGCAGGTAAATTTTTATACTTATATTTTGTGTGATTGTTCCAAGAGATTATGGGATGCCAATAGTCAAATGTATCATCATAGGGAGATTGATTGGAGGGATATTCATACATTCTTATATGAATATTTCTATCCTGAAATGTTGAGGGCCGATAGAGCCTAAGATTTCATGCACTTGGAGTAGGTCGTGTCATCAATTATGGATTATTCAGACCATTTTACTAAATTCCAATGATTTGAACATATTTTTATGGGTGACGAGTTATCTAAAGCCAGGAGATTCAAGGATGGTATTAGGTATGAAACATGATCATAGATGGATGTATTTTAGCTAACTACCATTTTTGGAATAGTGAATTAGGAACTAATCATAAAGAGTAAACTAAGAGAGATTAGGGGTGCAATCTAGGGTGGTTTTACACCTAGATCTAGTACTGCATCGACTAGGAGAAGGAAGTATCATCCCGATCTTCCATTTGGTGATATTAGTCACCAGAGCACATACTCATGTAGCTAGACGAGGTTCCACCAGTGTGGTAGACCTAGACATACAAGACCTCAATGCAAGAGAGACCCGATCAAGTGTTGATCCTACAAAAAGATGGTTTATCTACAATACTTTTGCATATCATTTCCTCTATAATACCGTGAGAGTGTCTCTGCACGGACTCCACATGCAAGAGTGGGGTTAGCATCTTCTCATCAGGTAGGGACCTGAAGAATAGCTATCCAATCAGGTAGAGTACGTTCCCGTGGTTGTGGTAGTCATTACATAGATATGTAGAAATAGAAGAGTGGATCTGCTCAGGATAGATAGGATTAATCACAGGGCCACATATCAGACCAGATATTCACAATTCAACCAACACCCGAGGAGAAAAATCTTAGACCTTCTACTGTGAGAGATACTGTTCTAGTAACTTCTACCTTACCACCTTCTCTATTTGATATAGATACTTCTAATATCATTATATACATGCCTGTTATTGAGAGATTTAGAATTAGAATCCAATTTTTTGATGGAATTATAGTGCTTGATAATATATTGGGGATGATAATGGAGGAAGTAGGGCAGTACAGGGAGTGATCCCTTGAGATTAGTGGGTGTCACTTCACATGGGACCTCTTTTTCCTCATGATGATAGGTTTTGACAAACTTCTTAGTATGTACTATTTTGTTCCCTTCCGGGATTTCATTGATTTCTATAACTTAAGGGTTACCTTCACATCACCTATGGGTAGAGAGTTTATTCACAATGGTGAATGGGTTGTACGGGTAAGCCAACCTGGACATACGCATCATGGGTTGGGTGGGATGTCAACCTAAATTTCTAGTTTTATTAGGATGATCCATAAATACGTCAGGTAGATTTCCCTCAAATGGTTTATTGTTTTAGGGATGTTTTCCTAGATGTTTTTTTAGGACTACCACTATTGTGAGAGGCAGAGTTATCTTTTGAGAATGTTCTAGGAGCTTCACAAGTAGTCATTCCTCCTTAAAAGATGGCTACTATTGGGATATATGAGCTTAAGGGGTAGCTTGAAGATTTAGAGGCAAATGGGTTTATCCACCACAGTACTTCTCTATGTGGTTTTCTGGCCATTTTTTCAAAAAATGTGGTAGAAACTCTCATGATAAGTGTGGATTACTATAAATTGAACCAATTAATGGTTAATAAATGATATCCTCTTATACATGTATATGATCTCTTTAACCTTATTCAAGGAGCTTAGTTATTATCAATGATTAATTTAAGATATGGATTTCATCATGTGCTTGTTCAGCATGTAAACGTACCTCATACAACTTTTCATAGAAGGTATGGTCTATATGATTATCTGGTTATGTTGTTCAGTCTCATGAATGGGACATCAATTTTCATGGTGTTGATGAACCGAGTTTTACATCCTTATATGGATTCATTTATGGTGGTTTTCATGGATGATATCTTAGATTATTTTCACACATGACTGACCAATATTAAATATCTTGAGATCACATTTGATACACAAGGGGAATATTAGTTATATGATAATATCGCAATGTTTCACATATGGATGGATGAGATTCACTTCATGGGTCACATTATCTTAGAGATAGGAGTGTTAGTTGACTGAGAGAATATAATATCTATAGTTTCCTAAGAGTATCCCAATAAAGTCTTTAAGATATAGAGTTTCTTGGGGATGGATTGATATTATAGTAATTTCATACAAGACTTCTCATCTATATAATAATCATTAATGGTTTTTACTAAGAAGGGTGTGATGTTTTTACGGTAAGATTCATGTGATTAATACTTTTAGGTTCTACTAGGGAGACTTACTTAAGAACTGATAATTATTTTTCTAGTACCATAAAGAAGCTAAATTGTGTATTACAACAAATCTGGTATCAAGATAGAGAAGTTCTGATTCAGAGGGGTAGAGTTATGGAATTTGGGTATCATTATTTGAGGCCACACAAGATGAACTACCTAATGCACAATCTCAAATTATATTTAGTTGTTCATGCATTGTTCTATTGGAGACACTAATTATTGGGAGAGTATTTTTTGGTTTTCACGAACCACAAAATCCTCAAGTACATTTTTACATAGTGTAACCTGAATCTGAGACAATTAAGGTGGGTTGAGTTCCTACAGTCTTTTTTACTTTGATCATTCCTATATACCTGGTAAAGGAAATTCAGTGGTCGATGCACTAAGTAGTAGGACTCAGATTTAAGCAGTTCATGAGGATAGTGGTGAGTGGAAGCATACAGATTTTTTCTATGAGACACACATGGAGGTGAAGGATGGTCAAGGGTAGATCTTTATTTCGTCCTTTTCTATGACTTATACCCTTATGGATAGAAGAAGGACGAGGAAACTATCAGATTCTAAGGGCCAATTTCAATGGGAGAGTCTGGAAAATGAGTACCCTCCTGCTAGTTGGACCGTAGGTAAGAATGAAATTTTATATATACATGTTCATGTATGGGTTTCATCATATATGTTTGATATGATGAGATACAATCACAATTCACCTTGGGAAGTGCATCCTGAAATCACCAATACGTATCGGGATTTATATCATCAGTACTGGTGGTCAGGTATGAAAATATTATAGCGGGTTTTTTCATGAGGTGTCCCACCCATCAGCAGGTGAAGGTGGAACATCAACAACCAGCTGTAATTTTAAATTAGATACACATTCCTAAGTGGAAATGAGATATAATTTTGATGGAATTCATGACTGGGTTACCAAGGTCACCATGAGAAAATTTTTCTGTTTGATTTTTTATTGATAGGCACCCAAAGGTTTCTCATTTTTTAAATATCAAGGAGTAATTTTTAATAGATTATCATGGGAGGTTGTATATTCATGAGATAGTACATCTTCATAGGGTCCATCATACTAACATTTAAGACAGGAACTCTTGGTTTACTCTACATTTCTAGAAAGGGATTCATAAGGAATTGGGTACACAAGTGATTCTAAGCACAGAATACCACACTAAAAATGATGGCTAGTCCTAGTGCACAATAATGGTTATTGTGGATAGGTTGCGAGTATGCATCCAAGATTTTGGGGGATCTTGGGAGAGGCACATACCAATGATTGAATTTTCCTACATCATTTGATTTCTGGATACTATACAGATGGTTCCTTATGAGGAGTTGTAATGTAGGACATTCTGATTACAGCCATGCTATTTATAGTTATGATAAGAATCTATGATTTGACCTCATATCATATAGGAGACTATAGAGAATGTTTAGATTATTCATAATTAGATGGATACTGCACAGTCTTAGATGAAAACCTACATTGATCTGCATCGATGACCACTAGAGTGAAAGGTTATGGATAAGGTTTTTTTTACATGTCTCACTGAGGCTAGTATAGAGTAGGATCTGGATACAGGGAAAACATTACCATGATGTATCAGGTCATTCGAGATTATGGTGGGAGTCAGTTCGGTAGCCTATTGGTTATAGTTACCTAAAAATTATTGATCCATTCATAATGTATTCCGAATATCTCATTTGTTTCATTACCATTCAGACCTATCTGATGCTTTTCATCCTAAGGAGGTTGAGTTACAAGTTCATGCATCCATAAAAGAGCATCTAATTCATATTCTAGATTGTAGCCCAAAGTTTCTCTGAGGCCATCTAGTTCCTCTAGTACAAATTCTATGGAAACATAGACATGTACAATATATGAACTTGGAGTGGGAGACTGATGTGTCAAAACAAAGGCCAGAGTTTTTCGTAGATGATTCTTGACCACAATTGTAAGATAAAATCAAGGTCAAATTTCTTTAAGGGGAAGTTTGTATGAACAAGGTTCTTTCTTGTCGTATCTTTTTATGTGCACCAACTTTGGTTTTCAATGACTAATTATGGACCAATTTGATTAACCTTTGAGTTCACAGGTGTATTAGGTGTGTTTTGGGATTTTTTAAAGCTTGGATCCTGATTTTTTGGAAGAAAAGGACAATTTTCATAGTTAGTAGAAATCATGTAGGGCCGGTCACATGATCACTACTAAATATGTGAGGTTGAATATAGGGGAGTTACATGCAACATGGTTGGAGGAAACTGTTCGGATGGAGGTGCACACCCATGTTAGAAAACATGCATTTCTTTATAGAGGTGTTTTTCATGGTTAGTGCTTGGTTAGTCAAAATGTGTACACTAATCGTGTGAGGTTCCCCTCCATATAGTAGAGGGTGCATAGTTTAGATAACCCTATGTACAAACCATGGGGCCTAGTAGTTTGAGTAAAAGTGACCATTTTACCTTAATTAATCTTATAACATAAATTCTATTGACTTTAATTCATCCAGCCAATAGTAAACCCACTAGAGATCTCCTTTAATGAATAATCTATGAATTGGGATACCTTCATCACCTGGACTCATAACCGAGAGCCGTTTAACTCATTGGATCTATTTTGGTAGGCACTCAATTCATTTTTACCATTCTTTTCTTGTCTAGGTGTCGACTTTAATATTTAGGTATGAGCTAATATGCCTTATTTTTAGGGGTTTTGTCTATTCTTCATTTTTCTCCATATATAATTCAAATCACGAGAAAATACTACATGATCACTCTACTAAGGACCTATGATAGGTTGTCTCATGCTTTAACCTCAAAGTTGTGGTGTTTATATATATGTCATTGTGATGGGTGCTGATTTTTTTGAGAATCTCCCTTGAAATGGACTTAATACTTGATTAAATTGGATAGGCATTACTTATGTAATTAATGATACCATTGATAAATCATTATAGGTTAGGAACATCAAATTGGAACCATCCCATGGGTGAATTGTTTAATTAAATGGACCACCATGGGTGGAATATGTATTGATCACTTTTAAGTGTTCCATTGACCCCTTGCTATAGGATGTTAATTGATTAATTGAATTTTAAATTGTAATTATAATTTTATTTGATTAAGGAGAGGGAATGAAATACCATGTCCATATGATATGGTAATGTAAATTATTTCTTATGCATGAGTTTCTTCTTGTAAAAAAATTCCCATGTGAGACAATTAAGAGGCTAGGCCTTCTAATCTTAGACCTTTCATTGAGACACCTTGTGAGGTGAAGTTTAAATGGAATTATCATAGTGATGACATTTTAAATAGTTAAATGTTATTGATTCGATGCTTATTATATACCTTGGGTGACACATGGGTTCATATATGAATTCTAAAGATGGACTCATCCGGCTTCTACCATATATATTCCCGAGTGATACATGGACTCCCTGGTGGAATACAAAGGATGAACTCTGGGGGATTACCATTATATGCAAGAGTGAAACTTGGAATACTTTTATGGATTTCCAAGGATGGAATTAGAGGGACAATTCTATATATTCCAGGAGTGAGACTTGGTCTTGTTAGTTGACCTGCAAGGATGAAATCAAATGGAAATGATGTTATACCGCACCCAAAGTGATATGAGGATTCAAAATAAATAATTAATAAGATGGTATTGTAAAGTGTTTGGTTCATGTTATGCCTGGAGGAATACCTAGATTCCAAATAAGTAATGCTGTGGATAGGCTTAGGTTCTTAATTGATTAATTAATAAAATGATGTACACAAATTTTCTACCAAGACAATATAGAATCATGGATTGGTCCATGTATTACACCTTATAGATGTCCTGGATAAGAATCTCTTGGTCACATATCATTATGGGGGATGTTGGGATACATTCCACGTCCCAAGAATTATTTATTTAGATGATATAGTACTGGATGTTTATTAAGAAATTTTCGGTTAATGTTGTAGAAGGTAGTAGAGGACGGGTGTCCTTGAAAATCCGTACCATTATGGCTTGTTTACTATCAATACTTCCTTTACATATTTTATTATTTCCTAAATAGTGTTACAATTATATATTCACTAATAGGATGGTATTAGACACCATTGGTGGCGGCCTACTGGGATTTTATGTCACACCCTACATGGGTTGCCTTTTGTACGAAAGAAGATTGTATGACTGTAGGTATGGATAAGGACAAGCACCCGACTACAATTTTTTGATTTAATCCTAGGATCATAGGATCATAGGACCAAGATGAGGCTTGTGAATCTAGTTTGTATGGTTTTAGAATTTTTGGTATTTTTTCACATGTATTCTACACCTTTCATGTATATTTTTTTTAATGATTTGTAGATACATCTCATGATCACCATTTTATGTGAGATTACTTCTGGAATTTATATATATACCTATATTTTTATGTTTATCTATTGTATAATTGATTTAAAACTTTCTTTATTGACTGTATGTTTTCTACCACTGTGTTACACTCTAAAAAGAGGGAATAGTCTCTCTTTAGACATATCCTAGGCCCTCACTGCTAGTCATAAGTATTTGGAATTTGGGGAGATGCACTTGAGCCCATGTTAACAACTACGATTGGGGAACCATTCAGTGAAATACATGACTAATATATTACAATTCCCTCATGTCAGAGTGTAACATAGCAGAACAATATTTACAATCAATAACATAAGTAAAAAATAAACCAGATAGAAGATGACGATCATAGATGGGGATATATAAATATTTCTAAAATTAATATCATATAAAAAATGATGTTTCATCTCATGTCTCTAAAAATTACTAAAATAGGTATACAACATTTGGTGAAACACACATATCATAATTTCCAAAGAGAAAAATAATAATTATCCCATATAGCATCATGAGCCTCAACTCGGTCATGTTCTCCCCTGCACCTAAGCATAGAACAATTCAAGAACCATAAAGGGGGATCTTTCCCTAGTACCTATCCACATCCATGATGTATATCAGGGTACCCAATGACATCTCAAATAGGTTGTGAGATAACACTCAGTGGTCCATAACCAATGGTGTCTATAACAATTCCAGTATGCGTATAACAAGATAAAGAAGTGTGTAATATATAAAATAGGTAAAAAATTACTAAAAATAAATTTATACAGTCAAGTGGTACTATCTAGCCTACCAACAAACCCTATAAATAATAATCCGGCTTCTGTAATCAAGGGTATATGTAAAGTAGAAATAAATATGTGATATATTCTAGTCTAACCGTTGTAGTCTGATAACCATATAGGGTCCATATATAAGGCATTCCGAAAATATCCTACATATCCATTCCATATAACCAAGTGTAAAATAACCATAAAATTCATACTGTATAATCAGAAGTCTCCACAATGACCATCCCATGTAATCAAAAGTGTTATACTATGAAGGGCCATATCCACTGTATAAAAGACCAATGAATCCACATTTAGTCCTGGGAGTATCTCTATGGAAACTTAGTAACGACATGGTTGGAGTCAAATGAGCATATCAATAGACCATGTCCAATGCGATTCCATTATAGCCACATCAATATGTATCAAAGACCAAGTAATCCTACACAATCAAGACCTAGGGAAAAAATTGGTCTAAGGTATCCACTACTGTAATTAAGATCCATGGGAGAAATTTCCATTACATCCAATGGGATATGGATCTATGGTATACCAACCAATGTATCCACTACCATTACAATTCATCATTTCATTTCATTTCATTAATCAATTCATAAAAAATTGCATTCCATGAGTTCATATAACTCATATCACCACATCCCCAATAAATAATCAAATCACATCACATCATGTAAATACATGGAAGGGAGACAGAACCTTCTCATAATATCTCAATTAAATTCATTTAATTTAACATTCTCCCAAAATCAGCGGTGAGCTAACACTCACCAAAAAAGGTGTCATAACACAGGGAAAAAGAAAGTAAGCACAACATTGTTGGCTAAGGTTGGTGAAACAACCTCCAAAAATATCAAAGGAACTAGTGGGAAACATAAAAAGGTACATGTTTATTTAATCATATAATTCAATTCATTTATGGGGAAAAGATAGAACGTCCTACATGTGAAAAAACTACAAAATTCTACAAATCACCAGAACCGTATGGTAAAAGGTATAGACCACATACCATAGGGTTGTAGTAGAGAAATCATGAAGAACCTAGAAATATATCATATTATATTGCACCAAAATAACTATTTAGATACAAGTTAAAATAAAAAATAGAGTAATATGAAATAAGAACTCACATATATGAATCCAATGGGACTGATAGCACTTGAATCTGAGTCCAAACAATAATGATCTCTCAATTCCTAGATTTGGATTCAAAAGGGTCACCAATGTTAGAAGAAAAAGGTCACCGTTGGAGAAGAATAGAAGAAATTAGGGTTTAACATTTAAACTCATTAATGAAAAATGGTCATTTCACCCAAAATATCTAGGTTTCTGGTTTTTCCAAGTCGTACACCAATTGTGCACCCTTCACTACTTAAAGGGGAACCTCACATAGTTCATGCACACTGTTTTATTAACCATGAGAAAATATTGAAAAATACCTATGATAATAACCATAGATCCCCTTACACGGGAATTTTACTATATTTGTATGGTTTCTACAAATCATGGTGCCTTTTACACCCCTCTATCAAGCCCCACATGGTTAATAGTAACCTTGCACCCCGTCACACACAGTTTATACTAACTGTGAGGCCTGACTTATTTTTCCAAAAAAGTGGGTCTTCGGCCTTCGAACAAGCCCCAGACACCCCCAATACACCCCTGACCTCATTAATCATTAACATTAGGCCAGAAAATCTTTTATACAAAAATTATAATGATCTATACCTCATAGTAATTTCCAGGATAATTTATTATTCCCCCATCAAAACAATTCTCTAAATATTATTCTTTGAAGGGTGTTCAATAATCACCTAAGTATAAATCTTACTAATGAACATGTACATCGACATCTCACTCCCAAGTCCCATCCAATAAATGACCGTTCTTCCATAGCACCTTTACTAGAATAACCAACTATCCTCAAAGAACCTTTAGTCTCTTGTCAATGATATGAATAGGATAATACCCGAAGGCAACATTTACATGTAACTACACCTCATATAGCTATAGAGTGTGATAATGGTCTGGGTGATAATGATGTATTTGAGATATTTGGAAGATTCTATGCATGGATTATTACCTTTAAGGAAACTGAAAATGATAGGATACCAAAATGACTCTCTCTAAAATGTAAAATGGAATTAAATATCACAATCAAATCTTACCAAGTCTCCCAATTCTTCTATGTCCTAGCCTTGGTGAGATACATAAAAAGATCTGATCCTCAACCTTGAACTCTATAGGTCTTCGATGGAGATTGGCATAAGATTTATATCTAGACTATGCAGTATCCATATGATTTCCAATCAACTAGACCTACTTATAAGGCTCATGTATGAGACTCGATCCCAATAAAGTTGCCTCTCCTACCACTAACCAACATGGGTGTGATCAACATGTCCTACCCTACAAATCCTCATAGATTTCCAACTGTATAGTCCCCTGATATCTATTGTTGTAGGAAAAATCAACTATGGGTATATGAATCTCCCTAGATCCCCCAAAATCAAGGATGTATGCTCTTATATTTTCCTCAAGAACATGAATAATGCATTATGATTGGAAATTACTCTGAGGTTCGTATGTCATGCTCAGAATTACTTCTATACCCAATGCCCTCTATAATGTCTTGTTTAAATATGATGTAAACTAGGTTTTCCCATTTTATACCAATGTATATGGAACCCAAAAAATTCATATTATCCCATGACTATATAACCTATCAATATCATCCACTAAGAAGGAATCCATGATTTTAAGTAAATGAGAAACCTTTGTGAGGCTATCTACAATAACCCACACCACATCACTACCTCAACAAAAATCTTAGAAAATCTATCATGAAATCCATCATAACATCATCCCAATTATAGTCAGGATTACGTAACTACTATAATATCCCATTTGTTCGTTGTTGTTTATCCTTCACATATTTACCGGTGGAACACCTCATTAAAAAATTATCTACCTGTCATTTTATCCTTGGAAACCAATATTGGTGATGTAAATCACAATACATCTTGGTAGTGCTGGGATACACTTCCCAAACAAAGGCATGAAATTCCTACATCATTTACTCACATATATCTTCTAGAATCCATATGTAACCATGTATAATGAGAGTTCAATACTCACCCACCGTCCAACCAGTAGGAGGGTCCTCACCTTATACACTCTCCCATGGGACTCTCCCCTCATAATCAGATAATTTTATCATCCTCACTCTATCCAAAAGATTGGAATTCATAGCTAAAAGAGAAAGTAAGATCTTCCCCAGACTATCATGACCCTCTATGTGCATATGTAAAAACAATTCTATAATATTTCACTATCTACTGGCCTCATGAACTGCCTATAACATAATCCTCTTTCTTAGTATATCAGAAAGTGCATTTCCGTTTCAAACCATACAGGAAATATCAAAGTCAAATGATTGTAGTTAGTTAACGCACCTTCACTGCCTCAAATTCAAATCACGCTGAGTAAATATATATTAGAAGGTTTTGTGGTCTAGGAATTTCACAAAATGATCTCCCAGTAAGTAATGCATCAAATGGTGGAAGGAATGTATGACATCAACTAACTCGAGATTGTATATTGGGTAATTCCTCCCTCATGCCTTAGCTGCCAAGACCAATATACCATGATTCTCTCCTCCTATATCATAACTTCTCTTATCCTGAAACCTAATGTGTCACAATACAAAGTGTAGATCCATCCAAGATATGGAATAATTAGGAACTGTATTGAATTTAGTCTTCTATCATCTCATGAAAGTCTATCTCATAGGTATCTATCCATAAAAACTTCTCACCCTTATTAGTTATGATTTTCAAGGTGATACGAATCATGAGAAGTCATATTTGAAATGCATGTAATATACATAAATCCACAAGAAAATATGAATTTGAAAAATGTTCTTGGGATTCTATTAGGAAACTATAGCTTTCAACTTTTATGGGTCAACTTATACTCTTATCTCTAAGATAATATGTCCGAGGAAGTGAATATGGTCAATCTAGAAGTGGAACTTTGTGATATTAGAATATAAATGAGGCTCCCTTAGTGTATCGAAAATGATCTCTTGATTTTATTTAATGGTTGTTTCAATTGTGATAATACACAAAGATATCATCCATTAATACCACCAGAAAAGAATCCAGATAAGGATTAAAAACTCAGTTCATCAACTACATGAAAACCACTGGAATGTTCGTGAGACCAAATGACATAAATACATACTTATATAGACCATACCAACCATGAAATTTCATATAAGGTATTTTTATAGGTCAAACATGTTCCTGGTGATACCTCTATCTCAAATAAACTTTTTAGAAAACCTAATCTCCTCAGATTTGGTTGAATAGATCACCTATCTATGGAAAAATATATCATTTTTTAACAATTAATTAGGTTAGATCATGATAATCCCACATAGCCTGAGGGTAATGTCATTATTTTTTTATAAAAATTTCTAGCGAATCCCCTGAATAATTACTAAGTCACATAGATGCTTTTTTATACATGCCAGATAGTTTCCTATTGAGCTCGTACAACTTCTTAGTAGCCATCCTAAAGGAGGAATGGATACCAATGTTGCTATTGGAACTAGAACTATAGAGAACTCAATCTCTCTCTATGGATGTAATATAGAAAATATTTTTGGAAAAACATACCTGAAATGATCAAACACTAGAGGAAACTCTGCTTGACATGATCCCTAGTCATACAAATATATATTAGAAATCTGGGTTGACATCCCTCCTATCTCATGATACTCGGGTCCATCTCAGATCACTTGGACATTTCATTCACCATTGTGAATAAAAACTCCACCCTCTAGTGATGTGAAAGTCACCCTCTAATTATAGGAATCGAAAAAGGATCAATACAAAACTATCAAGTCAATCCCGAGTATGTTGTTAAACCCTATCATCTAGAAGGAAAAAAGATCCCTAAAAAAGTGACACCCAACTATCTCAAGGGGGAACTCCCTGTAATGGTGTAAACCTTCCATTAAAATTCCCAAAGGAGTATCAAAGGTCATAATAACATTAGAAAAATAAATAATGATCCTAAGGATCCCCAAAAAAATTAAATATATAAATAATTGAGATGCACCTATATTAAAAAGAGGATAATCCAAAGTAAAGGATACTAAGATCATACCCCTCAAAATAGATAGCCCGATTATCTTCTCCTGAGGGGTAGGATGTAAAAATATATTTGGCCTAAACCACGACCCTATAAAATAAACTCACTACCTGGATCAAGCCCAATCTTCTCTCTAGGTACAACTATAGCCTGGATGCCTAGTCCATTACCACCACCTTATCCTGGATGAGCGACACTATCTAAGCTCTTAGTCTAACATGAAGCTATGAATACCACTCTTGAGCCTTGATTCAAATTTGATTCCATTAAATTGAATTCTAAAGGGAAGGTCATGAAAAAACATTGTATTTAACCCATGATATTGTAAGCTAGGCACTCTACTAGGTCCCAATCACATTGATTCCTTAAATTTACATTTATTATACCCTGATGACAGAAAATAGATTTACTAGTACTGACATCCTAGCTAGTAATAACCTCACAAGTAGCCTCAAAATTATGCTTCCTTCTAAAAAAAGGTAAACTACTAGGTCGAGAGGTTAAATTTATTGGATATATGCCCCGATTTTCCCTCAGGTTCCACATAGTAATAATTTCCTAGTTCACTATCTTAGTAAATGCTTTCAACCTCAAAACATTGACCTAATATTGAATGGAATTTATGAGACCTTCCTCAATACATAATTCCCTTGATAGCTCATCAGAATGATATATAGATAAAAAATGATGAAGATCTGTAAATAATGTCTAATATTCTATAACATTCATCATTTCCTACTCCAAATATAAAAACTCACTATCCCACCCTGCAATCAGAGTAATGGGAAAAAAGGAATCACAAAACCTAGTTTTGAAATCACACTAAACCATATCTCTCAACCTATCCGCTTGGTTCAAAACATCCCACCAGATTTGTACTACTCCCTAAAGAATTTATGTAGAGATATTCAGTATCCTCTCAAGATGTGTCTCCGAATGATTGAAAATTTAAAATATAGTCTCAATCCATATCTAAATATCCTATGGACCACCATCACATAAAAACTTGGGAGGATGCTACTGCTAGAACACATGTGTCATCTCTTCTAAAGACTAGGTAGGTTGTGGTGCTCCCTAAAACATCTATATATTTCATAAAAATCCATTCCATAATTTTTACTCCTCACCTATGTTCGGTAAAACCATTGGCTCCTCACTTATCACTACAGGAGGATCTATTGGTATCCCATGTCCCACAACCTCTCAATAATTTTCATCACCACCATCATGGAATATGACTAAGGTATTTGTGATGTGATGCCTCTACAATTCCAAAAACATGACATTGAAATATTGATAATGGAATGACCACTATTTAAAAGTGTATGAAATGTTAAAACCATCCTTTATATAGATCACACCCCTATTCCAACTCTTAAATCTTTGACATGGTAAAAAGAAACAGCTGTAACCATCAATAGAGACACTGCCTACTTCCCACTCTGAAGTAGGGTCTAGGTCATCTTCTCTAGTTTTTTAAATTCTAATTCACTTAAATTAAAATTTATTTTCAAATTCATCCTTAAATGGTTGAGAAAAATGGTTCAAAAATTTTAATCCATAAGATTCCATAAACCATAGGTCCTAGGGTCAAAACATGGATCTGATACCACTTTGTAAAGTTCCAACCTAGGGGCCACTAAACGGTGCCCCAATATAGTGGATCACATGGCCTCAAGCACTCCTCCCTATACACTAGAGGTTTCTAACTATAAGCGAGGGACTAAGGTGTGTTTTTGGGGATACTATTATTTCTTGTCAGTGTGTAAAACAATATAATAATAATAAAAGTAAATAGTTGAAGTAGGAAATCAACTAGAAAGAAGATAAATATCTAAGACATGATTATATAAAAAATTCCCAAATTAATTTCATATACAAAATGATGTGTTATTTCATATCTGTAAAAATATAGAAAATAGGTATACAAAATCCAATAAAATACATGTATAAAAATAAAAAAAAGATGAAGAATAATTATCCCATCTAGAGTCACAAGGCTTAGATATTTTATATTCTCCCATAATCCTATGCGTAGAACAAGTCAAGAAATGTATATTGTTTTATTTCACTAGTTCATACCTACATCCATGAAGTTTTTCCGAGTACCAAATGACATCCTGAACTGTATGTGGGACAATACACAGTAGGCCACCACCAATAGTGTCTATAACAAATCCAAACTATATATAATAATATATAGAAGTTTGTAATAAATACAATAGGTAAAACAATTAAGATAGAAATGGGATCCAATTAATTGGTACTATCCCTCCTACCAAGGAACCTAGAAAACAATATTCAAGCTACAATAAACATGGGTAGTTGTGAAGGAGAAATAAAATGTGGTATAGTCCATTCTGACCACTACAGTCTGATACCGATTCTAGGGAAATCTGTAAAGCATTCCATAAATATCCACCATAGAAATGTTGTACAACCATGTGTATAATAACCATCACAGCCATACATTATAATTAGAGGTTTATATAATTTCCATGTATTGTAATCAAATGTGTCAGATTACAAAGGGTCATATCCAATGTATAAAAGACCAAGGCATCCACATCGAGTCCTAAGAGCATTTCGATGGAAACTTGGTAATGAGCTGGTTGGAATCCATGGGTCATGTCAATAGACCATGTCCAATTTGAGTCCAACAAGCCACATACCAGGGGTAGGAAGACCCAAGACATCCTACAAAATCAATACTCAAGGAAAAATCTTGTCGAAGTTGTCCACTACCACAATCCAGATCCATGGGAGAAACTTTTATGGCATCTAATGGAATCAGGATCCACGGTATACCAACCAAGAAATATACTACCATTTCAATTCATCATTTACTTTAATTATTCATTTCTTGAAAAATTATATTCCATGATTTCATCCAACTCATATCTACACATTCAAAATAAATAATCAAATTAATTCAAATAATGTAATTACATAGAAAAGAGGCATAACTGTATCATAACATACCAATTCAATCCAATTCATTTAAAATAATCCTAAAATACATGGAGAGATAACACTCACCCAATAAGATGTTATAACATAGGGAAAAAACAAGGACACATCACATGGGTGGCCTAGGTTGGGGAAACAAACTCCAAGAGTTTCAATGAAAATAATGGGTAACCTAAATAGGTTCCAATTCATTTAATCAAGGCATTCAATTCATTTTACGGGGTAAAAATGGAATGTCAAGTGTGTGTCATAACTACGACATGATATAAACCATAAAAACTATATGGGAAAAGGTATATACCACCCACTATAGGTCCATAGTAGAGAACTCGTCAAGTATTTTGTTCTGATTCGATCCAAATCAAGTGAAAAATGAATAAAGGATGAAGAACCTAGGAATATGGAATATTATCTAGCACCTAAATAACTATATCGATATGAATTCAATTGAATAATGAAATAAGAGTAAAGAACTCCCTTATTTGTATACATCAACATGGATGTCACTAGAATTTGAGTTCGAATGGGGAAGTTCTCTCATTTCCTATATTAGGATTCAAAAGGATCACCAATGGGGGAAGAAAAGGGCCACCACTAAAGAATAATAGAAAAATTTTATTATTTAAAATTAAAATAAATTAAGAGAAAATATTCATTTAGCCCAAAATATCTAGTTTGTATGGTTTGACTACATGGTTGGCCAAACCGTGCACCAATCATGCGCCCTTCACTTCTTCAAGGGATACCTCACACAATTCATGCACACAGTTTTCCTAACCATGTAAAAACCATGCCAAATACATCTAATAAATACTATATATCCCCCCCACATGGGATTTAAACTTATGTGTAATGGTTTCCACAAACTGTGATACCACCTTCACCCCTTTATCAATCCCCCACATGGTTAAGAGTAACCATATATCATGTCCCGCACGGTTTTTACTAATCATGTTTCCAACCTTATTCCATCAAAAAGTAGGGATCCATGATTCAAATAGGTTCTAGAATCCCATGATACACCAATAAACTCATTTAAGGATTTTCATTATGCTAAAAATTCATTTAAACCAAAACTAAAAAGATCTATACATTGTAGGAAAACCCGAGGTATTACAATAACTAAATCATAAAACATAAGTTCATGTCAGAAATGTTTGTGTCTCCGTCATAAATATGTAAATAATTTCATAAGTCAAGGATAAGAACCAAAAATATAATATTATGTATCAAATCCAATTTTCCATATTGAGCATTGACTTGTTTCCCATAACAAATCAATCACTTCGACTTGTTCCCCAAAACAAATCAAGCATAACGACTTATTTACAAAAATGAATCATGTAACGACCCAAAGTTTCATTAATGGAAATCCCACTTGATCTAATTAAATGTCTCTTTATGTAAAATGTAAATATAAATTGTCAACTTATTTGGTTTTATGTTATGAATTGTGACCGTTGCTTTTATAGTCGTTGAACAGTGATCACATTATTAGTATAAATATAGGGTTTTAACAAACCCATTTTACTCAGACAAAGGAAGTGATGACCTCATCGAGTAGAATTGCTCCATACGAAGCCCATTTGTCGGAGCTCGGAAAAGAGGTGGCATCTTTGGGCTTCACTCTTGACCAAGACCAAGCTAAGATTCATCATGTCAAGATGGAATGGGACCGTCTATGAGAAAAGTGGAAGATGATAGAGATTACCACTCGAGCAATGTTATTTGAGCCACCCCAAGAGTCTGTCACCATCCCACACCTTACCCTTAGGTCTTATGCGGCTGTTTTAAGGGGTTATGTAACAAATCACTAGTACTATTTTCATGTATATATTTTTTATATAATAATGAATATATTTTCTTGTCATTATTGACACTTTGTAAATAGTTTGTTTAAAGCACAAATAGTATTTTTTTAGTTAATATTCAGCTAAGAAATATATTTTGATGAATTAATGGATTTTTTAATTAAATAAAATTTTAATAAAATATTATTATTATTATTAAATTAATTTTTATTAAATATAAATGATCTTATAATTTTATGAATGCAATTGTAATTTTTATTAAGGATTGAAAGCCATTTTTGTCAAAACCCGTGAATTTTTTATAAATGTCAGTTTTTATTTTAAAAGTAAAAATTAACATATTTAGAAAATTATTTAGATAAAATAAATGTTATTTCTAGAATCAGTACATTGAAATTATCCAACGGTGAATTTTTCATAATTTTCTGAGACAGTCAAAGTTTTGGGTAAAAATCAAATACCGTTTAAATATATAATGTGTTTTATGACATCATAATGAACTAATAGTGGTGTAATAAAATACTATAAGCTTTATGTTCGTCCAATATATGTTTTACCATTAAAATAATGTGATTTTGGGTTTGTTTTACTTATTTTACAAAGCATTAATGGACCCCTCAAGACTTATTAAACACCTTGTCTTTTTAAATTATTTTCCGTGGGAGTGTGACTCACCTCCACATAAGAAACCCTATTATTTTAAGAAGTTCGGACTGTGGCCTTATAAAATAGTTTTTTCCTCTTCTCTTCACCAAAAACCATGGTCAAAAACCATGAGCTTATTTGTGGTTTGTATTAGTTTAATGTAAGGGGTCCCAAACCTAAATAATAAAGAATTTACTCACCTTCCCTATATAAACCCACCCAAGATCCCACTTCCTCCTCACTCAAATCCTTTGGAGTTCGTCCAACCTCTGCCCTACTCTCTATAGAATCCTCACAAGGTTCCCCAAGCTCCAAATAATCCTCTCTCAAGCTTTTGGAAGCACACTTCCAAGTAAGGGTTTTTCTTCCTTTCACCTCTTGGTCCAATTTTCTTAATATTGTTATGCCCTTTTAATTTTAATTATAAATGCCGGGGTATGGTTTCGCACCTCCTGCATACATCCCTCTTATTTTTTGAAATATAGGAGACCCCTTTCTCTCTCATTAAATTCCTCCCATGTACTCCCGTTACTATGCCAAAATTCTGAAAGGATCTTATGTCTCCTCATTTACATTCAAGCAATACTTTTGTATCATGAATCAAAATTCCCTTAAAATTGTTGGGAAATGTATCTATATGACCCACTTACTGTCCATTTCATGTAAATATGATGAGACACCCCTTTTTCACTCATCAACCATTTTTTATGAATTCTTATGTCACGTCGTTACACTGTCGAAATTGCACCGATTTTCTAAGCCAATGCCTTTGTGTAGTGAATTTGATGCCCATTTCTCCATCAAGGGTATTCACCATTATGATTATTTAATTATTTATTATAAAGTTTCATGTATTAATTCCACATTTTTATTGGGGAATAAATTATTATTTTTAATGAATCCATGTTTTATGATCCATGTGGCACACTTATACATGAAATGAAATGTTTAAGAAGGGTGCACCATTATAGCGCTCCAATGCATTGGGTAAAATATAGTATCATGATATGTCATGTGCAATGAGTGTTTACTCATTATATTTCAAGTGCAATGAGGGTTTACTCGTGCTTCAGGTGCAATGAGGATTTACTCATGCTTCATGTGCAATGAGCCTTGGCTCATGCTAATTCCATGTTAAGTGTTGTTGCCACATTTCCATGTTATGATTATCATGATTTATAATGCCTTTATGTTCATGTTTCTATTATTCTATATTGATATTATTATTGTCTAACATGTATTTTACTCCTCATGTATTCCATGTTTATTCCCTTACTGGGCTTTATAGATCACACCTTTTCTTATGCATGTCCTCAGGTTATCCCATGCAATTCTAAGTACGAGGGAATTTAGTGGTCATGTAAAGGAAGTTTTCAATAAAGATGTTGTATTTCGTATTTTAAGTTGTTTTGTAATGATCCTAAGCCTCAAAGACACTAGAACTCTCGATCTTCCATGTTTTATCAAGTGAATAATTTATGTAATAAATCATGTTTATGTTTGTAATAAATGTAGGGTTGTCATAGTTGGTATTAGAGGATAGGTTTAGTTATTTTTGGGATGAGGATTAGAAAACCCCAGTAAAGACTTAGATACAAGACTAAGTATAATAGAAACATCCCTAAGTTTTGTTAAGTACTGAGTAAGTGGTTTATCAAGCAAATACATCCCTATCTGGATACGAGCTGGTAGAGGCGGCTCAGGCACAGATGTATCCTAGGGGTAAAACCTAAAAACACCGCATTGAGCTAGACTCGAATGGGAACCATTGCATGATAATGGGCCTTGCTGCACTCTTGGTTATGACACTCCCAGAGGATATGTTTTGATAAATTCACAAGCTTATTAGGAACCCTTATTAAGGGATTCTTTTTTAAAAAAATTCCCCTAAGAATATATGTTAGAAAATAGATCATGAAAATCCTAGATTGAAGCCTATAGACTCATGAGATAAGAAAATAAATGTTTTTTTATAAGTCATAAAATTTCATCTTTGTATTACCCTTTATGTGTTACCACATAAATTTCCTTTTATTCCAGCCAATGGCCGGTAATAGGAGGAATTGGGCTAACAACCGATGTGAAGATTAGTGTGATGAATGTAACAATGAGATGCCCAATCCAATGGGATTAGGAAGCACGAACTTTTTCACGCTTCACTCTCAGCTAACTCATGATTTGAATAAGAAAACGGGTCAAGAGGAACGTCCAAACCCCCCTAAAAAGGAACATGTCGCTATCTAGAGCTTCATAAGACAAAGGCCTCATACTTTTAGTGGATCATATGATCCCACGATCACTGAACAATGGATAAACTCCATTGAAAAGATCTTCTCCATCCATAAATGTTCTGAACAAGAGAAGGTCCTACTGGCGGATTATCATATGGAGGGTGAAGCTGATCAATGGTGGACGTTGATAAAAAATACGAAGCCTGAGGAGGAGATCGATGCGTTGGAATGGAAGGATTTCCAGAAGAGGTTTATTGATAAATATTTTCCGCACACCCTCCGGCTTAAGATGGAAAGGGACTTAATTTCCCTCAAGAAAAAAGAAGAAGAATCTAT
Organism: Viscum album; assembly: GCA_963277665.1. Taxonomy (NCBI): domain Eukaryota; kingdom Viridiplantae; phylum Streptophyta; class Magnoliopsida; order Santalales; family Viscaceae; genus Viscum; species Viscum album. The sequence goes on along the minus strand of OY728141.1, from coordinate 1,523,982,846 downwards.
TGGAGCATACGAGGAAAACTTCACAAGGCTTTCATGATACGTCTTTGTCTTTGTCGTTACCCCCGAATGCAAGTTTGACCACTTCTTTGGTTGGATGAAGCCTAGCATACGGAAAGCATTAGCGATCCATGACTTCGATAGCTATGAGGAAATTTTCCAATGTGCCCTCAAGGTTGAAATAGGGATCGGGGAATCACAGGGGTATCATGGGGATAAGAAGCGTAAGGTGGAATTCAATGTTGGCGGTCTGATGGATAAATCCAACAGTGCTAAGAAGATCCAGCACCCCATGTGCCAAAAGTGCGGAAAGAAGCACCCTGGAAATTGCATCAAGGGGACAAAGAAATGATTTAGGTGTGGAAGAGAAGGGCACCGAGATGTTAACTATCGGCAAGAAAGACCTGTGGCTGCGATAGAGGAGAGGAACGCTCCGTTCGAACCTCAACATGTTTTTCATTGCTACAACTGCAAATAATCGGGGAATTTTTCAAATCAGTGCCCTAATCCAATGGTTTTCGGAGGCAACCAACAACCTCCAAGGCAGCAAGGAAGAGCTTTTTCCATCACATATATCGAAGTGAACCGTGACAACGAAGTGGTGACAGGTACACTAGTTATTCATTGAAGAATAGAGAACATACTTTTTGATTCAGGTTCTACGCATTCTTTTATATCTCAAAAGTTTAGTAGAACAATCCCTGAACCACCACAAATCATGGATGTGAAGATGTCGATGAGTACGGAAATGGGGAAATCATTGCATCCCATGAATATAACTCCTCCCCTGTCATAATCTGTGGATTGAATTTCTAGACGAACCTCATCATACTCTCTCTAGTGTAATTTGATGCAATTCTCAGCATGGATTGAGTTTCCTTATATAGAGCCAAAATAAATTATCGGGAGAGGGAAATCACACTCCATATGGAGAATCGAACCCCGATTCTTTACAAGTGTAAGGAGGATGATGAATCTCATTTAGATCCATCATCTAAAGAATGGATATTACTACCCTATAATCACACGTATTTGGCTCAGATGATTGAGTCCAAGGAAGAAACCATACTTGAAGAAATTCCTATTATGAGGGAATTTGCTGAAGTGGTTCCCAAGGAACTGCCTGGTCTTCCTTATAAAAGAGATGTTGAATTCTCAATTGAACTTATACCATGGGAACTACCAATATCCAAGACTCTATATAGAATGGCTGTCGTGGAGATTGAAGAGATGAAGAAACAACTACAGGAGAATCTGGGTAAAGGGTTTATATGCCCAAGTGCTTCACCATGGGGTGCACCAGTCCTCTTCGTCAAGAAGAAGGATGGGTCAATGCAGATTTGCATCGATTATCGTGAACTTAACAAAACCACGATAAAGAACAAGTATCATCTTCCATGGATCTATGACTTGTTTGATCAGCTACGTGGAGAAAAATACTTCTCCAAGGTAGATTTGTGGTCGGGATATTATCAAGTAAGGGTGAAGAAGGAAGATGTCCCCATGACTGATTTTTCGTACAAGATACGGGCACTATGAATTCATTATAATGCCTTTTGTACTCACTAATTCTCCAGTAATATTCATGGAATTGATGAATATATTCTTTAGAGATTACCTGGACTAATTTGTGGCAGTCTTTATAGATTATATTCTAATATACTTCAAAACCAAGGAGGATCATGAGGAGAATTTAAGAATGGTACTGAGGATTTGTGCAAGGATAAGCTCTATGAAAAGTACAGAATGTGTGAGTTCTGGTTGTAGGAGGTCTCATTCTTGGGCCTTATCATCACAAGCAATGGGATACCTATGGATCCCTCCAAAAAAGATGCAAATGAGGGATGGATGAGGCCAACATCGGTAATGGATATCCGTAGCTTCTTGGGGTTAGCTGGATATTATCAACAATTTGTGAGAAATTTCTCATGATTTTCCAACCCTCATACCAAGATAACTCGAAATGGAGTAAAGTTTTCTTAGAGTGATGAATGCGAAGAAAGATTCAAGGAGTTGACAAGGAGGCTTATCACTGCACCCATGCTCACTTTACCCACAAGTGGGGAACCTTTTGTGATATTCAATGATGCTTCGAAGAAGGGATTAGGCTGTGTGCTGATGCAAAATGATAAAGTGATATCCTATGCCTCAAGACAGTTGAAAATCCATGAGCAAAACTATCCAATGCATGATCTAGAGTTGGAGGCAGTGATATTTTCCTTAAAAATCTGACGGCATTATCTCTATGGGGAGAAATGTGAGATATATACTGACCACAAGATTATTAAATATATATTCACACAGAAAGAGATTAATATGTGCCAGAGAAGATGGATAGATATCATCACAGATTATGACTGTTCAATACATTACCACCCTGGGAAAGTGAACAAGGTGGAAGATGCCCTAAGTTGAAAGGACCCACCAATTCTATCAATGATGAGAATTGAGAAGGATCCAATCTTCTTAGACTTGATGAAGATGGACATGGGAATCATAAAAATGGGAACATCATAAATCTTTTCACAAATTATTGCTCAACCATCTCTTTTGGAAAGGTTAAAGGATGCTCAAAAGGATGATGTGAGAATTTAGGAAAAAGTGGAAGCTATCAAAAAAGGGAAATCCTCATAGTTTAATGTTAATGAAGAAGGAATTGTGCGATTTCAGAAAAGACTATGTGTTCCTTCAAGTCCGGAGCTGAAGAAGTAACTTTTGGATGATGAACATAGTTCAAATTTCTCTATCACCCAGGGAGCACAACGATGTATTGAGATCTCCGAGAAAATATTTGGTGGGATAATATGAAGAAAGAGATCGCTGTATATACATCAAAGTGCCTAGTGTGCCAGAAACTGAAGGCAGAGAGGCAGAAGTCTAAGGAGATGATGCAACCATTTCCCATACCAGAAAGGAAATGGGATAACATCACCATGGACATTGTCACTGGACTTTTGAGGACAGGCAAAGGCAACAATTCAATCTGGGTTGTGGTGGATCGTCTTACAATGACTACACATTTCATTACTATTCATGAAGATTTTTCATTGGATCAACTGGAACGAATATATATCAGGGAAGTGGTAAGGCTGCATGGAGTACCGCTATTTATTGTGTCTGACCGAGATCCAAGATTAACCTCTATGTTTTGTAAGAGTCTTCAACATGCTCTGGATACTGAACTGAACTTCAGTAAGGCCTATCATACTCAAACTGATGGCCTATCCGAGCTGGCAATCCAAACACTTGAGGACTTGTTGAGAGCGTTCTCAATGGACTTTAAAGGAGGATGAGATCAACATATTACTCTAGTTGAGTTCTCTTATAATAATAGTTTCCACTCGAGCATCCAAATGGCACCATATGAAGCCCTTTATGGGAAAAGGTGCAGAAAATTGGTGTGTTGCGATGAGGTTAGTGAACATAAGCTTCTTGGACTGGAAATGGTCGAGGAAATGGTGGAGAAGGTGAAAACCATTTAGCAGCATACCAAGGTAGCACAAAGTTGACAGAAGAGTTATGCAGATAATCATCAATGAGACCTTGAGTTTAAAGTTGGAGACATGGTTTTTCTATGCATATCTCCATGGAAAAAGGTCATGAGATTTGGAAATTAATGTAAGTTAAGTCCAAGGTACATCAGCCCCTTCGAGATTCTTGATCATGGTGGGGCTGTGGCCTATCGACTAGCACGTCCACCTACCATGGCCAAAGTACATGATATCTTCCATGTATCTCTCTTAAGGAAGTACATACTGGAACCATCACATGTACTCTCTTCTGAGGTGGTATAGTTGGAAGATGATCTTTCTTATGAGGAGCAACCAGTGAAGATCTTAGATCATAGAGGAAAAGTTCTATGAAATAAGACAATGCCCCTTGTCAAGGTGTTGTGGCGAAACCACAAGTTGGAAGAAGCGACTTGGGAATCAAAGGAAATGATGAAGCTGAGTTACCCACATCTATTTTAGTGTGGGAAAAAGAAATTTCGAGGGCTAAATTTCTTAAGGGGGGAATATTGTAACGACCCAAATTTTCATTAATGGAAATCCCACTTGATCTAATTAAATGTATCTTTATGTAAAATGTTTATATAAAATGTCAAATTCTTTGGTTTTATGTTAAGAATTGTGACCGTTGCTTTTATAGCTATTGAACAGTGATCACATGATTAGTATAAATATAGGGCTTTAACAAACCCATCTTACTCAGACAAAGAAAGCGATGGCCTCATCCAGTAGAATTGCTCCATACGAAGCCCATTTTTTGGAGCTTGGAAAAGAGGCGGCTTCTTTGGGCTTCGCTCTTGACCAAGACCAAGCCGAGCTTCATCATTTCAAGCTCTAATGGGACCATATACGGGAAAAGTGGAAGTTGATAGAGATTACCACTCAAGCAATGTTATCTGAGCCACCCCAAGAGTCTGTCACCATCGCACACCTTGCCCTTAGGTCTTATGCGGCTGTTTTAAGGGGTTATGTAACAAATCGCTAGTACTATGTTCACATATATTATTTTATATATATAATAATGAATATACCTTCTTGTCATTATTGACACTTTTTAAATAGTTTTTTTAAAGCACAAATAGTATTTTTTAGTTAATATTCAGATAAGAAATATATTTTGATGAATCAATGGATTTTTGAATTAAATAATATTTTAATAAAATATTATTATTATTATTAAATTAATTTTTATTAAATATAAATGATATTATAATTTTATAAATGCAATTGTAATTTTTATTACGGTTTGAAAGCCATTTTTGTTAAAACCAGTGAATTTTTGATAAATGTAGGTTTTTATTTTAAAAGTGAAAATTAACATATTTAGAAAAATATTTAGATAAAATAAATGTTATTCCTATAATCAGGACATCAGAATTATCCAACGGTGAATTTTTCATAATTTTCTGGGACAATCAATTTTTTGGATAAAAATTAAATTCCATTTAAATATATAATGTGTTTTATGACATCATAATGACATAATAGTGATGTAATAAAATACTATAAGCTTTATGTTTGGACAATATATGTTTTAAAATTAAAATAATGTGTTTTTGGGTTTGTTTGAATTATTTTACAAAGCATTAATGGGCCCCTCAAGACTTATTAAACACCTTGTCTTTTTAAATTATTTCCCATGAGAGTGTGACTCACCTCCACATAAGCAACCCCATTATTTTAAGAAGTTTGGACTTTGGACTTATAAAATATTGTTTTCCAATTCCCTTTTTCAAAAACCATGGGCAAAAACCATGATCTTATATGTGGTTTAGATTAGTTTAATATAAGGGGTCTCAAACCTAAATAATAAAGAATTCACTCACCTTTCCAATATAAAACCACCCATGATCCCACTTCCTCCTCACTCAAAGCCTTTAGAGTTCATACAACCTCTGCCCTAATCTCTCTATAATCCTCCCAAGGTGCCCCAAGCTCCAATTAAGCCTCTCTCAAGCCTCTCTCAAGCCTTTTGATGCACACTTCCAAGTATGGGTTTTTCTTCCTTTCAACTTTTTGTCCAATTTTCTTAATATTGTTATGAACTTTTAATTTCAATTAAAAATTGTGGGGTATGGTTTCACACATCCCCCATACTGCCCTATTATTTTTTGAATGATGGGATACCCCTTTCTCTCTCATTAAATTCCCCCCATGTACTCCCATTACTATGCCGAAATTCTGAAAGGAACTTCTCTCTCCTCATTTACATTCAAGCATTACTTTTGTATCATGAATCTTAATTACATTAAAATTATTGGGACATGTATCTATATGACCCCCTTACTATCCATTTCTTGTAAATATGATGAGACATCACTTTCTCTCTCATCAACCTTTTTTATGAATTCTTATGTCACACCGTTACGCTGCTGAAATTGCACCGATTTTCTAAGGCAATGCCTTTGTGTAGTGAATACCATGACCATTTCTCCATCAAGGGTATTCACCATTATGCTCATTTACTTATTTATTATAAATTTTCATGTATTAATTCCACATTACTTTATCATGGAATAAATTATTATGTTTAATGAATCCATGTTTTATGATCCATGTGGCACACTTATGCATGAAATGAAATGTTTAAGAAGGGTGCACCATTATAGAGCTCCATTGCATTGGGTAAAGTATAGTATCATGATAAATATTGTAAAATGACTATTTAATCATGCTAATTCGATTTAAATGAGGGTTTACTCATGCTTCATGTGCAATGAGGATTTACTCATGCTCCATGTGCAATGAGTCTTGGATCATGCTAATTCCATGTTAAGTGTTGTTGCCACATTTCCATGTTATGATTATCATGCCTTTATGTTCATGTTTCTATTATGCTCTATTGATATGCCTATTGTCTAACATGTATTGTACTCATCATGAATTCCATGTTTTTTCCCTTATTGGGATTTATAGCTCACCCCTTTTCTTATGCATGTCCTCAGGTTATCCCATGCAATGCTAAGTACGAGGGAATGTAGTGGTCATGTAAAGGAAGTCTTCAATAAAGATGTATGTTTTATGTTGTTATGTAATGATCTTAATCCCCAAAGACACTAGACCTCTCGATCTTCCATGTTGTATCAAGTGAATAGTTTATGTAATAAATCATGTTTATGTTTGTAATAAAAGCAGGGTTGTTAAAGATTAAGCACTTAAACTCTTCTCACATAAAAGATAAATCACATATAATTGTTTCCATTAATATATTAAGTACACCAACTAAATTCCCATAATTATCTCCTGATATACAATAGTTTACCCAATGCATTGGAGGAAGATATTGGTCCACCCATTTTTGGTTACAATGTAACCACTATCCTTGGTGATAATGATACCACCATACATAGTTGTAACGTAAAAACTATCACATCATAAAAAGCATACATACATGAGTCACAATATAATAAAACATTTATCAAATTAGAACCCATGAAGAAAAATGTGTTTCATAAACATTCTATCACATCATAACCTGTGGAAAAGAAATGAGTTTCAATTTTTTTTATCTTTTTACCATAGATATAAAACATCTAGAAAAATAATAAGGATGGTATCCTTGGATTATATCCCCATTAAATATTAATTAAAATCAAACTATATCATCTTAAATGGAAAATTATTTTGAAAGATCACTTGAAATAATACTTCAGGAAAATACTTTTTCTATTTTAAAATCACTTCTCTCTTTAAAAAGCTACACACTTATAAAAGAAACCATTTTATTTGAAAATAAAATTTTAAAATTATAATGAAAGATTACAATAATTGATTTTTCCTAATGGTATTAAAAGTATCTCATGATTTATAATATAAAAAAAATCCTTCCATATTTTTTTCCAAAAATTTCACAAAGTACCTTGTTTGGAAAAAGATAAAAATATTTCATTCAAACCGTATTGTTAAAAGTAAAAAATTAGTAAAAATAATTTTAAAAATATTTAGAAAAATAGTAATTTTTTTTTGCAAAAAACATTATAAAACATGTAAATTGAATATAAATATTCCCTAATGGATACTTCAACATAAAAAATCTTCAATAATGTTGAAATCATGAAATAAACCCTTAACACTTTGGTAGAGTTTTAATCACAAGCCACACAAAAAAAAAATTTATATGGATATTTAAATCCTAAAATTATCATAATAATAATCCTTAAAATAACACATGGGTAGTATATACATCACATAAAATAAATATGTAGTATATAAGGATTGTTTCCCAATGAAATAAAAGTGACATGAAATTCCATTACCTTATGTCCAACTTCCTTTGAAAATTATTTATCCTTCTATATAATAAATTTAAATTTAGTATAAATATATAGAAGAATAATTTAAATATATATTATACCATATATATTCATTATGTATATATTTAATTTCATCTATAAGGATAGAGATATAAAATTAATTACACCATTCAAGGTGATGGTGGGCCATAAGTACGCATAAACATTGTATTCACATTTTTTTGAAGGATGGAATAAAAGAAAGGTAAACAATCATTAAAAATTATAGAATGTTTATTGTAACATATATATCATATATATTCATTATAATTATCCTCCTAACCAACCAAGAAAAATAGAAATGAAAAATGAATTTCACTGCTTTGTGGAGGTGGTTGTCTACACGTACTTACGAGCGACACTATAATTTTACAAAAGTTTGGAAGGCAAAAATATAGATATGATAATATAATTTAATAAGAATATATATTTCATAAATATAACATATATAAACTTTAAACCCATTATTTTGACCATCCATAAAATATGGTGATGGAAAATGAAATGTACTACTATGTGGAGACGATAAGTCGTACATACACCTGAGCGATACATTAACATCCCAATTGATGAAAATAGTGTGTATAATGGGGTTGTAATAATCATCATAACATTTAATATTTTTAGGATACTAAATTTATTAATTAATGAATTATATAATATATTTATTTGGAGTAAAATGAGAATCCAAAAGAGAGTGATCGGTTAAGATGAATAACTATACCTTGAGACAAATCCCTTATATATCCTCTTAAGGGCTCTAGGGTTGGTATTTTGAGAATACTAGATGCTATATTATCTAGATAAGGGATTTTATAATATAATTTGGTATGGTATGGTTGAGATAAATGGATAAAAATGGTGTAACGAAGTGAGGGAGCATGTGTCCTTTTATAATTGAGATAAGGGGAACTTTTGAAATTTCTCAAAATATTAATTTATAATAAATTCAATATAAGCCCAAATACCTCCAAAAAGACAATAAATACATTGGGGTGATATTTTAGGCCATAAATTATCCCCTATTTTTTCTTTTAAGATCTCTGATATTTTTAAATAATGTAATAAAATATTGTTTCCATAAAATGTCAGTTTTTTTAATTTTAATGCAATTCATTACATTGAATTTCAACATTTGAAGAAAAAATAAAAAAATTTGAACAAAATATTTTCATAAATATTTAATTTTATTATTATCATGATTATTTTTGGATCACATTAATTCTCTCAAATTATATTAATTTTGATATTTTTATTAAAATTTATTTTATTTTTTCATAAAATAAATAAATATTGTTGTGGTATTATTTATATATTTAATGTAATTATATAATTCCTAAAAATTATATATAAATTACCATATTTAATATAATATTATTAAGTAAAAAAATAATATTAATATTCATTACCAACTAATTTGTGTCCCTATGTGTACACAAAAATGATATTTAGAACTAAGAGAGTGTCATTTTATCATTTCATTTGGTTTAAATAATATATAAGTTGTTTTCATGGAAAAGAGTATATTAAAAATCTAAAATTATAGAATAAGGTGACAAGAGTAAAATTTAATTCATCTAATAATAATTTTGATGAATAATTATTCCCTTACACATTATTTTCATCCTAGATTTACCTGATTTACTCTTTACTGAGTTGATAAATTTTACAACATTACTATTCATTTTGAAATAAATTAAAGGGGAATAATTTAAAAAATTTAACCTCATGATTATAAATATGGAATAAATTTTTAAAAACTAAATTTAAATAAGTGTCATAACTTTTTTTTATAAACATATAAAAATGATATAAAAATAGTATCTAGAAAAATACCCTTTAAATCCAAGAAATATATTTATAACAAAATCATGTATAATAATGATTAAAATTCATTTAATGAGATTATATATAATTAAATAATACATATATTAATTTTATTTAAAATTAAAATAATAATGATACATTATAAGGAATGAAAATGACATTTTTATAAAAATAAGTATTTTCACTATTTACTGAAAATCAAACTTTTTAGAAAAAACCAAAATTTCACCCAAAACTAATTTTTATATTTTTATTTCAAAAATTATGTTAATTTTATAAAATATATTTTAAAAAATTTCTGAAAATTAATTATAATAATATTTCAAAAAAATGCAATAAAAATTCATTTTTGAAGAATAAAAAGGAGTTTACTAAAAGTGAGTGATTACATAATAAGAATTTATATTAAATAGAAAATTTGAATATATTTCATAAATTAGTTAATATTTTCCATACCCTACAATTTAATAGCTAGGTGATAACATTAAATAATAATATTTTAAATAGTATATCGTGGTTCTCTTAAACTCATGGTTGCATGTAACACGAGCTATCAAAGAAGATAAATATATTTGAATTTTTTTTAAAAAATCTGAGGGTGTTACACAATCCCAAATGGGTAATGACTAAAGAATATTAGTATACCATTGGCTCACAATCCTCACCTGTGGATAGGTGGGGAACATTGTAACCAAACCCAATATATTTTTATTATTATGTGCCACAAATACAGTCTTCATATATCATGGGTCATCTTTGTCAAAAATAGGTGAATATCCCATCTCGAGGTGTGTGTGACCCTCATAGAATACTCACATATACTCATAGGGTCTTTAAGAAAACCATTGACATAAATGATCTCATTTACATCAAGAGATAAATCTGGTGGTGTCTCCCTGACATAAATACTACCCATATTACTAGAAATTTTGAATCTAATAGTTGAATCTCTTTCACTCTCTTGAAGAGTGAAAAATGTGATAATTAATGATCTATTGTTCACATGACCTTGATACTCATGAATATTAAGACATAACTACATTAAAAGGGTTATTATCGACCACTCACTACTCAACTAATGCACCACATGTTCTTTTTTCTTCTTACTCAGCACATCAATAATGAATTTTACCTTTCTATGGGTATAAAATACATAAAAATTGATGGATCAAGGGTAATCGATGCACATTAATTTACAAATTCTGAATTCCTGTTACAAAAAACATATTTCTCTAGATCTAATCATCGGTATTCACCATGAACATCTCCCCCTAAAGATAGTGCAACCCAAAAATCATGGTGTGTGATACTGTTTCCAACTCCAAAAATTGTTTCAGGATAATATACTCATGAAACCTGAAATACCTTGAATCCTAAGTGACTACCTAACCTTCCTATATTGGAATATCTATAAGGATTAATTATGATGTATCCTAATAAATCATGAAATATTTACCTGACTCATGCAAGACCATGATGGGAACAATCTTTAACCTCCCTTTCTGATCCTAAAAGTCTATCTCACAATCATGTGACTTGAGAAAATTTACATTATTCTTGGTTCGGGACATCATTAGTACCACAATATGGAAAATCCCATATGAACATATAGTAGTAATAATAAAATCGCAAGAAAATAAAAATATAAAAAACATTATTGGGATACTTCCAAAAAACCACAACCTTGACCATCTTATAGTTTATAGATATATTAACCATTAATATTATGTCCCCAAAGAAGTTAACATAGTCGATCCATAACTAAGAATTCAATATTTTGGAATCCAAATAGTTATATATAATGATATTCAAAAAAATATTTAGATACATTGTGTGATCCTATCTTGATTATGATTACACTATAATATCATAGACAAATACAACAAAAAAATAATCTAATTAAGAATGGATGAACTGATTCATCTGGGCCATAAACACTAATGGAATGTTCATTAAACTAAACTGCATCACTAGATACTCATAAAAACCATAACTACTACTAAATTTTGTGTGAGATATGTCATAATCCCTCACCCTCATCTGATAATAGACTGATCTCAAATTAATCTTAGATAACACTCTATCCCCTATCAATAGATGAAATAGATCATATAATAGTGTAAGTGGATACTTATTATTTACTTTCACATAGTCCAACTTTTAATAATCCATAAATAATATCAAGGAAACATATTACTTCTTATAAAACAATCCTAGATCACCCGAAGAGGATGTACTCATTTCTATAAACCGCTTCACCTTTAAATCCTCTATTAGATCCTTCAACTCCAAAAGGTCAATAGGATCCATCCTATATAGTGGAATAAATATAGGCTCCATGCCTGAAAAAAATCTCATTCATAAACTAAATATCATTCTCAGGTAGAAATCCTAAAAAATACTCATGAAAAACAATATAAAAATGTTCACCCTTGGGTGGGAAAACATCCTAATGAATTCCTTCTTCATATAGAATGAAATTAGAATATCGAGCCATGATCCCACCTAATTTCTAAAGTTCTATCCTTTATAAACCATTTATATATCTCTCTACCCAACATAATTATAATGATCATCATAAATATTTACAAATAATACCCATAAAAATTATGTGAACTTGATACTGAATTACCCAATAAATTATGAATACCACATTGAAACTATTCACATATAGCATGAAGAAATCCCAATGGAATTTATAACTGATAATCACTATAGTACACTCACAACACCTTCTAAATCCATAATATCATGCCCCTAAATGTATATTGATTGAAATCACCCCACACAGTAACTCAAAATCCCTATCCATCAATAAAATGAGAAGATATGAAATATTATGATGCACTTATATCGAATAAAGAAAATACAAAGGAATAAGCTACCAAATTCATACCTCAAACCCTAGATGGATCAATATCTTGATCAGTAGGAGTGAGATAAATATAATTCATCTAATATGATCCTCGACCCATATATTCTTATAGAAAATCATTAAAATCTCTTCTCGGCTACACTGTTGTCCCTACCCGTGGATATCATGTCTATCACCAAGACCTAAATAGACTACAGAACTCCAACTTCCACTCTATATTGGAATAAATAAAAAAGAACATGAACCATACATCTTACCAAATCTCATACCACCATCAAGATATAGAGAACTCCTATGATATAATTACAGGTTCCCCATATTCTCTCATAATCGATACTCAATTGGCTTCCAGTCACATCGAGAATAAACAAGATCATGTTTTCCACACTGTTAATACTATAAAAAACCTGCATTATTGGTTATATGTGATTAACCACAAAATTAGTTTCTCTAAACATTTATTCCTTGTAATTAATCATCAATCCAATGCTTGATTTTTCATATAGATCCTCTATCGATCCCCTTAGTAGGAACTTACTTCCCGATACCTCTTCCCACTTTCTGGTTCTTCTCAGATACGGGGGAATGGCTCATAAACTATAAGAAAGAATATAAAAAATATTCAATTTTATCCAAATTAAATACCCCAAGACTTACTCAAAGTGTATATCCCTAACTACCAAATCCATATCCAAAATCAAGGAAAATCATTGATTCTTCTTAATGTTCATTCTATACAGCATAACCAACATCCCTCTCTATGTAAGATATATGGCCTCCAATGACCTTTCTTCCCTCAAGGTATCTGGAAATAAATTTTCATCAAACCAAAACTAAAATTCATTTAATGATAACATAATATGCAAGTCCTATTATACCATGATACCACCACAAGTTATTAGTTGTCCCTTAAAGAACATAAACCAATAATGTTAACCTCTTCTCCATGGGTGTCTTGAGACGATAAAAAATGGTTTTCATCAAGTCCAACCAAATCTAAAAAACATATGTACAATACTCATTAATGAATATTGGTGAATGGTATATATAAAACACCCACATTTAAGCAGACATAGAAGTTTTAGATCATTGGATCCCTCTATCCATTGACTGTATAACTCAAAACAATCACTCTTAGAGATGATAATCCATAGTCAGTGTTAGTGAAGTGGGGGGATCCATATCAACTATTGTTGGGTAATCCTCATCCCCTCCTCTTTATTGGTCTATTAGAGGTTTTCATGGTGGCATTTATCTATGATTTCAAACATACTCTTCAAAACACATTTAAATCATAGTCACGATGTCACATTTAAGGAAAACTATAGTTAGCATAACATATTTATTCTATATATACAATCCCTAAAAAATAAAGGTCTCAAATCTCTAATGCTCTCTCTAGCCTCACCTACTCACTATCAGGTTCATTATCATTTAAATATAGTATCCAGATAATTTAATTTCTCTTAACTTTATTCGAATAATAATAACTTAAACATGGTTTACATAAATTAAATTTTTATAAAAGGTTATAGATGAATAATGTTTAGTAGTTTCTATAAACATTTTATTTGACCAATAACATATGATAAACATGATAATTAATCATCAGAAACAATAAAAAATTCATTGATGAATGAGTTAGATAATATGTCACCATAAAATTATGTAAGAAAACACTATAAAAATTACCACTGATATTTTAAATAATTGACTCATACTTTTTAATCATAGTAACCAATTATAGGAAAAGATATGAAATTCCTGTGAATCCTACATGCCTAATGTGACTTGTGAATTCACACACTCTCTCGACAATATACCGAGAGTGAAATCCCATAAATCGTATATTAAAATCATGTTACATAACATTTAGTAAAGATACCTAACAGTAAAATAAAAAACCAAGAATGATAGTCTCATCATCGATAACTTGGGCTACCCTCATACATGGTTTTTACTACATGGAACTAGATCCCTAAAATGATTTGAAAACATTCTATCTTATATCTACAATACCAATATAGTAATACAAAATAAAATAATCAAGTCTTAGATACCATTATGTAACACACCCAACTATTTCTCCATTACTGTTAATTGACATATTCATTACAAACCTCATGCGTGAATTTTTATTTTCTAGAGGATTCTGAATAGAAATTATTGTTTAATAATAGTTTTTAGAGCTATACCATCTTGATTTGAAAAAGATAAATAACATATGATGTATAAAAACAACAGCGATCTACATAAACATAAATTAATTGACGTCATAAATAAATGATAATAAGAAAATCCATCTACCCATGCTTTAAAATATGAATAACTATACCTGTCATACATCCAGGGAAAAATAATAAAGATTCTCCATGGATGGATAATATACACCCAGGTCGAAAATAATCAAAAGTAAGTAAAAACATGGATAACTACAAAAATGGACCCAAGTACTTGATCATTTCTATATCATAAACTCTATATCAGTTATCCAAATTGACCACCAAGAATAGATCCCTTTAACTTAACCTAACATACAACCAATAATTTTACTAATGTACCAATAGTTTAAACTTTATTAGGGTTGTAGTACAACTCAATAGGCCACCACTAATGGTGTCCCTAAATGTACAATGCTTTAACAAATTGAATGATGGTGTGGAATAATAAATAATTGAAAGAATAAATAATTAAACCAACATTAATCCTTATATTCTATATTGAAAATCAAGATCAACCATACCAACATCATCAAGTGTCATATATATCTGAACATGGTACTTAAACTACATAACCAACTCAAGTATCATGCATCTTCAGGGGGAATAGTTCCCACACCAAGATCCATATATATCACCATTATATCCTCATAAATAATGGAATCGACACCCAAATACATCACATGTAATCAATATATCTTCAAAGGGATTTAAATCTACACCTATAACTGATATCCATGATCAATATATCATATGGGAGGAATATATTCCACCAATGGAACCAATAAACATAATAAACATATCCTCATGGGAATAATGCCTACCTCTTAAACCAATACACATCATAAACATATCCTATCATTATCAATATATCCTCAGGGGGATGATCTTATCCCCTTGAAAAAATACGCATTAATATCATATTTTCAGGGTGGATGACTCCTTCCATTGGTACCAATACACTACTCATGGTTTGACCATTAAGAAATTCTTGTATATTTTACAGTTTATTAACAATAAAAATCATATCAATTACCAATATTGACATTATAGATTTATTTTCAAGGGGTTGGTACTAATCCATACAATTTACCAAACCCAGACCCACTAGGTATCATCCTACAAATATATTTTCTTTCCACTAGGTTTCATTTTACAATGAGATCACCCCTTAGGATTCCTATAACATTTACTATTTCTCTTTTTCAAGAAATTCCTCACTTGGAAGAAAATAGTTCGAGTCTAAAATATATAATAGATTACTCATTGTTAAAAAAATGTTACTAATTTACGAATAAGGCTAGAAATAATTTATTTTAAGTTGTTAGTCAATAAAACATTTGGTTGGGGTGACCACATATCATATACAGATAGGAAATAAGGTTATACCTTAGGGATATCATATAGACCACCGCCTTATGACTATAGAAAGATTCATCTCAAATATGGTCATTTTATTTGATCCCAAATGAATAAAATGAATCATATAACCGATACAAATCCATGAAACATAAATTGAATGAATAATAATCATATGAAAAAAGGTAGACTCAAATGGGGTGATCCAATGAAATAGACAACACATGAATCCATTAGGAAAGGATGATATCTCACTCAAAAATAATGTAATGAAAGAGAAAAAAATGATATAAAAAAATTTAAATATAATATTAATAATTCCATATTTTTTAATTTTATATTTTAAAAAATTATTTAATTAAAATATTTTAATAGTTATTTGATAATTGAAATAATAACAATTTCTCATACACTGTAATATTTGTTTGCATTGATTTTTTTTACATTTTTTGGTTACATTAACAAATAACTATGATAAGTGACCCCAATAAGTGACCTTGTTATGTGACCTTGAGAAGTTTCCATGATATGTAAACTTTGGATGTGACCTTAAGAAGTGAACATGGGAAGTTACCTTGAGAGGTTACCTTGAGAAGTGACCATGAGAATTGACCTTGATAAGTGACAATGAGAAGTGACATTGAGAAGTGATCTTCGGAAGTCACCTCTAGAAGTGAACTTAGAAGTGACTATGAGAAGTGACCTTTAGAAGTAACCTTGAGAACTGATCATGATAAGATGCCTGGTGAAATGACAATTACGTATACTTTTAAAAATAATGGATGTTACCGTAAGTGAAATTTAGACTAAGTTTGGAAGTGACCATGATTAAAATTTTGAAAAAGAATGGAAGTGACCATGAGGGAAAATTTTACAAGTTCTGTAAGTGACTATGAGTGAAAAATTTGAAATACATTGAAGTGAATGTGAGTGGAAATTTGTCAAAGTCTAGAAGTGACTGTGAGTGAAAATTTGAAAATGTCTAGAAGTGACTCTAAGTGGAAATTTGACAATGACTGGATGTTTCTATGGGTAAAAATTTGACAGTGTGGAAGTTATCATGACTAAAAATATGACAAAGTATAGAAGTGACTGTGAGTGAAAATATAACAAAGATTGTAAGTGAATATGAGTAAAAATCTAATAGTATTGAAATGACTATGAGTGAAAATTTGATAATTTCTGGATGTGATTGAGAGAGAAAATTTTGACAAAGGCTGAATGTTAAAACAATAATAAAAATTAAGTTACCACAGGAACAAAATTGAAGTGACCGTAAGAATAAAAATTAAGTAACCATGATAAAAAAACTGAATTTACCACAAGAACAAAAATTATGTGACTACAAGAAAAAAATTGATGTGACTGAAAGAATAATAATGAAGTAAACACAATAATAAAAATAATGTCATGAAAAGTTGAAATATAAAAATTTATTAAAATTACCATATATACTATATAAATACATTTAATTTATTTTTAATATTTTATTTCAAAACATGATCTATTTTATTTATACATTTATATTTAGAATTACCACAAGCTTGTTCCACATGTAAATGTTGATTTAATTATTCCTTAAATGTTTATTAATTATTATAATATAATGAAATTTTATTTGGAATAATTTTATGTAGGAATAAATGATCATCACATGGTTGAAGTTTTACATAGGTTTCTTAGGAATAAGAAATTTCCAAATTAAATATTCTTCAAATATGAATAGTTTATCATTTATCCTTTATGGTAGTTTACCAAGGGACATTAATGTTGATTAAATTTTTTTATCACTTTACTAATTTTTATTACAATTTATTATTATAAATTATTTTTTAATTTTATATATTATCAAAGTAACCTAGATGGGAAAGTTTTCATATGCATTCAACGATGATATGACATGAAACATTGATAAATATAAACTAAAATGAGCTTCGTGATTTGAATTTATTGTGAAAAAAAATAAATCTTTTTAAGGATTTTTATAGATCTAGAACGAAATATGAGGTTTATCATATCTATTTGATTTTACATGTGCCGAAAACATTGAGCATAAACAAATTATCCTTTCCAAACTTCATTTGATTGATCCTTTTCTTCTTGAGAGTTTACTATTACCCCGCCATTGAGACCTCAACGAATCCACCTAGTTCTGCAGAGTTACTTATTTCTATAATTTACTTGGTTTTTAATTATGATGGGTTATACTACCCATTAAAAAGTATTATCATGATTTGTGACTCCAAAACAAAAGTTTTATGTTGGTTTATTCCTCTAAATGGGAAAATGAAGACTACTTGGGTTGTTCATCCATGTGAAAAAAGGAAGGATTTGTTTGTGTTTAAGACTATAAGAGGGAAAATTATTCATAATTAGGTTTTGAATCCAGGTCTGAATAAATCATTATTATATTCCTTTTAGTGGGTTCTATCCCAATTAATTTTTGAGAGGGGTGATTAATAGACCAGGATAATTCTGATCTAAACAACTATTAAAATATCTATGTCCAATTCTTTATGTTTGTCAGGACCTGTCCCCTGGGGCCTGTGTCGGGACTAACCCAATCCCGCCTTCTATATGCCAGGTGTTCTAAACTAGCAATGAAAGGTATATCTGTAATTTCCCAGTTTTGGAATCCACCAGAGGCGCCCCATACCCAGTTGGTTACATGGCCTCAAGAGCATTTACCCAAATTCCAGAGGTTGCTGACTAGCAGCGAGGTCCTTGGATGTGATAGTTGTGAAACTATTCCCTCATTGACAGAGTAACAAAGTAGAAATAAACATATAGAAATAGCAGAAGCAGTAACAATACCAAACAACAATAAACAGTAGCAGATTGATAAGAAATGACTCGATCAAATATATAAATGATGCATGATACATATTTGTCTAGGAAGGAATCCAAACAAGTCACAATGTTGAGTACAACTAAACCAAGTACAAAAGGAAAATTGATAAGAAACTCCTTAGCATCGCAAGCCTCAGCTTAGTCCCATGCTCTCTAGCTCCAGTGAAATAAAGTGCTTATAGTATAAGGGTGCTTTCCCTTATCTATACCAGCAACAATATAATATGTTTGGGCCCAAAATCATGACCTAAACAGGGTGTGAGACTAAATCACAGTAAGCATCCACCAAAATATCTATGCCTAACAGTCAGTGAGTATATGGCAGGAAATATGTAAAAGGAATGCAATAACAAGGAAGAACTCAGCAATAAACAATTCCACATTTCAAACATTAAATTCACAATCAAGTAAGAAGCTAATCAAAGTAGGTAATTACAAAC
Source organism: Viscum album (assembly GCA_963277665.1). NCBI lineage: Eukaryota > Viridiplantae > Streptophyta > Magnoliopsida > Santalales > Viscaceae > Viscum > Viscum album. The sequence continues at coordinate 1,523,963,478 of OY728141.1, read as the reverse complement.
AGGTAACCCTCTCGGAAGTACTCACAACATATCCCCTCTGTACCTACCTAGCAACAAAAGAAAAAAAACTAATCACAAAATTCAACCATCTTGGTAGTAATCATAGCCTAACCCCTCTGGATAAACCAAACAAGTACAAGCTACCCTCTAGGAAGAACACACATTCTCACCCTTCTGGTTCAACTAAAGTATAGACTCTCTAAGGAAGCACTCACCGTTAATTCTAACTATAGTCTTGTATCGGTACTAAAGGCACTCTGGGGAAGCACTTAACGTCTCATTCCCCCTATGGCCTGCGTCGAGGAACTACAGACACTCTGAGGAAGCACTCCATATCAATTCCCCCTGTGGTCTTACATCATAAAATTATAAAGACACTATGGAGAATCCCTTACGTCCATTCTCCCTATGGTCTACTACACCAGGTTCTGACGGCCCTTTGTAAGTTAGCAATTATTGAAAAATGTAGATTCCAAAGTAATCCGTTAGAACTACTTGGCTAACAGTCTACAATATATCAACATATCAAAAAAGACATTCACTCCATCATACAATATTAGGCATGGGAAAACAAACAAGGCATCCAAATAGGCTAAGCAGGACCAAATGGTCATAAACAGAACATGCATGGGAAAAATCTTCCAAATCATGGAAAATTACCATATTTACATTCAATTAACCTCTATTCAATCATACAAGCATAACATACAATTAAAAAGGGTAAAACGGTAAACACGCAATACCCCATTCAAGGTTATTGGGAAAATTTGCACATATAAATCAAGGGAATTCAACAGAAAGGCACAAACCACATACCTCGGCGTTGTGAGATCGATATACTTGAATCTCAGGCCTTGAATATCATTATAATGCTGTAGATCTACAAAAACACACAAAATGATCAACTGAGAAAATTTCATGATAGAGGATAAATCAAGGGATGATTTTTTAAGAGAAGAGAGAACTCACTGATGTGATTCCAACGAAACTGACTGTGCTTGAAATAGAGATCATACGGAGGCTCGGGGGCTCTGAGAAAGATCACAACCATATGGGAGCTCTCGGTCGAATGAGACCTAGAAGAAGGATGTTCTGTCTGTTTGACGCGACCCCGGTGCATTTAATGAAATTCAATACACAACATATACTTTATAACTTCATGGATTGTAATTTCATTTTCCGTAATCTGCTTTAGGAGGTCTCTAAGTCACTACACATTTCCGTGTGCATGAACGATACATGTACCACACCAGGATACCCTCAGTAACTAAGTACACGATGTGTACTTCAAAAATTTCGAGAAACTCCTCTTTTCATAAAAAAACACCCAAAAAGAAAACCATACCTAAAAAGAAGATCCAGGTTCTTAAAAACTAGCCCCTTAAATAAATTCATACCCAAATTTCCCTAGTAAGGCAGTGCATAAGATGAAACCTCAAACAGATTCGGCCACTGAGATTGTACATCGGCCTCCCTCTCCCTAGTATCATACTGTACTCTCCCGTACTTCCATATCACTCGTACTAGAGGAACAGACCGACCATGGAGAACCTTTGTACTTCAGTCAAAAATCCAGATAGGATTCTCCTCAAATGATGTATTGACCTCTAACTCGACTTCCTCAGGTTGGAAATCTTGAGAAGGGTCTGAGAAGTAACATCAATTCTGAGAAATAATGAAAACATCATGGCTACCCCGATACCACTAAGGTAACTGCAACCGATAGGCAACTGGGCCAACTCTCTCCAACACCTAAAACGTCTCGACATACCTCGGAGAAAGATTACCTTATCTCCTAATCCATATGTGTCCGAATCTCTATGTGAAACATAGGAAAACATGATCCCTGAACTCAAACTTCAGAAGTCGTCTCCTTCGATCAACATAAGACTTATGTCAAAACTGCATAGTATCCATCCTCTTCCAAATCAACTCAATCGGCTCGATGGTCTCCTGGACAAGACGAGGTCCCAACACAGCTACCTTTCCTGCCTCCATCCATCATAAGGGTGATCATCATGGACTACCGTACAAATCCTTATAAGGTTACATCTAGAATAGTTGATTGAAAACTATTATTGTAGGAAAACTCCATAAGAGGTAAATGTCTCTCCCAAGAACCTCAAAAATATAGAATGCATGCTCAGAGCATGTCTTTAAGCACCTAAATCGTACGCTCAGACTGGCTATCTATCTGGGGGTGGGAAGCTGTACTCAAAAGTACCTGTGTACCCAAATCCTTCTAGAACCCCTTCTAGAACTGAGAAGTAAAACATGCATCCCCATATGAAACTATAGATTATGGAACCCCATGTAGACGTACATTCTCCCGAATGTACAACCTCCCCATCTCATCAACACTGATGTTATCCTTGATCGACATGAAGTGAGCTACCATTCATGATTCTGTAAATGAAAACCCAAACTGTATCATTCCCTAGAGGCGACCTTGGCAAACTGGTTATGAAATCCATCGCGATGCCATTCCACTTTCACTCAAGAATGGGTAACTGCTACAAAATCCCTACTGGTCTCTAATTCTCCACCTTCACCTACTGATAGATGGAACACCTCATGAAAAAACCAACAATATCTCTCTTCATACCTGGACACCAATACTGACAGTGTAGATCACGATACATCTTTGTGATTCCAAGATGAACTGACCAAACTGAGGAATGAATGTCCCACATCAGCTCCTCACGTATGTCTGCTGACACCCATACACGCCCCTGGAAATGAAAGATATCATCCTCACCTATAGCCTATCCAAGAATAGAGTCCTCTCATTACATGCTCTCTCATAGGATTATGCCTTCAGAATCTGATAGCTGTCTTATTCGATCTCAATCGAGAAGAGTAGAGGTAATAGCTACTGAAGAAAGCAACATCTTCCTTGTCTATCGTGCACCTCCAAATGCATCTCAGGGAACAGATCCATAAGCTTACACTCACTACCGGCCTTCTGAATTGCATGTATCTTATTCCTCCTACTCAGCACATCTCCCTCAGCATTGCCTTTCCCCGGCATATAGCAAGATCGAGGTCAAAGGACTAAAGATACTCAACCAACCTTCGCTGTCTCAAATTCAGAACACACTGAGTAAATATGTACTTGAGACTCTTGTGGTCAGTGAAAACCACAAAATGCTCACCCAAAAGATAATTTCTCCAATAGTGTAAGGCATTAACAACTGCTGCCAACTCGATATCGTGCTTCGGGTAATTCCTCTCATGTGGTCTCAACTGCCAAGACCCGTACGCAACGAATCCTTCCCCCTACATAAGCACAGATCCCAGACTGATACCTACATCATCACAACAAATAGTATATCTCTTTTGAAGCTCTGGAAATATGCGGATCAGAGCTAAAGTCAACATTCTTTTTATCTCCTAAAATGCTGAATCACATGAATCTGACCCCAAGAACTTTTCACCCTTCTTAGTTAGGCCCGTCAGTGGTGTTGTTAAGTGTGAAAAGTCCTATATGAAACATTTTTAGTATCCATCCAGCCCTAGAAAACTCCATACCTCAAATAATTTCTTCAATGGTACCTAGGAAACTACTTCTCTGACTTTCTATGGTTCCAATGATACTTTTATCTCTAAGATAACATGACCCATGAAGTGAATCTGGTCCATCCAAAAGTGGTATTTTGAGAGCATAACATATAACTGATTCTCTCTTAGTGTACTCATAATGATCTAAAGATGTGTGTCATGGTCATATCGAGTGAGAGAGTACACCAATATATCATCCACGAAGACTAGAAAAAAGAATCCAAGTATGGATGGAACACTCAGTTCATCAGGACCATGAAAATTTGCGGCGTGTTCGTGAGACCGAACGACATAAACATATACTTTTATAGACCATACCTGCTTCGGAAGGCTGTAAGAGGTATATAATATGGTCTAACATGCAACTGATGGTAACCATACCTCAATTAAATCTTCTAGATCTCCCGGGTTCCACGAAGATGATCAAAGAGATCATCAATCCTTGACAAGGGATATCGGTTCTTGACCGTCAACTGGTTAAACTTCCGGTAATCCACACAATGTTTGAGGGTACCATCTGCCTTCTTCGCAAACAGGACAGGACAACCCCAAGGATAAGTACTAGGTGAGATGAAACCCTTTTCATGCAACTCCTCCAACTGATTCTTGAGCTCCTGTAACTCTGGTGTAGCCATCCTCTAGGGAGAAATGGACACCAATGATGCTCCTGGGACAAGATCGATAGAGAAGTCAACCTATCACTCTAGAAGAAAACCTGAATAGTCCTCTGGAAAGACATCCCTGAAATGATCCAGCATTGGAAGAAATTCCATCTATGAAGTACCCTGGTAATCCATATATAGACTAGCAATTTGGGATATAACTCATCCCAACCCATTTTTCTCGGGTCCACCTCTGCTCGCCTGGACATCCCATTCACCCTTATGAAGAAACGATACACCCTCTGTTGATGTGAAACTCACCCTACGATGATAGAAGTCGAAAAAATTCTGTAAGGGAACTAACCAGTCCATTCCAAGAATGAAGTTATAGCCTGTCATATTTTGGACACATATGTCCCATAAAAATTGACAGCCACCATCCTTTAGAGGGAACTCCTTGCATTGACATATGCTAGTCGTTATAGTCCCCAATGGAGTGTCTAGCATCAAGATATTTTCAGAATAAAAGATATAGAGCCCAAGTATCTCCACAATAGAAACAAATATAAAGCTATGGGATGACCCTGTGTTGAGAAGAGCAGAATATAAAACTGGGGAAACTAGGATCGTACCTCGAACTGTAGAGGGTCCGAGATCGTGCTCATGCTGGATCTACTCCACTGAAAAAGTCTAGCCTGCTCCATGGCCATGTGACCCTGCCAGACCTCTCTGGGATGATCCACCCTACTGTCGCTGATTGCATGGTGACTGACCACCATGACTGTGACCTCCACCTCGGCCTGAACGGCCATAAGAACTCCAGTTCCCATACTGGTGAGAAACTAGTGGAGCTTCTTCTGTACAATGAGTCATAGATGAACCCCAGTCACAAGATAATAGTGAGAATACCTGACAAAAATGCTAAAGGTGACTCAGCCTGCTGTAATATTGGCACTCCACTAGGTCTCTATGGAACTGTGGCCTCGAATGTCTTCTCCTCCCGCACTGGTAGCACACCACCTGGATACCTAAAGGTGTCTCTTTCTTCCTTGGATCCGCATGCGTAGACTCAAAACGACGCTTCATACTATTAGAGGGAGGGACAATAGCTCCAGATACCGAGCCACCCCAGCTCACAACTCCGAAATCCCTCAGATTTCGCTTCGTGATCAGTGCCTAGTTGACAATAGAAGCGATAGAAGTCAGCGTAAATATGTTCACCTATGAGCGAATATCCTGTCTGATACCATCCTCAATCTTCCTTACCAGAAACAACCCATCTCCCCTAGGAAGGGTGTGAAACACTGAGTCTTAGTGAAAAGAGAGGAATACTCTATAACCGAAAGAGTACCCTGATCCAAACTCATGAACTGTTGGGCTTGATCAGCCCTCATGGTCTCTGTATAGATGTAATCATAAAATATGCATTGGAACTCCTCCCAAGACATAACATTTTGATGACCCTCCTGTGTGATCACGTACCACCATCTCTTGGTGGAATCTTGTGGCATGTAGGTAGTGAGCTTGACCCGACTTTCTGGAGGCGTCTATGGATATTCAAAGATCATCAGCATGGCTTCCAACAATGACTCTATAGACTGAGGTCATCCATCCCATGAGATGGTGGGAGGATGCTGTTGCTGGAAAACCTGCGTCAAATCTACCATAGACAAGGTAGGAGGCGGTGCTCCCTCGAATTTTTACATCATCCTAATGAAGCCTTACCTGAACCGTGCATCGACACCTTGTTCAGGTATAACTGCTGGTTCCAAGACTAGCACAGCTGGAGGATCTGTAGGAAGTCCCTGATCAGCCATGTCTAGTGTTTGATCACCGCCTTGAATCTGGCGTACAACCAGAGGACATCTCAGTGGCATGACTATACAGATTCAAACACACAACATTGATCAAGATCATCAAAGACTGAACACTATAAGTGTAAGAAGGGAACAAGAGAAAGAAAAAATTCATGTTTAAAAAAAAATAATTACATGACGTTTATTCCCCATACAAGACGTGTTCTATTAATCCATTCACATGGGTGTGTACTCCTGCCACAACTAGTTGTGTAACACCCCAAACACACGATGTGTTTTACCAAAACAAGACGTGTACTTGAATACTTTTCCCCTACTCAAGTCCCCTTACATGGCTAAACCACATGGTTCTCCTAAAACAAGACTACATGGTGTGTTCGTGGAAAACATGGTGTGTATATGACGAGCTTCACTAACCCGTGTTGTTAGTGAAATGGATGGATACATGGATCACACTACACAACGTGTTCCATATGGAAACGGCGTGTATAAAAAGAGACCCCACTAACCCATGTTGTTAGCTACATGGATGGCTACATGGTTTACACTACACGACATGTTCAGAAGTTACATGGTTTGTATGACTTATGTTTTCATCCATTCGCGTTGTTAGTCACACGGACGGACACAAGGTCTCTACACACGACGTGCACATCAGGTACACGACATTTCCTACCATGATTTTCCAGCCCCGTGTCTCATTACACATGGATTGTGACACGGTTAGAGACTACATGGCGTGTACATAGAGTACACGGCATGTACTTAAGAAAAACTATTCCTTCCCAAACAGAAGGACAAAAAGGGTGTGTTCAACATTACACACCATGTATTCTGGGTTCTTCTGGACAATAAGACTTTGAAAATTCTTCAGAAGCCCAGAAAACACTGAAAATGAACATTAATGTGCCAAATTCTGATTCGTGGGGGCCCATACTCCCCGCGAATCAATACTGGGCATCTTATACATATCATAAACAAGAATATAGATTAATGATCCACCAAATTCCGATCTAGGAGGGCCCATAACACCTCAAGGACAAAAGTTTGGCGTTCATCCAAACAAATACTTACAAAAAGCAATACCTTATCAAACAGAAGGTATTCTATCAATTCATCTATCACAACAGCATGTATATCTAGCACAACAACTATCACAACAACATTCAATCTCTAATGCACCCTAAATGGCATGGAAATAATGCATGAAATGTTATTTCTACCAAGTGTCTATATGATGCATGAGATGGAATACCCTCATCTCATTGGGTTGCAACAGAAATAGAACAACAATGATATCAATGATAACCGAAAAAACATGTGAATCACCCAATGGTGAAATCAAATCAATTGTAAAATTTCAAAACCGAAAGAATCACAATATATGAGGTAGATTGGCTTTCCCATGTACACAGGTTAGCTACTCCCGGGAATAGTTTATTACCAAGTATATATTCCATCCTATACCTGGATATAGGATCCACATAGTAATTCAGGAAGAAAATAATCCTATGATAACACTTTGAAACGTCCCGGTTCTAGAAGCCACCCAGAGGTGCCCCATACCTGGTTGGTCAAATGGCCTCAAGAACATTTCCCCAAATGATAGAGGCCACCGACTAGAAGAAAGGGACTTGGGTGTGATTGTGGGGAAACTATTCCCTCATTTACAGAGTAACATAGAGGAAATAAACATATAGTAATAGCAGAAGAAATAATAATAACAAACAACAGTAAAAAGTAGTAGACTGATAAGAAAAGAATGGAGCATATATATAAATGATGCATGATACATAAATGTCTAAGAAAGAATCCAAACAAGTCACAATGCTGAATAAAACTAAACCAAGTAAATAAGGAAAACATTTAAGAAACTCTTCAGCATTTCAAGCCTCAACTTGGTCCCATGCTCTCCATCTCAAATTCAATCAAGTACCTATATTAGTAGGGCACTTTCCCTTATCTATAATTGCAACATTATAATCTTTTTGGGCCCAAAAGCATGACCCAAATAGGGTGTGAGACTAAATCTCAGTAGGAAACCACCAAAAGATCTGTGCCTACCGTCAGTGATTATATGGCAGGAAATAAGTAAAAGGAATGCAGTAACAAGGAAGCACTCAACAAAAAACAATTCAACAGTTCAAGCATTCAATTCAAAATCAAGTAAGCAGCTAATCAAAGTAGGTAATTACAGACATGTAACCCTATGGGGAGTACTCACAGCCTATCCCCTCTATTCCTACCTAGAAACACAAGGAAATAGCTAAAAACAAAAGGTAATCCTCTGGGTAGTACTCACAACCTAACCCCTCTGGTTCAACCAAACAAGTACAAGAAACCCCCTAGGAAGCACACACAGTCTCACCCCTCTGGTTCAGCTAAAGTATAGACTCTCTGAGGAAAAAATCACTATCAATTCCCCCTATAGTATTGTATCAGTACTAAAGGTTCTTTGGGGAACCACTCAACGTCTCATTCCTCATGTGTCCCACGTCTAGGAACTACAGACACTCTGAGGAAGCAGTCAACATCAATTCCCCCTGTGTAAGTCAACAAGTACTGAAAAACATAGAGGCCAAATTAAACCTTAAGAACTACATGGATAATAGTCTACAACATATCAGCATCTCAGAAAAGACAATCACTCCATCCTACAATACTATGCATGGGTAAACAAACAAGGTAGCCTAATAGGATAAGCTGGACCAAATGTTCATAAACAGAACATGCAGGAGAAAAAACTTCCAAATCATAGAAACTTACCCTATTTACATTCAATTAACCTTTATTCAAGCATACAAGAATAGAGGGAAAATAACTACGGTAAAACGGTAAATGCACAATACCCCATTCATGGGTATTGGGAAAATTTGCACATATAACTCAAGGACTTTCAATGGAAAGGAACAAACCACCTACCTCAGTGTTGTGAGATCAATATAATTGAATCTCAGGCCTTGAATCTCATTAGAACTTCGTAGATCTACAAAAACACAAAAAACGGTCAACCAAGAAAATATCACGAGAGAGGAGAAATCAGGGGATGATGTTCTGGGAGAAGAGAGAACTCACCGATGTAATTCCAACGCAACCGACAATGGTCGAAATAGAGATCAGATGGAGGATCGGGGGCTTGGAAAAAGATCGTGACCGTACGGGAGCTCTTGGTCAAATGAGACCTAGAAGAAGGACATTTTTTCCATCAGACATGACCCTGATGTGTTTAATGGAAAACAAAATACAATTCATGTACTTTATAAGTGCACAACGTTTACTTGCATTTTCCGTACTTCTCTTTATGTGGTCTCCAAGTCACTACACATGGTCGTGTGCAGGACCGATACACAACCATCACCTAGCTACCCGCAGTAACTGAGTACATGGCATGTACTTCAAAAATTTTCAAAAACTCCTCTTTTCCTAAGAAACATAAAAATAAAAAAACCTACCTGAAATGAAGATCTGGGTTCTTACAATATCCTTGAAAAATGGGAAGGCATTCTCTTTAAACCTGAAAACACATAGTATAAGAATACAACGAGAACAACCCATATAGTAAAACAGTAGTAGTAAAAAGATGTGCACTTAAAGTAAGAAGGGTGCGTATTGTAAGTAAAGGGGGCTGAAATACAAGCCCAACATAAAGTAACTACTACAATAGAAAAAATATCCCAGAATAATCCGCCAAGGTTCCTACCTAAAGGGTAGGTATATCTCATGGTTGGTCGTCACTGTGGCACGTCACTTCTAAAGGTCCACCTCCAAGAATTATTCATTCATTCCTCTCAAAATTTGGTCAAATCAGTCTGTCGTCTGTACAAGACACAAAAAGGTGCGGGTGAAGCCCGTGTAGGGGTGAGTATAACAATACCCAGTAAGGACCTTGAGACCCCCATTGGTATCATAGAGTTCAATAAAGGTAAAACCACAAAGAAATACCTCAATCAAAAAGCATAAAGAAATAGTGATCTCACACCAGGTATACAACTTAGAGTTCAAGATTATAGATAATTAGTCTTAAGATATATCATATTATTCAATTTTGATGTTCCACAACTGATCCACAAAGAATTTGTTCTATTATCGGTCCACTATTGGATATATGTCGTTGTTCCACGATGGGCCATTTTAAGGCTGGTCCTCATCGGGTGATGCTACTGCCGATCCACACAGTGTCGCTACAATGCTGATCCATACAGGGTCGTTGAAATTCCAATCCACATAGGGTCCCTTGATGATGATGCAAACATGGTCGCTCGATGTTGATCCACACAAGTTTGCTAGTTGATGATCCTCTATGGGAAGCTATAAAACTAGTCCTCATCGGGTAGATACGATGTTTATCCACCAGGGTATCTATGATGCCGATCCACATAAGCTCGTTACTTCAAAGACATCCATCCACAGGATTCCTCACACTTGGTGCACTCGAGTTCCATAGAATATGCTCCTCAAGATATCGGTCATACCTCGACCTCCACTAAGCTACACAAAGGAGTAACCCAAATGACCGCCATGTCATAAGAGTTCCAACACGACAAACGATGTGTCAATCGGATGCCCGTCCTGTGAGTTATAAGAATTTTAGTTCCAAGGGCCTGGTTGGATTCAAGTTCGATCCAACCTAGCCATACTCCAAATTTCACAAAAATTTGGGTGGAGTATACCAAATGGCCCATCTCACTCCAAGGATTCCAGTGATGTAGACGGTTCATTAAACGAACGTCTGGATTTCATGTTATATAATTTTAAGCGCAACTGGGCCTCGTTGGGTCTGGGTCTAGTCCGACCCAGTCAGACCGACCCGGCCCAAACTGGCCTGGGCTGGTCCGGTTGGGTTGGGCCTCAAAGGGCTCAGCCCATCGGGCCGCGGTCTGGGCCATCCCACAGGAGGCGCTGCCAGGCCTGTTGGGGGTGGCGTGACTGCGCCCGTAGTGGGTGTGGCTCGGTCCGCAGGGGGGTGTGGCCCAACCCGAAGTGGGTAGGACCCGGTCCATAGGGAGGTGCAACCCAGCTCACAGGAGGGCGCAATCCATGCCGCAAGGGGGCGCAGCTCAGCCCACTAGAGGGCGTGGGGCTCACCCTAGATTGCACGGGGGGGGGGGGGGGTGAGGCATTTCCCCTGGTTTATGAACGTCACAAAGGTTAAGAATTTGAGCGGTGGCACCACGCGGAGCCGCCAGGTCTTCGTGGGACCCAAATGTGTGGTCCCTCCTCCTCCATCACAACTTTGAGCTGCGACCATCTCCAGCGGTGCACGATGGCGTGCCGCTCCACCTCTGTGGTCAGCTGGTGCCGGCCGCCCTGCTCGACCGCCGCTGCTAAAAAGCCGCGACCTTCTCCTCCAGTGGTGTGTGATGGCATACCTCGCCACCTCCATGGATGGTCAGTGTTAGCTGCACTGTTGATCACAACAGCCTAGTATCACGACCTCCTACTGCGGCATTTGACGGGGCACCGCCTCCATTGCGGTTGGACGGTGGCATCCACTTCATCGGGTGTCGGCGCAGGTCGTCGGTGCAGCGCCGATAGTCTTCCATGGGCCACTGAGTGTGATCTAGTGGTCCGTTTTTACAACCAATTTCACCTACAGATTCCCTAAGTCATCTCCTTAACTTCTTGACCCTCGGATTTGGGTTCTATCCAACCTGAAAATTATCCCATGAAGAACGCAATGATAAACAAGTGGAAGAGGGACCCGTTCTTGTGTTTTTGGCCCTTTCCCTCCACGTTAGCATCATAACAAGGAAGAGGATAATGATTCAAAAAATCATGAAATTTAAACAAGATAAATTGCTACCTCATGAGTCATTGGAAGATATCCTACGATTGAATATGGGTTGGTGTTCATCGATCCCAATGTATGAATCCAACGATGTCGTTCCAATGACATTCTTTAGTTATTTCCTAATAAATCTGTTCTTTTTCAAGGGGCTCCTCCAAAATCCTTCTCTTATTTTCCAACTAAAATCAAACCAAAAAGAGAGAGAGGGGAGGGTTGTTATAATCACAACACAAAATTAAGAGAGGTTCATTAATTAGTGAAATTAATTAACCTCCTTAATTTCATGTAGGATGGTTACAAATTTTTGTGTAACTGGGCATTTATTGTCCTTCATTAAATTCTCGACCACCCCTTTTTTTCCATGCCACCAAAACATAAAATAAAGGTGGAGGTTTTTTGAAATAAATTAGATTTATTTTATTAATCCTCCACGAAAACCAAAAAACCAACTTCCTCTCTCCACCTACAGTGATCTATGTTAAGACTCTCTTAAGTGAAACATGGCACTGCGAGTTCAACGGTGCCCTCAATTTTCAATTTTGAGCACCGGTTCATGAGTTAGGATTTCTTTCCCACATGATTACTGAACGCACCTAAAAACTAGTTCAAAAAATTCATTTCAAGCACACCAGGCCTTGGAATCACGCACCATTAATTTTCACAGACTCGTAATATTTCCATATAATTAAAGAAATTACATAGAAAATTCAGGTCGTTACATTCTCCACACCTTAGGGATCTTTATCCCAGAGAGCCACAAAATAGACTAAGAGAACAAGTTAGGGGTAATGAGAATGAATCTGAGCCTCCCACTAAAATGTGATCTATTGGAGGTTCCCTTACTTCCAGCTAATGGACACTAGAGGTATCAATCATCCATGAAGGGCCCACTCCATTCGATCCTCAATCTCCACTAGAACCTTCGTAAACATGTCCCCATCATCAATGTACAGCTCTCCTTAGTTGATAACGTGTGATGGATCATGCACGTATTTCCTCAGCTATGACATGTGGAAACGTCATGAACCCGATGCATATGTGGGCGAAGAACTATGAGATACACCACCTCACCAACTCTGCTAAGAAACTGAAAGGGTCTAATGAACCTCAAATATATCTTTCCACCCTGGCCAAATATCCTCAAACCTCATTGAGGTGAGACCAATAGGAAAAAATTGTCTCCCTCCTTGAACTCCAAATATCTCCACCTCCTGTCAGCATAAGTCTTATGCCTACTCTATGAAGTCTTCATCCACTTCTAACTGTGGCCCAATAATTGATGAAGTTCACTGACCTCTCGTACTACTCTACCGACATGGTTTGAGTCCCTTTTTTTAGGTTACGGTCCTTTGATCAGGGACTCCGATGGGAGATCAGAGATTTTATGGTATCTCTCATCACCCCTATGCATGATAGAGTGCTCAAGAGAGCACTATTGGTGGAGAGATTCCTTGCCTAGTAGGCAGCGACAATAAGACCCACCACTAGGCATCACATAGCATAGTCATCTGCGGTTGGTATTAGGCAGATGACACAATGGTCAAAGCGAACAATACCTTTTGGTGGATGACCCTAGGATGTAGGGTCGGTGGTGTGAGGCTCACGAGGTAGAGGAGGCCAACAGAGGATCAAACCGTGTTTTACCAGCACATGGCAGGGTCACATGGCTTTTAACTACCCAACAAACTGCACTAATGACTAGCAGACGATTGAGGGACTGCTGAGGAAGAGGCATATATTCGAACGAGGAGGTCCGCAGGGTGGAAGATATGACAACCCTGCTTTTTATTACAACTTAAACATGATTTATTACATAATACTTCACTTGATAAAACAAATAACATTGAGAGGTTTAGTGTCTTTAGGGCTTAGGATCATTACATAAAAACTTAAAACATGAAATAAAACATTTTTATTGAAAACTTCCTTTACATGACCACTACATTCCTTCGTACTTAGCATTGAATGAGATAACCTGAGGACATGCATAAGAAAAGGGTGAGCTATAAAGCCCAGTAAGGGAGTACACATGGAATAACATGAGGAGTAATATAAATGTTAGAAAATAGGAATATCAATAGAGCATAAGAAAAACATGAACATAAAGGCATGATAAAGCATGATAATCATAACATGGAAATGTGGCAACAACACTTAACATGGAATTATCATGAGCCAAGGCTCATTGCACATGGAGCATGAGTAAATCCTTATTGCACATAAAGCACGATTAAACACTTGTTGCACTTGAATTATCATGAGTCAACACTCATTTCAAATGACGTATCATGATACTATACTTTACCCAATGCATTGGAGTGCTATTAGGATGCGCCCTTCTTAATCATTTCATTTCATGCATAAGTGTGCCACATGGATCATAAAAAATGGATTCATAAAACAAAATAATTTATTCCACGATAAAGGAATGTAGACTTAATACATGAAACTTTACAATAAATAAGTAAATGTGCATAAAGTTGAATACTCTTGATGGAGAAATGGGCATGGTATTCACTACACAATGACATTGGCTTAGAAAATCGGTGCGATTTCGGCAGCGTAACAGCGTGACATAATAATTCATAAAAAAAATTGTTGATGAAAGAGAAAGGGTTTCCTCATAATATTTACATGTAATAGATAGTAATTATGTCATATAGATACATGTCCCAACAATTTTAATGGAATTTAGATTCATGATACAAATGTATTGCTTGAATGTAAAAGAGGAGAGAGAAGTTCCTTTTGGAATTTCGGCATAGTAACGGGTGTAAATGGGAGGCATTTAATGAGAGATAAAGGGTATACCATCATTAAAACATAAATAGGTTAGTATGAGGGAGGTTCGAAACCATTCCCCAACATTAATAATTGAAATTAAAAGGGCAAAACAACTTAGAGAAAATTGGACATAAATGAGAAAGGAAGAAAAAACACTTACTTGAAAGTGTGCTTCCAAAGGATAGAGAGAGGCTTGTGAGAGGATTATTGGTAGCTTGGGGAACCTTGTGAGGATTCTAGAGAGAGTAGGGTAGAGGTTGGACGAACTCCAAAGGATTTGAGTGAGGAGTAAGTGGGAGCTTGGGTGGGTTTATATAGGAAAGGTGAGGGAATTCTTTATTATTTAGGTTTGGGACCCCTTATATTAAATTAATCCAAACCATAAACCATCCCATGGTTTTTGCCCATGGTTTTTGGAAAAGATAAGAGGAAAATAATATTTTATAAGGCCAAGGTCCGAACATCTTAAAATATTAGGGTTGCTTATGTGGAGGTGAGTCACACTCCCATAGAAATTAATTTAAAAAGACAAGGTGTTTAATAAGTCTTGAGGGGTACATTAATGATTTGAAAAGTAGGTCAACCAAACCCAAAATTACATTATTTTAATAGTAAAACATATATTGGCCTAAAATAAAGATTATAGTATTTTATTACATCACTATTGGGTCATTATGATGTCATAAAACACATTATATATTTAAATGGTATTTAATTTTTACTCAAAAATTTGACTGTCTCAGAAAATTATGAAGAATTCACCGTTGGATAATTTCGACGTCCTGATTCAAAAAATAAAATTTATTTTATCTAAATAATTTTCTAAATATGTTAATTTTTATTTTTAAAATAAAAACCGACATTTATCAAAAATTAACGGGTTTTGACAAAAATGGCTTTCAAACTTTAATAAAAATTATAATTGCATTCATACAATTACATGATCATTTATATATAATAAAATTAATCTAATAATAATAATAATAATAATCATATTTTATGAAAATATTACTTAATTCAAAAAATCACTTAATTTAATAAAATATATTTCTTAATTAAATAATAACTAAAAACAGCATTTGTACTTTAAAAACTATTTACAATGTATCAATAATGACAAGAAATTATATTAGTTATTATATAAAAAAATAATGTACATGAATGTAGTACTATCGATTAGTTACATAACCCCTTAAAACAGCCGCATAATACCTAAGGGTAAGGTGTGCGATGGTGACAGACTCTTGGGGTGGCTCGGATAACATCGCTTGAGTGGTAATATCTATCAAATTCTACTTCTCCCGTAGAATGTAAAGTTCGAGCTTGACATGGTGAAGCTCAGATTGGGTTTGGTCAAGAGCAAAGCCCAAGGACGCCACCTCTTTTATGAGCTCCTATAAATAGGCTTTGTATGGGGAAATTCTACTGGATTAGGCCATCACTTCCTTTGTCTAAGTAAAATTGGATGTGTTAAAGCCCTATATTTATACTAATCATTTGATCACTGTTCAACGACTATAAAAGTAACGGTCACAATTATTATCATAAAACCAATGAAGTTGAAATTTTATAAAAACATTTTATATAAAGAGACATTTAATAAGATCAAGAGGGATTTTCCATTAATGAAACTTTGGGTCGTTACAATATTCCCCCCTTAAGAAATTTCGCCCCCGAAATTTTACTTTTCCCACACTAAAACAGATGTGGGTAACATAGATTCATCACTTCCTCTGATTCCCAAGTTGCTTCTTCAAACTTGTGGTTTCTCCAAAACACCTTGACAAGGGACATTGTATTATTTCTTAGAACTTTTTCTCTACGATCTAAGATCTTCACTAGTTTCTCCTCATAAGAAAGATCATCTTTCAATTGTACCACCTCAGAAGAGAGTACATGTGAAGGGTCTGGTATATACTTCCTTACGAGGGATATAAGAAAGACATCATGTACTTTGGCCATAGTAGGCGGAAGTGCTAGTCGATAGGACACATCCCCGACACAATCAAGAATCTCGACGGGGCCGATGTACCTTGGACTTAACTTCCCTTTCTTTCCAAACCTCATCACCTTCTTCCACGGAGATATGCATAGAAAAACCATGTCTCCATCTTTAAACTCAAGGTCTCATCGATGATTATCTGCATAACTATTTTGTCGACTCTGGGCTGCCTTGATATGCTGCTGAATGGTTTTCACCTTCTCCACCATTTCCTCGACCATTTCTGGTCCAAGCAGCTTACGTTCACCGACCTCATCCCAACATGACGGTGTTCTACACCATTTCCCATACAGGGATTCATATGGTTCCATTTATATGCTCGAGTGGAAACTGTTATTATAAGAGAACTCAACCAGAGGAAGATGTTGATCCCATTCTCCTTTAAAGTCCATTGAGAACGCTCTCAACATATCCTCAAGTGTTTGGATAGTCCGCTCGGATTGGCCATCAGTTTGAGGATGATATGCCGTACTAAAGTTCAGTTCAGTATTCAGAGAATGTTGAAGACTCTTCCAAAACATAGTGGTGAATCTTGGATCTCGGTCAGACACAATAGATAGTGGTAATCTATGAAACCTTACCACTTCCCTGATATATATCTGTGCCAGTTGATCCAATGAGAAATCCTCTCGAATAGCAATGAAGTGTCAGTCTTTGTAAGACGATCCACAACAACCCATATTGCATTATTGCCTTTGGATGTCCTCAGAAGTCCGGTGACAAAGTCCATGGTGATGTTTTCCCATTTCCATTCTGGTATGGGCAATGGTTGCATCATCCCTTTAGACTTCTGCCTCTCTGCCTTCACATGCTGACACACCAGGTACTTTGATGTACATTCAGCAATCTTCTTCTTCATAGTATCCCACCAAATGTTTTCTCGGAGATCTCGATACATCTTTGTGATCCCTGGGGGAATAGAGAAATTTTAACTATGTGCATCATCCAAAAGTTACTTCTTCATCTCCAGACTTGATGGAACACATAGTCTTTTCCCAAACTGCACAATTCCTTCATCATTAACATTAAACTCCGAGGATTTCCCCTTTTTGATAGCTCCCAATTTTTCTTGGATTCCCACACCATCCTTTTGAGCATCCTTTAACCCATACAAAATAGATGGTTGAGAAATAATTTGTGAAAGGATTGATGATGTTCCCTTCTCTATGATTCCCATGTCTATATTAATCAAGTCTAAGAAGATTGGATCCTTCTCAATTCTCATCATTGATAGAATCATTGGATCCTTTCTACTTAGGGCATCAGCCACCTTGTTTGCCTTCCCAGGGTGGTAATAGATTGAACTATCATAATCCTTGATGAGCTCTATCCATCTTCTCTGGCGCATATTAACCTATTTCTGTGTGAATATATATTTAAGACTCTTGTGGTCAGTATATATCTCACATTTCTCTCCATAGAGATAATGCCGCCATATTTTCAAGGCAAAGATCACCGCCGCCAACTCCAAATCATGCATTGGATAGTTTCGCTCATGGATTTTCAACTGCCATGAGGAATAGGATATCAATTTATCATTCTACATCTGTACACATCCTAATCCCTTCTTCGAAACATCACTGAATACCACAAAAATCTCCCCACTTGTGTGTAAAGTGAGCACGAGCGTAGTGACAAGAATCCTTTTCAACTCCTTGAGTCTTTTTTCGCATTAATCACTCCAAGAAAACTTTACTCCCTTTCTAGTTAGCTTGGTAAGAGGGTTGGACAATCATGAGAAATTTCTCACAAATCGTCGATAATATCTAGCTAACCCCAAGAAGCTACGGATATCTCTTACCGATGTTGGCCTCGACCATCCCTCAATTGCATCTGTTTTGGAGGGATCCACAGATATCCCATTAAATGTGATGATATGGCCCAAGAATGAGACCTCTTTCAACCAGAACTCACACTTTCTGTACTTTTCATAGATCTTCTCCTTGCGCAAAGTCTCTAGTACAGTTCTTAAATGCTCCTCATGATCCTCCTTGGTTTTGGAGTATATTAGAATATCATCTATAAAGACTACCACAAATTTGTCTAGATAATCACTAAAGTATCTATTCATCAAGTCCATGAAGATTTCTGGAGCATTGGTGAGTCCTAAAGGCATTAATATGAATTCATAGTGCCCGTATCTTGTATGAAAAGTAGTCTTCAAGACATCTTCCTTTTTCACCCTTACTTGATAATATACCGACCAAAAATCTACCTTGGAGAAGAATTGTGCTCCACGCAGCTGATCAAACAAGTCATCAATTCTTGGGAGAGGATACTTGTTCTTTATCATGATTTTGTTAAGTTCACGATAATCGATGCAAATCCGCATTGACCCATCCTTCTTCTAGACGAAGAGGACTGGTGCACCCCATGGTGAAGCACTTGGGCATATAAACCCTTTATCCAGATTCTCTTGTAGTTGTTTCTTCAGCTCTTCAAGCTCTACAACAGACATTCTATATGGAGTCTTGGATATTGGTAAAGCCCTGAGTATAAGTTCAATTGAGAATTCAACATCCCTTCTAAGAGGGAGACCAGACAGTTCCTCGGGAAACACTTCAGCGAATTCCCTCACAAAAGGAATTTCTTCAAGGATGGTTTCTTTCTTGGACTCAATCATCTGAGCTAGATACACGTGCTCATAAGGTAGTAATATCCATGCATGAGATGATGGAGCCAATGGAGATTCATCTTCCTCCTTACACTTGTAAATAATCGGGGGTCAATTCTCCATATGGAGTGTGATTTCCCTCTCCTGACAATTTATGTTGGCTCTATATAAGGAAAACCAATCCATGCCAAGAATTGCATCAAATTTCACCAGAGGGAGTATGATGAGTTTCACCGTGAAATTCAATCCACAAATTATAACATGGGAGGACTTATATTCAGGGGATGCAATAATTGCCCCATTTGTCGTACTCACTGACATCTTCACTTCCATGATTTTTGGTGGTGCTGGGATTGTTCTACTAAACTTTCAAGATATAAAAGAATGCGTAGAACCTGAATAAAAAAGTACGTTTGCTATTCTTGAATGAATAACTAGGGTACCTGTCACCACTTTGTTTTCGGGGTTCACTTCGGTAGAAGTGATGGAAAAATCTCTTCCTTGCTGCCTTGGAGGTTGTTGGTTGTCTCCGAAAACCCTTGGATTAGGGAACTGATTTGCAAAATGACCCGGTTCTTTGCATTTGTAGCATTGAACAACGACTTGAGGTTCGAATGGGGTGTTCCTGTCCTCTGTCACAGCCGTGGGTCTTTCTTGCTGACAGTTAACAGCTAGGTTCCCTTCTCTTCCACAACTGAAGCATTTCCTCATCCCTTTAAATAAATTTCCAGGGTGCTTTTTTCCGCACTTTTGGAAAGTGGGGTGCTAGATCTTCTTAGCACCATTGGATTTATCCATCGGCCCACCAGTATTAAATTCCACCTTACAATTCTTATCCCTATGATACCCTTGTGATTCTCTGATCTTCATTTCGACCTTGAAGGCACATCGGACAATTTCCTCATAGCTATCGAAGTCACGTATCGCTAATTCTTTCCACAGGCTAGGATTCAGGGCACCAAAGAAGCGGTCAACCTTGCATTCGGGGGTAATGACAAAGCCAGAAGCGTATTGTGAAATACTTTTAAAGTTTTCCTCATACGATCCAATAGATTCTTTGACTTTTTTCTTGACGGAAAGGAATTCCCTTTCCATCTTAAGCCGGAGGGTGCGCTGAAAATATTTATCGAAAAACATCTTCCAGAAATCCTTCCATTCCAACACCTCAATCTCCTCCTCAGGCTTCATATTTTTTATCAACATCCACCATTTATTAGCTTCACCCTCCATACGATAAGCTTCTAGGAGACCCTTCTCTTGTTCAGAACATTGAAGGATGGAGAAGATCTTTTCAATGGTGTTGATCAATTGTTCAGCGATCGTGGGATCGGATGATCCACTAAAAGTAGGAGGCCTTTGTCTCATGAAGCTCTCGATAGCGACTTGTTCTTTCTTAGGGGGGGTTGGACGTTTCTCTTGACCCATTTTTCTATTCAATTCTTGAGTTAGCTGAGAGGGAAGCGTGACAATGTTCGTGATTCCCGCTCCCATTGGATTGGGCATCTCATTAGTACAGTCATCACAATGATCTTCACATTAGTTGTTAGCCCGAGTCCTCCTATTACTGGCCATTGGCTAGAATAAAAGGAATGTTAGGGGTAACACATAAAGGCTAACCCAAATACAAAAGTTGATGACTTATAAATAAACTTTCATTTCCTTAACTCATGAGTCTATAGGCTTCAATTTAGGCTTTTCATGTACTACTTTCTAACATATATTCTTAGGGGCATTTTTTTAATTCCCTTAATAAGGGTTCATACTAAGCATGTGAATTTACCAAAGCACATCCCCCGGGAGTGTCATAACCAAGAGTGCAACAAGGCCCATTGTCATGCACCAATTCTCGTTTGAGTCTAGCTCAAAGCGGTGTTTTCGGGTTTTACCCCTAGGATACATCTGTGCCAGAGCCGCCTCTACCTGCTCGTATCTAGACAGAGATGTATTTGCTTGATAACCCACTTACTCAATACTCATCAAAACTTAAGGAAGTTTTTATTGTACATAGTCTTGTATCTAAGGCTTTACTAGGGTTTTCTAATCCTAATCCCAAAAATAACCAAACCTATCCTCTGATACCAACTATGAAAAGCCTGCTTTTTATTACAACTTAAACATGATTTATTAAATAAAACTTCACTTGATACAAAAAAGAGGATTGAGAGGCTTAGTGTATTTGGGGCTTAGGATCGTTACATAAAAACATAAAACATGAAATACAACATCTTTATTGAAAACTTCCTTTACATGACCACTACATTCCTTCATACTTAGCATTGCATGGGATAACCTGAGGACATGCATAAGAAAAGGGTGAGCTATAAATCCCAGTATGGGAGTACACATGGAATAACATGAAAAGTAAAATACATGTTAGACAATATGCATATCAATATAGAATAAGAAAAACATGAACATAAAGGCATGATAAAGCATGATAATCATAACATGGAAATGTGGCAACAACACTTAACATGGAATTAGCGTGATCCAAGGCTCGTTGCACATGGAGCATGATTAAATCCTCATTTCACATAAAGAACGAGTAAACCCTCATTGCACTTGAATTATCATGAGTCAACACTAATTTCACATTATGCATCATGATACTATACTTTACCCAATGCATTGGAGCACTATAAGGGCGCACCCTTCTTAAACATTTCATTTCATGCATAAGTGCACCACATGGATCATAAAACATGGATTCATAAAACATAATCATTTATTCCAAGATAAAGGAATGTGGAATTCATACATGAAACTTTACAATAAATAAGTAAATGTGCATAATGTTGAATAACCTTGATGGAGAAATGTGCATGGTATTCACTACACAATGACATTGACTTAGAAAATCGGTGCGATTTCGGCAGCGTAACGACGTGACATAAGAATTTATAAAAAAAGGTTGATGAGAGAGAAAGGGTTTCCTCATTATATTTACATATAATTTATAGTAAGGAGGTCATATAGATACATGTCCCAAAAATTGTAATGGAATTTATATTCATGATACAAAAGTATTTCTTGAATGTAAAAGAGGAGAGAGAAGTTCCTTTCGGAATTTCGGCATAGTAACGGGTGTACATGGGAGGCATTTAATGAGAGGGAAAGGGTCTACAATCATTCAAACATAAATAAGGAAGTATGAGGGAGGTGTAAAACCATAACCCAATATTTATAATTGAAATGAAAAGGTAATAACAACTTAATGAAAATTGGACAAAAATGAGAAAGGAAGAAAAAACCCTTACTTGGAAGTGTGCTTCCAAAGGCTAGAGAGAGGCTTGTGAGAGGCTTCTTGGGAGCTTGGGGCACCTTGGGCGGAATATAGAGAGAGTAGGGCTGAGGTTGGGAAAACTCCAAAGGCTTTGAGTGAGGAGAAAGTGGGAGCTTGGGAGGGTTTATATGGGAAAGGTGAGGGAATTCTTTATTATTGAGGTTTGGGACCCCTTATATTAAATTAATCCAAACCACAAACCATCCCATGGGGTTTTCCAATGGTTTTTGGAAAAGGGAAGAGGAAAATAATATTTTATAAGGCCAAGGTCTGAACATCTTAAAATATTAGGGTTGCTTATGTGGAGGTGAGTCACACTCCCATAGAAATTAATTTAAAAAGACAAGGTGTTTAATAAGTCTTGAGGGGTCCATTAATGCTTTGAAAAGTAAGCCAAACAAACCAGAAATCACATTATTTTAAGGGAAAAATATATATTGTCCTAACATAAATATTATAGTATTTTATTACATCACTATTCGGTCATTATGATGTCATAAAACACATTATATATTTAAACGGTATTTTATTTTTACTCAAAAATTTGACTGTCTCAGAAAATTATGTAAAATTCACCGTTGGGTAATTTCGACGCCCTGATTCCAAAAATAACATTTATTTTATCTAAATAATTTCTAAATATGTTAATTTTCACTTTTAAAATAAAAACCGACATTTATAAAAAATTCACAGGTTTTGACAAAAATGGCTTTCAAACCTTAATAAAAATTATAATTGCATTCATACAATTACATGATCATTTATATATAATAAAAATAATATTATAATAATAATAATATTTTATTAAAATATTATTTAATTCAAAAAATCCCTTAATTTAATAAAATAGATTTCTTAATTAAATAATAACTAAAAACACCATTTGTACTTTAAAAACTATTTACAATGTATCAATAATGACAAGAAATTAAATTCATTATTATATAAAAAAACAATGTACATGAACATAGTACTGTTGATTAGTAACATAACCCCTTAAAATAGCCGCATAAGACCAAAGGGTAAGGTGTGTGATGGTGAGAGACTCTTGGGGTGGCTCGGATAACATCACTCGAGTGGTAATTTCTATCAACTTGCACTTCTCCCATAGACGGTCCCGTTCAAGCTCGACATGGTAAAGCTCAGCTTGGGCTTGGTCAAGAGAGAAGACCAAGGACACCACCTCTTTTCCAAGCTCCGATAAATGGGCTTCGTATAGGGAAATTCTACTAGATGAGGCCATCACTTCCTTTGTCAAAGTAAAATTGGATGTGTTAAAGACTTATATTTATACTAATCATGTGATCACTGTTCAACGACTATAAAAGTAACGGTCACAATTATTATCATAAAACCAATGAAGTTGACATTTTATAAAAACATTTTATATAAAGATACATTTAATAAGATCAAGAGGGATTTTCCATTAATGAAAATTTGGGTTGTTACAAAGACATGGCAGAGGAGTGGGTCATGCTGCAGGTTGTGGATGACGGTTTGAGGTTCTACCACCACCACCTCTAGGTTGTCTAACCCAACCACAATGAGTATGTGGACAGGGACAAGCTCATCTCAAGGCAGCTGAGTCATATGACCACAATTCTCTAAAGATTATTCAAGTTACGATTTGTGTCTATTCCACCTTAACTGCAGTACATATAAACACAGGTTCTAATCATTATTTCATTTCCATTACTCTCATTCAGCGCTCATAGTTTTTGATGAATCTGTTAGATCGATCCTTGTGATTAGAGACTCTTATATGTGATGATTCGATGATTACACACTGGTGATGGAAGTGTGAGATTACTCTAGGAGACAAGAGGTTCGGCTGGGATCTTCTAGTAGTGGCATCAATTCCTTACAACTTCATCTTGGGTATGGAATGGTTATCCATAGTCCATTCTTAGATTGACTGCAATAGGTTCAATGTGCGGTGTGTCCATGAGGATGGGACCAATTTTTCTTTCACCGGGAAGAAGGGAACCTTTGAAAAAAATTATGGACTTACCCAGAGGATGGTGAAGCTGGTCAAACATCTGTTGGCTAGACTTACCCTTGGAGAAGTTGATTATGAGAGTCTGAGCTATCATGTAGTGGTGGACCAGTATGCCGATGTATTCCCTAATGATGTTATGAGACTACCTCCTCAAATAAAGGTGGGCTTTTACATCGACCTGTACCCCAGGAAGACACTGATATCTACACAGGCATATCTGATGGCTCCCACAGATATTTGTGAGTTATGGGTACAATGAAAGGATTTGCTGAGGAAGGGGTTCATAGGGCCCATTGTTTCTCCATGGACATCCTTGATTTTGGTCCCCAAGAAGGAAGATGGGAGTTTGAGGCTTTGTGTGGATAATCAGTGCCAAAACCAGGTGATCATGATGAACATGTATCCACTCCCAAGGATTGATGATCTCTTTGATAATCTAAATGGAGGTTTTTGGTTTTCAAAGATAGACCTTAGATTAGGATATCATCATCTCAAGGTACAAGAAGAGGATGTGAAAAAGAAGGTCTTTAGATATTGGTATGGTCACTATGAGTTCTTGGTTATTCTATTTTGCATGAC